>JAXCHO010000234.1:25782500-26487500 GCA_036630365.1 Acanthiza pusilla
TCTACTTGGAGCCATCAACTCTTTCACCTTACTGCACACGTCCCCCAGGTTGTCCTGTGTGCAGTACACTTCATTTAGTGTTTGAAAACGTGTAATTCTTGTATTCTGGTTTTATGCTCAGAATTCACTTGCAGGTTGTGACAACAATGCTGAAGCTACTACAGTAAAATCCTGTAGTAGGTACTTAGAGGGCCAGGAGAGCCATTTATTATTTACAAATGCTGAAGGCAAGGGGGCCACTCTGCATGAGTCCTGCCTCTGCAGTGAACAACTGCTGGGTAGTGAAAAAACACCTCTCCACATAAAATCAGTGGCACAGGTAGTGAAATGCAAACTAATTGCCACCACAATTTTGTTTGTGATTAATTTTAACCACGTGTGTAGAAGAGAAATGAATTACATTGAAAGAAAAATGCAGTGCAAGAGTTTTTTTCTTATTTAATAGGTTTCCAGACAAGATAATTTGGTGCATCAGATATCCAACTGTAATATGGTTTTTACTGAAAATTGCAGGAAATGTTTGTATCCAACTTTTTCAAATAGCCTTTTATTCAAGCAAATCAAAGCATAAACATTAGAGATGATCTCTGGGCATTTTTAAAGTGAGAAAATAAAATGTGACTGCTTACACTAAATTGTATTTGTGGATGGGATGAACACGGCTCTTAAAATGGAATATATTCACTGGAGGCAAAGGCATGTTTGTGTTTACTGATCTGAAGTTTACTGACCTATCATAAAGGCTACATTTCAGTGATCTTCAGCAATTTTGTAAAAGGAAGATTTTTTTTAATGCTAAGGTGTCCAGGGACTCAAGTTTATTACTACACTGTGTGAAAAAAATACAGATTTGTTTTTAAAACGTGCTTGTGCAGATGAATAGGAAGAAAAAAGATGCAGTTTTGTGCAGAGCGTTCCCAAATATTATAGGATACCGTCAGTCTCAATCTGGTGTAACTTCAAAGCAGTTACATTCAATCACTGTCAAGCTGCTGTTGACTCTCTCTTCATGTCAGACTTGCACAATTTTGTCAGAATAAATATGTTGTGTAGTGTGACCTTCATGATGCAAGAATCCAGAAGGAATAGGACTGGTTAGGCCAAGTAGGGATAGCAGCAGAGACACGTGGGAATGGTTTGGCTCTGTGGTCAGTGGCCACGGTGCTGCTGGACACTGAGGTGCACGAGCCACTTCGACTCTGGGAGGGAGCATTTAGAAGCCACCAGTATGTAAATGTAGCTTTATATTTTAATGGAATGTAGAACTGTGACTTATTTTCATATTCCAAGAGGAGGGAATTTGGTTATTAGTCTGGAGAGCCCTACATTTCAAGAAAACTAACGTTTTTCTTTGGGCCTTAATGATTTAGAATACAGAAAAACAGATTTATATATAGAAAAACATCTACTGTGTGTCTGGGATGTATTGTGACAAAGTTCCTGTAAACATGTGACTGTGAGAATTTCAGGGTTACACGGCATCCAGCTCTGGGGAAGGGGGGCAAAGAAGGAAAATGGACTGAGAGGTGACTAAAGTATGATGAAGATGTGATGACTGTAGTTTCCATGTGCTTCATTTTCTGTCACCTCTTCTAAAACTTTTAACCTCAGCTCTGAGTAAAAGTTTAGGTGAATTATCGTGTACTGTCTCCTAGCTCTCTTCACTGACAAAAAGGAAAGTTGAGTAGACCAGTTTAGATGTTGATGTGTACACAGTAGGTGTTGCTTAGAGGAATCTCGTGCCTCTTTTCTCTTAAAAATGTTGATTCCAACACAGAAGCAAGTCCTCAGTGTGAGGCAAACACATGAACACTAGTGGCAGGTAACTAGGAGGTGAGGGGTGAGGCAGAAGGATGCTTTAATTAATTTGGGATGGTCTCAAACTCTCTGGCTGTTTAAATGATTGTAATTTTTTTTTTCTTTTTTAATTTTCAAAGGTATCTTCAGGCATTCTGGAGTAGTGTACATCATATCCTTGACTGGTGTCTTTCCATGTACAAATAGCCCATTTCAGAGTTAGTTTCAGAGGTGAGAGACAATAATCCTTTTGCTTATTCTCCCTTTGTCATCATAGAATCCTTGAGTTTATGTGTCCACCCCTCTTCTCTGACCCTGGCTGTTACCATTTATGGCTTTGATTTCAGATTCTGAAATGAGGTTTCTGACGTTTTTTGTTTTGTCTTGTTATCTTCAAACAGAAGAAGAAATGTTTTAGATTATAAAAGCCATTTCTTTTGTTCGTTTGTATACCTTCCAAGGGAACTTACAGCTTACAGATTTGCAGAAGTCCTTTATGCTTTTGGAATGCACACACGTAAAGTTTGTGGTTGATGTTTCTTTACAAAAGACAAGTGGACAGCTGAAGTCAGAGAAGGAAATAGCTAAAACTCAGTCTTGTTTCCTTTCACTTTTTTTTTTTTTAATATCTCTATGAATTCATTTATAATATGTGCGAAAGAAAACTAGAATAGATTCATAGATTTACAGGAAACTGATATTCATAGCATTTCAGCATTGAACTTTTATTCTTTCACTTCTAATTTTTGTGAAGATCAGACAAAATCTGTGCTCACTCCGGGTAGTTTAGCCTCTGATTGTCGTGAAGGTATTTCTTTTCTGAAAAGGCAAGTTTGTGTATAATGGCTGCCATATGGTAAACCCAGAACTCATCCGTTCCTGGAGGCAGTCTGCAGTGCTGCTGCAGTCGCTGTGAGCTGGAGTTCCCAGCCACAGAGGTGTGAATTGTGCCAGCTCGGGCTGCTCGTGGCAGCCCATGGGGAGCTTTGATGCAAATTTGAGATAGCACGCCCTAGGTCAGATCTCTCTTTCTTCATGACACTTTTGGAAATTATTTTTGAGTTCATAATTTCTTTTAAATATGCTCCAGTAGGAAGTTGTCTGGTTGCCTTTTTTTTTCTCCTAAGGTAAAGATATGAATAAACCTCACAGACACTTTTTTTGCACATTTTTTGCATCAATGTTTGTTTATGGGTGAGTTACATTTACCCATGAGGATTTGTAATGGATAACATTGGGTTTTTTCCTCATCATTTACAAAAGAAAACAATTCATGCAGCCTGCCCTTTTAGGTTTAGCCAGCCAAAAATGACCACTGCACTGGTGATCTTGATTGCTCTAAGGTCTGTGTGTGCTTGTTTCTGTTTGTATGGGGGATTAAGGAAAAAGGAAGATCCTTGAGCTGAAACAGGAAAATATTTAAATTGGCAAATCATCACGCTCTTCCCAGGTAAAAAACAGAAACTTTGGGTATTTTCTGACAATATTCTTGGGCCTGAAGGTGGTTTCAGAGATGAGTACTAGGGGCATAAAGCAGCATTTGCCTTTTGAAGAACAGTCTTTAGTAATCTATCCACCTGTCAGTACATATTCGCAGATGTCTCCTCTGCTTATGTACAAAGAGAAAACGACCAGACTTAATTCTAACTTTGAATAATTAAGTCCTCAGGGTCCCATAACTAATAAAAGTACAACAAAGGTCTAATCCACAACCAAAGAAAAAATATTCACTGGCCTTTGCTATCAAACTGTTGGTTTTTTTTCCCTGGAAGTCAAAAACATGTGTACTTTCAAAAATATTAAATTTCTTTTGTAATTCTTGGTCTATTAGATCTATTATTAATATGATCCGTAAAATGCCAATTTTTCTGTTACATGCCTTCATTTTCTTCAGTCGAAATGGTTGCATTTTTTCACTGTGTGCTTCTTTTTGGATTAATGTTTGAGTACAAGATGCAGAGCATGAGCTCTGGAGACTAAATTTTTGTTCACACCCTTACATAGTCCTCTGGAGAGTATTCTGCCTTTTCTGCTTTCCTGTTTCTGTCCCATTTTATGATGGCAAAACGTAACCCTTGAAAACTAATTAAGAGCTCTGTGCTATTTCATCGCTTGAAGCTTTTTGTGCTTTTATAATATGAGTATGTGAATGCTTTATTTTGGGTTCTTGTTACATAACTTTGAAAAAAATATACTTTATTTTACAATAGAATTGGGAAGGAGTAGTTCCATGGAAATACATTTAGGTGTCATTGTAAGGCAACCCTTAATGCAATGCAAGCAGTTTTCCCAGGCTTGGTCTCACTCACTCAACATCTATTTTATTTTCTGCTCAGGAAAAGACTTGTGTTCCAAACTGCCATGTTAGTCAAAAGCTGGAGATGGAAGAAAACAGATTACTCATATCTGGTGCAAGGCCACATGATGGGTGACTTTATTTTTAGAGTAGGCTAGCGCAGTCTAATCCTGGGATGCTGCTTGGAAAAAAGATGCTTTGCATGAAGCAGTTACTATGTAGGTTACATTCCTACATTATTAATAGTGTAACTGGGATGAAAATCTAACAAGTTTAATATTTATAAAACCCTCTATCTGGAGGTACCTTACTACCCAAAGGAGGAATACCTGCTCTGTTGTTGATTTCCATGCACAGATGTAGTTCCATGCTGTGCTCCCATCCAAGCAGAAGAGAGTCCGTGCTGTCTGATATTACATGTCCTGAGGGAGTGGCGTGGTGTGAACCCTCACAAGGACTGAGCTCTGGGTAAAATACTTCAGTAATAAACTTTACATTGAGAAGGATGGCATTACATTAATCACCATTATTTGTTCACTGTATCAGCTACTTCATTTCATTAGTTTACCTCAGTGTTTCTCAAGTGAGCAAACTGATGGTCAGCAGCTCCTCAGTTATTCACTATGTATCATAATTCTCAGCCATTTATTTTCCCTTGTAATTTTTCATAATACAGGGATCATGGGGAATAATTTCAAAAAGCATCTGAGGTGATAGAGTGTTACTGGCCTTGACAAACTGCTCAGCACATTAAGTACATGTATCAAAAATTACACCTTTAGACAAAATGTTTTCGGTCATGTGAAAGAAAGTAAACTCTAGTGTATGGTAATGCTAAAGAAATATATTCACAAGAATTGATTGGAAAATGAAAATGTCTGTTGAAATAAGATTACATAAATTTGAAATTTAGTACTTTTTCAGATTTTGATAATTGAAAGAAAATGACTGACCTTTATTTTGTTTAATGGGACATTTGGCTATATTATATCTATACCTAAATAGTATAATTTCATAGATTAAATCTTACAAATTATGCTATTTTTAAAACCACAAAATAGAACTGCAAAAACTTTATCTTTTATTGAAACAGTATTTTCATTTTTAGTTAAACATGATGTTGGGGAGCCTGTAAGGGATGTGTGTATTTCTCCAAAGATCATGGGTTTCCATAGGTTTTCTCATAATACTTTTTCTGATATCAAAATGAAATTCACAAAAGCTTGATAGGGTTCTCTAAATTATTCTATCATTAGGCTGATTTAAAGATGAAATAATATCTAAATGTATCTATTTATGATGGAATCTTTTTCTACCTACATTAGCCAATCCCACCTACTGTAGGTATAGGAAAGGGAATTTCTGGTGTTTCACAAAAGGTTTTAAGGATACACATTATCCAACAATTAAGGCATTTGGAAATAGACTGCCCATAATTGTTAAAATGTATCTTTTTTTGATTAAAAGGCAGTTTTGATTTTTTCCCTGTCAAGTAGAAAGCTGTCTCCCTGTGCTTTTCTGCACTATGAGATGAATGCATGCACTTCCCTAGCTGAAAACACTGTCAGCCTGCGTGAGAACAAACAAGGCAGAATCACCCGGGGTCTCCAAAAGGAGAGAGCAGAGTGGATCCCAGTGCATTCCTGGAGTGGAGTGAGGTGCAGGGAGGAGGGAAGTGCTGCCGAGGCTCCTGTGCTGTTGAGCTGGAGATCAGTCACTGCAAAAGCCACATCCCACTGAGTCGGGAGTCACTGTGTTTTTCTCCCAGAGCGCTGGATGTTCACAAACATGATATACATGATGTTCTGCTCTATATAAGGAAAGATGATGATTCTTACCCCCAGATTTTATGCTGTTGGAATACTAAATAACTGTTGCAATGTTACATGGATTTTTTTGAATGGCTTATCAGTTTACTTACTTACAGGCTTGGAAGTAATTGTTGCATAATTCTCTATCAGACACATTCCCAGCAAAATATGCCCAGTTATTAAGTGACTGTATGAATTTAAAAGCCTACAGGTTCTCCGTCTTTCCCTTGTTCTCTTTTTCTGTAAATGTTTAATATTTAGCATCTTAGATGACCTCTTTTTTCTTTTCTTCATCTTCTGTTTTTACTCTTGCATCCTCAATTGATACTATCTTGCTATGTGGTTTTCAAAAGAAGTTTCTCCGTGATGCATTGCTTCTATGTGCCAAGAAAAATCTGTCTGAATGAAAAATAATTAAAATAGCATAGTGAGTTAGCCTGCAAAAATTGGCTTTCATTTCCTAAATCATTTTGAGTGACAGTAAGTGTTTCACTTGAATTTCAGGGCTCTGATGAGTCACCTTTTATGTAGGCATTATGATGGCACTGTTGATGCCTCACTATGACAGTCTTAATATAGCTGTAATTATGCTGAAACTACTCAATAAGTAAAGTCATTGTATTAATCTGTATGTTTGCTTTGCAGGCTCCCACAGAAACGTTCAGCTCTGTTCTTTCTCATGTTGACTTTATTCTCACACCACAGTTCTGCAGGGAGATGGGAATGGAAGTGTCAGATGGAGTCAATTCAGAAAGCCCAATTCATAGTCGGTAGCCACTCCTCTCCATCATGCTTTTCATTTTCCTTCAAAAATTTCAGTAATTCAGGTGCAGCAGCCACGGGATGGCCACTGAACTCGTGCCTGTACCTGTCTGTCAGAGACAACAGGTCAGCTGTAGCAGCACTGGTGACTTCAGTGACAAACCCTCCTGTTAGTCCTGTCTGATGGAACAGTTGTATTGCCTTTCTCACTCTCTAATCTAATTCAAAATGCTGCTGCACACAGTTAGGATACAGCTGAAGCACATGGCTTTGAAGCTTCCAGAGGGATATCTTATATTTTGATAAAATTTAGTAGTCTGGATTTCATAACTAATCATTTAATCATTTGAAATGCTGAAAGTGTGTAATAAAATGTGGAAGAGTTGATTGCCCTTTCCTTAATTCTTGAAAGCATAAACTGTCTTAGTAGAAATGTCTTTATTATCATGTAGGTAAGTTGCTTAACTAATAGTCTTCAAAGTTGTCAGGGTCTCTCTGGTCTCTGTATAAATATATATAAATATATATATAAATATCTATAAATATGTATAAATTTATACATATATAAATTTAGAGTGTGGACTTTGGATCACATTGGCACCATGGCCAAAAATGACTAAGCAGAAGTCTTCCCAGATGCATTATATCAATAAATTTAAAAATAAATAAGTATTATTAATTCTTAAATTTTAGATGGATATATAAATGGCTGTGATTTGAATTTACAATTCTGCCAAAGTATTCTGTTGAAAACTTTTTCTATACATTGTGATAATTTTAATCCATTTGAATACATATATTTGCATTTCAGCCCAAGAAGTTAAGTGCAATGACAGTTTTTAATGATTTCTCAATGATTAATGTATTTCTTTCATTTCTTGTTACTGTTCTTAGGTGTGAGATTGACTTGCATTTTCTCAAAGCTTAAATGCCTATTTTATATGAAGTCTCCAGTTGGGAAGATGTTGTGCCACTGCAATTTGCATTGCACTTAACATTTTCACTGTTACTGAAGTGGTAATTCTGGGTCTTTTTGTTTTCCTAAACTCGCATTTGGAATCAGGGCTCTCAATGGTTTTTTCATCATCATCATCATTATTGTACCAAATCCCTCTGTCCCAGGTCCCAGGGTGTGTGTGATGCACTGAGCCACAGAGTACCTGAAACAGGAGGCAGTTTCTGCACCACAGTGTCTGTGCTCCACTGCAGCGAGCAGAGTTTTAAGCTGCTCAACGTCAGTTTTAAGATGATAATTTTCAATCCTAAATTTATCAGCTTGGATTCCCAATTTTTTTTCTGTTTCTCCACCAAAGGCTACCAATGACTCAAACACCTCAATTTCTGATTTCAGAGCTGCACACTCTGCTTCAGAAACCCTTTGGGAAGCAAAGGAATCCTTGGTTTCCCCCGGTACACCAGAGAAACAGACTCTTAAAACTCCACAAATGCTACCTTAACCTTTTCCCTCTTGAGATGAGCTGTGTTCATGTGAGGAGAGCGATTTTTTGAGCCCCAGCTGTTGGCTCAGCAGCCAGGCTGCTGGCTCAGGACATTGGCTCCTCATTCCCTGGGTGGGAGAGCTCTGTGGTTCTGAGCTGCAAAGCCGCTGGAGCTCCCTCCTGAGCAGAGAGGATTCCCACGGAGCCTGGCCGGGCTGTTCCCACTCCCTCCAGCCTCCATCCCATCCCCGCAGCAGGTGCTGCGCTTGCAGGTCGTGTCCGTGGGGAATCACCGTGGAGTGAGCAGGTTTGGAGCTGCCAGCTCCATGCCATCCAGGGAGCAGCAGCTGTGCTTTACCCTATCATTTCCCTATCATTGTAGCCTCCAGTAGGATGTGAATGTAACCTCGCAGTTTCCCCTAATTTTACCCCCAGCCATCTTTCCACATACAGATTTGATGTAATTTACAAATTATTCTGAGTTACATGTTTATTGGTAAGTATTAAATAGTTCAGAAAAATAAGGATACAAAATACCTCTCTAGAATAATTATTAAAATGGATACTTTATAAAACCAAAATGAATAAATGATAAAAATCAAAATATGTTTGATTCATGGCTGGTCATGTGCTATGAATGAACTGAAGCACCTGTGTTTTTACTGAATAAAGTATAGTTTGATTTTCATAAAAATGAACTTGGTAATAATAGTTTATTGATTTGGTTCAAAATATAGAACTTAAAGAGAAAATTACTTCAAAAAATAATGATGCTTCTGTCAAAAGTATTGGCTTAAAAAAAAAAGCCAGCAGAATTTATATTGTATCTTTCTGAATCCCTCACTTTGCCGTCAATTAATGTGTTTATACAGTTTTGCTCAGAGTAAGTACATTGAGCAAAGTCCTGGCTGCCCTGAAATCAATGTTAGTTCCATTCATTTCATTAGTGTTTATTGACATAAGTAGACTTACTCATCTGTGCAAGGTAGACATAACATTTATTTCCCTTGCTGAACAAACACTAATTTTGAAGGTTTTTCCTCGGTGAGCCTCAGTTCATACACAGCCTCTTCATTTATCTGCATGAAAAAGTTCAAGTATGGGGACCTTAATCTGTATATATGTTAAGTTACAAAGATTATTTCAGTTCTTCTTCATTTCAGGCATCATTGAAGCCTATGGGAGCTGGAGGTGTTCAGTGCTTTTCAGAAGTTTTTAGTATGAAATGTAATTCTAAATGCATTGAATAAATTAGCTGTTTTTCTTCTGTACAATATGGCTTCTAAACACCAAATGAGATATACAATGTGCAGGTGTGCTCTGAACATGGTTTAATCCAAAACCAGAAATTATACTAAACTGCCACCATACTTTTTTCTAATTTGTGAACATAATTACTTAGTGAATTACTGGAGAAGTCTTGAGCATGGCTTCAGGGAGTCCACTATTGCTGCTACAAAGCAATTATACTTTCAAAGAGTTAAATTGCTGCTCTGAAACAAAAAATTAGTTCTTGCTTGTGCTTTTCCCCATCTTCAACATTAGATTAGTGCTGTGCATTTGTACTTTCACCGCTTGCACCTAGTGTTTGTCCTGCTCATGGTAGCTGTATGTTCTCAACAGGCTTTTAAAGAAATTATGTTGCAATTCAATTCAGATCCCACTTTTGTCTGCCCGCTAAGGATGAATCATGCAAGCTGTCCTTCATCTGCGCAGAAAAAACAAGCAAACATCATTTCTCTCGTGCGTGGCAAAGCGATGTTTTTAGATCCGTGTCCATTACGTTATTCCAAAGCAGCCTGCCCCTCCCTCCAGGCAGCAGTTAAAGGGCTGGCATTTGATAATCAGTGTTAACCCTGTCCAGTGACATGCAGACATTATGACTGTCCTGGCTGGAAATGCCCAAGTGTGCCCAAACCTTCTCTGCCCAGGTGGCTGCTCCCCGTGCAGGCTGCACCCAGCAGGGCACCCCAGCAGCAGTGCAGGGACTCCCCTGCTTCAGGAAAATGCAGTTCCCTCCGACTGGGTGATCTGACAGAGTGCTCAGTGCCTCGTGTGGTGCCCAAAGCAGCTTGGGAGAGGTGCTGCCTTTAGTTCTTAGAGTTAGTTAGAGTAAATTTTTTTTGTTTCTCATTGGCTGGCTTAGTGTGAAATTGAAAACTGGCGTTTCTAGGCCTGAGGTTACACCCAACCTTTTATTCTGACTCCTGTTTCTAAGGAATTATTAGTTCTATAAATGGTATGATAAAAAGTCTAGGTGTGAATTTTTATTGAAAATATCTCAATAGGATACAAATCAGTGCTATTTTTTTCTTTTTTAATTTGGTTTTAACATATTTAAATTAGAACATAGGCTGGAAGTTGTGGCATGGCAGTAATTTGACAGAACTGGAATTGATGTAGAATGTGTTGCATATGTTCTTCCTATGTAGCTAAAGGGAATGAATGTGTTTGTTTCATAGCTTCTTGTTCCTCTGGAATATTCCTTTGAGACTATGTTTTCTCAGAGGTAAATGTCTGGGATCCTGCTATAATTCTAGTTAACAAATATAATTTTAATCCCCTCATTGGGCTAAACAAAAGGAAATAAAAATACTTCCTTTATCTTTTTTTTTTATGGTGGAGATTTTTTTCACACTAATCCATTTGTTCAGGCTCTCAGAACACTAAAAGCTCGAGTGATTTTGCTGAATCCAATTAATGCACACATATTGTGATTAGAGATATCACCACAAATGCTGACAATCGAGAAGTTTCACTTCATATTGGGCACCTTTAACCCTGTAGCATTTAGTGTTTCAAACCTTTAGCAGGATGTAGCTTGAAGTTTCATTTTGCAATGTAAGGAAGACAAAATGCATTTTTTTAAAGAAAAGAAACAGAGACCTTAGAGATCCTTGCATTCTGAACATCTGCTCTTGATAACGTAGCAGGATTTAATTACACTATTGGTGCTTGAACATATCTTGCCTCTATTTCCTTGAGTATCCATATATATGAGAAAGACAAGTTTATATTGCTTCTGTTTGAAAGGTAAAGTGTGTCTGTATCACACATGCAGATAAGATATGAAAAACAGTACATAACTTGAAAATAGATAGAAGCTGTCATATTACACTAGAAATACGAATATTAAAGCTGTAAACCAGATAAAGTTAAGTTGGCAGTTTTTACCTGTGTAGGAAATACAGAAAAAATTCAGATACTCATAGAAATTATAAGCAGTAAGAATAAATGGAAATGGCTGTGTAAAAATAATAATTTTGACCATTGTTCTTGAGTTACAAAGTGGTTTTGCTTTTTATTCCAGTTTTTCTCTATCACGTATTTTCGTAAATTCACAAATGTCTAATGAGGAGTCCACAGATGCAATTTGCCATGTTGGTGAGACAATGGGTGAAATGTTTTTAGAATAACTCAGAGTACTTATATTGATTTTACCTAAAAACACCTTTATTATTTTTGCTGTGGTATATTTCATAGTTATATTAATGTTTAAGCTGTAATTGAAATTAGCCTAGTAGTTGGCATAAAATAATAAACACAACTGCTTATCAAGCCTAACTTTTCATAATGTATAGATAAACATATATATTAATCTATGTAATACAGAGTAAATTTCTGAATGTTTTTGACAGTTTTGCAGTCTGCATATATACAGATATGTACAAATAGAAGTACATCTATTTATACTATATATACATATACTTTTATGTATTCTATCTATCTATCTATCTATCTATCTATCTACATTTCAGCAAATCTAACAGAATTCTTTTCCTCCTGTAAATATTTTATCTCTCTTCTCATCAGGTCTTTAAATCCTGTGTCCAGAATTAGGCTGGAAATATTTACTTCTTTTACCCAGTACTAGTATGTCCCAATAAAATCAGAAAATAAGTAGTGGGTCTAAGCTATCTTGCATGCAATGTTGACTTTTACAGTAACAAATAAACTTCATTTCTGCTGTATTCCTTGGAAACTCCTGTTCTCTCAGAAGCTTTCCTTGTGCATGTAATCCATGCTTCAGTATTTCCTGTATGTGTTCACAGGGAAATACAGCAGGAATTCTTTGTGTGTGCATTTATTCTCTGATAGAGATCCCATGTAAATTCCTTGAGCTAGAATAATGACAGCATAAGCACCCTGCCTAACTAACACTAATTACTCTGTCTGTCAGCACTGTGGTTTTCTCTGCAAATTTCCTCATGGAGTTCTCATTGACTGGCAACAAAGTTAGTGGAAATCAACTAGAACAAGGGCTGCAGCTTCTAGAAGTGATCAAAGCAGAAACTTACTTTTCTACAAGGTATTTTTTCTTAAACATTGTTTCAAGTATCCTTGTCATTCAACAAAAATTTCTCAGAAATGCCTTAAAAATACTATATATCTGTTTAGTTCATGAAACATTGTTCCTTAATGAAAGCACCTGAAATCTGAGAATCCCTGTTCTAATATTATAGGTTATAATATGACCTAAATATAATATTACCTAGCTTCAAGGTAATATATTTTCATTTTGTTCTGTGAGTCATAGCATTTCTTGCAAGCGGCATGGAGAATTTATCATGCAGGGATTTTCACATTTTCTGTCATTGCATTATTTTTCTAATGTATACAGATATAATTTTGCATTTCAGCAGGGTAATGATGTCTCAAGGGAATGACATGTATAGATTGAAATGACAGGCAAGCATATGTAGAAATTGAAATCACAGGCAAAAAGGGGACACTGATCTGTTCTAAACATTTCTGGTGAATGTGAGGTTGGCTGTGGCCTGATTGCTGCCCATATGTTTGAACAGCTCTGGGAGCGAGATCACCACAAGGAGGATCAGGGAGGATTTAGAGGGATGATTTCCACAGCTTTGTTTGAGGAGGCAGAGATGAGTGAGAGATCTGACCGTGCCTTTTCCAAACAGTGGCGCTGGCTCTGGCTGCTGTAAGATGACAGGACCCTGCCGTGGAGGAGGAAGGGGGCACAGGCTGGCTGCAATTAAAACATGCAGATGATGAAAGGAGGAGGGTGATAAGATCCCTGCAGTGATTCGAGATTGTATACATTGTATTGCATCCAAGATTAGTTCTCTGCCATCAAATAAAGGATCTTGTCTAAGCTGCTTTAGTTAGCTTCGTGTTCACTAAGGATAGACTGCAAATCCTCACACGTGTCCAGCCTCTGTGGCAGAGTCAGGGTAATCAAGATTTGCAAGCTTTTGGAGCAAGTAAATCCCTCTTATTTATACAGACAGAGAGAAATCTCTATGCATATAGATGGCAGAAATCTGTATGGATGCAGCCAGCAATTAATTTGTCTCCTGACTCATCTAAATAACTACCTTTGCATTGTGTAAATAGCTGGGAAATCTCAGTAAGGTCTAGAAAGGCTTTGGTGCAGCTTTTCTCAGTGCTGGGATGGGAATGTACAGCAAAGTGTGCAGGAGAACTGTAAACAGTTAACAGGATAAATAGTCTAACAAGGAAAAGGGTTTGGAGGAAAGTATTGAAAAAACCTCATACTGAAACCAGTCTGGCATACAATTTTCTTTTGAGAAGCATGGTTGAAATAACATAAGAATTGTTAGACTAGGTTGTTAGTAGTCCATTTCTCAATATATTGCGTTTAAGACTAATTTCAAAAAACGCCAGACCTTCTGAAGTTAGCAGCTCTACAGGCTGGGAAGTTTTCCTTGCAGTGGAGGTCAGGTCAGGGAGAGAGTGGAGCTGACTCCTCCATCTGCTCTGGAGCAGGCAGCAGCTCCAAGCCATTGTGAGGAATTGCTGTCACTGGGAGCAGCATGAGCTGTGATACTCAGTGAGGTCTGCTCTGCACACCCGAGAAAGTTGGAATACTGTCACATTATGGTGACATGAGCAAAATTAATACGTGAGATTTTTTAAAAAAAAAGCCACGTGAACTCGCGGTATTCCAGCTGTAAGTAATTATATGCACAAGGTATTATTTCCAAAGGTAGCATGTGAAAAATTCCCTGTGATTTTAAGACTTTTATTATATCCTGTAATTCCCTTCAAACTGTTACTGTTAGCTTTAGGGAGGAAGTTTTGTGCCATGTAAAAACGTGCAAAGCCTTTATAAATGAATTTTCTTTTTCAGGCCATACGTGTTAGACAATTTCTTTGCAATCGCTGTGAGTGCTGATAAACACACTTATATCCATGCAGCTTGATGCAATTTTTATTTTTCTGCAAAATGTCTGGCTTTATCTGTGGCCTGCTTGCATTTAGTAAATATCTAATTTTAATTTGACATTGATCTAAAAAACTCCCAGACTTAAAAAAAAATAAAATTCAATTTAGAAGGTATTTTTTCAAATGAAATGTAAATGAAGATAATGGTTCAAGAGACATTGCTAGGGCATATATTCTTCATTGTGTATAAGCTTTCAGTATCAGCAGTTTTGCCCATTATGAATATTTTGGTCCTGTTTAAAATTAGTCTGCAAAGTCTTATTCATCAAAAACACCGTAAAAAGTCTGTGCAAGATGTATGGTTAGAGTCCAAATGTAATAATAAGGACTGACAATTTTATTTCCTCTTGTACGAAAAGGCAGAAGTGACCTGTGGATCATGGGCGAGGTGAATTTAATGCAGATGCAATTGTTAAGGATCAGTCATACTTCAGCAATTAAACACTCTGGGTAAGATAAAGATTAATCCTAAAAAACCTGTTACTGATATTAGAATCCTAAGTTATTACTTGCTGTTGTAAGTATGACTTAGAGATTCAAGGCAAGTCCTTAAAGAGGACTGAGCTAATGGTCTCAAGTGTTCAAGTAGTTGCTTTAATTTTGCAGGAACATTGCAACTGCAGAAAATGAGTAATTTCACTGAAGTGAGAAAAAAATCAATGGTGTTATTGATGTGCCCCAGCTGAGGTGTAGGTGGCATTTAAAAGATGAAGCGTGGAGCCAAAGCTGTCAATCTCACCATAAAAATGGCCCGATTTTGCCTAGTTAAAACCCATTACTTGGCTGAACTCTTGCACACTGGTTATGTTTCAGGAGGTTGTTTTTGAATGTCAAGCACTTTCTTGGGCAGGCAAATTTCTCTTTGTAATTCCCCAAGGTTCGTGAGGCCATCGTGTGTTTCTTGTGAGCGCTTTTCCAATTCTCATGCAGTGTGGAGACAGAGAGAAATGTCAGGGTCAGGTACAATTTTAAAAGCTTTTTTTTTTTGTAATAGTATTCAATTTCATAATAGTATTCCGTGAGTGTTTCTGTTTAGACTGGTTATTAATTTACTCATTTAGTAAACTGGTCTGAAATGGTTTTTTATAATGTGATTGTCAGTTAAAGGAAGTATTACTGAAGACATTGCTAGATCATTTCCACAAGTCCCACTGTTCTAGGAGACAATAACTGTTGCATGCTGTGGGTTTTAAAGTGCATGGCATGATGGTAGAGCAGGAATTGCTTCATCTCATTCATCTCCAGAAGATGAACTGTCTCATTTCATTTACAAGAGAAATTGAGGAGGATATTAATCAAGAGACAGATAATTTTCAGGGCTTATTTTATTATTTACATATGCAACAAATTAATTCAATACACAGCTCCGAAGAGAGTGTTGCTTTTGTCTTCCTTCCCTGTACTCTGGGGCTGATGCTGGGATGTGGCTTCCTCTCCAGTAGGACTGAACTTTCTGCTGGGTTTGCTGCAGACATTGCTCTCCTCTGGGAGCACCTGGTCAGCTCAGCGCTCTTTAAAGAGCTGCTGCCTGGCCCTGCCCAAACTCCTGGTGACGCGTGGCAGCTGCAGGACAGCTCAGTGCCTTTCTGGGCAAGGTTCTGAGGAGGAAAGGAGATCGTGTCCCTTCCGTCCCAAGTTTCCTTTCTTCATGGCAGATAAGGCAAGAAGTGCCTAGGTGGACACGAACTCCTCGTATTTCTGAGTTGGTTTTTAAAGGGTTGCTGTTGTGGTAGCCAAGAATGAGGATGAGCATCCACCTGTGGGTCATACATCTGCAGTTAATATGCTCTGTGGAATTCTGCAAACTTGTTCTGCACAAGGCAGGATAGCACCAATTCTGCCATGCTCCTGTTCATGTGTTTTATGCTTATTTTATTAAATTTGCATGTTGTAGTAGGTGACACATTTATGCATGGTAAATCTTGAAAGCCCAAGCTGATTCAATGTATACAATGCAGAAATAATTTATTAGATTTGAATAAAAATCTCTGACAACTTTGAAGGCATTTAAAGGATTTTGTTTGTTTGTTTGTTTGTTTTTAACGACCTTTGATTCCTGAAAGAGCTCCCAGTGGTGTTTTCACAGGAAAACAGTCAGGTTGCATTATTGTTGAATATTGGAAGTGGCGTGCTTTTGGTTTTTGGTGGTTTTGCTTTTTCTCATTTGTTTGTTTTTCATAGCAAGGTGAGTAAGGTGAGGCCTGGACAAAACATTCATTTTTCCTTGTACTGTTACACAGAAAAGTGCAGGCAGAAATACAAGCTAAAGGTCAATATTAAATATAGAGAGGTATAATTTCAAATTAATAGAGTTGTAAACCAGGACAAGTACTGCTTTTCAGAGGCACTGAAGAAGATATGTATTTAAATGTTTATAGCTATCACCAGCCACATAAAAATTAACATTCCCATGTTAATGACAGTCGTGATTGTATTTCGATGTTAACTTCTATTAATATGAGTTGAGTAAGGAATGGCATTCTCACTTCAAGTGAATTCTCAGTATTTCAGGAAATTTTATTCTCATGAAGGACTACTCATGAAAAATTTATATTCCTGAACATTATAAAGAAAAAATGTTGGTCTTAAAAATGCAGTTAGTGTGTCTGCTTGTGTGAATACATATTTCATATTTCTTATTTAAATTTAAACTATTCTTTTTTTTCCTTAAAATGTGAAAGGCTTTGAAGTTAGAACTAAGTTCAGAATTCATGTGGTATAGCTTTACTTTGAAAATGTAGAAGCAGGCTATGTACCAAATCAGCCTTATACTATAAATGGAGTTCATTTAATGAAATTAATTTCTCCTTGTGAAAAATGTTTGTTAAGAAATACATGAAAAAAAATCACATCTCTAGCAAAGCCAGGCTCTGTAGGCTGAGAAGGAAAGCAGGCATCTGAAACAATTTGAAGTGTTTGGATTTTACAGTCAGTGTTGTTTAATTGTGATGTTTGGAATTACCCTATCCTCATTTGCAAGTAAGAAAACAGAGCTGAAGAGAGGACAAGATAATCTTCATGTCAGGAAAGACAGGAGTGATGAGGAGAAACATCTCTTCCCATAATGCAGCAGTCGTGTCCACTTCAAGCTTATCATGTGTCCAGCAGAGCTACAGATGCCCCATTTATAGGTTCTGATTAAGAAACTCCTTGTGGGTTCTCTCCCATTTGTTTGGGAGTAATCTGATTTTTGTTTTAAACTGCCCTTTTTTTTTGTGATTGAAACAAAAGAAACATACATGTAAAGTGTTCTAATTTTTTTTTCCTCTTTTAAACATGCCAAATATATGAGGAGTCTCTAAAATGTGGATGATGCCTTGCAGGAAGGATTTAAGGATGCCTCACAGGTGTGGCACATGTATCTCTGTGGGTATGGAGGCACTCAGTGCCTCAGTTCAGGAGTCACTGCTGTGAGCTTCATTAAGGACTGGCAGCTGCTTCCAGGTAAGTTTGCATTATTGGATTCCAAATCTGCCAGAACAACTTTGTCCAGTCCTTGTTCTTGCTGCTCCTAATCATAGATTCTTAAGCACTTGGGCCTCGCTGGGAGCACAGCTCCCTCCACACAGGGATTATTGATCCCTGTCACAGAATAACAGGATTGACATTTGAGGAGGATGTGTCAGAGAGAATCTTTTGCAATAAACCATATGGTCCCCAGGTCTCCTCTGCACCAAGTGGTTTTAACAAAATATCTGCTGGTTTTCTACAGACTGCAAGAAGCAGGCTTCTGACAAACCAGAAGGAAATCCCTTTCTTCCTGTCATTCTTGAAAAAGAAATAACGATGGGATGAAATGTGGCAAAAATTATAGTTTTATCTGTTGCTATTCCTGAGGAGCACCAGATTTCTTGCAGCTTCTGTGTTACTGATAGGGAAAATGAGATATGTTTTGAAGCCCAGAATAATCCTTGTTCCAAGCCTTTACTTTGGTTTTTGAAATGGGTAAATTTTGAGGAGAGAAAAGAGGCAAAAATAGACTAGGTATCTCTGTAATTGCTTTCACACCTATCTGCAGATACCCTGAGCTCAAGTAATTTGGCAGAACTGCCAGGTTAGGTGAAGAAACAATAAACAGCTTTTCTTGCACTAGGCCAGACTCTTCCAGCTAGTAAGAGTATTTGCAGCTAGAGCTAACAGCCTGTATTTGTGCAGACAGAATTATATCAACCTAGTATTAGTAAGAGAGACCCAGGTACACAAACTGTTCAGGAAAATGAGAACTTGCTATTTCTTGTGTTTTGCATCTAGAGGTCTGCTCATCCCATCACCAGCAGAGTTTAATGGAGGAAGATGTGGTGGGTTGGATGAGTCTGTTCCATGCCTTGCAGAATTTACGTTCTGTATCTGTGTGCCTATTAGATATCTGATTGGAAAATTCACTGGAACTTCTCTATGGAAAGCACAAAAATATTTTTGTAGGCAGGAAAAACAGATATTGAAGGATATACTCTGTTGGCATGTGGAAAGAAGATTTGAGCTTCTGAGCAGGGAATTTGCTAGTAATTAGGATTTTTTGCTTTTTGTTTTTGTATGTATAAATTGAATTAATGATGGTAGTTCAGTAATGCATATACAGCAAGTAGGCAGAAAAGGGGTACAGAAAAGTCATCTCATCTGTTGTATCTGACTCAGATATTTCAAACCATTTTTATTATCTAAAGGCCACTTCTTGTAAGCTTTTTGAAATTTTAGTCACTTCTGTTGTAGACTCTACTAAAGAAGTAGAAGTTGGTGTTAAATCCAATGACTGGCTTCTCTTAAATGACCACGTTACTTTTCACAATGAGAGTTATAATCATATTAATGAAACCTGCCTTTGCATTTGCACAGTCTAACACAGACTTTTGCTTCTCTGATCAATTCTCATGTGTAGTAAGTGGAACAAAAACTTTTCCCCCCCTTTTTTTTTCTCTCTGATAAGAAAAGTCTACTTTCATCGAAACTGAATGTAGTTGCTTTTTCTCAGTGTCATTATTTACAAAGAGATTCAAAGCTGTGCCACTGGAGTTTTGCATGTGTTGCTGACTAACAAGATGTTATAGGAAAATAGCCCCAAGACTTCATGAAATACATTGAATTGCATTTGCTGTAGCAAATATATTCATTTCCTCTTGGAAAAGATTTAGGATTCTTCTGTGCTCAGTCTTACAAGGCAATCCTAGAATCTAGTCTAAGAAAATAACATTTGCAAGTGTTGTATTTGTGGTAATTTTCCGATTGCTGCCAACAACAATAACAACAACAAAGGAATGGAAAACAGAATGAAGCAAACAAGTTCAACTTCAAACCGAAGTAAATCATCAAGCTTCTAAGGCTTACAGATAGTGGTCTTGGTTCCGTCACATGCGATTTAGGTGAGTTGAATTCTATTGAATTTTTTTCAGAAATTCAAGGGAGAAAAGCAAAAGTAAAATTGCCTGGGTAGAAAACTACCTTCCATGCACGTTAACAGATCTCTGTCAATAATGAGTATTGGATAAGAATCTGAATAGAATTGAATTTATTGAGGTCAATTAGCTACATGAATTTATGCTGTGAACTTAGTCCTTACTTAAGCAACTAAATGATACCAGGATCTCATGGAAAACTTCATTGTATTTAATAGCTTAAAAATGAGTGGTACCAGTTTGTGGACAAGTCCGCAAGTTTCTGGGATCATACCAGTGGTATCCCGACATGAACACAGTACAGATAATAAGAAGTGAAAATGTGCTGCGTTATTGCTGCACAGTGCTCTGAGGCATGGCACTAGGAAACACCACCATTCTTGCACAGCTTGTCCAGTGTTACTGCCTCGTAATCACATCTGCTTCCATTTGCTCACTAAGTCAACTCAAGTATCCTAGCTGGGAGCTCTAAATTAGGCTAACTTCAAATTTGACCTATCATAAACAACTAATCTAATTATTGAGGCTGTTTGGATGCAGTAAAAGTAGGTTTAGCATTCCAATTTATAGGCACTTCTAAATCTATGCCTAGTGAAGATTTTATGGTTTTCCATTATGGTTCGCGTGGGGTTTTGGTGCGTATGCTTGTCCCTTGTGCTGAGGGATGCATTCAGTGCAGGTGGCTCTGTTTGCAGGCTGCAGGTCGAGCCTTGGGCGGGGGGAGCCCAAGGCAAGGGTCTGAGGGCACAGCTGGTGGGGACACAGGCAGGAGCCCAGGACTTGGGAAGAAGAGCAAGGCTTTGGTGTGCTTTGCCTGTGAGGGGATAAAAGACCAGGGGTTCCTTTGTTGGGGTCACTCCTCAGAGGCACCAACTGGAGCTGTTTCTCTCTTCCTACACTGTGAATAATTTGCTTTATGGAACAAGAATATCTTAGGCTCTGCAATGGGAAACCTAGGGTGGAAGTGGTGAGGAAACCTGGTCTGGCTGTGTGGTGTGCAGGGAGTCAGGTGGGGACCTGCCGGGGCACTGGAGCCCCTGCAGGGAAGGGACTTCGGTCCCAGCACAGAAAGTCTGTGGAGCTGGGAGTGTGACCACCAGAGTCTTGGGAATGGTCAGACTGGGAACTTTCCTTAGCACTTTTGGACTCAGAAGGGAAGACTGTACATACCCCTCAAGAATAAACACTCTTCTTTCCCCCTGACATTAAACCTCCCGCAGGTTTGGCAGTCGGCACAGGTGTGCTGCCGGGTGTAGCACTGCCCAGCACCACGGCTTTCTCTGTGTGCCACATCTGGCTGGGCATCCCAATTTGGGGATTCCTGATGGTGCCCTGGCCCTGGGGAGCCCTCAGGTGCTGATCTCCCTGCGGGGGATGTCCCAGTGTCCGCAGGGTGTGCCGGGGCAGGGCTGGCTGGCAGGGGGTGCAGTGGGCTGCGCCCCAGCTCAGTGCCGCTGCAGCCCAGGCGTGCGCGGCCCTGCAGCTGCACCTTGCGTGCTCCCGGGCCGGGGCTGTGCACAGCTCCCACTGTGCCGGGCGAGAGGAGCCAGCCGCTCGCAGCATGCCAGTCATGCTTCCCTGCCTGCCGACTGACAGGCTGTGGCTGATTTGTGAAAGCATACGCAATGCAGTCTTGGAGAAGGGTGTGTGAGTGGGGGGAGCTGGCATGAGCCGCGGCATCCTAATGTCGCAGTCGTTCTTCAGTCTCCCCCAGACAGCAGCCGCTCCTCCTGCCTGCACCAGCCACTTACTCATTCACAGCGCAAATGTTCTTGTTTGGATGACAATGCTAATTGGAAGAGCTGTTCCAACTTCAGTAGCTATTTGTTTGGTTATATCACACACAGTAACTTCTAACTTAATAAACCAAACAGACAAATGTTCAGGAGTTACAACAGCAATGTTAAAGTGTTTGGTTTTTTTCCCAGCGTGACAGTGTGAATGAAAAACACAGTCCCCATCTGCAGCTGGCCTGTAAATGTTTAGAAGGAACATTCTAATAATTCTCATCCCTGATCTTCTGTAGAGTTAATTTAAATGAAAGATAGCCTAGTTTAGATTAGAAAATTGTAATTCTCAGATTCTGTGATGAGTTACTGTAGCCTCCTCATTTGTTTATTTTTTTACTTTTTCCATATATATTTTAATACAAAATTCACAGAGACTGAATTCTTATTATCCATCAATTTATTTGCATTATTAAGCCATCTTGATGCACTATATGATTCCATTTAAAAGTCATGAGAAGCATGCATATATTTCTGTATCTTAAGCTGGGCTGGGTGCTCCTCACTAGAGACAGTATCTGTCAATGGATGCAGGAGAGCCACCAGCAAGAAGGTGTGAATGCAGGGTTAGATTTATGAGGATTAAATGGCAAATAGAGGAGAACTTTGTGCTCTTTTTGTTCTTTGCATCCTTCTCTAAATCCCAGTGCACTTTCGGTGCTGCGCCTTTCTCTCATGAGGACTTCAGGCATTGATCACCTGTTATTTTACAGCATGAAATCCTCAATTCCAGGTGCAGTTTAATCTCCTTTAGAAAAGGAATTGTGACCATGGATGTTTATGTTCGTTTCAGCTGGTTTATTTCAGTTTGAAAGGGAGCAGGTGAGGAGCTTGAATCTGGAAATGAATTATGACTGCTTTGCAGTATTGTTGGTCACTGTGAGTAGGTTTTGACCTTAAACCAGGTTAGAGATAAATCTTGTTAGCAGAACTGATTTGCAAACAAGGTATATCCTCTGACAACAGTAATGAAAGCCTGAAAACTGATTTTACCAGTGTTACAGGAGCAGAAATTCCTACTTTATTGTTCTCCAGCATATTATTTGAAATACAGCTTTCTCATGCTAGTGCGCACATTAGTATTAAATCACACCACAGGAGAAAGCGCCTTTGTTCTCCACTCCATGTTAGCTGGGCAGGCAATCTAAAATTGGGCTGCGCAGTTTTATAGAAGGTACTTCCTGGGAAGCAGTGTTGGGGTTAATACTGTACAACCTGACCTAGTGTCTGTCATTTCTTAATGATTCGAATAATATATAGCATTTGAAATTTCTCAATTGCAGTTATTAGGCAAAAACATGCTAAAAATGGGGATTTTTCTCTTTTTTTTTTTTTTTTTTAAAATTTTTGTGGTTAAACCAAATATTTTTATCCCATCTTCATTTCCTTAGTGTTTAATGTTGCCATCTGATATACAAAGTAAGCATAGATGTTTCAGAGAGATACAAATATTTAATAACAAAATTGCCATTCTGAATAGTCTTCTGTAGGATTTGTGTAGATGCAAATGTGTTCTGTTAGTTGTGCATTTGTTTGAAACTTACTGGAGAATCTGGCAGCAGGAGCTGCCTGATTAATGATGTCTACCTGCCAGACACCATCAGATGTTTGTAAAAGGGAAATCTGTCCCTTATGGTTTCTTAAAATTGCAGAACCAAGTTTTGCAGGTTAACACTTTTGTAAATTTTCTAATGATTTTTGTATGCACAACAGAATTCCTGTGCAAACACAGTTAAGAGAAAAAACTACTGTGCGAAAGATGTGTTGACAGCTGAGAGTGTGCAGTGAAATGTTCCAACTTCCATCAGAAATAATGGCATTCTTGGCTGAGTGGAGGTGTTTTAACTAAATACCGACAATTTATTGTAATCAGTGAACCTATTAGCTGTGAAATTTGATTCTCTCATCATGGACTGTTCACTTACTTATTTCAGATAAAAATAAATATGCATATCATTCTAAACCTAACGTTGTGTACCCTGCTAAAACACTGCAGTAGCATTTCTGTGGTTTAGTAAAGTGAAACACTTTTTCTGGAAGAGTTGTCTCATGATTGACAAGAATCAGTAGTTAACAGTGCTGTTCTTTATGTCAGCAGTCTGATGCTTCAGTGGAAACTTGACTGGCTCCAATTTGTTGTCTGATCAGCAAGAGAGAAGCAATTGCTTCTTCCTTGACTGGTTCCATCTTTTACTAGTGACTTTTACCATCAGGGGAACCAAGTGGGAAAATATCCTTAATGGAGTAAAAATATTTTCAGAGATGAAAATTATTTGCATGAATAGCATTCCAGTCTTGTTAACAGCATTTTGGAAACCACTAAGAATGGACTTTCTTCTCCATTGCCAACACTGAAGCAAGTAATAGGGCTCTTCAGAGACAGACCTGTAGCGGGGAAAAAAGGGATTCTATACTTGTATTTTGCACAAAAAAATATTTATTTGCTAGAAGCCTAGATCTGTTTTATGTGGGGAGATCCGTCCTTTGTCTGCCTGCAGAATCATTTCAAGATTTAACTGCTGTGTGACCTCTTCTGTGGAAAAGTTAAAATAATGAAAGCAGCAAGCTTTCTCTTGCAAGTCTTAAGTTGTTGCTGTGCAGGATTCATATGATCTGAAATTGCTTCAGGCAGAAATGGGGCACTTGCACACTGACAGGTCATCACAAATGGTTAGTGGAAAAGTGAAGCATGGGGAACATATATAATTGAGTGGCTTTGGGTCTAATTCTATTCCCATTGAAATGGAAAAGGAAACAATTACAGTTTGCTTACACAAATAAGAATCACGTTTGGGAACTACAACATGACAACAAGGGAGGTGCAAAGGGAGTTGAGTGCATTTTCTGCTTCTGTGACTTTGTCTTTTGTGTCAGGAGAGTAACTGAACTGCGGATGTATTCAGTAATTCAAAGCTCTCTATTAAAAGAATAAAATTCTAGAATTTTCAGTTGAAGTTAACTAGCAGGGTGTTGCCTCCTTGGTGAATGACTAGATTTTTCATTGGTGTGTATAGTGGAGCAGCTGCAGCTCTACAACTCTTAGATGAGAAGATTTTTCCCTTGCCATGATCAATTTGTATTTCTTTCACCAACTGCCAGGAGCTCGTATTTACCCACCTGAGATACAACACAGTGTCCTTTAAAAACAATGATCTTCTTCCCTTCACTGCTGAATCTCATCACTTCCAGTTACCTGTGAAGGTACCCAGCTTTAGAAACTGCAATAGTATCATTAGAGTTGGTTGTATCAGGAACACAGTGAATAATATGTTGAAAATTTGCTGAGAATTTTCAGATCAGCAGCCACAGCATTGATTAAATAGCCATTTCCTGCAAAATTTAATTCCTATGTGGTGTTATCACCTTTCAGAGTAAAATCTCCAGACTTCTTAAATGACAGGGGTGATTGTTTTCTCGTATTAAAAGCAAACATGGGAGGGAATTGATTTTTTCCTACTTTGTTCAGGTTTTTTTATTCACTTTTAGCTCTCCTACTGGTCAGACATCAAACACTAGATCCCTTTGGTTTTTGCACACAATTTGTTTGAAATTGCACCTAGAAAGCTGAAATTTTAGAAAGTTCTGAGCAGCTGGAATAGTGGGCTAAAAGGAAATCATTACAGAACAGTTACTGCAGTTGTTAATTTCTCCTGCAGACCATCCTGTTCAAAGTACATAAGATGCAGTCCACAGAAAATTCCTGGTGATATGATCAGATCATAGTGATAAATCTTCCTTAAGACAACCTCCCTGAACTGCCAGTGCAATCACAGCTGGTTTAAATGCATCTGGGGAAGGTATTAGCTCTTCCATTGAGTTTCATTCCATTTTATCTGTGGATAAGCCATATATTCTTGTACTTAAAGATTTCTTTTCCAATGAGAATGCATTAATGAAATAAAACATGGTAAACTGTGAAAATGCTTTAAGCCTAAGGAAAAAACCTAGAGCTTTATCTCCGACAAGTCCTAAATTAACCTATACAATTTTCTGGAGTACCACCACTGCTTTAAGGTGGCGGATATTCCTGTTTTGTGTAAGAATTTTGTTTTTTTCAAATGACTAACTGTCATCTGGAAAAGCAACTCTGATTTTTTTTAAAAAACAACACTAATAAACGTAGATGACTAGAATTCAGGTGAATTTCTCATCTGTTCTATGTGAGTAACAGATGTAATTTTGAACATCACCATATTGAATTCTGTGGTTGTGCAATTGTCGCCATCAGATTTGCATTTATACTTACTATAAACTAATAACTTACTCTTGAAATAAATAGTGCGATATCTGTAAGCCTTTTGTCGTGCCTCTGCCATGAAAGTACTCCATGCTTTGAAGAAGGAAAAGGAAAAGCCAACTTTTAGAAAGAATACTGAAAAAAGTTGTAATTTGTTAATTTAAAAACCTTCACAGATAATGGCAACAAAGTGGGCCATCATTTTGCATTGCATTTTGAAATATTTGAAATGCTTGTATGATGAAAGGACAGCACAACTTAATATCACTTTAGTTTACAACAGTAGGATTTTTTATAAAAATACCTTTAAACCAATTCGTCACATTCAGATTTTTTATACAACCAAAATATGTGGTGTTTTTTCAGTTACCCAAAAGTGAAAAACATGTCCATTTTGTACAGACTATAAAGGAGACAAAGTGCAGGCAAGGAAATCATCATAAAACTCATGAACTGGAAAAATGTAAATACATTGCATCTTTAATGCATAAATAAGCTGTTTTGTGTTCCTAAGGCCATTAGCTCTTAAGGCCTAATGATTTAGCTTTCTGCACAGAATCATCAGACTTTAGTATTAGTATTCCCTTTCAACTCTGGAAGAATCCCTCTCTAATTTCCACATTAGCATTTGGTAAATACAGCATTTATCATTCACTATGCTGCAAAGATAAGAAAGGGCTGGACAGAGCTCTGAGGAAACTAGAATAATTGCTTTATGTGGCCACAGACATATCATTAGAATGAAATTGTAACTGAGAGGTGTTTGACTGTAATTTATCATCAGGAAAAAAATAGTGAGATAATGTAACAAATTGAGAGACTTGTATTCAAAAATACAAATTAACATTTCAGTGGAAGAATTGTATTTACCTGCATGGCCTGGACTGGTCATGTGGGTGTATAAGCACAATTTCCAGTGCCCAGACTCTGGTTTGGTGTGTGCCTGCTCTGAAGGTGGTGCCCTGCAGGCACATGGTCCTTCCAACCGCACCTAGAAACCTGAACCCCTTGCCCATCGCTACTTTATATCTGACATCATCCCACATTGGCAAATGGAAAGAGATTCAGGCACATTTGGAGGGAAATAGCAGTTAGGAGGGAATAGAGCATTCTCACTTGGAATGACCAAACCTATGTATTCATTACATGTCCATTTCATATGTGAATATTTTCAGTGAAACTTTTGTAAATCTCTCACCAAAGTATTTTTGATCTGTACCAGGCATCTCTTAAATCCTACCTTGCTATAAAGAACATTAATATCAGTAACAGTGATATCTGGGGCTTAGGGAATGTGGTTGGTTGACCTTGGCTGGATGGCAGGTGCTCACCAAGCCACTCTTTTACTCCCCCTTCACAGCTGGACGGGAACGAGAAAATAAAATGGAAGACAGCTCAAGGGTTGGGATAAGGGAGTTTACTAAAGAAAATGTGAAAGTTTGTGCGTTCACAAGCAAAGAGGAAAAAAAGTTTTTCACTACTTCCCCTCAGCAATATTTGTCAGTAATTTGTAAGTAAAGCTGTATCATTTGGTGATAATAGTAAATATTGACACCCACCAAAAAAATATCTGTGCATCTCCCAGCATGTTCTCTTATGGGTACAAATGTCCATTGGCATGCAGGGAACATGAGGCAAGAGCAGAGAGGGAAACGTAAAGATGAAAGAAACATTTGCAGCCTGTTCCGGCAGACTTATCCTGCTTCTGTGCTTCAATGAAAAAGAGAGAATGAAGACACAAAGCAGAATAGTAAAACATATATGTTATCCTTTTTCATATACAATTTTAAAGGTAAGTGAAGGGCAATCAAAAAGTCTGTCTTGAATATTATAATTTGGCTTTAAATTCAGATGTTGAGAAGAACAATTTCCTTGGTTCAATGTACCTGTACATCTTTTGTGTATTCTTACTTCAGACGTCATGATGAAAAGCAAGTTGCTAAAAGAAGTTGCTTCAAATTTTGGCATTCTAGTGGATTTTCTGAACTTTTGTTTCTGTCATATCCATGAGGCTGTTCCTAAAGAGAACTAGTATTTGATCAATAAAACATTTACTGAATACACTTTAAACTGAAGCTATACTGTTACTGGAAAAGGAACACATTTGGAGCTATGTTAATAATTAATATTAGCTAAAATTAATAAATATTTTAACAGAGAGAATGCAGAGGGCTGTATAGGAAAACAGGATTTTCCTATTTTAAAGTCTGCCTACAGTCAGTCAGTTGTGATTGCTTGACTTTCAGTTGTGAATTTGATTTGCCATATGGCATGGGAATAAGGGACCAAGGCTTACCACAGGAAGATGGTATTGATATGCAGACTAAAATGGAAAATTAGATTTCCTTCCTAGATCACAATTGAGAGTGTGTTGGAGGTTGACTTAAGACTCTGTTGTGGCAATCGAGTGTACAAATTCTGTTTAATGTGGGTTTCATGCTTTCAAACTGTGACTTGAAACCTGCTGACACTTAGAAAGAGCATTAATGCTTTTAGTTGGCTTTTGTTTTTGTTGAGCGGTTGCTGTTTTTTCTGAGCGATGTCTTCTCAAACTGACACGCACAGTCCAAGTGATGCTACTTATCCCTGCCTGTGTAATTAGCCTCCACTGGTCTAGTATGGAAATCATCTTTTCAGGGGTTTTAAACCCTTTTTTTCTACTCTTTTTTCTCAATAACTAAAGATGGAGTGCATGACAGCAATAAAAGGACAAATTTTAATCTGGTGGGACAAATACATTGATACATCTCCATCCTATGAAGTCGTGCCTTTTAAAACTCGGCTGGAGAGTAGAGCCTGGCTCCATTTAATTAATCACACTGCATAGAGAATCCTAGATTTGAAAAAAACCCCAAACATTATGTACAGATAATATGCATCAAACTGGCTTCATTGATAATCCACTCTATTCCTGTCCTTTGAGTATACGATGATTCTGAGCTATGTAGAGAAGAAAATCACTTTAAGAGCTCTGAGAAGCTATTATGAATGAATGGATGTGTCTGGACATGGCAAATCCTTTGTCTTGGCAGTCTGGTAAATTTTTTTTTTTTTCAGCTTTTCAGGGTCTCAGCGTGAGCTCTGTCAGGCAAACCTAATGAGATGGATGAGTTCAGTTTTGACTGGATCAGACTCTGTGTCAGGGAAGGTCCACCTGGAATATTCATCTAAAAATTAATTTCCAGTCCTACATTTAAGACTTTTCAGATGGAAGTTGACTGTGGTGTTAGCCAGCAGTGAGCAGGAGGCCTTGTCACTGGCAGATTACTGCGTGGAGTTTCTTGCTTGCTCTGATGAGCTTCTCTGGTGTAAAAATTGTGTAGATCTTTCTGTATTCCCAAGTTCTACATATTGAAATAAGGTCTGTAGACAATTGTGATGTTCTTAGTTGTGGTCCAAAGATAACAGAATGAAAACCACTTCTTACTAAAGTTCTCAGACTTGCAAATCCTCAAGCGCAGAGGGAGAAGTTCTAAACCAAAATGTATTAGATCTACTCTCTTTGAAACTGGGAATTCTGTTAAAGTATTTATTATACATATATAGGACTTTATAAATTTATAAAAAGAGCTGAAGCTGGTTTTAGATTTATAAATACATCAATGTTTTAAAAATATGCTAGTAGTTTCAAAGTTTCTGTATTAGCAAGGAAATACATTTGATTAAGTAACCATCTGGTAAAATGTTTGCTACCAGTGAAAACACTGAATTTTGGATTTTTTATGTGCCAAGTTAAAATGTGGGCAAGAGTTACAGCTGCATGAATTGAGTGGGCAAAAATTAGACCATATACCTTTCAAACCTACTGCTATCAATCTAAATAAGTATGTTTATTCTCAAAGCCATTTTGCTTAGCTGATCCATCTACAGTCAATGGTTTCATTACATTTTAAAATTTCTGGAAGGAATTTAGTTGACTTTGAGTCATAGCATCTGTACAAGGCTAGGATGACCTGAATTTTGGTAGACTCAACACAGAAATAATTAGGTCCTGTCTTCCACGCATTGACTACCCTTTGAGTCAGCCTCGCCCCTCAGTGTCACAGCATTTGGAAAGATTCTCTCCAATGAGGTTAAATCACTTTTATATAAAAAGTAGGTGCCATTTGGCCTTGCTAGAGCTCCCCTGGTGCTGTGGCTCTGCTTGTGTGGCTTGCTGATAATAACGCCTCGACAGGATTTCCTTGGAAGGGCCGCCGCAGCTTCAGTTCATTGAGAATTGTTTTGACCGTTCATGCGTCAATGGCTTTGTAGAATGTAGTTATCTTTTTTATTCATAGCCTGTGCAATCTTTCCAGAAAACCTTCAGCATTCGTTCAAAATACATCAGCATGTCAGAAAGGTAAAATATTTAAAATAGGGAATGCTAAAATGTGTTGATTTTATATTTCTAGAAATTTAACCTGAGAGTCACACTGGTCCATCTTCTTTTCTGTTATTTATTACTTTCTTTAGCAATATGATATGGTTTTTGAGGCCTATCATTTTATTCCTATAAAATGAAAATATTAGAGATGTTTAATATTTGTTCTGCATTGTTGTTACGTGTGGGAGAGTGGGAAGGTGAGATATCACTGCTCTACACACTTTCATCTTTGATCCCAGCCAGTTTTGAAGTGTGCTTGCCAGAGGTGAAAACTAGCTTGTTTTTACAGCAGAAACCATCCTAATGCAGGGATGCAATAGAGTAATTCTGTTCATAATTTACTGTGTACGTTTCTATGTCTTCATTTCAAATACTCATGGAATGACTAATGAAGTGGTGGTTATTTTATAACTCCATCTCTTTCTCCCTGACATTAAATATTGAAGCTACAAGCCCTTTCTGTGAATAATGAGATGAGGAGCTTAGGAGAGAAGTTTCTCGGATAAACAAAACACTGCACTAAATATTAATTAATTGGAATTCTGTTGATTACATTTACAGATTAGAAGAAAATTGGAGGAAAGTTATTTTGTGAATGCTGTGCTTCATGGACATCCTACAATAATTTTAAAAATTGTTCTGCAATTGCTGGAAATAGTTGCCTGTGTGTTGCTGAACTTAGCTCTTATTCAAAGTGAAAGATGCTGTGAGCAAAAAGAAAGCTGAAGAAAAGAGATGGCCATTATATAGTTTCTTTAAAAATGTAAAAGGAATGATGAATAGATAAATTTTATTTCCTACTGCTAAATATGCAATTCTTGCTTTCCTATTATGAGTGTTAGTGGTCTGTAATTTCTGTTATTTTTCTCTAAGTGGAGAATGATGATAGAATATCTTTTTTCTGGTGTTTCTGGTGTAATTTTATCATAAATGCTCAAAATTAGGTCTTTGGGTTTATTTCAACCAAGCTGCACTGACTTGCTTGGAAGTTTGTCTTTTATATTCTTTGCCCAGGGTTGAATCTAGGGGTGAACCTACATGAAAATCTTTTAGAATACAAAGCAGCATTGTCTATATTATGAGGTGTGCTGCTTGCTGAGAACCAGAGCGGATCTGTGCAGTCAGTGCATCATTACCCCACAGTGCGTGGGGATCTACACACTGCCTCTAATGTATGTAGACAAATCACAAACTAACCCACAATTAAGTGAGGTCCTATCAGATCTTAAGGGTTGTGTTGTGTTGTGCTGTTTCTGGGTTCTTGTGTTGCTTCTTGTCTCCGGGTTAGGGCCATTTCTTTTTTTTTTCTTCTCTCCTTTGATTCCATAAACCTTTTAAGGTCCTGCATTAAACTAATTATTGTCCTGTCCAGTCAGTGTCCACCACAGCCTGCTGACTCAACTCACACTTTTCTCCATTTATTGTAGTCTTCTGCCTGCCTGAATCTAGTTCATGTTATCACTGAATTTGGTGAAATGAAAGAACACATCCTTGGTTACAAGGTCTGCTTTGCCTCTTCTTGCTTAGCAAGCATATGACCGGGTTATTCTGGGAGCTGCAATGTGACTAAATAACAATATCTCCCATTGCACTGCAGGGTGATGAAACTCGTGACATTCTGCAAACACTCTGAGAAATCCTTAACACCAATATTGGTGTTTTGGTGGGGTTTTTTTAGTTGTATGCAACATTTGTATAGAAGGGAGCACATCAGATTGGTGTGCATTAAAAGCTGCATTTTGCTTTCGGACTGGATAGTTCAGATTCTCTAGTAGGTCACACCCCCAAGGTGCAGTGAAGTACATTAGATCAAATTACATCTATTTTGCTATCATTTCAAATTAGAATTATAGCATACTTTCTAATGTATTTTATATTTTGTGATCCCATGGTAGACATATATATATATATATATATATATATATATATATAATTTAGATACTTCAAAAGATCATCAAGCAGAATTTCCAGAAAGAGAGGGTTTCAGTGGCAACTGTTGTTCACATCTTTGGACATAGTGCTGGATAGAGTCCTTCTAGAAAACAGTGCTAATTAAGATCTTCCAGTTAACAAATATGCTTGTTTTTCCAGTAAAAAAATAGAAACTCTGCAGTGTGACTATGTTGTAGTATAAAGTAAATATTAATTACAATAATCTGCTTGTGGAAAGGGTGGATGGAGGGGAAGGTGTGAGAAATACCTGAAAAGAAAATTTCAGACTGAGTTGGGAATGTGGTGGGGAGAAGAGTGAAGGACCTCAGAACTTTTTTGTGTTTAGGGACGAAAAATCCAACCCAAAAGAATAAGACATGACAGGAAATTGAAATGTGATATCCTGTGGCAGTCAGCTGTTCAATAATTAGGAAGAAGCCTGGATGGAGAGGGCCTTGTTTCTGCCCTCGCAGTGCCCAGAAGGGCTGTGCTGTGTGTCAGCTCAGCAAGTCCAGGCTGTTTGTGTTGGTGTGTTCCGTTCACAGCCCAGCCTGGTGTGGCATCTGCCATCTCTTAAGTCATCTCAGCCTTGCTGCCATATGCCGATTGCTCTTTACTGCTCGAGCTTTCTTCTAGATGTAATATTACACTGTGCAGCTACAAGAGAGTTGAGCAAAGTTACGAACTTCTTACTGAAATGGGGACATTTAAAGCCTGAAAAATATTTTTCCCCTCCTGTTATTGTTTTTCCTTGCCATGCCAAAAATTCTTAGTGTTTTCTAGCCAGATGAGCAGGAGTGCTCAATTCAGACAGAGCACGGCCTTTTTTTAAGATGGATACATTAACTGCAGTTTCAGTGTTTACCTGTTTGCGCTGGAAAGCTTCCAGCTTTCTCTCTTCTGCTTAAGCAATGCTACAAAGAGATCCCCTAGAAACAGAGCATTACAAATACACCAAAGTAACAAAAGTAAAGAGGGCTGAGATTTTCAAGTATCTCTAAAAATTAGTATTGTCTAGTGCTTAGAAAAACTTGCATTTGAGTCGAGACATGCTAATTTCTTTTCATGAATGTTAGATTTATAGGTGATTCTTTGGGCCTTTTAAAAGCTTATTTTAAAAGTCAAATGTGTCTTGTCTTCCTTACTGCTAATCCTGTGCAGCTACAGAAAAATGAATTGATTTTCTATATCGATGTGGCTATGTCTGCCCAGGCTGTAGAGGCAGGACATGTTTTTTCTATTGATTTGGCCCTGAACTTCCCCAGCTCTTGATGAGCACAAATGAAAGAACCACTCTGGAGGTAATTCTGAATCAGCAAGGGAACTGGTGCCACTGCCTTGGCCAGACTCTTGTTTCTTCACTGTATGAATTTTACATTGGATTACCATCACAGTAATTAGAACAGGATCCGGATATTAGTGTCTGACCTGTAGTAAGAGGGTTGCTCCTTGGAGCGCTCAATCTCTGTATAATGATACAAGAAGAGATTTATACTATAATTGCAGAGGAAGGTTGACAGGGCTGAATCCCTCAGCAGCACTGGAAGTGCCTGTGTGCCCAGAGGATGTTGTGCCTGTTTCTGTCAATCGAGAGAAGGAGGCACGAGGAACTATTAGCTGATGTTTAGAGCTGTGCTAGGGCAGATTGGTGCAGTATTTTCCACAGACTGATGGAGAGCAGCTGGAGTGCTCAGGGGATTTAAATTCTGGATATTTCACTTGTATGCTTCTTGGGAAACTTGACTGTTGTGGTACTGAGGGGTGGTTTGGAATTTATCTTCCAGGAGGTGTGGAGATACTAACAAAGATACAGGCCATTTACAGGACACTTTGCAGGACCAGGCATTTTTCTGTGGAAAAATACTGTATTACATGAGGCTGGATTGTCTTCTCTGTCACTATGGTCAGATGATTTCAGTGCTACCATTCCTGACACCTCACACAGTGTTTGTGTATCAGGAGAAGTTAGTTCTTCATAGATAACTTCTGCCTTTTGCTGCATTTGTTGACACACACACAGGCACACATCTAATGTAGAAGTTTTTATTGAAGCTTAATTGTAGCTTTTGTGTTGATGACAGAACAAAATAAGAGTATGTCTTTAAAAAAGAATAAAATCTTAAGTAAGATGCTGTGTCATTCTCCAAAATTGCATCCTTCCAGTGGTGTGGCTGTTCTCCCTCTCCCTCTTTATGCTAGTAGATAAGATGAACTTATTATTTCAATTTGGTCATAAACTGGATTTACTCTCTGGTTTTAAGCGTAGCTAAATCACATTGTCAGCACACTGCTTTGTACTATCATCCTTAAAAACAGTCTTGATAGTTTTGCTGTATCCAGCCAAAGGCAGAGATAAGGCTAAGCCATTTCTTGTATGTATGTAATTTAAAAATCGGCAGAGAATATTTCTTTCACAGGAATCAATAAAGTATGAATATAAAATTGTCAGATGATAGCAACTGTGTGATGCGGAGATTAGTGACTTGTCCTTTTATTATCAGGGACTGTGCTCAAGCTTAGATACAACAAATCAGAAATAATATAATGCTGCATGGGCTTTAGTAGTATTGAACAAAATGAGCTAATGTGTATAATACCCAGTCCAGCTGGGAAATATTGAGCACTACTCTAATCTCTTGCTCTCTGCTCGGAGCAGCTATGGATTCTCAATCTGGTACTTGGCTGTTGATCATTCTTTACTGTCAGGATAAACCTTCTCCACAACAAAAAACCCCAAATTGTAGTGAATTCATTGGTGCTCATGAGGTTGCAGTCCTTCCTTTAGGTGCCGTTCCAGGCAGGCTCTCAGCAGATGCTTCCATGAGGAAGCCAAGAGGGGCTGAGCAGTCTCCTGCTGGGAATAGGAATGTGGCTAATTCCATTTTACTGGGGAGGGAGCCCAACCAACACCCTTCTCCTCAGTCTTTGACAGTGGTGGTTTCCTATGGAAACCTTCCTAGGAATGACCTCTCAGTGTTTAAGTAAATAAGCTGAAAATTCTCATTTGTTTTTCTAACAGTATCTAATTTTCTTTGGGATAAGCAAACTATGAATGGATTCTGGAGGCTATCGATCCAGCCTTTAGAAAATACATTCCATAGATTCAGTGTGTTACCTGCATTTCAATGGGCCTGTTTGCTTGCCTAGAAAGCACTGGGACAAGGGCAGGCCATGGCCCCGATATTCCAACCCAGCTCAGAGCTGCAGGTTTAATTACACCTCTGAAGGATCTACGAATTACCTTGTGAAACATCAGTTAATACCTCAAATAATTAGCTTTGATAAATTGAGTGAGTTGGGCACTCCTAAGTAATTGCTTTGCTTCACCTGAGAGATTTTTGCATTTCAGCGGTGGGTGAGCAATTCCCATGCACGCTTTCCAAATCCGCTTGTAACGCTTTGGGAATGAGTACAATCAGGAGCAGCTCAGGAGTACGGGGTTGCCGTAATGAACTGGGGGAAGGAAAAGAGTTATGTTGACATGTGAAAGATTCCACGTGAGCAGTGGCAGTATTTAACCAAGTAGGTGCTTAAGTAAATGGGATTTATCAGTAGGACGTGAAGGATCTACAGAGCTTGCCAAGTCCATTTGAGGTAGCTCTGCACACCCAGCTTAGTCCCACAGAACCACAGTGCCTCACCTGTTCTTGTGCAGAGCTAGGCCTTGAAGAGATGAGCCAAACATTACTCCAGCTCTAGAAGTGGATCACCAATTAAAAAAATTCATGAAGACAGCAATGGGACTATCTACTTGGGGGAGAGGGGAGATTTCTGCTTGCCAAGGTTTGTGTTGCCAGGCCAGATTTGATGACAAGCACAGGCATTTATAATCAAGCTGTAATATCAGACTTCAAGATGAGTATCTGTTCACTCAAGGTGCTGCATTTTATGCATAGGTTTGTCTGCGACTCTGCAGTGTCTGACATAGGACAGTGCTTGTGAAGTTGCATCTATTTCAAAGCACTCTGAGTTTTTAGTCAGAACTGCTAATGCGGTCCCTGCCACCTTCCAAGTCTTGATAAAACATGCCAAGTCAGGATAAACACAATTAATATCTACTGGAGACTTTTTCAAACAATGTGATAGCTTCTGGTTCATTATTCTGGAGATTTACATACAAAAGAAATAAGCAAGCAGTAAAACTGCGATAGTGCTGACACCAGCATTAAAGATGAATGCTTAGTACAGCAAAGTGACAGAGAGCACATATTTGTGTTCCCAATCATCTGAGCTGAAAGACATTTTAAGTGAAAAATTCATTCTGGGACCTGAATGTTGACTGCACTTCCAGTGTCATGTACTGTACAAGGTAGCACAGAAGATTCAATTCAATTCAAACTAATTCTAAAACAGATCATTGCACCAAGTACAATTTACAGTATTAAAAGAAAAATAGCAAAAACTTCTCAAAAAGAGGGGATGTGAGAGACTTACATAGCCTTCTTCCCCTTTATTTGAATAATTTCTCAGAGATTTGCAAACCTGTTAAGAACTATTTTCATGTTCAAAAGCTCTGTCAACTGGAATAATAGAATTATCGAGTAAATTGTGCTTTTCCTGGGATTTATGTTTCTGTCATGCCAAATTAATCTGCCTTTTTTCTGCACCTGAAAGTTAAACATATGTTCTCTTGTTTTGTTGTTGTGGTTTTGTTTTCTTGTAATTATTTAACCAAAGAAAATTACTTGTAGTGATCTCTCAGCTCTGGAGGAAATAGCTCTTTTACCACTTTCACAGCCTTACCTTACCTTCTTTTTAGTCCTAAAAATGATTTCATTATTCTGGTTAGCTAATACCTTTTACAGATGGAATTGAAAGCAGAATCTCATAAATTGTTTCATGTTTCCATTATTTCATGTAAACAATGAGATAACAGACAACTGCTTAGGGAATTCTGTGGATTAGCATTCTGATGGACTCACCCTTCTGACCTGTTTTCCCGAGTGGGAAACACTTGACACACTAAGCGAAGGTAAGGACTGCACAGGAACTAGAGTTGTGTGTTTCTCCAGCCAATACAGGCTCTTTATAATTCCCTATATGGAGAGGAAATGTTTTCAATCCCTGTGAAACCCCTTTTACTCTGTGAGTTACTTTTGCAATTGTCCATCTGCTGCTGTGGCACCCAGCGCTGCCGTGTGGAGTTCAGGTTCAGCCAGAGTCAGTGCCCACAGTGTCACCCCACCTGCCCTGCAGCTGCCTTCCCTCTGAGAGAAAACCTTTAGAAGCCTGGCAAGGTTTTCAGTGTTAGAAAAAGTATAAAATAGCAGTATCATTCCTTTTTTGATCCCCAGATAAATATAAAAATTCAAGATGTCTTCTCTGTGTAATCAATCTTGTATCTTTATCTGCTTTTAAGATTTTGACAGGCTTGTTGTTATTTCTTTAGGTGTTTGCATTTTGTAGAAACCATTTCAGCCACCGTAAACTTACATAGCATTTTAAATCCTTCCTTTGTACTTAAAGATGATGGAATTCAAAAGTACAAGGAAAAAAGTCATCATTGCTTTTCTGTAGGCTTTGCTTTTTTATATATGTTGGCTGTTAAACTATCCAGGAATTGTTTAGACTGTAAACCTAAGGTATTTCAGGGGAAATTGTTTGTGTCCTGTTTATCAGTTGTAGTTTGCTGACTCTACCCGAGAAGGCTTTTATTTAGAGAAACAACAGAACTTGATAGCACCTGCTTCTGAGTAATTGCTATCCATGCAGGCTTGGTCTGATGCTTGTGACTACTCGCTGGAGATCAAAGTCTCCTTTTTTTTATTCTTAGCATGTACAAAAATCTTCATCTTGTAGACTTTTTGGGAGTATCTCATACAAAAAGCATGAGATGACTAAAGAGCTAATTAGTAAGAATGTGGTATCTAATTGGAAAACAAAACACATTTTTTGAAAGAGTTTGTTTATGAAATGGGAGGGATGAAGGTTTCAGCAGCTTGGTGATTCATTTGTTTCAGAAAAAAAAGTGTTAGGAAATAAGAGCGGAGGCTGCAAAGTAGATTGTGGACATTGTGTGTCCCTTTATTTTTATTTACAACTATTGATGCTTGAGAGGAAAATAAAGTTTGTAGCATTCTCTTCACTGGCTCCTTCCTTCCTTCCTTCCTTCCTTCCTTCCTTCCTTCCTTCCTTCCTTCCTTCCTTCCTTCCTTCCTTCCTTCCTTCCTTCCTTCCTTCCTTCCTTCCTTCCTTCCTTCCTTCCTTCCTTCCTTCCTTCCTTCCTTCCTTCCTTCCTTCCTTCCTTCCTTCCTTCCTTCCTTCCTTCCTTCCTTCCTTCCTTCCTTCCTTCCTTCCTTCCTTCCTTCCTTCCTTCCTTCCTTCCTTCCCTCCTTCCCTCCCTCCCTCCCTCCCTCCCTCCCTCCCTCCCTGTTTGGGATATTACTGAAGAATGAATAAAAACTGAGAACATGGCCCTATTTATCAATTAAATAGAATTAAAAGCTGGAGTTAAATTAAAAGAACATAATACATTCTAGCTAGAAGTTTGAATTTCATTGCTCACCAAAGTCAGCCAGATTTGAGTAATTCTGATGAATACTTCATGTCCTATCTTTCTGGATTACTTGATAAGAAAGGCCAACAGACTGGAGCGAGGCTTTTATCTTACATGCCAAAAAGAGTTTGTTTGTTTGACTGTAGCAGCTGAAGCAAAGGATCCTGGTGATAGAGTTATTATGTAGATGTACTACAAAAGCATCTTACCTGAACCTGGAGCTTCAGTCCGTTTGGGATTGTCATCATGAAGAGACACACACTTTGTCGTCGCATTGTGTTTGAAGAGATGTCTGAGATGTGGAAGTGCTGTCTCATCACTTGCAGTTTTAAACAGCAGGAAAAAGAAAACATGAGCAAAACATTTGGAAATAGCAATATTGTGAATGGTGATCCGAGGCAGATGCAGTGTGACTGACAAATAGATAGCTGCTCTGTCTCGTAAAACAGATGTGTACGGCAAATGCTATCAGTATTCCGTGAGGATCTGTGTACTTTGTTAAAAAATGCAGGAGATGACATGAAGCAATCAGCCTAGTAAACCTCAAGCTGTAATACAGCAGGAATCAGCCAGCACCAGGCACTGGGGATGGTGCTCCTGGGGATGGGGCTGTGTGTGCTGCTCTGTAAAGGTGAGGCATAGATGGTAATGAAAAATGGATGAGTATTGCCTTTTTCCATATGCACCCTTTACTAAATGGTTTGTTTTTATGTTGGGTGTTTCCCTTCCCTCTCTCCAAACTTCCAGCAGTTTCCAGTTCGTTCCTGACCCCCATCAAAGTCTTTTTTTCTTGCTGTTCAGTTGCAGCTTTTTCTTAAAATTATTTTTTTATACCTCTGAATCATTAATTTTTTTAAAAACATGTGAAACACAACTAATTTTTCATCCTTATTCTTTTTATCTGGAATGGAAGTTCAGAACAGCACTACAGATTGCCTTTGCCACCTAACAGCTGATTCAGAACTGAATTAATGCTTGTCCCAGAATCGTAGAATTGTTATGGTTGGAAAAGTCCTCCAAGATCATTGAGCTCAACTTTTGACTCAACATCAGACCATGTCAGCCAGAGCACAGCACTGCCCCATTCAGCTGTCTCTGGAACATTTACAGGGATGGAGACTCCACCAGCTCCTTGGAAAGCCCATCCCAATGCCTGACTACCCTTCCCCTGAAGAAGTTCTCTCTTCTGTCCAGCCTGAGCCTCCCCAGTGCAGCGGGAGGCTGTTTCCATTGCGCTGTGGCTGGCTGCTTGGGAGAGGAGGCTGATCCCAGCTCACAGCCTCCGGCAGGGCACTCCGAGAGAGCAATAAGCTCGCCCCTGAGCCTCTTTTTGGCCAGGCTGAACTCCACTTTTGTGTGGTTTGGTTTGAATTGTCACAAAGACTCCAAGTTGTGGTGTTTCTTTCCAACATTCATGCGTGTAATTCATTGTGCCTTGCTCCTGTGGTACGTTTGTGTTTACTGAGCATTGTTATGAATCTAAGGTTACAAAAAAGAGCCTAATCAGGGACAAGCAGGACTCGCCTGTCCATTTACAAGAGGTGAATAAATAGAGCCAGGCTCTCTTCTGGATTTCTAGTTTTATAAACCAGCTTTTACAATCTCTTCCCTAGATTTTTAGTAGCTTTTAGAAAAAAGTTTGGACAGGTCTGGAGGAACCTGTATATTTTCAAATGAAGTATTGGATGTTTGTATGCCAGCAAGTGCAGTAAATTTATTTAGAAAAACAGAAATCAGTAAAAGTAATTTATAGGAGTTGTGATGCTAGTCAAAGTAAACTGTGTTTAATTTTCATGATGATCAATCTGTGCTTCAGTTTAAGGCTTTAAAATCATCTAATTGAGCCTGGAGTCACAGAGCTGCTATTTTTTGCCAGTGACTCTATTTACTCTGTTTATTTTTGTCCCAAACTGGGAGTTAACAGAACTGGTCAGTTTAAGGACTGTTATTGCTATGAATCTGGCAATACTTATTTATCCAAATAAAGGACAGCTACCTAAACACAAAAGATTAACAAATATTTTTGTTTTGTGGACTCAGTGGAAAAAACATGCCCTCGGTTTCTGGAAGGTTCAACACAGTTAGTAATGACAAATTATATTAGATTCATTCTAGACTTTAAAATTTACAATCAGCAATTGTAAATTGCTGTAGATCTGGACCATTTCAGATTGTTTCAGAAAAAATAATTAATTTCTTTACTAATTTGTTGAAATTTCTGCATTTATTGCAAATAATAACAGTACATCAAAATAAAGTTATTTTAGGATTTGTAGGGAGTTTAAAGCATCTGCACATGTCTATGAAGCATGAATTGCTTGTACCAAAAAAAAAAAAACCAAAAAAACAAAAAACGGAAGAAGGAATTTTGGATAGTGCACTTTTTGCCTCTCTTGAAAAGCACTGCTTGGGAAGCAGTGCCACAGCCATCCTTTCACAGACTAATTTGAAAGATATAATTAAGGTCGTGGATTTTTTTAATCTCCTTTTAGCAGCATAAAATTTTTGAGGGTTTCTGACAGAATCAACCTCATTATTACTCTGTATTGTTCACCACTCATAAGGCTTTTTTTGGTAGCAGTTACCCCCTGGCAGGAGCTTGCCTCTGCATTTAAATTGTACTCCCTCCTTTTCGTGACCTACAACCATTCAAAGAGACGATATTCGCCTTTCATCAATTAAATCCTTCCTTTATTTTTAGAACCTAACACATCCCGCTCTCTCCTGAGATCCTATTTACAAACAACTGCTGTGCTAAATACGATAAAGCTAAAGGCAATTCAGGTTTTCCCTCACCATCGTGCTAATGTTCCTTAAGAGTCTGCGATGTGAAAGATCCAGAAAGATGCTGCAGGTTCTGTGTGTGCTTGTCCATTGTTCAGTCTCCCTGCTGGAATTGCCAGGGGCTGGGGCAGCAGGGGCTGGGGCAGCAGAGCAACTGCCGGAGCTGTAGAGAAAGGAAATGTAATATTGGGACATGTGTGAACCTGCTCAGTTATTTTTAAAACAAGTCTAAATATAGACAGTGTACTGCCCAGGGTAGAGATGAAATATTTTCCTCAGCTTTAGGACTTCAAATGTTATTTTATCACTTCCTCAAAAGTTGGAGGTGTGAGGAGGTCTGTGTTTTGATTTGTTCCCCCTCTGCTTTATTGGTTTGTATTATCCCCTGATTTTCACTGAAGGTTTGCATCCTCACACACTGTGGGCCAAAGAATCTACAAATATTTAACTAATATCTCTTACTGATTTTAGTGTTACCAAAATACTTTACTGTATCACAGGGTTTATCTGGAAAAAACATAAATGTGCAACCATGTAGATGCCTGAGCTTTTGCTCTGTAAGTCAGGCTGGAATTCAGCTGACTAAAGAATTGTGCAGACAAAAACTGGCAATTTGATTTTGTATATTTCTTAAATGCTGAGAAACAACCAAATTACAAACCTAAGCTAATTCTGGATTGCAGCTTTGTCTTAACCCAAATATCCCTTTTCAAGTTAGTCTGCTCGGTACAAAATAGAATTGATTTTGGGAATGATGTTAAGTACAGGAGCAAAACCAGTCATGTCAATGTAGATGCTAAAAAATATTTTCCGTTTAGTGTAAGTGAAATAGCTACTTGAGATACATTACTTCTTAAGGTGCATACTTAAATTTCTTGGTTTGTGCTTTGAGACTGTAAAATGACAGGTGCTTTAATTGCAGAAATATTATGAGGCAGTTAGAGGATTTTTCAGGAACGGTGACAGAAGAATGGCAGGCAGTCAGTGGAAGTCTTTCCCAAGTGATGGACGTAGTCCGGAGTTATTGTTCCTTGGGACAAGTGATGCTCGTTTTCATAACAAGTGGCAGCGTTTATCAAAGGCTGTTTACTTGCCCAGATGTGAAAATAAAACAAGAAGCCCTGACAGTGTGCAGCACGCCAATCCAGTGCAGCAATCCAGTTAGGAGGAAGAGCTAAGTGCAAGAGCAGCTGTGACAAGTGGCTTATATGCTAAATGCACTGCTCCGAGAGTGGCTACAAAGCAAACAGCTGGGTTACAGTGTTGATCTCTATTAGTTTCACAGATCCTATTTTCTTAAAGTGCTGATACGCTTGTTTGTCTATCTCAGTGCTGGCGAGCAGCTTTTTACTGGATTAAACAATTTGACATGACTGCGTATGAAATTGCGGGCGATTTGGAAGGAATTTGTTTGGTCCTTTCGTAGCACAGTTTTTATTCCAAAGAAGAAGGGCTTGATATTTGATACGTGCTCTGAACTGAATTTAATTCCCTGGAAATGTATTTCAGCTTGCTGCTGTGAGCTCTGTCTGGTTTGCTTTTATCTTCAGGTTTCTGGGAAGGCAGTTAGACATTGCAGTCATAAGGGCCATAAATATGGTATGTTAGGAGAGGGAGAGTTGACACATTGAATGCATCTCCAGCTCCACTGCTTGAGGCTCTGTGCAAAAATAAGCTTGATATTTTACAGAAGAAAGGTTTTGGATATACCAAAAGCGTGGTTCTGCAGCCTTCACCACAGCTGATTGAGGCTTGTTAATTGCTAGACTTTCATCTTAGCACCCAACAAGTGGACTTAGTAATAACTATTAACTTGGTGTTCTTACTGAAAAAAGAATTAATTTCAGTGTTAGAAGGTTTCTTGGAACTGGATGAATTGACTGGCTGTAGTTTTTCACAAGCTTTTGTCCAAGTCTGGCTGGAGAGGCCCACGCAGACACTGCCATGGCCCAGCGCAGGACTCGGGGCAGGCAGGAAGGGCACGGCGCGGGCTCTGCTCAGGGCATTCAGCTCTGTCTGCTCTGAGCACTCCCAGCTCAGCCTCCAAGGGCCACTAGCACACAGAATCATAAAACTGAGAATAAGTAAGTAATCTCATCCCTTTTCAGTGAGGCTTTTAAGCACGTGTTTATGGTTAATGGTTACGTCCAGATGAAAGGAGTGAGATGATCTATGATTGAAGTTAAACACATGTTTATATGTTTTCTTGAAGAGGAATGAAATTATCAAATGCTTTAGTGCTGTGGGTCACCTCACATTACTATATTTTCCAGAAACAGCTCTCAGATTCTCCCAAAAATGTTTAAAATTGTTTTTAAAAGGTTCTATATGTGTAAGGTTCAAATACATTATTCTTAATTCTTTTACCTATCTGTTTAGGTCTGGATTTTGATAAGAGTATTTGTACACTGCCTGTAGAATGAATCCAAAGGGCTGATGAGGAAGAACTGTGTTTGTTGACATGCATATCCTAGATTCAGAACCTGACCATGTAATAATCTACTAACTAAAATATTTCTCACCAATTTGGTTTTTTTTCCAGTGAATATTTTTAAATGATTAATGCTTACTTTTGGTTGGAAAAAAAGCACACACTTTTTTAATGGGGAAAGAGGGAAGAATTCAGGAAAGGTAGTGCTTAAAATCACTTTGAGCTTTGAATTATCATCTTTTTTAAGTTTAGAAAGCAAGGAATTAATTGATGTCTTATATGAAATTTTCAACATGTTTCATTAAAAAAATTCAACACTTTTTCTTTGCATGTCAGGCTTATTACTAGCTTGTTAAGAATAATTTCATTGCTTCTTTGAAGGTTTAAGTGAAATATGGCCAATCTTATACCTGATCTTCAAAATTTTTTCCATTTGCGTTATTGAAATGTATTGCTTTTAATGCAACATTTATGACATGGAGCTTTTTTATCTATGTAGAGTGAGGAAAGAAATAGAATGGTGTGAGAGCTATAATTTTTGTTGGTTTTGTTCTTGAAATGCATCTAGTTAACTATAAGGTACAGGTTGTAAACTATGGAGATTAGAGAGGCCTAAACCCAAACTAGGAATTTCTGAAATCCATATGTGAATTTCTTCAAAGCCTGGATCTTAACACCAACCCCACAAGGGTATGGTAATCTTTGAGTTTTGCATTTTTACTTATCTTTTTTTATGAACAGTTGGAAGTTCTGCTCTCAGTCCTAAAACAAAACCCTTTTTTGACACTAAATGTGAAATAGATCCCCAAAGGGGTTTTTTACATAGTGGAGATAGAGCAAGGAACTAATGCTCCCTAATTGAACACTGGGAATTCCCTCTGGGCAAGCATGAATCATGGAGTCTGTTGTAGTTCAGCAATTTGAAATCCCTCCCGGCCCTTCCCCAGGTCTGACCTGCTTCAGAGGCTGTCCTCTGTCTTCTGCCTAGTCAGGGGAGCAGAAGCCAGAAACTTTGAAGTCATCTGACCATCTTAATAAAAATTTAAAAAATAAAAAAATCAATTAATTAATTAAATAAATAAATATATATATTTATACATATTTAACCCCTTATGCTGGAGTATAGATGGGCAAGAAATCTGTAGTGGCTTTGTGAGCCCATTCCCCACAGAGCTGGCTCTGCTGCCTTGGTGCACTGGAGAAAACAGACTGCAATAAACAGGTTTGATGGAAAATGTGTTTTCATTGTGCATCAGTTTAGGATATTAATTCTTCCTGAATCACATTCTGTTTTCTGGTTGCATTTACTAAATGCCACTATTATGTTGTAACACTATTACAGACTTTTATTCTAATGTTACAGACTTTTATTGTAGGTAAAACTGCTTACACATTATTTGTGATATTTATTTGGAGACAGATGATGGGAAAACCATATTAGATAAAACTGAATTATGTCGCCAAGCTGTAGATTCTAAGTGTTTATAAGCTGAGACAGTAGAAAGCAATTTAAAAGCAAAATTCATACTTTTTGCAGTGTTCAGTTTCCATAGCATTGTCAGTCTCAAAATGATGTTTCCTATTCCACCACTTAAAATTTGATTCAGATTCTCGCTCAGAATAATGTATTTTTTAGGTTTCTTGTTTATTTTCGCCCAGATTTGGCCTTTCCTGTCTCCCGTTTCTTTGTGGGGCGAAGTAAACCTGGTGTCCCTTTGGGGTTCTTACAGATACAGCTTTTAGTTCAGTATTTCTTGAACTTGTTCAAAGTAGAAGAACCCTTTGGCTCATTTTCCCTGCTGTATCTTGGAAGAACACAACCCTTCTCAGCCCACTTCTAGAGGGGGGAATCAAGGATGCCGAGATCTGGATTTGATGGCTTAGTTACAGAATGCAGAAGTTACTGGAAACAGGTATTCACCTAACAAAGGGAAGTGTCAGTAATGACAGTCAGGAGTCCATGCAGCTCATGGAGCCAGCTGCACTTCTGACACACAGCCACAGCCATTCGCACTCCTGGCCCCTGAACCCCGGGTGCTGCTTCCTTACCCATCTGTGTTTCTGCCTCACCTGGGCACAGGCTGCTCCATGGAATTTAATCGAGCACGGAGGTACAAAGTTGATCTCGGTGTGATCGAGTGGGAATCAAATATTGTGTCTGGCAGATCACAGAACAAGAGATATGTGATGTGGAGTTTCTGTCACCTTGGTTAGTCATAAGATTCATTCTGCGATGTCTCCTTGTGGAAAAGTGTTACCAGGACATCTTATTCAGCAGAAAAGTGCTTGGTATGAAATTACTCTATGAATGCTTCAGAATGATTTTGAACGAGCAGGCGGAGCCTGTGCTGGATCAGCATTTTTACCCTGTATGACTGTATTGACTTTGATCCAGCACTGTCAAATTTAAAGCCAGATTTACTGTACTGTCAAGCCACAAACTTCAAAATCTATCTTTTATTGAAGTGAAATGTGATATATGAAGAAGAAAACTCATTAATCAACGTTGTCTTACATTCTGCCTATGAATGGAAAAATGCTGTAGTAGAGACTCCTAGGGCTTGGACTTCATTTATTTGTATTCATTTTAGCTCAATCTCCCCCACACCCACTGCAGGAAAGTTCTGCCAGGATTCCCTCTATGATTTATTTAAAACCTGCTGCAAGAGCATGTAACCTGTAAAGCCAAACACCATTATTTAATTTAAGGACGGATTTCCTTAAATTGAATTAAATTAAATTAAGTTAGAGACGAGGAAGATGGGGCTGAGAAAGAGCAAGGGCTGGAATATAGCCCTGAGAAACAGGTATTGATAGGAAGATAGCATCACAGAAACAAAGAGAAGTGATGAAGAAGAAAATCTTAGTCTTATAGCCCCAGCTTGTCATCTTTTTCTGTCTGCCTGTTTAATGATTTACATTTTTTAAAAATGGTATTTCTGGGGAAATTAAAGAAAGGTTCCTGGTGTGTCCTTTGTGTTCCCATTCCTGCTTATGTTTTGTGTTTTACTATGAAGCTTCTAATGCTATAATTGGTAGGAATCTAATTACATTGCATGAAGCTGTGTCTTTTTGAAGGAGTAATTTACATTTAAACTCTTTTGGAGTGTATGTGTTTTGTCTTTGATGTCCTTGATTAGTAATTGCAGCTCTTGTTATCAAATGTTATATTTAAAGCAAAGCAGTTTCATATTTCTCTGCTTACATTTTCTTGGCAAGTCATGGTAAAACATTCTATAACTTGTCCTATTAAGATAACCTAAAATATTTTTAAAATATTCTCCTGGTTCAGAAAGTTGAATAAAATATGTTCAGATGTACATGTTCATTACAGACACAGAGGAGTGTGAGCCCACTGACTCTGGACAGGAGAAAAACCTGTGATTTAAGCCCTAGTTCTGGGGGTGCAGATGCTCTCCCTTCCTGTGCTGTCAGAAGGGTGTGTTTGTTCGCTGTGTAACTTTATGTCCACAGCTGTCAACAGTGTATTCCATGTGGATACTGCCAGAGTGTAATTCTGATTTCTCCCTTTCCGCCTGGGGACCGGAGTGGTGTCTCAGAGCAGGACAGGTTTGAAAACCTTTCCTTGCCTGTCACAGCTGCTGAGTTGGTTTGTGTGACGCCTCCTAAACTTCACTGCCTCTCTCTGCTTTAGCTCCTTCTCTTAAACTGCTGCATTGTTACAGAAATGCTTACCTGCGTAAGCTGTTATTTCTAGATTATACTTCTGTTTCTAGAAATTATATTTCTGTGTTTATCACCCCTCAGCATTTCCAGATTGCAGGTATAGTTGGTATATGAAGCAAATGTACTTTACATCTACTGTTTTGTGAAATAGTCCATATTTTTATAAAGAAACACAGAACTTGTTTAATATTCTCAGCTTCTGACATGAATGGGCTTTCTGTCGTGTTCTGAAAAAGTGTGGAAAATAATAGTATTAATAATAGTGAAATATAACGTTAGTAATTTCAGTGCTCACCTGACATTTCCCTCTTTTGTAGTAAACACCAAATGCTGAAAGCAAAGTTAAGTTTGCTTGTTCTGTCAGAGGTGATAAAAAAAATCTTACCTGAGTCTTTGCAAAACCACAATTTCAGAATTTGATTCCTTGGAGAAAAAACCTATCCATTTAATATACTGCGGCATTTTCAGCGGGACTTTGTGCTTTCAGATTATTTTAGATTTAAATTGCCCAGAAAGCATTAATTTACTGAGCTAACATGGGAAGTACAGACCAAAGAGCTATTTGGTTTACAAATGGCATCATCTGGTTTCAGTGTGGGAGGGCTTAATGGGTTTAAAATACATAAAGACTAATTGTCCTGCAGGTTTGGTAACCAGTCATGTTATCCATTATTAGTGGTACATTAACTGTTGTGTACATGATGAACATGAGCCAGCCGTATGACTTTGAATGAAATCAGCCCAGTTGAAAACAGCTGTGCCAAAATTAGTCAACTATTATTAAATGACCAAATATTAGAGCATTTCTGATGAATAAATTCATTCCAATACTTGTATGAAAATAGAAATCTGAAAATAGGAAAATAAATTTGGAACTTTCATTAATTTTTGAAGATTGAATTATGGCTACAGCCGAGATGTTTATGTGCATTTCTAAAGTATAATTTTCTAGAACTCTGGTACAGCTCAAATATGAGTACATAAATAATCCCAACTGATGATAACAGTCCTTTACTCATTGGCAGAATTTCATGTTAGAAACTTGCAAGTTTACAGAGCCTAACTGACTCTTTATGAGGGCAGTATCTTAAAGTCCTCATATCTTTATTTTTTATACTGTTTTTCTCTGTCATGTGAAGAGTGATATGATTTGGTGATTTGAAGCAGGAGGGAAGCAATTTCTCATGCAGACTGTGCCGAGAATGTCCCTTCCTGGAACTTTAAAAATGAGTGCATCCTATGTTTGAAGGGATTGAAGGGTGTAATTAAAGTCCCCAGATATTGTATTCTGTAAAGGACAGGATATGCAGTTAGAAAAAAAAATGTCATTCTGAACATACTTGAAGATAGAATGGTTTCTGAGACCACACAGGTCAGAGCAGTTTGCTGAAGGCTCAGGAATGCAAAAACATTATTGTGCATTTGCAGCTTTGGTATTCTGGAAACTTGGAAAACAATCAGCCTGGCTGTTAAAACCATCAGTAATTTTTTTATAGAATATCCTGAGTCTTGAGAGAGGGTTAAATCTATTTTATTTGATGAAATACTTGTATATAAGTTTAACAGTCCCCACAATATTTAGACAAACAACATGGCTTTTTCAACTTTATGTTGGTTTATCTGCAGGAAAAATCTTCTAATCCTATTTGTTTCTGATGAGCAAGGGTATCCTAACTATGTAATTTAAATTTTTGGCTATAAATATAGAAGAAAGGAATATATTAAATTTGTTAACTGATTAATTATAAAGAGAAAATCAAATGCTGCCTATAGGTACATATATTCCCTATGAAATTTGTCTTCAGCTTCATGGATGTAGTGGACGCACATGATTTAAAATGAAAGTTTATATTCAAACTGTTTGTTTAGATGAAAACATATAGGTAGTTGGAAAATTGTTTACTAAATAATCCACAACTGGGCCTGAATGTGTTATTTTTAATTCTTTATTTATACAATTCTAAAATTTATTGCCATTTACTTGCTATGAGTGAGTCCCCTGAAGCTGTGTATCCCCGGTTAGGAGTGCAGTAGGTGGTGAGAGGCAGGAGGTGCTTTGTTCTCGCCAGGCACAGCAAGGCTGCCGTTGGGTGAGAATAACCTGTCCTGCAGTGTGTCCCACTGGTGACTCCAGCATTCCTCACAGGTGATTCGAGCCTGCAGGACACACATGGCTTCCTGCTGCTGCTTGTGTCCTATACCTGTCCTCTGAACAGGTCTTTTCTTTGGGGAGTTGTTTCTACATTCAAAATAGGCTGAAAACACGATCAGTGAGACGTACCAAAGCTTTGCGCCGTAGTTTCTTCTCCAGGATGTCTAGTGAGATAAAAGTTTTAATAATATTATCCATTTTATTTTTTTGGTGCAGGAAGGCTGAGCATGGAGTACCTTCCCCTCTCTGACACAGGCAGTGTTTGCTGCCTGCTTGGGTGTGTAAGAACTCACTGAGCCTCTCTGAAGGAAGGCTTTGATGTGTTTCAACTACTGTCATTAATAAAATATTATTATGCGGATATATTATATTTCCTTCCCACCTGCTCTCTAACTGTAGTGTGTAACCTTGAAAGGCAAGTCACCTATTCCAAATTAAAATCCCATTTTTGTGCTGAACGTGTTTTCTGGTGTAACCTCAGTGAGTGCTAGCCTTGCCCCGCAGGTGTGTCCGGGGCTGTTTAAACACCTGGACGTTTGTAGAGCTGATCTGACTCAGCTGTGGCCAGCCCAGCGCAGCTGAAGCTGTTAATGACCTTAATTAGCCTTTGTTCCGCGGCCTGGGGGCGGTGCTGGGGGACAGGGAACACCTGCGGGGCAGTGGCTGAGCTGCCTCCGAAGGGAGAGTGCGTCAGGATTTTGGGCTTCTCTTCGGGAAAAGTTAAAAGTTGGATAACTAAGGACGCTGCTGACCCGCAGTCCCGACCTTAGGGAAGGGTTTAGGACAGGCAGTGTGGTCTGTGCACTCTCAGCCTCGGAGAGATGAACCTGGCGATTTAAAAACACCTGTGAGATTACTGATGGCATTGGAGCTGCTGGAGCAGCCCTGGCTCCACGGCATTTTGGGCAGGAAAGAGGAGCAGCGAGAGGATCCTGTTGGCAGTAAGTGCTATCTTGTGTTGTGGTACTGTGATTTTTTCTCCTCTTATAGTTGTGCTCATGCAGTGACCACAGGCTGGGGTTTATGATGCTGTTTGTCCTTCAGCCTTCTTTCTTTGTACATCTTCTATGCTGAAATGAGGTCTGAATAGACTGTTGCAGTGGCTGTAGATGTTGGTTCTTCATGTGTAATGAGGTATATGTGAATGTGGCCCTGAGTTGGGCGGGGTTACAGTGCAGGAGAGAGGACAGCAGGGAAAAGCAAGGATTTGGTGCTAGTCATGTAGTCCACTGCCATTGAAGAGCTGTAGATTGTTCCAGAAGCAGAGTGTATTCCAGGAAGGAGAAAGCTCAGTGTGGGTATGTGTGTGTGGTGCCCGAGTAGAGGAATGTGCTACCTCTGGCTTTGCTGCCAGTGTTTCAGGTGTAACAAAGACTGATGGCTGTGCTCTGCCTCCTTATGGTCCCTCTGCTCTGGCTTTATGTGCCAGTGGCAGACAAGCTGTTAAAATGTCAGACATGACTGAAGGGATATTGCACAGCTGCTGCAGGCTTGCTTTTCATAGCAGGCTGGGAAAATTTGGGATCTGGTGTGTCTTGCTGGATAGTGGTGTAGTGGGCTTGTTGAAACTTGTGTAACTTCAGCTAAATGCAGCTCATGAGATCACTAAGACTGAATTATTCTCATGATGATGGGTAAATATTGATGTTTGTAAAAGATAGAAACTTGTGGGAGTTGATATTTATAAAACTTAGTAATCTGCTAGGAAAATATTTTAATCTCTTTATTGTGTTGACTTCATTAATATTAAAATATTGCCATAGTACCCCTCTTCAGAGTATCTAAAATAGTGAAGAAATTTTCTGTACAGAGCCTGAATCTCTGTGTGGTATTGGTGAAAGCTGTGCAGCTGCTTTAACTTTCATGAACCAGAGCCTTCCATCTCTGGGGCTCTTCCTCTGCCTCCTGCCCAGTGTGATCCGGGAATGTAAAGATGTGTGCCCACTGCTGCCACAGGTGATCAGCACCTGTGTCACCTCCTGGGGCTGTGGGTAAAGCTGTTCCCTTCCTGCTTCAGCACAGCTGTGGAACATTTGAAGTGCAGCTTTATGAATTTCACAATAAGAGAAAACTCTTGTATGTGGATCAGGGATACAGTTTTGTCCACGGACACCTGGAAGTTGGGGAAAAGTAAATGGAAATGTATGGATCAGGCTTGCAAACTAAGGGCTAGCTTTTAAGCTAATGTACACCTCTCAGCTAAAGAACTTGGAGTGGAGTAATCCTGCGAAATAGATATGTTTTATTTTTGAGCTGCAGCTTATTCTCTGCAGCTTTTTCTGAATTTAAAGAATGTCCATTTCTGCACAAAATGCTGTGTAACAGGATAAAGTTGTATCTTCAGGGGAGCTGAATGCTAGAGAAAAGCTATCCTTTGTATAAAGCCAGTGAGGTTTCGATGCTTTTTGGTTTTAGAGAAAAAAGAAAATGTTTTTGCATTTTTTATAAGATGTCTGCGCTCCTCCATTTTTCTTCTCAAAGTAGCTTGTTCAGATGTGAAAACTTTTCAGGTATGCATTTAATCCTGAGCAGAACAAATTACCTATTCTTGTGGAGAAATACATGAGGCTCAACAAGTGATTTGGTCATGTTCATTTTTCTTCATCATCAAAGTGTGAGTTTAAAATTTATTTTGCTTAACTGAGAATTGAAATCTGGAAAAAATTTTGAAGTACACATTTCACTCTGTGATTCAAGAGTGTCTCCACTTTGAATAGTCTACCATAACAATATGTGTGACTTGAGGGATGAAGTAGAAAAAATTATCAATACTTTTATAAATATTCTTTGCAAGGTATTTTTGAAAACATGTTTACATTAAAGCTTCTAATGAGAAACTACTGAAATATGTCTGATACAGTGCAGTACTAATGTTCGCATTTTGTGAAAGTAGGTTTTACAAACTGAATTTCTCTGTCCTGTCTTTTTTTTTTTTTTTTAATTGCTGCTCTATTCAGCCCTCTTTACTCATATGTGATACTTGGGAAGTCAGGGGAAATGAGTAATTGGAAGGACTTTAGAGGATCAAACCAGCAAACTAAGAGCTGGGCTTGATGTGAGGTACATCCTTCAGCAAGGGTAGTTAAAGCAGAGTAATCCTGCAAAACACTTGGAGAAAAACATTTCAGAATTGCAATTCCTTCTGTGCTTCTTGTTTCGTTTGAGGTTGGCTAAATTAAATTACTGCTGGGAATAAATTATGGAGCCTCTCCTACTAGCAAAAGCCTTTGCAAGATCTGCGTTTATTATCTGCAGTGACAGAAAGTGACTGGTGTTTATGTCTCCTTTTCCTAGGATTCAAAGTTTACATAAGAAATTTAGTTGTAGAATGATTTATCCTTCCCCCACCGCTCTCCTTTATTTGAACTGGTAGTTTGAACACTAGCTGTGTTTGGGGAGATTTTTGGGGATCAAGCAAGGACAGAGAGCATCAATAAAAAGCACAAGTTTTATCTGGAGTTTGAAATTTTTCAGCAGTATAAGTTTATGAATCTCAAACACAGATAAAACTTAATCTTCCCTGTGTTTATGACTATTTAAAATTGGTTAACTACACTGCATATATTTAAGTAATACGAAAATATAAAACCCCTCTCAGAGAGCAAAGATAACATCCTAATGAATGTCTGATATCCTGGGTAGTGTTCAGCATATCACCGTAATTATTAGACAGAAATGGATGCCTTAAGAGCCCATCGTGTGAGCCCCATGCTTCACTGGATCTCACCGGCATGTCTTGTAAGTGCTAATTAAAACTCCATTGCAATAAAGAGAAACATGCAATAGAGAGGTGATTCAGTGTGGCAAGTGCCTGTTAGTGTTACTTGTTTATGATGGAGAGATTTAATCATGATCTAAAGCAGTGTCTGTGCCATGGAGCACACCCTGCAGGAGCTCTGCAGCTCTTCGGACACCACGAGGAGCTTGATACTAACGTGCTTTTCCTGAAAATGGGTGTGATTTACCCTATCCCAGAGGTGTGTTCCGACCACACTGCTGCATGGAGATTGCATGTCAGCACTGACACAGACTGAAACCTGAGGTACTGCCTGTGTGAGATGGATTAAGCACTCAGCCTGTGCTTCAGTGGGGGCTCAGAGCAGCAGGTCTTTGAAATGGGTTTCTCTGGTAAGCAGAGAACCAGGAACTGTTACGTGACAGCTTAGACAGAACTGAAAGTGGTCATCCAACTTTGTCCTGCGTTAATTAAAACAAAAAAACAAACCTGCACTGGCAAATGTCACTGAAGAGCATCACTTCTGTGGAGCTGTGAATGCCAAGTACATAGAACAAAACAGTTTTTTTGTTCAAATTATTTTTTCATAAAAGCAGTTTGGAAATTGGTTCATGCTGCTGAAGCCTATATAACATATTCTCTGTACCCTCATCTAGAATTCAGCTGGTTTTGCCATATGTCTTTCTGAGCTTCATAGATGTGCCTTTGGCTTCCTCATTAAAATAATCCTTTCTTTATTTATAATAGGCATAAAAGAACCCCGAAGTGCTTATGAGAATATATAAAATATATATATGTGTATATAAATGGCCTTCTACAAGGGACTGTAGAAGATGGAGGAGCTTTTTATTCCTGATCCTCAAGAAGGAAGACAGGTGCAGTGCTGGATGAAATAAGTGGTTGTCTCTACATATTCACAATTTATAACTATACAGTTGAGATTATGATCAGAACCTATGAAAGTTAATATTCCCAGTTCAAAATATCTTTCTTTAATAACAGAGATATGATCTTGTGTTTTGCTAATAAACATGTTGACTGGCTGTTCCATTAGTTATCAAGGTGTGTTCTTAGAAAAACCTATGGAAACATGAGAAAGATGGAAGGATTTTACAAGTCTTGCTCGCCAATAGTTGAGTGATGTTCAGTGATCACATGTAATAGGTTAAACATCAGCCACAGTGGTGGTAAACTTCAGTGTCTGCCATAATAGGATTTCTGTGCCACAGTGATGCTAAAAATACGGTCACAGTTCAGTCACACAAACATCATCATCAAAATGCAAGAAAATGTACCTTAAATCAAGCATATAATCAAGCAGTGGCACCAAATCTGTCCTTTGGGATTTGGGTTGATTTTAGTTCTGAGAGTTCTGCCTTTCTGCTTCTGAAATGAAAGTTCTTCTGTGATCCTTCCAGCAACACCAGCCATGCTGTTCAGATGTTTCTGCTAGTGACAATTTTTCTCCCCAAGTTTTATTCCCATTAATAAATCTGTCCCAAGAGAACAGGTAAGATACTGGCTCATGGAAGCACACCAGTCGTTTTCAGGAGATAAAGGCCAACTAAGACAAATAGGAATTTTTATTCAGTATATTCAGAAATAATCTTAGTAAATATGCTCAATCTTTTTGTAGTACTCACTGTCATTGATTTAATAAACCAAAGACCAATCTCTTTTGTAGTAAAAAGTGAGGAGATAACATTTCTGCTTGCAGAAGATTCTTTATCCTGTGAGCATTAATGATTGAATAGTTGGCACAGATGGTGGGGTTTGTTTGTTTTCCCTTCTAAAGGGTTTAGTGGTTTAATGTATGGCTTTTCTTTGCAGGGCTGCATCTTACTTCTTAACTGAAAAATTGTGCTTTTAAGAAATATGGATGCCTGGGTCCTTGATTTAAGTTCATAGCTCTGTCCTCATTTTGATTATCACAACTATTTATTACCTTTAACATTTTTCCACAAATACTCATTTGTAAAGACCAGTCCTATATTTGAAACACTTATATAAAAATGATAGCAGTGTTTTATGTGTAAGCAGGACAAGCAGTTTGTTACTAAAAGCAAATGAAAGCTGAAATATTGCCTTCTTCAGCTGTGTCATGGGTTTGCATGCCAAGGTTTGGATAGTGGGTGGTCTCTCAAGGTGGGGGTGCCTGGGGGAGCAGAGATCACCTGCAGCCCATGAGGACTCCATGCTGGAGCAGGTGCGTGCCCAGAGGGGGCTGTGACCCCACGGGAAGCCCCTGCAGGTACAGGCTCCTGGCAGCAGCTGTGGGATGTGGAGACTGAGCCCACACTGGAGCAGGTGTGCTGGCAGGACTTGTCACCTTGTGGGGACCCAGGCTGGAGCAGCTTGTGAGAACTGCAGCCCACGGGAAGGACTCACCTGGGGAAGTTCATGGAGCACTGTCTCCATGGCTGGGACTCCGTGCTGGAGCAGGGGGAGGATGGGGAGAGCCTCTCCCTGAGGAGGAGGTAGCAGCAGAGATGTGATGAACAGACCACAGCCCCCCTTGGCCCTTCTCCTGCCTCGCTTAGGGGAGGAGGTAGAGGATCACCAGTGAAGACAAGCCTGGGAAGAAGGGAGGGATTTGGTTTTATTTCTCATTATATCCTATTCTGATTTGACTGGTAACAAATTAAACCCACCCAAGCTGCCATTGCTAGTTAACAAAAGCAGTGCATTGCAGTCAGCTGTTCTTAGCAAACCTGGTAGGTGTTTTTTTCCAACAGATTGTATCATTCAATGTACATAGAAAGGGAACATTTAATCAATTTTCACTACAAAATTTTAATAGCTTTTTAGCTAACTGGGAGAGACAGAGAGGGAGAAGACAAGTTAATGAATTGAGGTTGTGAATGAAGTGTGGAAGGATAGTCTAGAGTAAATTCTGACTGCCTCATACTATAGTGAAGTGGATGGAAATCAAATACAAAAGTATCTCTGGGCAGTGTCTAATTTGTATTCTGCTTTCCATAGGAGACTTCAGGAGCCAAGGAAGCTGAGGGTGTTACTTACTGTGTGGAATAGAAGTGCTGGTATTGTTAGGCAAAATCCTAATATAGTATTATTTTTCCACCTAAAATGTATGGTATTTGTAGCAGACTTCTGCTATAGATGCTTCCATGCTATTTCTGTTGCCCATTTTTACACATCCTTTTGTGGGGCAGGGATTCTGCTGTAGGAATGCACTACTGACAAGCAAAACTTGAATGAGACATACTTAAATTTTTAGGCTGCCATGCAGACGAACTAGCCACTATAAATTCTCTGTAGTTACTTGCTTTGTTTGTTTGTTTGTGGGGTTTTTTTTCCCTTTTTTTTTTCTTTCTTTTTTTTTTCTGTATTCCTTCTGATACCATGTCCTCTGCTGTGGATGATGGCACTCACCTCTTTCCAGTATAATGGCTGAGTAGGTGTAGAATATGCGGCAGTGGCAGATTCAAAGAGCATTTTCTGTAAAGCAGTGTAATAAAATATTTACAAGATTTGATGTAATGAGCTAGGCAATTATGTGTGAATTGTACTGTCTTCAGTTGGTTAGAATAGGCAGCCTGAATGCATTTGCAGAATCTCCTTCAGCACAGTTTCAAAACCATGTTTTATGGAGCGAGAATATTGTTACCTTCTATGTAAGGTTTCATTTCATCACACCACAATGAAGCACAGAAATATTTACAGTTGAGCTTTGGAAAAAAGGAGGTTAAGAATTCTATTAAGACATATAAATGGGCTTATATAAGGATGTGTGCGTTTTGAACCTAACAGAGTTGCGAGAACAAGTAATGAGCTTTTCATATTGGAAGGTTTGGGCAATTTCATGTTCTCCAGGTATCTTTCACCTTTCTTTCGGTGCTTTTGGTGTGAAACTGCAGGAACCTCTCACCTTCCCTGCTTAGCTGGCCATCTTTCTGGAAAGCCTGTGCTGCCTGGCTGTTGCCTAAAGCTTTGACCACTTTTCCCTAGCAGCTTCAGTGCTTATATTACAAATGTGTGCACGTACCAGCAAGTGTTTATTGGCCAATGAACTGGCCAGTTTTCTAAGGTCGCGATAAGGATTTCTTTTCACAGATGTGACAAACCTGATTCTCCTCTAGTAAATTGCTCTATTTTTTAGGCAAAGGGGTGCAAATGTGGACCAATAGATGATAATCTGCTTCCTATTTTGTACGGGAAAATGAGACAGAATTTGGTTCCACCCTGTATGTCCTGAGAGTCTAACAGTGCACAAAGCAATGAACTAGTTCTGCTACAAATTTATTTTTAGCTATGCAACAATACTACATCCATTCATTTAGAAGTATTTTTCGGAACTAAGGAGAGGAAGGACCATCAATGTTAGAACTGAGACTGCTGGTTCTGATATGGACTTCTAATGTCAAGTTGCCCAAATACTTGATGTCCAAACTGCTCAGTTCCAAAAGAAAATTGATTCATCTTTCATCACTCTTCGTCTGTATTGCTTTTAGTCTAACAGTGTAATGTTCTCAATGCAGACAGTAAAACGCTTTGATCTTCCTGTTAGCCACTTGGCATTGCTTTTTGAAGTTACAATCAGATGTCTTATTTGAAGAAATTATTGGAGCCACTGAATGCAGCTGCTCTTTGTGCAGAGGGATTTCACCTGAATGACTAGTCTGCGTTCTCCCTCTGATTGGATTGTGTAGAAGGATTGCATATGCAAGTATGTTTGTTAAGAATATCGTGTCTAGCCTTATTTATAAATGGAAAAGGGAAATAAATGGCCTATCTACAATTCCTGTCAATGCAGTAACCTGAGACATACTGTCTTTTTTTCACTGTTCTAGAATGATATGTTAAAGTCTGTGCCATTAGTATTGTAAGGACATCTTAACTGGAGTTTGATCCCTCTGGCTGTCAGACTTACCTCTGCACATTGATGCCTCTCTTCTGTGGCCTCGCTTAATGGGAGCGAAGCTGTGAAGCAGTAGTCTGTGGGAATATGTATTAGGGAAGTGCTGGCCTTAATTTAGGCTCTTCAAATGCTTATTTGTAGTGCAGTCTGATTAGCTCAAAACTTGAGTGTCTTTGATTTGCAATGTATGCATTTACAATTAAAAAGTGGGGAGAGGGGGCTGATGATAGACTACTGCTGCATAATCATTTACGTGAAAAAAGAAGGTAAATTTGTCTGTGAAACCATAGAAATTGGGTCTACTGACATCTCCTACTGGCCAATTTGAAATCCCCAGCATGCTTGAAAGAGCTGGGGAATGCTCCAAAAATAATGAGAAGTGTTTATAGAAATTTACTCCAGCTTTGATCCATGCTCTGGAAGAACTGTGCACACCTTCAAGAAAATGTATTTGTTTCTTTTGAAGTCTCATTGATTTTTAAATGAGAACCTGGAAAGTGGTGGAGAAGCAAAACTTTTATTCTTCATAAAAGCAAAGAATGACTAAATAGCGTTACTAACTTTAGACAATGTGCAGACACAGGCTGAAGAGAATTTGCTTTTCACTGCCTGTGGCTTTTTGTCTCATACAATCTTATGTCTGTAACATATGCAAAGCATTAGCAGTCATGAGCAGCTTCTTAGACTCCAAAGAGGGTCGAGAAATTATAAGTGTAACGACAAGATTTGCAGAATAGCCAAGTGATTTATGGACCCTGCTGATTTCTAAGGCCTTTTGTAGTAAAGCAGGAAATAGGCAATAGCCTTTAGGCATCATTAACTTTGACTTGTTTTCATATATACTGCAAATAGATAAACTGATTTTTTTTTTCATTTTACAGTAGGAGACATGGCACATCTATTTCTCTGTAAGCTCAATAGAAATGTGATGAATATAATTAAAATATCTGTTAAAAAAAGCTAAACTGTTCTGTAATGAAGAATGTGCTGTGAATTGATGTGTCTAATGGAAACTCTGCAATATTTTTTTTTTTACTTTGTTTTTAAATCATTACAGAGTTTCTATGTAGGCTAACAGACAATATTTAAAAATCCATCAGATTCTTGTTTTCCCCTCTATAGGTTAATAGCTTAGCTATCAGTACAAAGCACCCATGAAAAACAAGGTCTTTTATCATGGTGGCATAAGCTAGATATTCCTATTTCAATGATGTCTTAACAAGTACTTGTGAAAGCAGCGACCCCTCCTTTTGGCCATATTGTGTTCTTCTGGCACGTGGTGTGGCTGCAGGAGGCTGGTACAAGCAGTGGGGTCAGTCACTGGATTACAGACCATTCACAAAGTGAATTCATCCGTTCATTGGCTCTAGTCCATCAAATGGAACTTCCCTGAAGTTTCACTCCTTTTGATCATTATTCTTTTTCTACATAATCAGGTATAGCCTTTCATTCAAATAATGGCATAAAGAGATCAAGTAGACACAACAGTACCTGAGGACCGATCCATGAGTTGCATGAATCCAGCTCTAAAATTGCTGATATAAAGTTTGTGATGGCTAATATTGATATCACTGTACATCTTTTTTCATAGTCATGTTATTGAATTGAATTACAATTGGTTAATTAAATTACAGCCTGAGAATAATTGTGACATTCTACTGTGTATTTGTAAGTCTGCTTCTGGTAGGCAAGGTGTGTTTTGCTAGATATGTTGTATGAAGCTCTTGCAAATCTCTGTGCGCTGTGGGCAGTGATGTCTCATGTTTGACATGTTCTGAGGATTTTCTCATGATCCAGTAGAGAGGAGCAGCAAATTTGCCAGCTCTCCCAGCTGTCCAAAGCAATGAGACATCTGCTCCATTCAGTTCTAAACACACCTCTACTTCTGACTAGAGTGGGTTCAAGACTTTTCCTTGGGCTGAATGTGTTTGTAAGAATGCAATGACATCACACCTGGAAGTGCTGTTCTCATACAATTAATAATTCTGCTAATAGCTGTGACTTCAGACAAGCACAGACAAACACAACTGTTTCTCATCATTATGTTCTGAGACAATTTTTGTCAGTATCAGCTTTTTCCTTCTGCTCTGTTAACATTGTCTGTGTTTTTTATAGATTTCTATTTGCTAAATGCAACTAGTGTTATCTTCTTTAAAATCTTGCAATTCCCCAGTGTGATTAACTTTCTCCTAATTTTTGATCTGCATTTATGAGAGAAGGTACAGTTATGCCACTTCAGTCCCACTCCTCATCTATTTTAATGTTCATCATTCCGTCATTTTTTCCTATTAGAATATGCCATCTTAAATCACATAAAGCTCTGTTTCTTGGGTAGAGAGTGAAGCCAAGCTCTCTGAACTGATTTCTCGCAACAGATAAAATTGAATGCTTTTCTGAGTTAGTGTTCTTGAAGTCTGGCTGTGTTAGAGAAGAATAAGTTGTACTGTGGGGTTGTGGGGATTTGTTTGTTTGTTCTGTTTGGTGGGAGAATCCTGTTTTGTGCTGTTAAAAAGCAGTGCCTAATGAGATCCTGAGGTCTGTCTGTGCTGGTGGCAAGTGTGAGTGTAAACAAAACCCAGCTCAGGTTTCAAGTACAACTTGGCATAGCATTTCAGGCTTTCTGAGTAGGGGCAAATTCCCACCCAAGCCATGGCTAAGAAACTTCATGGCTGTAGTAAATTCCATGTCCTTGCAATTCACCTGCAGCTGCTGTGTTAGGAGCTGGAGATCTGCAGAAGTGACCTGGGCAATCTTGCCACCCTTTCTGGCTTCTCCTGAAACTTAGATGGTTTTTTTTGGTTCCAGTTTTTGTTTCTTGTGACAAATCAGGGGACTTAGAACCACAGCATATTCTCCTCATGGAGTTTTAATCAAATAAGCAAAAATTTTCCCACTATGAATGAATAACAGAATGTTTGCAAAGATTAAAAAATGTCTGTCTGGGAGAAATCTAAGAAAGCATATTTACAAAATCTCCAGGTCTGTGTATGTCTCAAGGTTGTGGGAAGGATAGGGTTATTTGTAGGCATCACAAGTTGAATGAGGCCCAACGCCTCAGCTGTATGGATTTGGTGCCATGAGGATGTAAGTGCACCACTGGATGGGTTCTGTTTCCCTGGGTTTTTATCTGCTCTTTCAAAACCCGCGTGTTTATTAACATACTTTGTTAGAACAAATAAGCAAACATTACTTTAACAGTGAGCAGAACCTGCCATGCAAAATAAGTGTGAATACTTCCCTGCTGGAAAGATAATTCTCCAATTAGCCTCCAACCACTCAGTGATTGAAAATTTGTGGATGCAAATAATTTTCAGATTATTTAAAGTCACTTAAAAATAAAATAAAGGATTCCTGTGGAGCTGGTAGAACTTATTTTTAGCTGGGGTGTTTCTGACTGCAGATCACATCTGGCAGGAGGAAAAGGTATTCATTCTGCTCATTATCTTACACACAGTGTGTGCCAGGCTGATGAAAGGAACACACGTAGAGGTAATTCTTTCCAGTACTGAAATGTGCATATTTTACTGGAAGAGGAGAGGGATGGAGAGAGGCAGGGAGCAGGGAAATGATACCATGGCCTCTTACAGTCCTCTTTTCCTCAAAACCTCTACAGCTGGTGGCAGTGGCTGTCATTTGGGTCTCTCTTGCATGGTGACCGTGCCTTTTAGATCAGGAAATGTGCTCCTCTGTCTCCCTCTCATGGAGGAGCCACCTGCCATATCCCACCATCTGCTCGAGCAGTAGGAGCTTCTTTTCTTCTTTTGCCTCCAAAGCTTGAGATTAGTTTTCCCAGAATCTGCTATGGCCCTACTCTTAGGTATGAGTTGGTGTTTAGTGGTTTACAGAACAATGACACTTTCTGCGTGTCGCTTAGTGTCTGCTTTACAGCTCAACACAATGTTGAGGCTCTTGGCAGCCTAGGCTTTCAGTGGCTGTTAAATCCATTGCAGCTTGAATTTCCATTGCTTGTCATCATGAAGGATGTGGTTTACCCCATGCTAGGTTAGATGGGGCATTGCACTGCATGGCTGAGGAAGGTTAAAGCAAAGCAGTGACAGTGCTCGGTTTCCTTGTGTCCCCATCGCTGCTGAGGTCTGTGACACTGGGATGGAACTTTTCAGCCAGAACTTGTTGCTTGCCTCAAGAGTGGGTGTGTGCAGAGAAACATCCCCTCAGCTACAGGAGTGGAGGGGCAGAACTCGGAGCAGGATGTGTTGAAAGTGAGAGCTCCTGTCAAATGGCCTTTGGTTCTGTCACTCAGAGGTGCGAAGGGAAACTGCAGAGGGCAAAGCTTAAGTGATGGCCATGGCCATCCCAGGAGATCAGAATGTGGGCACAGGCACTTTTCCATTCGTGTACACTGGATTGCCTTGGGGTTTTTTCCAACATAACACCCTGCTGGACCATGGGAATTTTTTAATGCTTGATAGAATTTATACCTGGAATTACATATAGTTTAGTTAGGAAGAACATCACAGCCAATCCCTATGCCTTCCTCTTCAGTGCCCATGTCTTCCCTCACCTGCCTGTCAGACTTGATGAGTAGATCTCTTTTCCTTGTATTTTTATGGTGGAGGATGTCTTACATTACAGCTTTGCTGATAACTTCTTTGTGCTCAGTTTGAGGGCTTGTAATGCAAGTACTCAATTTTCAAAATATTCCAAGATCATTGTCTCTCTCCTATTATCCAAAAAAGTGATTATGCTTATGCTAAAACTTGACAAAAGCAGGTGTTGCTCAATATGAGCATTATGAGTGGTGTTACTGTAAGAAGGCTTCTAACCAAATACATCTTTTCTGATAAAAAAATTCCCCCTACTGTATTGCTTGTAGATTCCTAATTGCTTTTATATAATAAAACATTAAAAGAAATTTGATGTAGTAAAACCAGATGTAGCCTTATTAAATTAGAAGACTTGAATGTTCATTATAATTATGTTTAAATTGTTTTTATGATGTTATAACAACCGTGTATGTGATTGAGAGATGGATGTTTGCAATATTAGATAATGGCAATATTAGATCAAAGCTGTTTGTGCCTTTCAATTACCCTGTGCAGCATTGCTGAATTTTCGATTACCTTAGTAGCACATCAGTAGAGTTGAGTGTGCTGCCTCCTCAGTGCACCACCTGCTCCTGGAGTTTTTGTGTAATCTGCAGTGCAGGAGAGCTCAGTTGCTTAAAAGGAGCAGAACTGATATTTTTAACTGAGGAAGAATCAATTTCCAGTTGCATTGTAGTTTTCAGGAAAGGCAGCTTGTAAAACCATCGATCCTGTTTCCCGGCAGGTTCAGATAGTTTTTTGCTCCTGCCTAGTTGTGAAGAAGTGGACAGAACTCTTTGACATGGTGTCACACTCTGATTTTGCTTCATTAATTTGCAGGATCTTGTTCATCTTCTCAAGTGAGAGAAGGAAGTAGCCCACCTTGGATTCCTTGCACAGCACGGACTATTGTTCTGGCGCAAAGTTAATACCTTAAAATTGCTTTCATTATGTCCTGGCTCAGTAAAGATTTCTTGTTTCTATATGTGCTGTCCTCAGCTAATGGAGTGAAAAGTCTCCATTTTCTTCAGCCTTTTTCTTTTTTTGAAACTTTCTGCCAGAAATGTCAATATGTTCTAGCTTTCATTCACTATAATAATGATATAATAAATACGGCTGCAAGCAAAAGGAATCCATTTTCATCCAGACCACCTTTCTTTTAATCTTGCCACAGTGTGTAGCCTAAAGAATATAGTTAGATGAAAGTTTCATGTTACATGATTCATAAAAGCAGCAGAAGTACTTTAAGCCTCTAAATTCTGCAGTAAATATCAGGCAAAGGGTTTTCTCTGGCCTTTTGTATGTTCTCTGTGAGAAACCTCTAGGCTGCTTCCAGGTAATGTTTGACTTCTTTTTAGATATGCTTGTTTTGAGTCTGTTTTGAAATCCATTAAGAATAGGAGCTGGATGAAATTTTCAGGGATGATTTGCTTTTTGTAATGTCCCCGTGAGAACTCATTTCAGCTGTGATTTTGTTTATTTAGTGACAATCAAATATAACCTTTATTTCCAGAATTATAAAATTCCTAATCTATAAAGGTTTGAATCTTTGTACAAAGGTGCCTTCGAGACTAAGGGACCTCTCCATCCTGCCTTGAATTGGGAGTAGTTTCTGCCCTTGATCTCATCACACCAGTGAGGCTTCCAGAATCAAGTTCCACTGGAGACTGTAATTGTAAAAATGTGAAAGTGTACAGCCTTTCTTGTCCCTTAAAGTGTGTTGGTTCTGGGTTCATTACTCCAGATATGGTCACCTAAACATTTTCCTGTGGTCACTGTAAGATAGATCAAGACACTCTTGAATTTGTTGTGTTTTGATGTAATGGGTAAGCATTGCAAATTACAAATCTTGGAATGTACAAAGTTACAAGGAAAAGTCTTTCCCAGAAGTTTTTTCACATAAAATAGAAATATGCCTAGAGGAGTTGGTTAATTTAATCCTTCAGAATCAGTGGCTACAATCATTAGGAAAACAATGCTAAAATTATATTTGTACATACTTGTGAAATAAAGCAAAAAGGATTAGAATTGAAGAATGCAGCAGTAATATATATGAACAAAAATTTTAGAAAATAAAACAGGAAATAGTTATTCCAAAGTAGTTATAGAGTAATTCTCTATTGTCATTTGTGACTAGAAAAACTGTCAGCCTTTTAATGAGAAGAGGATGAGTACAAAGCTGAAGTTTTGAGCAGTTAATAAGCATGGTTTTTTCCATGTTTCCCACCTTAAGCAGTGTGAATTACTGCTGAAAGTCAGATGAGAATTTGACCTATGTAGAGTTAAAAATAACCCAAACCAGCTCAAAGTCTATATTCTACTTCCATGAGCTTAGGCTCTTACTAGAGCTGATTAAAAATAAACCAACCCATTTGCCTTTGGCATGATCCATGAATTCCTTGCTGCTTTTGTGAATCAATAAAATTTCACACTCTAAATATAGTTAGGAACATGGTTGAAATGACACCTTTCTGCTAACACAAGTGATCCCGTGTCTGCCCATGTGGGCCTCCATAGGTCCACACACGTTTTAAACCCCTCTGTTTGCCTGTTGTGGCAGGAATTCAGCCCAGCTCCGTGGGATTGCCCAGTGCCCAACCCTTCCTTTGAGGCTGCTTGCTACCCTTCAGTGATTTTAGGATTTCGTGCTGAGGTGACTCAGCACCCTTTGTCAGTTTGGGGAAATTCGGCTCATATCATAGTAGCTTCCAAAGGTTCCCGTGGGAGCAGCTTATGTTACTTTGAAGGCACTGAGTCCAGGAATTAAAAGGTTCAGCAGAGCATACAGGGCAGTTGGCTTACAAAAAGCCTTGTCCATTTTTTGGATGAAATGTGGTACAAGCTGCTGTTGCTGGTGTGAAAAGGAGAAATGAACCTGTTGTAACAGCAAACCATGGCTGGATTGCAAATGGTTTAAAAACACATTTTATGAATGTGCCTATTTCACAAAAATCATGTGGCTCCTAACTTGTTTAACTCTCTTTTCCACAATGATGTGAAATTTTGATTTTTCTATGTGTTAGTTTAGAAGACTTTTATTACTATTATGCATAGCATTATAAAATATTAATTGGTGTTGCCATTTCTATATAGCCTTTCAAAGAGACAAATGTTAAGAAAAAATACATTTTACTCTAATAATGCTTGGTGTAAATCACATGTGATATAGAGTATAATATAATTTTAGGGGATCATGGATCATCTATACCCCAGTTAACGCATTCTTATGAGATTCTTTGTGCTTATTACCTTATAAATACTGCATTAGCTTTCTTATTTTGCTCAGATGAGGGTGTGCAGCAGAGGCAAGTTAACTTGCTTTGAAATGTATCAGGATTGGTATTGAAAGTAATCTTTATAGCATGATAGATATTGAAGGAAATCTAGATGGCATGAGCAAAGAAAGGTGTTTTATCATCGTATTTCTCTTAAGAAAATTCATTGGTGTAGAATGTTTGCATATCTTTAACATGTCCTAAACAGATCACATAATTGTTAAAATTAAACTCTGGGGAGGTGTCCACCAGGAAATTATTAGTAGGTGTGGAATGATTCGTAGATACATTTTTGGACTTCTCACCAATTTCTGGAGCTTATATTTACACCTGCAGATTGAGAGAGAGTTCTGTACAGAAGATCCATAGAGAACCTGTTCTATAAATAACAGTGGGACTGTAAGTTTCATATTCCTTGACAAAGTGCATAGGCACAATTGTACTTCAGAGATATATATACTTTATTTTACAGAACACAGCTGTGTTCTGTTCAACCAGAAGAATCACAAAAACCACCAAAAATCTACGCTTTGGCAAGACTTATTCCTTAATTTGCCAGTTAAGGAGAAGTTTGAAAAGAAAGAATGCAGTCACGTGAACGAAATGAAATCATTCGAACCCCAATAGGTTTGTCTGAAGGTATTATGAGCTATCTCATTCTTATATTTCCTTTAAGGATGTTCAAGTGAATTGTTTTGGCCTTTGAGAGAAAATTAGTTTTGGTTTTGGTTGTAAATCATAAGATCTTTGCCTCCTCATGATTAATGAGATAAGCTGCTTGAATGACTGCTTAATTTAGTGATCTAAGATTTAGAGAACTGCTTTGAGAGTGTTGGTAAGTAAATTTGTTCACAGTGTGAGAGGTATTTAAAATAACAGCAGTAGCTTGAGAAAGGCTGCTCTCCACTTAAAGGATGTAACATTGCTAATAAAAGTCAGTTGTGTGTAGAGAAACTAGAGCTGTGCTGTGTCACTCTGCTTAATTTAGAGCAGCCAGTTATAACTCAGGTTGATTGCCATTAAAAGCCAATTTTGCCATTGCAATCAGTGTTGATCCTCTTATTTGATTGATTATGCAATCTCTGAAGGCTACAGGAGGGGAAACCAGAAAGTTCTGCCGTGCCATTTGAGGAGCTGTTTCCAGGTACAGGTCTTTGGGCAGTTTAGTGGACTCTGATCTGGACGCGTTTGGTTCTCTTTCCACTTTGTGGGCTCACCCAGTGACAAGGCTGAGCGAATCCCCAGAGGTTCAAATGGGGGACATCACCATTGCTGCTCTATCATCTTGGCCCTCTTGTGCTTCTTGAGTTTTGTACAGCTGGGTGGGTTGATTTATTACTTTTCCCATCTTCTTTTTCTTTGGCTGAATTGCCCTTAATCCAATATCCTTACATTCCACACATCCTTGGGAGCTGTGTATTCATTTCAGTTTGAAAGCAGTGATTCAGAGCAGCCGACAGACCTGTTGTTTCACTGAGATGTTGCGTTCCTCTCCCATCACAGTGGAAATGTACATCTGTGCAGGACTGTAGGTCTCAAGAGCTGCAATATGGGCAACTTTCACCACTTCCTGCCATGTTTTGCCTGCTTGTCCAGGACTGTCGATTGCCATGGCTCTGGACTTACACACTTGGATTCTAAATGTCTTGCGCGTGGTCTGAACAGTCTGGCAGAGGTAAAGAAATAGATTTAAAGACTGTGATTCTATGAATTGTCATGAGTTTTGTGTCTCTTCCAGAAGTTATTTTAGCTGTGTATTGGTCAATGCTCAATATCAATAACTTTATACTGGGTTTAGTAGGAATGCTAGGAATAAGGAAGAATGCTGAGCGAGATGCTGGCATCCTTTGTTTCTTTTGCTTGGATAATCCATACAAAAGCAGTTTGATGTTATTCAGGGAGTTCTATTCAAGCAGATCTTCTGCCTGTGGTATTGACCCAATGAATGCCTGATACTGTACAGTATTTGCTATTATTTGGTTGGTTTATTCTGGATTTATTAGACATGAAATAGTGGATAAATGCTCTCATAACATCCAGAGCTTAAATAAAAATAGCTAACTCAAAATAGTAGTTTTATTTGAGTTACCTGGTTTTGGTACTGTCACATTTGACTTAAAGTAGTTCTCTACTATGGTTGCCAAAAAATTCTGGCAGGAAACAGGAAAGCAGTAGCTAAGTCTTTAAATATAACAACCAAAATGCTGCAGTCCTGAGAACATCTTCCACCTGTCTTTCTGGTGTTTTGCCTCTTCTGCTTGTTCCCTCGTAAGTGGCTGCATCATCAGTTTTGTTTACATCTTAAAAATAAGTGAAATGCAGTTGTCTCACTTTGCCTAATGCCTCCTTTGAATGTGAATGTTGTCTAATGATGTGTTTCTACTCTTCTGAGCTAGGTGAGTTAATTTGAAAAATTCACCAACAGCCCAGAGCAGTGAGTGCTTGTAATTGCCCACCTGGTGCGCAAGATATGCCTTTATTTAATAGAAAACTTCAAAAGCTCAGTGAGTTTAATTAAAGTGTATAGAAGAATAAAAGTGAGATTGAAAAGGCAGAAGTGGAGGGAAAAAAAACCCTGAAAAAATACAGGGAACTGGTAAAACTGTGTTACAATCTTTTAGAAAAGCATTTTTGGGTGAGTTCTTGTTCATCAACATAGGGCATGCCTTAGCTGGAGAGCAGGACTACCAACAGCTGTGTCCTGGGTCAAACACAGAGACACAGGGTCTAAAACAGGTTGTCAAGCTCAAAGCATTTGGAAGCAAAACCTGTAGATACTGGCTAAAGCTCAAACACAGAAGATGAAGAATGAATATTCATTTGTAATGCAAATCTCAGTCCTTGCCGTGGGTAGATCCTTTCCTTGGGAATGTGGGCAACAGCCTTGTTCTGTGAGCTCTGGGGTCACTCTGCTGTGGTCACTTGGGCAAACTGAAGTTTGTTCATTTAATTTTATTTCTGTATATATGTTCTAGAGAAGATTCTTAAATGATATTGTATATAATCCAGTGATAACTTGCTGATAAGGACAGAAAAGGCTAATGTAAAATTTATTGTGTGCAAAGAATTAATAATTGAAAGTTGTCATTCAGTATCTCAGTTTTCACTGTGATATGGAGCTAAAGTTGTAGCAGTAAGAACTGCCAAGTCATCCAATTTGTCTGTGCAATATTAATTCAAGTGATGTGGAAAATTTCCATGGTCTTGGTATGAATACTGAGATGTCAATTTGACTCAAGTTCAAAATCCTGTGATATGTGGCATTATTCAGCTTGCGTTTGAGAAGCAAAGAAAAAATAATGAAGTAACAGGATTTAAAGTAGTTAAACACCAAGCTGAGGGAAAAAAACTTAATTAAGAACTAAGTAAAATTCTGATGGTTTTTGAAGATAATGAACAGTAGGGTAAGGGGAAAACTATCACGTCACATAGCAAAACACTAAGTCCGAACACATGCATGTGGTTAAGTCTGTATTTAGGCAATTAAATGCACTCTCTGTGTACTTCATATATGAAAATCTGAGTATAGCTCCCATTAAAATCATCAGTGAGGTGTAGCATGGGCTGCAGATTGAGGTGTTGCTGTAGGCATGGCTTCTGCATCTGCTGGAATGTTATTCGTTGCTCTTTGCTGTGAAGGATAGAGTTAAATAAATTTTTAACAATTTATAAGTTAGAAATATGCTTCCATTTCTTTGTACTGATTTATTTTTTTGAACCTCATTTGTGTATTTTCAACTATGATAATAACAGGTAGAATAAGGCCATGGATACTATTTTCTGTTAGATGGAATGTCAGTGGAATGAATATAATGGGATATTTTAAATTTGTATTCAGATCTTTGCTTTTTCTATCTCTAAACAAGTTATACAGAGTCCTTTATGTTGTTTGTTGATGATTTATCATGATCTTTCAATTTTTCTCCAGTGCTGTGTAGTCATATGAATAGCTGTGAAAGGATTTTATGTAATGGTAGTGAATTTCCTCAATTGCTCTAAGATATGGAGTTGAATAATATGTGCTGAAATAGCTTTATTTACTGAGAAGTTTGTTTGAGACTTGTGGGGAAAAATTGAATGCCCCCCGTCATAGATATCTAACTTTTAAAGGAGAACGTTTTTTTTAGACAAAAGATTAGGAATTAGGCCAAAGCAGTCCATATTGTTTCAAAACTTTCTTAAACCTCACAAACATTTACCTTTTTAGAAATGCAAATATATCGATTATTGCCCCCCTTTACCAGAATGCTGCAGAAATGGCTGATGTCAGTAGTTGCTGGGCACAGGCTCCTCAGGCACCTTTATTTCTGTTCCTAGCTCTTGGTTGTGTTGCTGCTAATCTTACTCTGCTGAAAATCTCGTAAATGTTGTTGTGGGTAAAGCACTTTACCATTTCTTTCCTGTTAGACATGGTTAAGTCTTGACCTGAGGAGAGCTGAGTGCCAACTGAAAGAGCTGGTTTATTAAAAAACCAGATTATCTTCTCCAAGTCTTCGTTTTTTCAGTTTTTCATATACTTTTTAGCAATGCCATAGCACCAAGAGCCACCCAGAGAGGTTGTTGTCTACCCCTGAAGGGAGCAGCTGTCTTTGGATACAGCTCAGGTGTGCTTTAGCTTTTTTTTAGCTGTATTAATGCTCATAGGCACAGACATCTTTTCTTTGTCTCATACTGTTAATGTGTTCTTTCCATCATGTCCTTCAGTTTTGTGACTTCGTCCATTTTCTTAGAGATCGGGGGTTTTTTCGCAGAGGGATTTAATTTAGTTCTCCTCAGTCTTTATTATTATTTGTTGGCATTGGTGAGACTCCCTTCTGTTTTTTTGACATTGTGAAATCAGTCTCTGGTTTGTTTTGCTTAATGAGATGCTTTAAATGATGAAGTTACATTTAAGTTGTCTACAGTTCTTACCTAACCCTTCACATTTTGCTCACATTTTGTCAATAGACTCTTTGTCTGAGGGATTCTCTGCAGTGGTGAGGAAATTTATAGATAATGAGGAAACAGGAAGTCTGCTCCTTTCCATGGGTTTGCATGGTTTGAAACATGCATATATAAATCATGTAGCCTGAAAGATTTAATGCTTGATTCTCTATGTGCCTGCAATAGGGAACTCAAATACTCCTCTCAGGTCCCTCACTAGGACTGATGCTGTTCTACATTAGTCTGTAATTTTGCTGTCCTGTAAAGACTTGTCTGATTGCACCTTCTTTTTCTGTTTTGACACTGACTGAGCTTCGAAGGCTGCTCAGGCAGCCCGTGGAGGTGATGCATTCTCAGTGCTGTACATCAGGGCTTGCCAGGTGCTGGATGTTACACTCATTTTCTGACCTTCCAAGCGGTTATGCCTTCATAAATTGCAGGTTGTACAGTGAATTTTAGATGCCAGTTTACTTGTCTTAATTGAGCACTAGGCTTTCTGCTGCAAGTGTTTAAGTAAAGATAATTTATGTTAATTGTGTGGCAAATGCTGGGTACATGGTTTTGAGCTGGTATGGAAGCAGCACCATTAGTTATCAGCTATCACTGAACCGAGTCCTGAGCTCGTGTTGTCTCCTGGTGTCAATTCAGGTGAGTGAATTCACACGAGAAATAGTAATAAGTGTAATAAAACAGAAGCAGCATTAACCTAACAGTACACTTGATGTGTCAAATAGAACATTTTTCTGGCCAAACAAGCATTTAATTTTTCTAGTAACAGATGATTTGTGAAGCTGATGCTTCTTTGAAAGGAAGAGAGATGAGTAGATTTTTGACAAGCTGTACTTGCTGTCTGGTTACAAGAGCCATGCTTTGCTTTGTCGCTATTACAGTGCCAACAGGAGGGAAGAGATATTGTCTTTTGTTAGAGCTGGTTGCAAATTGTACTCCTGTTATGCTCAGAAAAAGCCATTCCTCTAGAGCCTTAATGTTTCATTAAATTATGCTGGATTTTGATAGGGAGGAAGGACAACGGAGAATATTTTTTAAAAAGCTTTAAAAGGTTGTGTTTCAACATTTTTGAGAAACAGTTTGGGTGCTTTGTGTTAAAAAAGCAAAAAGTTACCATTGAATTGAAATGCTTATTAGGGACTTGCAGTGTTTTTTTAGTTATTGGTTTTTGTTGGTTTTGTTTTTTTTTCCTTGAATATCAAGTTTGTAGTTGTCTTTAAGAAAGAATTTTGACACTTCTTGAAGGGGACAGGGTGGAAAAAGGATGACTTTGAAAGAGATCTGCAGAGTAATTTTGGTTAATTCACTTTATGCAATATCATGTTAAGATCATAAGGTTGCAGATATGGTGCCGCATTCTCATTTGATGCAAACAAGCACTGCACAGTGCATTCTCCAAGTTACAGATTCATTCCTACTAGAGCCTAAAGCTTACAGAATTGGGGACTTTTCCTGTTTTCTAAATTCCTCTTGATCATGACCTTGGGCATATTTCAGCAGCAATAACATATTATTCAGTTTTATTTTGTGAACTTGTAGGTTGGGATATTTTAATTCTTGCTTTTGAGCCACTGGGTTTCAATTTTATTTCCTCTATTAACTCTTCTGGGTCGGTGATACAGAGACAGTTTTAAAATCTCACTGAAAGCTGAATGGAATGTTTGTGGCAAAATCATCTCTGATCTTCTGATTTCATTTATGGCTATAAAGAAATCCTATCATTAGAGCACAGATCTGCTGCTCCTGTATAGAAGTGCTGCCTTCTGAATGATGCACACGACTATGTAGAAAAGAGTCTGTTTGTTCTCTTTAAAAAAATTTATGAGCAGAATAAGCACTAGAGAAGTAAGATTTATACTGCAGGTTAAAATACTTACCTACATTTCATTTCTTTAATGTGTTTTTTTATGTGGACAAATTTTCTTTGAATTTTTAGTTGGTGCAGAGACTAATGGAGTATCTGTACAACACAGAACACCATTGCAGAGAAATACAGTAGAAATAGCTGATAAAATGGGCTGCAGTCTTACAAAGACACAAGCATGGCACTGTTGCAGGGAAGAAAAAGGTTATTCTTTTTCAGGGAAGCCACATTGCTTTACTTGGCTTTCCCTTTATCAAAGGAGCCTGTGGAGTGCCAGACTCCCATGAGACAAGAATGAACGTGGCACCTGTGTTATTTCAGACTCCCATGCAGGCACAGCAGCACAGGCTTTTGCATATGGGAAGAAGAGCATTTCCTCTGTCAGCGAGGTTTCCAATTGGTCTCAGAAATTCCAACCCGAACGGAGGAGAAGGTGCAAGATTGAAGATGAGACTTGGAGGGTCAGGGGAGTGGACTTGCAGAAAGGTCCTGTTGGCTATTTAATAGCACAAGTCCCTGTCTGGAGCTCTTCTGACACACAGAGCTGTGTAAAACCCTTCCTTGAGTTCAGGAAGGCAGAAACCTCATCCATTCCCTTGAGCTGCTCACAGCATCGTTCCACTGCAGTTTCTGCTCTTGCCTTGAGGGAGAGAGAGCGCTTGCAGTGCCCCTCCCCAGCTTTACCCTGCTCAGTTATGGGCCAGCACTCTTGCAGAACTGGAAGCTCCACCTCTCAGTCACAAGCACTTCTATGAGGATTTCATACTTTGAAAATAAAGCAGTGGTCAAAGTGTAAAATCCAAAATGTGTACACAGATACCAGCAGGAGAAGTCAAAGATGTATTAAAAGCTGGCCTCGCTGTTCTTGTCACTTCTATGTGCTGACTTTTGGTATAGGAAAGAAGATTGTTCTAGAAAAAGACTTACTCTTTTAACTGCTGTATTTTAAACTCAAGACAGAGCTTACTCTTTTTATGGCATAGAAAAGAAATACATACAGACCAAAGTGCTAGAATAATTAGTGCAAGGAGCCTTAATCACCTCACCTTTGTCATCATCTTTTCCCTTAACATAACAATTTTTTTCTGAAGAGATCCATCTGACTATACTGGGTCAAAGTAATTAATTTTTTTTTGCATTCTTAACTTCTGTTTGGAGAGGGTTTTCCAGTCCTAGTAACCAAAGTGGTAAATATAGTATATGTGAAATTACTTGCAGATGGCTATGAGCTTATTAGGAAAACACTATAACATAGTTCTTAAGTTTGTTATCAAAATTTAGGATTAAAATGAGAGATCTCGCTGGGCTCCAGTATTATTTGTCTGTTCTATCTAATAGCAGGGCTGTGTGGTGTGCTGTAGAAGAGAGGACTGCAATCCAAAAGGGTACAGACACCTTAGAGAAATGGAAAGAAATGAAGTGCAGTTGAACCAGGGACAAATGGGAAGTTGTGTGTCTTTCTTCAGATAGAGACTGGAGAGAAACAAGCTGGACAACAGCTCTGTGGGAGCCTAGGACTTTAGAATGATAACAACACTAGAATAATGTCACTTTTGTTGGAGCCTGTTTGAAAAATAAAAAACTAGACAAACATTTATAAAAAATAATGTGGGTATTGTTGAATTTCTTGCGGGAAAAGTGCATTTATTGTCCTCTGGAACTTCTTTCAAGGTTTTGTTTTTATAAATGCCAGAATGAAATCCTTTCAGCTTGTGGTTGAATACCCTACAGCACTGTGGGCAGGCCTATAGAAGAGAAGGAAATATATATTCCTAATTTTTTTTTAACACCTATTACATTACTGGAACAATATCTGGGAAGACTTGCCATTTAGTAATGTTAGTAGATCGTTGGTAGCTTTTGTTTGTTAGCATGTACTTGAAAATACAAAAGTAATCACTCGAATAGGATGAATGTGTATACTTCCTACCGTTACTGAGATTGTGCTAATGAAATTTTTGAACCTTGCAGTGAGACTCACACTTGCATATTTCAACCCTTGTTGGCATCTTCCCTTCACTATTCACCTAAACAAGCTTTTAACAGTGTAGCACTTCTTTTTGATCCAGATTTAAAAAAAAATTTTTGTATTTAAATATGTAAGTGTAATGACAAGATTAAAAGCACTTTTAATTGCTTTTAGTTCAGCAGTACAGTAAAAGCAGCAATGTCCTAGGAATCACTTCAGAGATTAGAATAACATTGTTAGCTTGAAAAAATCCTTCAATTTTCCAAGTGATTTTGAATCAATCTGTCTGCCTTTGATAAAGCCACCCCTCAGCGGCCCCTGTCAGATTGTCAGTGCTGATATTGTGGAGCCAGATACCCTCCTGCATTGTGCTGTCCCCATATCTCCATCCTCATCAGTACTGACCTCGTTCTGGAGGAGGATATCTCACAGACAGCACCACTCCTGCTGTGTTTGGTGTTTTGAGCAGATATGTCTTGGATTACACAGGCTCCTCTCATTTGTCACCCGCACTGTGCTCTTCTTTCTCCCGGGTCGCAAAAGGCAAAATGCGACTGTGTTTAAGTCCCTGCGCTGCTGCCTCTCTTCTGCACACATTTGCCTTTTCCTGCTTCAACATTGCTGTTTCAGAGCTTCAGAGCCAGCAGGGTGGGAGCTCTGAATCCCTGCAGCAGCCACAGTAAACAGGACAAACTGCAGAGCAGGGAAGCTGAACCTTTTCATGTCCTACCTCAAATTAACAGTAAATGTAGATAAATGGGCTCAAGGAATAAGAAGGGCTGCACAGTAGTACTGGAAACAAAGAATACAGCGTGCACAGAGTATTAATTAATTAGTAACTTAAATAACCAACACTGCTAGATTTTTTCTAATTGAACAGCAGCAGCAAAACCCAAATAGATTCCCCTGTTGCTAGAGGAGGGGGGAAATCTGCATGAAGAAAGCAGGTGCTGGAAAGTGAGGGACTCTTGGTTACACTTTCTGTGCTTTAATATACTTAAGCAGTGTTTATAAACATTAATTTCCCCTTTGCATAAATTTGTTTTAAGAAAAGATAAGGAATTGTCCAATCTTAGGAAAGAGATGGCCTTGTAGTGCTACATAGTGTGAGAGTGGCAATGCCTCTGTGCTGGAAAGGTCGATAGCACTGGGACACTTCAGGACAGTATAAGCATTGTGTCTGTGCAGGGCAATAAGGCTGGAGAAGGAACGGCTGGGTTTTTTTGGAGGGAGATTTCCATTATGAAACCTTGTGGATGATATGTTGCTGTTGGAGGAACATACTTTAATGTGAGCTGTTTCACTTCTGTGCTGCAGCCTTTACATTGTGCTGTGTCTCTCAGGTGTCTGTAGATGAATTGTATATCACACATTAGTGAACCAATACGATTCCAACCCTTATTTCTGGAGGTTTGCTGAAGGAAGCCCTATGCATGCAGAGAGCTGCAATTCAGACATGCATGTTCTGCCCATTCTCACTCCATTGCCATTTAAAGCCAGTCTTTCTGCTTGTCTGTTTAATCCTGTTTTTCAGCACAGTCTGTGTTGAAGTTCTTTACTTTGTCATTGACATCTCTGGCATTGGTTACTCTGCAAATATTTTCACTGCTCTTTGCACTGTGTTAATATTACACCTCCATGGAGCTCTGTGATGGCAAATACAGTAGTGGTAGCAGAAACATGCAGCCTCATGGACTCTTGCTATGGTGTTTCACACAAAGAGCAGTGCACTCTTTGGCTTAGGTTGTCGTCTAATTGATTAATATCTTGTATTTTTTTTTCCACTTCTAGAAATATGCAGATTGCATCATGGTATCAAAGTACATAACTGTAACGTAGTAGTTCACATCTGTACTGCTTCAGAATAATTTTTTATGTGGTTGTTGATGCAGGCAAGTCCAAAGACTACCCTATAAAAAGCATGTATAATTTCTTCAACATACAGCAATTAGTTAAAATAAACCTTTCTTTTTCAGTAAGACTGTATAATATACTTATTGGTTTTTCCTATCTAAATGTATTCTATTATATGCTCTAGTTTTGAATGAGGCTTGGGTTTTGCTGGTTTTCCCCTTAAACATGTGTTTAATCATTGGCTGTCTCAATATCCTCAGGTGTCAGGATCTTGCTGGATGAGTTCCATATTTTCAAACATAAATGTAATATTGGATCTCAAACTGCCTTGGCACGTAGGATGTGCACATGGTGCTGCTTTTTGTTTGCTTCGTACACCAAAGGAGTCTCAGGCCCACATTCAAGTTTTTGTGGGATCATAAGCACTTCATTTTGTGACCAGAGAACTGGAACTCACACAATGGGACCACAAGGATGAGCTCTAAAAGGGGCTAAGATTTTTTTTTTCAGATTTTTTACCTATTAATACTGTTGCATTGTTTATCACATATACTGACTCCCCTGTTGTCCTGTTGCTTACTCAGTTTCATATCTGAGGTTCTTTTTTTCTTTGTATATGTTAGAACTTAACTGCAGTTTTAAAGCTCTTAAACTCAACTGGATTAAGATGAAATCATTCTTTACATGCACAAATACATTCAGGGAAATTTCAAAGATTTATTTTGTTTTTAAAGGCTCTACTTGTAATAACAGACTTAGCATTTATATTTAGTTTGCTGGCATGTTTATGCAAACTTTAAGAGAAAAGCTTAACGACATGTTTTGTTGCCATATAGTTTCATTATGTAAATTAGTATTTACAGGAAAAAACATGGTGAGGGGATCAGAACACTTCTTTATTTGCATAGAGTGGTGTTTCAATTACTAACTCCGTTTCACATAGCAGTGTGACAGCTGATAAATGCCATTTTAATGGTGACATTTTTTGGGGTTGTTTTCATTGGGGCTGAAATAGTTTGCTTATGTGTATCTTATTTGTTGCAAGTAGAAATTATAATTAATGAGGCCCCAGCTAAACAGATTGCTCTACAGTTCTAAGGAATAAAAAGAAAAATATGCATTTTGTGACACATTGGCAAAAGCACAAATATTTTAAACTGCAATGATCTGTAGTAAAGGAGAATGCTACCCTAGGATGTAAGGGGCTGCATAAACTGTGGGAGATGTACTGCAATTTTTTTCAATTTGCACAAGTTCTGGGAGTGTTGCTTAAGATAAACATTAGACTCTTTTAACGCTCCAAAATATGAGATTTTCCGTCCCTTTTGGAATAACTTTACAGTAAACAAAGAACATAACTGCATCAAAAACATCCAAACTTCAAAAAAGTGTGTCTTAATGGTTTCAGTGCTGTCTTATTTTCTCTAATTACTGTCATTTCTGTATTGATCAGAGACGATTAATTATTTACTAATGCAGAAATGTGCTTTTTAAATAATTCTTCAGATTAAGTATTTATATGGATTCTGACATGCATTCTGTTGCTTAATATCATCTATTTATTGTTAATTAACCCCTTGCATCTTGTATAGTTGAAATGTGTGGAAAGATTGGCACATGGTGATCTCATCAAAGGTCAGTAGCGTGGAATGGGCAGTTCCAAAGTGGGCGTTGGGAAGGTGTGTTCACCATTGCTTCCTTTGCCAGGGTCAGAGCAGCTGGAAGAGAAAACTTTTTAGATCTTTTGATAACACAGTCCCAGCATCTTGAAATGTGGATGTGTGTCCCAGAACTGTAGTTGTAATGAATTAGTAATGTGGTCATTTATCTCGATTGCAAACCAGCGGAAGCATCTGAAGCTAACCCAGGCAGATCTTGTCTTCCTTGAAAAGGAGAGAAGCAATGTGCAGTGTGTTTCTAGATATTTTAGGAAATAAAATTAAATTTGGTACCGTCAGGGCCTGCATCAAACAGCAGTATGTTGTTGGAGCAGGAAATTCCCTCTGTTGGAAGAAGTATGAAATCTTTGCAGGCAGTTCTTGGACGCAGCCTGACAGTGTAGCAGAGTGTTTGCTACCAACGAGGTACCTGTTCTTGAACTATTTATGTACCAAACTCATAGCTATTAATTAAGTCACCCATTGAGGTGTTTCAGGTCATCAGAAAAGCTTTGGAGATGAAATTAAGAATTAGGGATGGATAGGGACCTGTGTTCTTGATAAAGAGCAGTGCTTATCAGAAGTATTTACTGGCCTTTGATCATAGAACACCAGGTTGGGAGGGACCTCAAAGATCATGTGGTCGAACATTTCTTGACAAAGCAGGTCTAGACAAGATGGACCAGCACCCTGTCCAGCCAAATCTTGAAAGTGTTCAGTGCTGGGGAATCCATTACTTCATTCAGGAGATTATTCCATTGCATGATTGTTCTTATTGTGAAAAATTTTCCTTTTGTGCCCAATCAGAGTTTCCCCAGGACAAGCTCGTACCCTGTACTCCTCAATTTTTCCCTGTGATTCCTTATAAACAAGAAGTTTCCTTCTTCTTTGTAGCCATCCTTTAAGCACTAACCCTTCAGCTTGGCATCATGGGCAAACTTCATCAGGGTACATTTGATCCCATCAATCCAGATCATTGATGATTAAACTATTAAATAGTGTTGGTCCTAGTGTCAGTCCCTGGGCACCTCACTCTTCAGAGTGATTTCCCACCACACTCTGCATGTGGTTTTTCAGTTCCCCACCCACCACAAGGACCCCTTGTCCTGACCATAGCACCTCAGTTTCTTTAGGATGAGGCTGTGGGACACTGCAATGAACGCTGTGGAGGTATTCAGATAGGCAGGAGCCATCGGTTCTTCCCAGAACATTTCAGTGTACAGAATTATACATACCCCACCTTCACGATGGACATACGTGAGTGAATATGTTAGAATGGAAAATGAGGGGGCTTTTCAATAGTTACTTGTTACACAGGTTGTGTTTTTCTGAAAACTCTGGCATTGAGAAGTTTTGAGAGTTAGAATCACTGAAGGGGTATGAGCAAGATTTTACCTGTTAAATGTACCTTTTCTACTCTGCTTTCCAGTCCCTTTAGATACATCAACAGCACTGACATTTTTAAGAAGTGTAATCTTGTTGTCTTTATATCAACACAGACTTTTTTTTTCCTCTTTGCAACAATAACAATAGAGTTTTTTTCCCCAGTAAAAATGAAGGTTGTATCTTGTTGTGTGTATCTTGAAGGTTGTATCCAAGTCTGATTTTTATGTCTGATTTAAGATAATAAGCTACAGGAGAGGCAGTTCATGTGCATTACTTGTTTTTCTAAACATGGTACTCACATCTGCAACCAACAGCAGATTCAGGTGCAGGTCTGACTGTATTTATAAAGATTAGAAAGATGCCAGAGGGGTGTCCCAGAAGACTTATGGTGGTTCTCGTCATGAATGCAGGAAGGCTGATAGATTTTTCTTAATAGCTCCTTTAATGGTAGTGACCACCATATTGCGCTAGGATCATCTCCACGGCATTCCAGATGGGTTTACAGGAGGCAGGACTTTGCTAAGCAGATGTTTGAGTGCTATATTATTTTTTTTATTATTATTTTTTATTTCTCTGGGTGTTACTGAGCGAAATACATCAGTGTACTGCATGACATGTTCTTAAATTGTATGATTATACTTTTCCTGTCCTCTTCTCACAATGTTTTAGTGCCTGTCCATAGCCTGTTTTGAGTCTCAATTAATATGTGTGGTGTTTGCCTTATTATAACGATGAAATGTACAGAAATGAAAGGAAAAAAGGCATTTAGGCAGAGCCATACACCTCTTCAGAAGCTGCCTACGAGACTTTGGGCAAGACACAAAGTTGCTCTTCCTTTTTTATTAAGATGAAGGAAAGTGTGAATAAAGGAATTACTTTATTCACAGATGTACTGAAATAACAAACAGAATGAAAGTGATGGAACTACTGCAGTGGGACTTAGCAAAGATTAGAATGCATTATTCTGATATTTTTAGAATTTAAGGGTGTCAGTATCTGGTTCTGATTCCTTTTATTTCTTTATTTTGTGATTTGGCATTTGGATGTTGCATGCCTGTGGTCATTGTTAGAAATTGAAGCACTCAGTGCTGAGTGGAGCCCTGCGTGCTGCTTCCACTTAGATTTTTGGGGCTGGCTGGAGGATGAGCAGGATGATGGGGAGCTATTTAAGAAGGTGGCATAACCTCAGCAGGCTCAGCAACAGATATTTTAGCTGCTGTCATGATTTCAGAACAGTAATTCAGCGTTTTCTTGAGCGAGAGTGGGGGCAGCTGTCTCTGCTTCCCGCTTCTTGTTGAAGTTTTAAGTGTACGTGTATGTAGAGGGCAGGGACCATTCTTTTTAAAATTGTTGCTTTATTGTCCTGAAGGTTACTCCTAACTGTAGATCCAGTTATAGGAGAGATGAGTAGAAAACGAACAACAAAGTACAAGCCTACAAACTCTCATTCAGCAATAAATGACTGTCACTAATAATTAAAACTGAAGACTAGCTACTGAAAGGAGTATTGCTTCCTTTTTAACTCCAGACTCACCTTGTTCATTTTTCCTTAAAGACATTCTGGTTGCAGATGGCTGTCTGCCATCTCTGTCTCAGAGATCCTTCTCTGCTGTTCTCCAGAATGCTTTGCTCTTGTTCCATCATCCCTTTTGCTGAAAGTTCAGTGTGTGTAAAGGGAGAAAGGGAAGCTCACGGCAGGGAGCTCGGTGAGTCTTCCAAACAGGACTCAGCGAGCCCCTGGCACCGTGCAGGCTCCCTGCTGCTGCAGAGCTGCAAGAGCACCCAGCAAATGCACGAGAGTAAATATTCGCTGAAATATCTCCAGTAATACATCATTGTTCCTTTAAGTAGACCCTGTGTAGTTTTGTATAAGATAGGTTTTCTTACTGCACGTGAATTTATGCTGTTATTAAATGTTCAAGGGAGATATGCCTATGCATTGTAAAACCGGAAGAAATAAATACAGAGAATTACATTAGAAAAAGCTAAGGGGAGTAGCTACTATTAAACACAGAGAAAAATTACAAGTTTAATGTTTTCTGAATGTATTAAGAGCAAGTATAGTGTTGCAGCTGAGAACGAAATTACATCTGATCTGTTAATTTTGTAATGCTAAGAAGACAAAATCAAATTTTTGCATGTAAGATTTCCATTGACTTGAAGTTTATTTTAATTTTTTTTTAAATATCCTGTGTATAGACTGGCAAGAGGCCAAATGATGAAGAAATATTACTTTTAGACGTTTTTCAGGCAGACAGATTTGTGAGTGGCTGTCTCTGGAGATGGGGTCTCCAGAAGTCCTGACTGCAGCTGGACAGAGGCAGCTGTACCTCCTGCCAGGCCAGCTATCCATCCCAGCTTTGCTGCTCACTGTGCCGTGTGTGGTGCCGCAGCCCGAAGTGTTGGGAGTGAAACAACACACCAATATGATGTGGAATCAAGCTCCATTTATTGATGATTTTTGACAGTCTTTTATACATAATTCTATTCTATACAAGTAAAAAGCAAGCTACTCATTGGTTAAACAATGCTTTCTCACGCTTAAGCAAAACTAATGATTGGTTGGCACAATTTTAGTAATATTCTGCTTTTGAAGTTAATTTCTAAGTTTTTCCCAGCCTTGTCTTTTGCTGACTTCTTTTCTATCATATCTTACTGTTTCATATCTACTTGGACAGTACAGACTATCCTTGTAACATATTTTCTATTGCAACACTTACTTCTTCAGAACAAGAACAAACTAACCTTGCTTATTGCTACATTTACAAATGTTCATAATGGTGCATTATTCCCAGGGCCCCAACAGTGTGGCACATCAGCCAAACCTGCTCCTGGTGTTCTAGAGCACATGGATTCATCCTGTTAATTACAAAATAGTGTGGCATATTTTCAGTGCATCTGAGGGCAGCATTAGTTTCCTATGGAAACAAAAATGAAAAGTAGTCCTCCTATTGTAATTCTCATGTCAGTAGTTTGGATGAAAAGCAAATGAAATGCTACTTTTTGGCCTCTCTGCAACTTCAAAGGTGAAGATTTTTCTGGGTTTGGATGAGTTCTTTCTAGGTAAACATAGAGCAGCTCAAAAAACACCGGCAGGTCTTCGAAAAGAACAGTCAGACTGCAGCTTTCTCAGGCTGACTGTTCATCACACACTACTCACTGCTCCTCTCTAGACATGGGTTGTTTTCTCACTTCCCTGCACTTTTATTTGTATACTTGATAAATAATACAAAAGTAATATTATCTAGACACTACGGATAGGATAAACGTGAAAATATAGGCAAACATTAACATTTACTAGCATCTGAAGAAAATACTTCGAGGAGTATTTAAAAACATATTTGGACTTGAATTTATTTCACTTAGGAATTCAAAGAAATAGTTTGCAAATGGATTTTCGAATTGCTAAAAATAACTAATAAAGTCCTCAGTTAAACAAAATAGTTTGGAAAATAAATTAAATATAGTATCCCATTAATTGTCAAAATGGATCAATTAAAAACTGTTTCTAGGTTTCCATTCTGTTTTGTTCTGGAAAGTAAATTAAATAGGCTTAAATTTTGGAAGCATGTTTTTTTTTTAAATTCAATTGACTAGCAACAGTATTACTGTAAGGTAGCTGTGCCACATACATGTTTATTTTAGATGCTCTAGCCAGAGATTATTGCTCTGATGAGGTAAGGGAAGAAAAGCTTACTGCAAACTATTGGAAGGGGTGCAAAAAATCCCAACAAAACCCCTCCAAACCCTAAATATTCTGAAGTTGCTTAGATTCTTCTCTATCTGTGTGTGCTGGACTAACCCCTGGCAGCTGTGCACAGCAGAACAAGGTACGCTGGTCAGAAATGTTAACAGGAAGGCTGTGGTGGAATATAAGGAAAACATCTTTAAAGGTAACTAAGCCCTGAAATAGGTTCTTGAGGAGGTTGTGGATTCTCGCTCACTGAAGGTGTTTGAGATGTGCTTGAACAAATTCCTGAGCAGCCTGTTGAAGTTCAAAGCCATCCCTGTTTACGCAGGAGTTTGGAGTTCCCAACATTAATGATTCAGTCTCAATATTGAGAGTCACAATTGCATTTTTATTGCATTAGCTGCAGCTCTGTTTTGCCCAGAACACTATCAGTTTATTTTCACAGATTACGTATATGTTCAACGTAACTCTTAACTACTTTTATAAACCACCAGATTCCCTTCCTGTCCATAGGTTTTGTGGAGAAGCTAAGTCATCTGACCGTTGGTTTTTTCACCCCTTTTGTTAGGTTATGTTTATTACCTCTTGAGAATTTTCACGTGACCTTTCTCACAAGGCTCCTGGTATTGCATCCTTGTTCAGCGTTCAGCTGTGCTGGGAAATGAGCACAGCAGCTGGAGAGGCAATTGCTCTGCCACCTCAGGGAACTTTTCCGCAGGGTTTAGAAAGTCCCCTGAAAGAAAGAGGCAAGCTCTGTGTCAGTACTTGAGTGAAGACCTGTGTGCAAGAGAATCACACTGGTGCTGGAACGACCTGTGCTACCGAGCAATAAATAGCAGCTGTGGTTTGCACTTGCTGATGGTTGTGGGTTTTTCTTTCTGCCTCCTCAGCTGTTTGGCTGTGTTCCCAAACAAGCAGAGCTGAGCAGTGGTGTCGGTGTGTGTGGATCGCTGGGGCCAGGCTTTTGGAAAAGAAGACAAGAAATGGTCTGTTATAGCCAACTCTCAGCAGGAAAGGACATTGCCTGCAAGTTTATCTCCTTAAAAGCATGGGGGAAAAGCAAGGGACATGGAGCTGCACAGCAAACATGAAATTGTGGAGTCTGATCTAAGGAGATGCTGAGTGAAGAGGCACAGGTCCTGGGGAGGAGATGGGGGCTGTAACACATGTAGAGAGTATTTTGCAAAGAGGCAGATTTTACAGTGGTTAAATATATTTTGAGTAGCACAGTGAAGTAGTAAAATCTGGGGACAGACAGTCTTAAAACTAAGTAGTAAATAGTAGTAAATCAAAATAGTGTTTGATTTTATAAGTGGGAAAACTCTGGGAAAGAAATTAATCATTCAATTTAAAATAGGTTTGGAATTTCTTCAACCAGATTTCTATCTTGTCCTCTCCCTAAGCAACTAGTTAAGTATTACCAAATATATGTCCAGTCACTAAGTTTTTTTGAGTGAATAGTACAGTCTGTATTCCTTTTTTTTTTTTCATAACTCTTCAGCAGTTTCTTGGTTTATTTTTGGTTTTGATAGTACACATCAGGAAGCTAGAACTCTTCTTTTATAAATTTGCTTTTGCAAAGATTTAAAGCTTTTTAGACAAAAGAGAAGCCAGCTTTTCTTTAATGATTGTTACTACTCTTCTAGCTGATTTATATGTAACTTCAGTTGAGTTAAGAGATGTGGACAGTAAATCTTAGATCCTGATGAAGTTATTTGACTAATGCAATGTCTGTCTTAGTTATACTTCATGCTGAATTTATTTATAGACTTAATATATCTATTTGGATCTTATTCATGCGAAGAAGCCTTCAGATGAGTGTTCAGAATTAAGTCAGTGAGAGTCCTCATGTGCATATGTATCTTTTAAGAGGTATAGAATGATCACAGCACCTGTTCAGTGTTGTTAAAGGGGCATTTAAGGCTACAGCTAATGTCTGGATTTCACGGGACTTCTCACTGCACGGTTCCTAATTTAATCTGTATCATGATGCCGGCGCTGCGCAGTCCAGAGCGCTGTCCGTGCCCTCAGCAGCAGTGCTCAACATGCCCAGGGTGGCTCTCGCAGGGTGATAAAGCAGCAGCTGCTCCGTGGCCATGGATGTGCAGGAAGATGTCACAGTGAAGAGCCAGCCAGCGCTCGAGACCTTCAGGTCCCTGTGCAGAGCAATGGGATAGGCTGGCAGCCTGTCTTGGTTTGAAAGACCAGTGTCTGCCAAGGAAGGCAGGAACCTCCCTTGGAATAGGGAATATGACTGCTTTTCCTTTGGAATTATTATAACTTTGAAATCAAGCGGCTCCCAAGCAAGAGGTATGGGAAAAAAGAAGTAACAGCTCTTTGCTAATAGTTAGAGCAAGGCAATAATACAGAAACAATGGTTTAAATAGACAAAGTCAGAATACAACCTGCCCCCCATTAGGGTGGTGCTACCAGTCCAGTTTAAATGGTGGCTGCAGTCCCATTGGAGTGACGGATGTGGTCTTATTGAAGTGGTGATCTTGTGGAAAGGTCTTGTCGGTCTCTGGAGGTTCAGCGGTGGCTCTTGAGCTCTTCTGTGGGAATCCAGTGGAGAAAGTAGTCCAGTGTTCCAGAATCTCAGTTTATATGCAGGTAGGAATGTTCAGTTCCTTCCCTCTGGGCGGGGCATCTCACAATAGGCTGGTGGAATTTTATGAGTCACTCCCGGAGACCTTGATGGCTCATTAGCAGAGATAGCCCCTCGATGGTGTTATCAGGGCTGGGTCATGCTGAACACAAAGAGCACTGCCCCACCTGTTTCCAACAGCTTATGGAGATGGTAATAGAATACATACTTTTGGTTACTGCTTCCATGTAACCTAAGACACAGCCCCATGCTCCTGCTGCTGACTGTGCTGTCAGGAGTCCCTGTGACAAATACAGGGGTCAGGGATACAGACCTGCGAGTCTGGCTGCCTGGAATTTGGTCTTACCTGTAAAATGGGTTGCAGTCTAAAGAAGCTCAGAAGAAGCTCGGAGGGCTTTCAGCTCAGCACGCTGGTGTTTTGGGGAGACCCTCCTTGTGAAGGAGCCACTCTGATTGCTATTTCCAAGTAGATAGTACAGAATTCTGCTTTGTTTTCAGTCATGTGTGCCGCTCCTAGGAAATGATCATGATGAACTGCTTAACCATTGAAAATACATGCCTGAATCCTTGTTTATGACCCAAGTTTTGGATCCTAAAAAACTTGAAAATTCAATCATGTGTGGTGAGAGAAATTGACTTCTAAATTCACCTACTTGATAAGAGACTTGGTTCAGGGTTTTCAGAAGGAAAAAAAATCTTTTGAATAGTGAAGATAAAATTTAGGTATCATGAGTGCTTTTCAAAACCTGCCATTTGTATATTGGAAATGCTGACATTATGTGAATTGGCATTGTATATTTCAAGAAATTTTATCTGCGATGCTGCCTGGTGTTCATGGAGCAGGTGGTTTCTCTACAATGTTTTAAAGTGTTGCTTTCGTAGGAAGACTGATATTTTATCTGAATTGCTCAAATATGAAACCAAGTGCAAAAATGGTTCTAAAATATCAACTTTGTAAAAAATCCAAACAAGCCAAAATCAGAAAACATAAATCAGTGATTTTGATGCATAGCATTTTGTTCTAATACTATGCTAAACCCGCAAGTTTGAACTGAGTATGCAGACATGCGCTTCTATTATGGACTGATACAATTGTCTCACATTTCATTAAATGTTGGGTGGTATCAGTTTATTACTTTTATTTCATGAGGAGTAATTTAATTTCTGGAACAGTGAGTTTTTAAAATATTTTGCATAAAACTTCTGTTATTACTGGAAGAAGCCATAGTTGTTGAAGAATGTGAAGTTAAAAGAGCTCCATTATGTAATTGTTTCATTAAAATAAGGGCAAGCACTACAGTTTACTTGCCATTTAAACTCTAGTTAGAATGAAATGTATTGTGTCAAGTCATTCAGATGGCTTGACGTTAATTTACCATTAAGGCAAACAACTCCTTTGAATCATGGGAACACTCTCGCAGAATATATCTGCAAGACTGGGACAGGTTGGGAAGCTTTAAAGTGTATTTCCATTGCCAATTTTACTTTTTTTTTTTTTTAAGTTTTTGACAGTGTTGTAGGTTTTTTCCTTTTGTCATTTCTAACCAAACATAAAGAACATAATGAATGGATATTACGCTGAAATTGGGATCTTAACCCCACTAATTCAGTGTCTGGGTGTCATGAAATAACTGCACTTCTCACTGTGATTTGCTCTGCAGCCTTGAATAAATCATAAACCTTGTGTAGTTCATGCTCTTTTAAATCTTTTTTTACATTAAAACTCTCAATGGGAAGGGAAAGAGGGTTGTACGTTAAAATGCGAGGTCATCATTAGAAATGGTAGGTATGTCATGTAAACAGCCTACACCTAAAAATGCTGATTGAAATCAGTCCTGCTGTCTTCTCACAGGGAGGAATTCAATGGTTTGCATTTCCAGCTTGCTCTTAACCACAGAGCTCATCACGTGCTGCAGTAACCTGAGAACTGAGTAAATATTTTCACACTCAGTTGACCAGAGCTTGGTGCTTCTGCGAGTGTAAGTTGCCAGCAGAACATGTACTAATTAGTTCAGAACTCGCTGCAGTGTGAACAGGCGGAGGCATCATCTGTAGGCTGGACCCAGCCCCTGGAACAGCTTCATCTGTTCACTCTTCCCCCGAGCCTTCAAACCTGTGAGAGGTCTGGGTGGAGATGCTGCAGACCTGCCCAAGTCAGCAAACCCTGAATGCCTAAATCCACAGACAGCAAAGTGATGAAGCGGTGACAGTATCAAAGGAGAAAATGCAATCTTAATATGAATACCAGTATAACTTAATTGTATTTTTGTTGTTCAAAAACTGCCCTGAATGCTGGTGCTGCAAAGGCAGAGTGCTAGGTCAGGAACTAGCTAAGTGTTTGTAGCAACATGGATATAGGTTTTTCTTCATCCCTTTCCCACACAGCCAATATGAATACACAGTCCCATCCCCAAATCCAGAGACCTTTTTGGGTCAAGATTTCTATGCTGATGTGAATCAATGAAAGTTAGGTCATGGCCCAACACAAATGACACTTTCAGGAGCTCTACCTTTGAACAGAAGAAGAATTTGCAACTTATCCTCATGTAACCACCATGAAGTAATTCAGTAAAACAATTTAAGAGGTACTTGTACTTGGAGCGACTCAGTAAATGAGACTTCACAAGAGCAAACTGATTAGATGAATCACTGACTCTACAGATGCATTGGAATAGAATGTCATGTGATTTTATTTTTAAAATGAGCACATTTAAATGAACATGTGCAGACCTAAGCTCCCAAATAATAACCTCTGTTTCAGATGTGCAGTTCAGCAGCTTTCCACATGAATGTTTTTCAGACAGTGGGAATTCTCCAAGTACTTGTGCCCTTAATTTGAGGGGACTCTCTGGGGGCTCAGGCTGTAGGTTTTGGAGAGGCTGACACCCTCTGTAATCCAGGCCAGCAGAGGATGCAGGAACACTTCCCTGCTGCTCCTGAAGTCCACATTTTAGGTGTAGGAAATCAGCAGTGCTGTCCATGCAGGTAACCTAATCTGTGGGTGTGATACTTTAATAAAGATTGGACTGCCAGGTTCCCCAGACTAGATGAGTAAAGGTAATTGCTTTATGGAACAGTCACTTCTAGACACCTTGACTCGCGCACATGCTAATGAATCAGCAATTGAGATCAAGACTAGACTGCTGTACAGCAATCTTTGAAAGCTCAGCAGTAGGGACAGTCTCTGTGAGAGATTCTGATCCCTAGGATGTGCATAATGTGAAGATGGATAACTGAGGGATACGAAAAAGGAAACCAGGGCTTCTGCATTGTCTGGAGAAGATAGCATGCCAGCTGGTTAAGAGGAGAAGCAACAAAATGTTCCTTTTTTGGTTTACTGAAAAGAATTTAAGAGTCTGAGATTTTCTTGGTTTTTGTCGGGGTTTTTTGGTAGGTTTTTTTCCCCTATCCATCTCTTATTATCCTATAACCTTGTTGCATACTTTCTGATTGAATTTATTATTTTTCTCTTGCACTAGAGGGTGAGGTTTGTGGGCAGGTGGGGTTTACTGGCTACATTGGTTGCTTTGCTTTGCTTCTAATTGAATTACAGAGCACTTAGGCAGGGATTTGGCAGAGATATTTTGCAACTCTGTAAACTGGGACCTCAACAGAGACCATAGCTATTCAGCAGTTTGCAGTGAATGTCCAGAGGAAATTGGGGATAGATTTCATTTCAGGTGCGTAAGAGCTAGAGTGACAGCAGTGAAAAAAAGAAGCTGATGTTCCTGTTGCAGATGGTAACTAAAAAGGCTGTCTGATGGGTGGCAAGATTCTGGGCTGTGTGCTTGAACCCCATGGGTCACTGTGCAAGTGTGTATTCTGCTTTGTTGGCTTGGTTTGTTGATGATTTTTGAAGTAAATATTTGGCAGAGTACCTGTAGTAATTAACAGTGGACTCTTCTTGGAATTCATCTTTCATTGTGTTCAATAAAAAAATATTTACTGCTTCATCAACACGATTTTATTCCACACAGCTGAAAATGTATGAACAACAAGCCACTTCACAAATCCAAACCAGATGTGTATAAGACATTTTGCTTTTCAATATATGGTAATTCAAATGTTCTGCCTGGAAAAATTACTTTATTGAAACGAATCAGAGGAAAAAATAATGTTTACAAGGCAACATCGTGTGCTCTTTAAAAGACATAAATGACAATGATTGCTAGAGAGTGTTCTCAGAAATAAATGTGTCATTTGTTTTAAGATTTACAGTCCACCCCCATTAGAGTGAGTTATTTCAAGACCATACTTCTTGGAAAAGAAGTTTCTTAAAATACTGGTTTTTTTGGTTTTTGGTTTGGTTTTTGGTTTTTTTTTTAATAGAAGGAAAGAAACAATATGGATGCAGTTCTTGTGGCAGAAAAAACTTTGCCTCACAAATTATTACAGAGTACATCATCTTGAATATATGGAATGACCACAGACAGGTAAAAGTATCTTGAATCAAATAAGCTACTGTTTCTTAGTAATTTCCTTACCGTACTCTGTGCCCTTGTTATTATTTTTTTGGCTAGTTGCTTTTCCAGATGCTTCCAAAGGGAATGGTTGGAAAACCTTATGTTTTCTGAACGTCCTGACATGGTTTCAGGACATAGTAGGGCAAGGGGTACTCATATGCACATTTACACACATATACACACATATACTGTGTTGAAGAGTATGTTGTTTTTTTGGTTTTTTTTTTTTTTGAGGGCATGTAGTTGTTTTTGTATTTTAAACACAGTTTGTGATTACATTAAATTCAAATTTAAAAAAAGGTCAGACCTGATGAAAGGTTGGGTTTATAATTTGAAATTCTGCATTGCCTTTTTGGCCTCTGCTTGCCCTCACTTGCTGCACAGCTAAGCCAGGTCAAGTATTTAAAAGAGGTAATATGAAATAGCATTATTTATGATCAGAATTATTATGCCTGCTCTCTTCAAAAGGTGAGTGATAGGACATCTCTTCAGGATATTTTCTTCTTGACATATTTCATTTAAATTTCATATTGAATACACAGTTCCTTGGAGGTTTTCTAGGCTTCTCAACACAAAGCCTTGGGCAACTCAATGTAAATTCAGCAGGCTTTGAGAGGGATGCTGGACTAGCTAACCTCCCAAGGTCCCTTCCAACTTGGATTCTGTGACTTTGTGATTTAGAATGAGAAATAGCTGATTCATTACATTTGCACTTTAAAAGCCTCTAACTACATCTAAGTCTGGTGTTTTAGATGCACATCCTCATTTGCGAAAGCTTAGGTCAAAATGAAAATTAAATCTGAGGCGCTGGATGTAGAATGGTTCAAGTATCCTTGGTTTATTTCCTGGCTCTGCTGTGAACACTGTGTGTCACATCCAGTGGATCACTTTGCTTCTCTCTTGCGTGTTTGTATTTCTGTAGAAGGTTAATAATGATACTTTCCTCCTCTTTATTCTGATTTAGATCACTTTTTTCCAGGACAAGGTTTGTCTATGTGTAGGAAAGAAGTCCCAAACATCTCCTTTTCGTTGTGATTTTATATTGCTTGTGCTGGGGGTTGCCAGATCCGCTGTCAGTGCTGCTGTGCTTCTTCAAAGGTGATCCTGTTTGAGCAAAGAGGACGCTTTTTGGGAAGCTGCTCTTCCAAAACAGGCTGCACTTTCTTCTCCCCCACCCCTGCACTGGGGGCTGCTTTGGGGTTTTTTATATGCCTTTGGGGTGGCAGAAGTTTAGTTTTGAGTTTGCACAAGTAGAAGTCTCTGTAAGATATGCGTTCAAGGATCAAATTCTATCTTTATGGTTTTGAAGGCTTTCCATAGCGCTAGGGAGGAAGTGAAGATGAAGAAGGCAGAAAAATTGTGGTATTTATATTCATACATTTCTAAATAGATTTGGGCTGAATAGAGGGATTTTTCCTCTTTATATGTTTTCCATTCCTTTCATGGTCCTGTAGTGTATCAGTCAGTGAGGCCAAGGAGCTGTCATGATACAGAGATTTATTCAAGATCCTTTTTCCACACTGAACTTCTAAAGAAACTTTCATCTAGTGGAGTAAAACTTTCTGTAGTGGTAACCTAGGGGAGGTTTGCATCCTCTTGTTAAACTGAAACAAGTTGAGAATCTTAACTGCTATCAACAGGGTTTTATAAACATTTCTTGGTTATGATGCTTTAGATCATAGTAAATAAACACAGAGAATATTCTATCTGTGACAAACAGTGGATCTTAAAATGTTTCATATCATTAAAAAGATTTAAGATCAGTAACTAATGTGCTGAAGCCTTTAACATCCCATGTTTATTGCTGGGTTTGAAAATAATGAAGTAGCTCTACTGTTTCTTCTAGTACCTCTGTCAAAGTGAGCTCGTGGTTCTTGAAATACCAATGTCACCAGAGGTTCCCAAAGCTCCAGGGGGAGGGAGCTGTTGTATATTAGAGGTTTAAGATACTTGCTGAAGCACAGAATAATTTCTTAGTCTTTTTCATGTTATTGCCTCTCCCGAGATAAAACTGAAATGAGATGCCAGAGTTGTTTACCAGCAATCCACCCCATAAATCTTACACCAAACAACTGAGATCCTTATAAACAAGCAAGCCAGAGTGCGTATATGTACCCACATGCCTGCACACATGTACAGGACTGAATCTGGATTTAAAACAAGTGAGTGATGAGATTGTCAGATTAATTGCCTCAGCTCATCAGGCACAAATCCTGCACATAACTGTCAAAAGTTATCCCAGGTAGCACCTGCCTGGTTCCCTAAACAATGAGACACAGACAGGAGCACCCACCAGTCTAAATTTTCTTACTGCTGCAAACAATGGATGTTATTAGCTCTGGCCTCTGTCCTGGTGGAAGTAAACAGTGTTTGTGTATGTACAGATTCCTATATACCATAATTATACGAGGAGGAATGTAATGTAATGAATGTGAAGCAATTAAGTATATCTGCTAAATTAGACACCCAGTTCAGAATGGGATTGGGAAATGTGGGTCTGTCTATAAGGCCAGATGAAACAGTATGGAAAGAGTGAAATTAAAAAATGAGGAGGGGGAGAAGTTTATAAGTCCTTTTGTGGGTCTGCAGAAAAAAATAAGGATGGGGAGGTTGTTGGGTTTGGTGTTGTTATTTTTCTCAAAATCATTGCTATGTCATCATTATGAGCATTGTACTAAAAGGTTGGGTGTTTGCCATGGCTGCATATCTAATTTTTCAGTCATAAAGCCTTTATTGTAAGCTATCTGTAAGGACAACTTGAATAATAATCAGAGGGGAAGCTTGCCTTAGTAGCTCTCTAGTTTGTGACTTTCTACATGGTGTGGTTTTTTTCCTTAAAACTCAGGAGACAAATTTCCTAGGAGTAAATCTCCATTTCCTGCACTTCGTGAAGTACTCTGCATAACTCTGATGCTAGACAAATAATATCAAATGTAGCTCACAGCAATATGGAGAATATTAACATCTACAAAGTGAGACTTCTAACTGTTCTTGGTTTTAGGGCAGATTCTGTCCTGGTTTTTGCTATACTCTGATTTTTAGGATAGCTCAGAACACTAAACCCTCAACCCTTGAAAGTTCTCCCTATGTAAAGTGTGTCCCAGATATGAAAGCTGAAAAAATTACAGATCCTTTGATTTCTTCTGGCATTTCAAGGAATGTTCAAAGTACACAGCTTTTGAAATAATGCCATAATCTGAATTGCTTCCTGATGTGCTCCCAGTGTATTCATCTGTCTAATTCTGTGAAGAGATGGGAGGGTCCCACTCTGTACATTCTGCCTGCAGTGCTGAAGAGGGAGGGAAGGAATAGAAGAGATGGTTGCTGGAGTTAGAAGCTCTGCGGGGGTGGACAGGGGGTGGGGCTTCGGTTCTTAATTACAATTCATTAAAAATTAAGCTTTACCCTGAGAGAGAAAGAGAGATGCGAAATGTTGAGTCCTTCCTGAGTCCTAAAATAGGGCAGCAAAAACTTACACACGAAAGCAAAATCTTCGTAGGAGCGAGGTTCAGTTTTTCTCAAAATGTCATGAACATGGCTGCAGCTGTTGGAAGGCTGAATTTCAGCCAAAGTTTTATAAATGTACAAGCTCTCAGCTGTTTGCCTGGTTGTTCACTCTCCTCAGAAATCTCACATCTGTTTGATAATGCTGTGATGAAATGAGAGCCTGGGAAAATCACCAGAAGAGGTTACACTGCCCTGCTGCACGTGGAAGGGCACTGCAGGCTCTGAGCTGCGATGTACAAAGTGAGATTTCTCAGACCCACGGCCTCACGATGCACCTGTGGCTGTGTTGGCATGGAAAAATACATCAGCAGTGATCTATTTGTTTTCTGAAGCAGTCATTAGCAGCTCTAATTGGCTGTGTTACAATAATTATGGATACAATACATGGATTTGGGGACATGTATTTGTTTCTTGGGACATCCCAAATATGAGGACTAAGCAGATATTGATCTAGGTAGCCATGGTGGATGGAACAGGTCTGTGGGCTTGTCTGATACCAGCTGAGACTGTCTCCAGCCAAAGCAGATGTCTGAAAGTCCTGACTTGCTTCCATACTGGCTCTTGGTGATTCTGTACATTTTTCATTTCTAATAGTCAGTTCAGGTGTGGTCTACATCTCGAATTCCAAAGCCACTTCTCTCTGATTTGAACCTTGGTATACCACTAAAATGTGCCGAGACTTTGAGCACTATCCCTATCTCGTGTGTACTGAGAGATAAGTCTTGCAGCCTCCTGATTAAGTGTGTGGCAGGGCGTGCTGCTGCCTCTGTTTGATGCTGAGCTCCAGCAGCTCATCTGCACTGACAAGATGTGCAGAGCCGATGTGCTCTGTCTTGCTTTGCTCTCGAGTTGCCACCTCAAACAAACTCTATATGCAGTGTACGCGCAAGTGGGAAGTTGGATAATAAAGACTCAAGATGTTCATTCTGCCTTTGAAGTCCTTGTCATCCAGTGGGAAGAGAATTAGCTAGCAGAAAGTATCATCTTGTGTGTTTGACATTACTAAGGCAGTAGCATAGGAAAATACATAAATCTTCTGAATAACCATGAAGCATACTCAACTGGAGAAAATAGCAAGAAAATAGAGTAGCTGGCAAATGGCGAGATACAAGCTGCCAAAAGGGATGTGAAACATTAATTCCACCATCTCAGGACTGATTTTTTAAAAAAAATTATATTTATTTTTAGAGCCACCAGATGCCAACCTTAATGCTTATGCAAACTAGATAGTCTGAAAATTGTTCTAGCTTGTTCTAGCTCACTCCAACCTCCAGTGCCCCACAGAGGCTGTTGCAGCAAAAGTGAGATCAGCTTCAAGGAAAGAAATTCTGACTCTCTCCTTCTCCTAGATGTGGGTGTATGTCTTTTTTATACATGCCAGTGCCTGTTCAAGGGGGCTGGCATGGGATCTGTTTAAATAACCTTTTCATTTACAAAGCCTTTCCCTATGCCAAAGATGGCTAATTCAGCCTAGCCACAACTGAAGCCAAAGATTTCCACTTTCTCTGCGTGGTAGAGAACTTCTGATTGTGTACTTTCCCCTGCCCCCACGTTTTCTATGCTTTCGCTCAGGTTTTAATTAGGTCCAAGCCCTCACACATTTTGCACTGCTTCTGAGAGCAGCCAGTCTAAATTTACTGTTGGCGAAAACAAATTGAAAACTGAGGCGATGTAAAAATAACTCTAAAAGAAATTAAAAGATATAAATCTCAGATTCAAACTAAATTATATTGCAATTTCAATCTGAATGACTACTTCCAAACCCGGCTTAGATGTTTGGTTAGATGTTGGGGACCTTCACATGAGCAGGTTTTTGTTGGGTTTTCTTGACATCCTGAATTTCCAACATTTTTGTTTGTTAGTTGTCTTTTTTCACTTTCCTTCTCCTGCCTTGTATTTTTTGACTCTTTTACAACCTGCTAGCCTATGTCATATACATTTGGAGAAATTATGCTTTAGCACCTGATTGATTTCCTTTCTTTTTTCACTCAGACTCTCATTCCACACCCTTTCCTTGTACCTTGGTCAGAACTTGCACCAATAAAGCAATCTCTGCTCTGGGAAGGTTTACTTAGGAGAGAACTTGGGCAGATTGGAAAGGAAATGATCTTGGTGTTTTCCTAGGAATGGCTAAGAAGCAAAGGTATCTTGATTAGAGCAGGCAGTTCTGTCTTGGCTCTCCTAGTTAAGCACTGAACTTGAACCTGTATAAACTGAACTGTTTGTGTCATGAACCACTGTTTGAATCCACTGTACCCATTATTTAAAACCTCATGTGTTTAAGGATCTGTGTACATATTTGTGTGACCTGGGCAATATTACATGAGAATAATTTAAAAAGCAACATGACTGGAGAAACCAAGTCAAAAATTAACCAGTCATTGGAAGAGGAGGGAGCATAATATTGTAAAGAGTATTTCTGCCTGGACTCCTTTCCACAAAGCTGAAATGGGATGCTGTTAGAAGAACTGATTAGTGATAGGGTTCATCTCCTGTGAACTTCTGACAGTGATTACTGAAGCATTTTTAAACCAGCTTATCTGATTTATCAGCTGATTTTTTTTTTCTTGGTCTTTTCCACCCTTCCAAGAGTAGCAGTTGTGCTTTCCAGAGGATATTACTAGGATTTTTGCTGCTGCTGCCAAAGATCTTCTGGCACGAAATCGCTGTCTGAGTCAGCTTTGTAACATGACAAATTCAGAGGCAGCTGCAGCAGTGATAAGTTTGCTGCCTAGTGGGCAGCTTCTGAGTAGACAATAAATCTCCTACTAGTTATAAAATGTCATTAAAAATGGCCTACCACAATAATGGTTGTGAAATACTGTGCTTATTATTCTGGTTAGCAGGTTGAAAGATGTCTAAGTGGTGTAAGTTAGAACAGTTATGCAGTTGTTGTATACATCAGCTTTAAAAATTAGAAGCCATGGAAAGAGGATAATGTAGTTTCCCTGTTCTCTTTTCCCACCCAATTGTTAATTGCTCATATTGCATTCTCATATTTCGGTGATCACAACTGTTGCTTGTTTATATGTTTTTCTCCAGTGTGGTGGCACTAGAGCAGTGTATATGATGCATTTTCCAATGGAGAGATTTAATAATGGAATTAGGCTGCCATTGGAGGTGCTCAGTGTTGCATTTCCAGAACTGGACTTCTGTTGCTGTTGTTTGGTAGTTCTATTAGGATTATTAATGCTGCAGTTTGTGAGTTAAATTACTGGTTTAATTGGCTTTTTCTTTCCTGTACCAGTATCTTCAGTCAACCAGAGCCTGCAGTCCTACTTTTTATGTCTAATTATGTTCCATTGCTGTGCCCCAGCCTACATTTAATTTGCACAGAAGTGGAAATGAAGTTGTCAGTGACATCTCACAGTGACTCTCCTCCCCCTTACTTGAGCTATATCAGATGCCAACACTGCTGATTTGTTGAACCTCAAGCTGTTTTGTTTAGCGGCGCAAAGCTGACTGCTTTGCGACCATCACTCTGGTACAGTGAGACACACAGTGCTTGTGATATTGCCCAAATTTCTCATGGGTAAAGGTAGGAGATATTTCAGCTTCAATTATATACTGAATTAATCTGAATAATGAAACAAGGGTGCAAGTTCAGTATGTGAAATTTCATGTTCTCTGATAGCTAACACTGGTAGATAACCTAGGTTAACATGGATTTGATTCAGGAGTGTAGGAAAGCTAAGGAATACTTCTGTTTTCTATTTCAAGGCTACTTTCTTTTAAAGACAGTTTTGTTGCAAGATGAATTTTACCATTGTGCTCAGTCTGTATAATCTAAACCAGTTAATTGCAGAGTGGAGAGGACTGAAGGGTGAGACTGCGTCCTAATGCTTCTCAGAGCAAGAAGAAAAGCTGCTACAGATGTTTTGTTCTTCTCCTTTCCTAATGCCAAATAGCAGGAAATAGTGAATATCGTAAAATATGATTACAGTACAAATTTGTTGATGCTATTTTAACATCACCTTTATCTTTTTTGACAGTCAAGTAGTGGTGGCTTTGTTCTGTCATGCTGTTTTCATTGTAACTTGAAGTGTGAGTGGAGATTGAGCTTTGTGCAGCATTGGAATTATCACTGCTAGAAGCCCACCCTGCAGACCTTGAGTTTGGTGAGTTTGTGCAGCACTGCAGGGGAAAACTGACCATTTAATTTATTTGTGCCTCAATTACACTGCTTTCTCAGGTACATAGAGTTAGAAGTGTGATAGGTTTTTCTGTGTGGTTTGTTTGTTTGGGTTTCTGTTTGTTGGTTGGTTTTTCGGTAAGCTCTAATTAAAAAGAATATATGATATTTTTCCTTTAAAAAATTTAAAGGGGGGAAGGCAAAGCATAAGACCTACAAAATCTGTTTGGTCATGAATGAATAGAAAATTAACCTGAGAGTTCTTGAGAACTTTAAAATTCTAGTTAGTCTTAGTTGTCAGAGACATGTTTTTCTTCATGATCTCCAGTGGAGTTAAGTAATTACTGGAATGTTTTTAATCATAGCTTTCACAACTATTTAGTTGAATGATGAACTGTAAAGGCTGATTCAATTATGCAAAACCAAAAAACTGACACCAAAACAAGAAGATTACACTGAAAAAAGCAGAGAGTATATTTACTGCACAGTGCTCTGCTTGCCTGCAGCAGTGCTTCAGTCACTTAAAACTGATTAAGGATGACCAATATGATGTCCAGAAGTCCCCATAACCCCAAAAAGCTCTGGCAGCTGGAATTTCTGGTGAGGTGCAGCTCAGGGTGCCCCTGCCTCAGAGCACAGGTGCCTGGCAGTGAAATATGAGTGCTGTGGCTGATGGCAGCCAGGGCTCTGCGGCACCCAGTGCTGCTTTTGCTTTGATGTGTGTGTGAGATGCTATAGGCTCTGTGTGCAGCAAGGAAGGAATCATTAGGAAAGGAGTAGAGGGTGGGGTGCTAGATTCTTTTTGTAAGTCACTGAATAAATGCAAATGCTAAGGCTTGAGTGCTTTGTGTGCTTCTGGTGCTCAGGACTCAGAAGTTAGCAGAACTTGAAAAATACGGAGAAGAGGGACAAAAACTTACTCATTTACTAGTTTGTTGTCACTGTTAAAAGATTGAATTATATGTACTCTCTTGATGGTTGTGGAAGGGTATAGCTGCTGTAGAGATTATTAAATGTGGAAGGCAAATAGGTTAGACTTCCTTTAGGTGGCTAATTTTTGTGTTAATTAAGTTTCTGATGCTTCATAATCTTCTCGGTAGCATTATCAAGAAGAGCTGTGTGCATGTTTCCCTTACCTGCCAGCCAGCTGTGCTCTAAACCGCCTCCACTATAGGAAGAAAACATATATTAACTTTTAATTTCACAGTAAAATTAATGAATTAAATGCACTGCAAAGGGAGATGCAGATTTTAACTAATAATTACATCTCTTGAAACTCGATAATCAAGCACTCAGTTGATAACATACGAGACCTGATGATACTTCTCTGAGGGCAAGTATGGTGACAGGTTATAAAATTAGAACTGTGGAGCACATTGGATGTAGGAGCATTTATGTGCTTCCAAATGCAACTTTACAGTGTTGTGGCTTGTGGAGGCTGAAGTGAAAAACAGGAGCCCCAGCAGAATATTGCTTGCAGTGGTGATGGTCCCAAGAGAAATTTCAGAGTGCATTATACTCTGGCTTTATGAAAGCATCTTTCCTTATGGTTCCAAACTCCATGGCTTCTCCTCCCTTTGCTCCTTTGTTTACAGTTAGCAAGACTATGTATACTGGTTTATTGCACTAAGGCTATGTAGTCTTTAATCATAAGTAGCCAGCCAAGAAGTTTCAACTTTTTAAACTTATTTTGTACCAACATAGCTGTCTCAGTTGCAGGGAATTCAGCAGAAAAATCAGTTTCACTTAACAGGCAATGACTTCAATTTGTGTGACGGATGTTGAACTCATAATTTTGTGTTAAACTGAAGATGGAGGGGGATGCAACTAAATGTGACTTGAATGCGAGTCAAAGGCCAAGGATTCATGAAATAGAAAAAGATCATGTTTATATTATTCTGGGAAATATTGCAGAATATTTGTATAGATGTTAGCATATTGGATATACCTTCGACATCTCTGGTCCAACTCAGCCCTAGCTTGGGTTTTGTTGACTGCACCCTGATTTCCGAAGCTGTAGTAGCCCATGGAGAACCTCATTATCAGGCTCTTCCTTACCACAGTTCACTGACTCTTGGCTGTGCTGAAGCAGTGTGTGTGTAAATTAAAAAGCTATATGTGATTTGCCTAATTACTGGCGTTAGAAAATGCTGGCCAATAGAGCTGAGCAGTTTGTTGTGTGCTGCTGGTAAAGACGAGGGGATTTGCAGTGTGTGAACTTCTGGCAATGCCATGTCAAAAACAGATGGAAAATGGCTCTTCTTACCTGAGAAAGGTAACAAGAGAGATCTTGTGATGTAATCCAAACACAACAGAATGAGGGAACTGTTGCAAAGACACTTCACCTTCTCATGTCTATCCCTTTTCTGTTCTGGAAGACCAAATTAAAAGAAATAAAGTGAGGAAATGAGATTTAAAAAATAAAGCCTAATTTAGAATATATTAATTTCTTTATGAAAGGAAATGTGGAGAGTAACGTTAATGTTTTATAGCCTGATTTTGCATGTCCACACAACAAGGATGTCAGAATTATAAATGAAGTAATGAATAAATTTTAGATTGCATGCCTTGGAAATATGCATAAGCTGAGAGTTAAAATAGCTTTTCTTATTTCCCTTGTTTCTAGTCAATGTATTGTTTGACCTATTTCAATTCCTTGGAGGAAGAGCATCACTGCCAGTCAAACAACCTACTCATAGCTTCCTGATAATTAGTATTTTTATATTAAAACGTTAAGTGTTTCTCCATATAATTAGAATCATTCTTCTATTCCATTAGGTATCTATCTCTAAGCCTACAGTACCTTGACGGTGACTATAAGATGTGATTTATTAAGTGTTGAGAGCACAGTGCTGGGCAGTTCCTGTACAACTTTAGGAAAATGGTAAATGATCCAGAAAAGCTATAAACCTTCGAACACAGATCAGGCCCAGGTAACGCAGCCTTGCCAGCACTGTTAGTCACCATTTGCTGCCCTCTGGAGCCATAGGCCTGTGCTTTCCTTTTGCTACTATTTACTGTAAACATTTATAGAGTCGTACAGTACTCTGTTTGCAAAAGAGCTTTCCTATGCCATGGTGTGTCTGAAGATGTGCAAATAGAGATTATTACAGATCTGTGACTGAAGGAGTGTTGCTGCTCAGTGAGGACACTTGCCAGCTCCCCTTAGTGCTGAGGCTTTCTGGATCCCTTTTAGCATTTCTTTCTTTAGCAATAGCTGGGCAAGCTAAACCTCCTATATGTTCTAAATAGAAATATTTGCCTTCAAGATCTAAGGTTGCTATCGTTATATTGCTCTCCTCTGGTCTTTGCATCCAAACTCCCACCCTGATGTGATTCACAGGCAGGAGAAAGAAGACAGCTGTGATCTAAGAAAAAGATTTGGAGGGCTGTTAATTGGGTTTTTTACTACATGTAACAATAATTATAACACCATTTTTATACTCATATTGTAGCAATATTGAATTATTTAGGTAATTTAATTTCTTTTATTTACTTGTAGTTTCTTCATCCTGATTTGATTCACTAGGTTTTGTGTGAGGTGGTTTTTAAATTTTTTTAATTTTAGAGTGCTGCTAATTGCAGCCGTCATAGACATGTGCTATATTTGCTTTCTTCTGGCATCTTTTAACCCACCCAGAATTGTTCTGTTTTCTGGTCCCCCCCAGGTTTTGCTTTCACCCCTTGAAGTCTATATTTTATTTTATTTTATTTTTAAAATTAATTTACTATTTCACTGCAAAGCCACTTAATTTAATACTGTCTCAGTTCCTCCATCTATTGGAGATGATTTCCCAGAGCTATTTTCACAAACCCAAAGGGTGTCCATTTTTGGTGCAGTGGAGCCATTCGGTCTCAAGGGCTTTTGGTGTTCCCAGAGATGTCAGTGTGCTGAGATGGGAGGGACTGCAGGGGTCAAAGAGCAGAGAGCCCTGGTGAGGGTGATGGATCCACTTCTGGCACAGTCTCTGTGCTGCTCTGTCCCTGATTTCCTCTGTTACTTTCTTTGAGATCAATTAATGAGTCCTGCTGAAGGATAACTGAATGCTTGTCTGATTGACAAAAGCACTCTGTGCCCAGAGAGCCCATCAGAGCTGTCACAACTCAGTTTCAGAGTAATTCTTCACTTGGAATGCTAAAACCTTTTAGAGCCTTAGTCACTCCTGTTTCTTTGGCTCCTAGACACTGAACTTCTGAGAGCCCCTGGCCTTTTGTGTCCCTCAGGGCTCTCTCCTGACTCATTTCCCATTTCTTCAGCTTTCACTGGCTCCAGTTTGAGCAGCACAGGACAATGCAGCCTCTGATGTGCAATTCTGCACATATAGAGATGAATTTCTGTGGTGTTTAGGGTTCAGTATTTAAGTTCTGACAGATGTGATGAGATAATACATTTCAAAGTGATACCGGCTTTATTTCCTTTTCTGCTTTTGAGTTTGTTGTGAGAAAGCATTAGGTGAGCATATTTTTGTACATTCTTTTAGAAGTAATGCTTGGTTAGTTTGGTTTTTTATCAAGTCATAAAAGTAAAGGAATAATTTTATATGTAAGTTTTTTGCATCAAGCAAATAGCACATGATATTTGCTAATAATGCACTAGTAACTTGAAGATCCTTCCATATGTTTTTCAATATATGTATTAGTACTTGTGCATTGTGATTTCAAACTGCTAAAACATTTAGAAAACATGAACAGCAAGGTCACAATTAATTTAGGAGCTGCTGACAAGAGAGCTTGTGTGATTTTTGGAGAGATGACTGTCTGTAATTTCTTCTTGTGGAGCTTGAGCTGTGTTTTCTCTGCAGTTGTGCATGTGATGCTGTGCTCTGGTGATATGGGAGAGAAGCAGTCTGTTTGAGGATGTGCTGGTTTGTACCAGTAGGGAAATGTTTCACAGGAATGTGCTGCTTGAGTTAATATCACATGAGCTTTCTTATGTAACCCTCAGAATTAAATGCGAATGAAAGACATTGGGACTGTCTCTCACTGATAACAATTCCTGCTACCTCCCCCCAGTCTCACTGGGAAGCCAGCTTGTGTAAATGACAGTGTTTTGATGCTTGGTCGATTTGTTGCTAAATTATACTGATTTTTCACTTGAATCTGAAGGATAATAGTGTTAGACTCCAATGGGTCCCATATCTATACCACAACTTTGTATCATTATGCAATCAAAGACTCTAAAGTGCTGTTGGATTGAATAAAATTTTCTCTGGCATAAAATGCTAAGGGATAGCTTCTTGAATAATAGGCATCCAGAATGCTATTGCTTGTTTATACAAAACTGCCTCTCTAAATGCAAAAAACCCCTTTTCCTATTTTTAATTGTGCTTTTGGTTTTAGTCATATATAAACATATGCATAAAGTTTAAGTAAGTTCAGAACAAGAAACCTATTATTTTCTTAAAAACCTGGAGTTATATAATTCTCATCGTTTATTACTAGAATTTTTGAATTTTATTATTCCAGCAGGCCCATGGCTAGGGCCAACTATTGTTCAGGTAGCACTGACAAAGCAAGGTCTCTGCTTTGCATTAAAAATGGCTATGTCCGGAACGTTTTCTTAGCAAATATCAACAACTTAACAAACAGCTACCATCAGCTAAGGCTAAATCATGAAAAAACACTAAATATTTAGGTTTTCCCTTCCCTCTCCCTTAATGAATATCTTGCTAGGACTTAGTATCTTCATCCCCTGCCCCTTTTGCTTGCCAGGGGACAGGGAAAGGGACTCTCCCTTCTGAGAAGGAAGGTGCTCTTTTCCAGTGGGGGCAGTCCTGGTGGGCAGAGGATCTGACCTCCCATTGTCCTGGACTTGATGAGCATTTTGCATGTAAATCGCCCTCTCTTTGTACATTTTGTTATCAGTATTGATGCTGTTACTGCTCCCTTTCTTTTTTCATTGCTGTTTTTTGTAAATTGTTCTTATCTCGACCAGTGATCTTTGCCTTTTGTGTTTCTAACTGGAGAGGGAAAAGGGGAAGCACTAAACTGGGAAATATCATTCCTATACCATGACACTTCTATAAGCACAGCCTAAATAGAACAAAAATTTTACAGGAATAAAAATTTTACGTTCTATCTTTTTTTAAGGTTCAGTAAGTGACTAAACAAAATAATACATAAACTATTCTGTAAGTTTCATTTTTTTGTGTAAGACTCCTTCTAGTAGGACATAATTCTGAAATATCAGGAGAGAAGCGCTAGATGATCCTATAGGAACCCCAGGGAACCCTGGTTATACTGTTATACTCTGAATCATTATATACATTTTGCCACTGAGTTCCTGAACACAAAATTTTAACTCCTCATATGCTATTAAATGACCTTTTATGCTGCCTTCTTCATAGAATGAAGTGATACAAGACTATATTGTCAAAAATGTTGGGTTTTTTTGAGAAGGCTTTTTTTTGATAACTGGAGTTGTATTATCAGAGGAAATTGAGTTGCTTGTATCTGGCTTACTCTTTTTGCAGTGCATTTAGAAATGGGATAAGGGATTTAAAATAAGCATCTTGCTTTTTTGGTGCCTCGGTAAGTAATGGTTCTCTGGGAAATGATCAGTTATAAATGGATAAAAAGATAAAGGAAAAGCCAGTTCGCATGTTGATACTGAATCTGTAAAGCTGCTAATACCCAGTGGCAGTCAAAATACGCAGTGTTTTTAAAAAGTCTTTCAGTGTGCAGCTCTGGCATTAAAATGAGCTGTGTCTTAGTTGGTGGTGATGCACTGAGCATTTGCCTGACCTGTGTCAGTAACTCTGCAGCTGCCGAGTTTGGGTGCCTGAGTACCAGCGAAGCCAGAAAAGTTATACAAGGTCTTTCTGTCTCTTGTTCTCCTGGGTCACTTTAATCCCTACAGCAGCCAGTGTTGTCTGTTTGAAAAAAATATTTGCAGTGAGGGCCGTGGAGTGTGGGTAACACTGAAAGCGAAGTGGCTTTGTTGGAGGTGTACCCAAAAAAATCTGCTTCTGAGGCTGCAGTGCTGCAGGACAGATGTGATGGATGGGAGTGGCTGCTGCTGCAATCTGTGCAGAAACAGCTGCCGTGGATGCTGATGTTTCCAGGGTGTTTTAAATCTTGCATTCTTTCTTTTCCTGCGTTTTCCCTTGGCAGTTCCAGGTTTATCAATAGCATAGGATTGGGAACAATGGCAGTGGTAGCCTGGAAGGAGCAAATAGCATTTCTGGTAACCACAGCATGCCGTGAAGATCACTAGCAAAACTATCTATAATGCGCCATCCTGTACTGGTATAAGTGAGATTAAATATATATTAATGGGACAAGAATACAAATTCACTACTTCTTTTTAGACCTAAACAAAATAATATCTGTAAACTTCCTACTGATTCTTTCAACAGTCCCAAAGACTTCATTTTTTTAGAATCAACTCTATACTTATAAATAGAATATCTTGAAACCTTCCTTTGAAATGTGAACTGAATTCTTGTTCATTTGATTAAACAGTGGTAAGTGAGGGTTGGCAATGATAAATCCATTTTTGAAGTATGGGGGTCATGCGTAAACCTTTGCTGGTGCAGTTAGGCAAGAAAAGTAAGAACAAGAATGCCTAAAATTTTTTTATTCCAACTGGGTTGGAAAGATTCCAGCAGAAATCAATATCCCCTGCTGCTTTTGCATGGAACACCTGGACACATGGCAATTAAAAAGATGAAAAAAAAACCTTAAGGAATATGCACTGAATTCAGGGACACCTGAATGCATAACAGAATTTCCCTTTTGTTACCTATAGACATTTGGGAGTGTTACCACATTCAGAGACTAAAAATAAATTAAAGAGCTGTACTACTAAATTTTTGAATGCCTAAGTTTTATAAACTGTTTAAAAATTATAAAAAAGTTAAACATCACAATACAAAGTTGTTTATTTACCAGGCTTCTGAACAATTCCACCATAGAAAAGTCAATTCAGTATTTGGTTAGGAGTAAAAAAAAACCAAGAAAAAATAGGATTTATTATTTATTAGAAAAATAATTGGGAAAACTCTATAGTCTCTACAGTGTTTTCTGTTGTTTTGTACTTTCTGCAGTTATGTTTAGAACAAGTTTTTAGGTTTTGTTTTTATCAATATTTTATGAAGCTGTAACAGAGTTTGTTTCATTGTGAATGCAATATAAAATAACAGCAGGATTGTAACTTTACGAAACTCATGCACAGGATATGTGAATTATCTCCAGGAGAAAGTACCAAGCAGCTCTAGGGATATGTGGAATATCAATAACACAACTTTGGAATGTTGGTGAGTGACCTTTGGAGTGCAGACCTCTGAACTCTGCAGCGCCGAGAGCTCTGCACAGGTCAGCTGTGCTCAGGGTCCATACCTATCAGCCTGCTTGGACTTGCACAAATATTGCCAAAACAGACCAGGCTCTCATTGAAAACTGACTTTTAATGAGATTATTTGTTTAAAAAATAAAATAAATTAAAACAGCTGCAAATTCTTGAGTACTCTTCAAGATTAGGAGTGCAGTCCAAGGTTGCTATAAGGAGCTGCAAGAATCCTCATTACCTACAACTGTTGTACTTAATTTGAAAGGAGAGGGACAGAACCCAAAACACAGAAAAAAAAGCTTACGATTGTGTCCAAGTGGAGAAAATGAAGTATTGCAACTTATGCCTATTTATAAATAAAACACAAGGGTTGATGAACATTAAACAGAGGAATAATTAAAGTAAAACAGAACAAAACTTCTAAAGAATATATTTGATCTAAAACTCTAAAATGCTGACCTTGCCAAGGTATTCTTGATTTAATTACAGCAGAAGAGGAGTCTCCTGCACTTCAAAAGGTGTGCTCTGAGAATTCCTTGTGTCACCCCCAGGCACACTGTGGTGGTGCCCATCTCCTCCTTTGCTCCTGTCCTTCGGGAGCACCGCAGATTCCTTTGGTCGCTGTGTCCCAGCTGCCTCCATAAAAGCATTTGCACAGACTGTTTCTGCAGAGCAGGCTGACCAATACAAGTGTTCAGCTCTCTAAAGCTGGATCAGGCTGAGCTTCTGCTCATCAAACAGTTTTACTGACCTTTTGTAATTACCACAAGTGTTTTCAAATAACATTACCTTTGGTTTTCCTTATTTAAAAGGGGTACCAATACAACTGATTACTCAGGTTTATATTTTTTTTTGCCTAATCAAGTTTTAAATGGTCATTTAAGTGTTCCTGGGTAAAACTGACCTTGAAAAGCAACTGGGCTACCTCTTTTCTATGTGAGGTTATTTTTTTTACATAAAAGCTGATCATTCTTGAAATGCCAACAGTGAGATGCCAGTCACTGTTTGCATCTACAAACATCTTGTATTGTCTCCAAAATGCAACTTGATGCATTGATTCAGTGTTTTCAGTGGAGAAAAAAAAAAAAAAAGCCTGGGAATAAACTCTAACAGTCTTTCCTCAAATGTTTTTGCAGATTCAGAGCAAAAGGCCATGCTGTTGTCCCCAGTAACAGCACTTACAAAAAAGTTGAAGACCAAACAGAAGCTGTGTGTTTAAAGATTGCAAGCAAACCCTGAACTAAAATATTTTCTCTCTAGAGAGGAAAAAACAGTGTTGCTTTAGAAGAATAGGGTGTGGATTTTCTTATTATTTTCAAATGTATTTTATTAATATTCTGTTATTTAGTCTGCAGATGAGGAAACTTGTAGCGCTGTTTTATTTAAAACATACTGAGAACAAAAAAAAGTTACTTTGAAAGACTTTTGGGGTTTTCTGAATTTCTTGCAGAACCGTAGTTATAGGTGTCTTTTGTTTTCAGCTTTGGTGTTATCTTGATGGATATATACCTTGTATTGAGTTATGAGGGAAAAAGCAAGTTGTGTTTATATAACTTTGAGTTTGCAAGGTTCTGTGTCTGTTGAGTGCTGCTTCATTCCTTTGACAGCAGACAACTTAATATTTTGTGGTAGGCTGTATGGTATACAATGAAATGTTCTCTTACTATTTCAATATATATCAGATCCTGCAAAGTGATTAGGAATTTAAACTTTTTGAATTAAGATTGAATATGAAGATTGAATATGAAGATTGAACCGTGGCGCCGTGGAAATCATAATCTGCTTTGAAAATCACACTTCATTAGGGAAAACCTTGTCTCAGTGAAGAAAATTAAAATATGTGTCAGTCAGGCATCTTCCTCTGAAAATTTCACTTTATTGTTGATTAATCCAGCTGGATTGGAAAGGTTAAATGGATTTCTTAGAAGACAGGAATGATAGCTCACCCTGACAATACTGTCAGCCTATTCCAAACCTAATTATCGAATTATAAATATTCCAAAGGTGCAGCCAACAGTTCAGGCTGTAATCAAGCCCTTTAACTGTGTTTTGGGGGTGTTTGGGTGGACCTATAGACACCTACAGATGATGGATCTGAAGTGGCACAGTCGCTGCTACATTGCGTGTGTGTGAGTTCTAGGCCGTTTTTTGTGACTGGTGAATCAAATTAGCATTGTCCTTGGGTATTTGGCTTTTTTCTTCTTTCATTGTAGTGCGTTTTATTTGGGTTTATGAGAGTGATACTATATGAACTACTTTTTCTCTATTTTTATGAAAAAAAATTTGTATCCTATTTCAAACCATATTTCGGTGGATTAATATGAAAATATCGTTGTGGTCAAAGGGTACAAAGTAGGTGTCTGTGCATTTTAGAAAGGAACATGGAAGTGGTTGAGATTTTACTCCAACTTTGCTGCAGTCTGGTTTGTTTTTCACAGGTATTTCCTGTGAGTCCTTTAAGAAACCAGATTGCAAACAGTACTACAGTCACGGGGAGGATTGCATGCCCTGCGCTTTTCATTTCTTTTAGTCTGCATTTGAAGTTACTGAGACCAGTTTGATCAAATTTATTTCACATGCCCTGTAAGAATATCCAAAATTTATCCTGACAGCATTTCTTTCCTCATTTTGTTTTCTCCACAGACACCACAACGTATTCCACGGAGCGATCGGAGCACTTTAAGCCATGCAAAGACAAGGACCTTGCATATTGTCTCAACGAAGGGGAATGCTTTGTGATTGAAACCCTCACGGGATCACACAAGCACTGCCGGTAAGTCCTTTGCCTAGAAGTTCCAAAAAAGTTTGCTGTCTGAGGGAGGAAGCATTAGGAAAAAAATGAACATTGGGTGTAGAATGTTGGGAAGCAATGGGATTTGTCTCCAATCTGACTGCATCCCTCACAGCTGATGGGTTTTTTACTGGTCTGTAATAATTATAGATAGAAATATGTAAATAAGAGGAGCAACATTTTGATTTTTTCATAGAGAAGAAAAATCTTCAATATTCTATTTTGTATTCATACTAACATGTAAGGATTAATGTTCCATTTTGTTGGGTTTTTTACATATACAAGTCCTACATTCCCCTACATACCAGAAGCATTCCTTTCTTTTGGGTACTCCAAATGGAGTATTTGACAATAGCTGTTTGTACTTTTGAGAGAGAGGAAGGGCTAGTACTTTTAGGAATTAGGGTTTCTTAAGTTTAATTACTGAGAGATAAAATGGATTGTTACAGACATCTGAACCTGCTCTGTAGCTGTTGTACTTTTTTATACTCCTGAACTTCTGCTATTATGCAAGGCCGTTCTGAATGTATTGAAGAGGGGATCAGAAAAGAAAAGCAGATCACTCAATAGAATTATTATTATTTTATATATATGTATATGGTTTTAGTGGCCAGTAAAAAGGAGTGATATGCTGAAGGAATACTACAATATCTTCCTAAAGATGAGAATTTTAACACCGATACCCAACAGACCCCCAGTTATTTAATCAGTCTTAACCAGCAGTACAGGTTTTCATTTTGGACTACTTTTGATCTAATTTCTCCTAAGATATTGTATATGGCATACAGAAGGTGTATCTAAGACACTCATATGCCCAGGTTCTAATCTGAACATCTAAATGTATGGATAACTCTAACATCAATAATAAGAAGTGTCGAGGACAGAAGATTTCCGGAAGGATTTGGGACCTGAGCTGCTGAATCCCACTAAAAGTAGAAAAAAAAGTCACCAAATCATGTGTGCCTGGCGTGAAAATGGAAATGTATGAATTAAAAGATTGATGAAATTCCGCTTATCATCAGAAGAATATTTCTGAGGTTTTCACTTTTTTATACAATACTGGTGATTTTTCCCATTCAGTTGCATATCGTTCAGTGATCATTCCTTTCCCTTCTTTATTTTATGCTTTGTATGGCATGCTTAAGTTAAATATTATGAGTCATTTATTGTGGAAAATTGATGTCTTCTTCTACTTCCATCATAGTACTTCACAGGTTGTTTTTTTCTCAAAGCAGATGAGATTTTCAGTCTTTCTTAGAAATGTCATGAGCTGTTAAGAGTATTATATCACTCAAATATTTAAGCATTTTTCATTGTTAGAAGATTCAAACTGAACAAAAATCATATAAAATAGCAGAAAAAATAGATATATATGAGAATTTTTAAACTCTGCTGTTAAATTTAGTTGTTAATTTCTTTAAACAGACTGGTTTTGTGAACTGTATGGAATACATTTTTTAAAATTTGCAGGAGGTATCTCATAAGAGCTGCTTTTTTTGGGTTTGTTTTTTTTTGGTTGGTTTGTTTGCTTTGGGGGTTTTTTGGGGGGGATTAGGGTTTTGTTAGTTCTGTTTGTTTGGGTGGGGGTTTTGGGGTTTTTTTTAGGTTTTTGGGTTTTTTGTTTTGTTTTGTTCTGTTGGTGGTTTTTTGGTTTGTTTTTGGTTGGTTGGTTGGTTTCTTTGACTCTCAGGATCTTTCCTATCTTCTGCCTTGGCCAAATTCTCATTTATTTCCTGTGATTCTGATAGTGCAGTCTGACTAATGGTGAGAAGCCTTTCCATCCAAGCTTTTCCCTTTTAACTCCAGAAGTCAGAATGTTGACTTTTCCTTCTTTCTGGAGGAGTGACATTTTTTCAGCACCTTCCTCGTGTTACCCTTCCATGGGGAAGCACCAATGTTTTTGTGATTTTGTTGGCTCCTGCGTGTGTGAGGTTTTTGTTGTTTGTGCAAGTTTCAGGCACTGGCACATTCTCTGGGAATTAAACCTCTGCTTGTTCACGTTGGGTCCTTGGAACAGTGCAGCACCAACAGACCTGCGTAAGGCAACAATATTCATATGGCAAAAGAAGACGCATTTTAAAATTTAAAAGGTGATTAGTTGTAATAGTTTAGTTTGGTAAGGATCTTTGCCACAGCAAGCAGCAACTTGTTCCGAATGACTTTTGTACTGATGTTTGTCATTAATGAAGAGAAACCCTTAAATCTGACCTTTAAATGCTGTGCCTGTACCTTGGTTACAGACGGTGTGTGTCTTTGTCAGGGTCAGCGCTGTAATTAGTGGGGTTCAGGAGTTTTTCTGTCTGTAGCCTATAACAGTGCTCAGAAATAACAGCCAGAATATACACAAATAGAAAAATAAAATATTGATGTACTGTACGTGCCCTCTAACTAGTAAAAAGGTAATTTTTTACTAGGGTTATGGAATTCCCAGTGCGATCAAAAAGAATCATTTGAATACAGAATTATGAAGACTTAAAATGGTACTTTGTTCTTCGAATCAAGCTGCATTGTATGTTCTCATTGTGAGAGTGATTTTGCATCTGTTCTGGGAGCAGAGCACCAATTTTCTGAAATGGGAATTTGCCATGTGGAACAGCTGCAGACAGAGGACCTCGATGGAGCAAAAAACTTTTATGCCACTTGGTCAGGTTTGAAGGGTTCTAATAGATGATTTGCTTAGGGAGTTGTGTGCATATGTCAAAGGATAAATATGCCAATTATAAAAGAAAAAAGAAGATATTTGACAGCAATTAATAAATATTTGAGTTACACCCATATGTATCCTCGTGACCCATACTGGCTATGCAAACATGCTCAGGCACCTTTCAGAGTTTGGAAAGTCCATCATGTTGATTTTGGGAGGTCGGCACGAGTTCATCTTGTGCCTGCAGCTGTCAGTGCTGACGCTGGCACTGGGATGTGGTGGAGCACTGGCTCTGCCTCATTCCTGTCTGGTGGGGCTCCTGCCCTGCCCGCTTGGAACTCGTAACTGGAGAGTGGGACTCACGCACCAGGGGCAGTGGGAGGCTGTAGTGCAGGAGACCTCTGGGAACGCAGGAAATGAGGAGCTCAGAAGGAGCCCTGATCCTGCATCTTCCATTCCTGTTCACCTACAGAGGAGCTGTCCTGAAATCACGAGGCTTTTTATTTTTATTTTTTTCAACTTAATTGACAACTAGAAGGGGAGAGAAACAAAGGGTATAATTTCAAATTCTAAAATTCAATTTTTATTTGAACTTCTACATTCTACTCACTGTCTCTTGGTGAAAAATTGCCTGGGATGTAAACTGGCAAGAGATCTCCTGCGTGGTTAGGTAACAAACAAGATACACTGGATGTTTTGTGCTATTTTAAAGCTGTGACTTCAGTGTTTATTTTTGTGAATGGTTTAACATGAGCTTGTTTTAAGGATAGGGTAGGTCATCAGTAGGGAAGCTTCATATTTAGCTTCTCCATATGCTTAAATTTTTTCAATGTTGCCACCTTGAGAATTTAAGCTGAATGGTGAGGGTGCCTTAATTTGTAATTTACACAAAACAAATCAAGTACAAAGTCAACACTGACACATCAGTGTTTAACGGGGTATTATGTAATCCCGGCTTTTAAAAACCTGTTCAGGTTTTCTTCGTACAATTTTATTTAAAAGACCCCATCTCAAGTCATTCTGGGTTTTTTCTCTTAGTTTGGCTTGTGGGGTTGTGGTTTTTGGGCTATTTTTGTGAGTGCTTCTCCATTCTTTTTTTCCTTTTTACTCCCTGTGTTTTCTTTAGATAACCCCTTTAGGACTGGGAAACACTGGCTGAATAAGTGGCTAGAACTTTTGAGGGGAGATAAGGATTGTACTTTCAAATTTCTCCTCTGAAAGAAGCCATTAAGACTATTGTGTATGCGCAGGAAGTCTTGGCATTGGCGATGAGCTCTCATGTACTCTATGGATTTGAGTATGTTGGATGAGATATTCCTTTCATGCTGTGTTCCTGTCCTTCATCTCTCCATCATGAAGCAAGCAGTGGAAAGCCCGAATAAGTTTTCTGACAATGGAGAGTGAAAGAATAGACTCACAAATGTACAGTAAACAAAACATCACTTCCAGCTGACCAAATTACAGCAGGTTGTACATCAGCATCCTAAGTGTACTGCTGCGGTTCCAATCTCAGAGTTTTCAGACTCCATTGGACAATCTGGTTTTGATGCGTTTATGCTGTTCTGGTGAATTTTGAGCTTGGGGATCTTGCTCATTTTTATGCATAAATTTTCCATTTTTACATTGAGTTGATTAAAAAATTATACCAGCATTTCTCAGCTTTGTTTAAAATCTGTCATGAGACCAGAAGGATTGAATCCCCATTTAATGAAAACCTGATATGGATAAATGTTTATATACTGTCAGTTTTTATTGTGAGTCTTGTGCATAATAGTAACTGCAATCCAGGCATAGCCCTTGCTGTCAGTGAAAGCAGGAGAAAGGGATCAAACAGATGGGACTTTAGAACAGTTCTGAGCGTGGCATATGATACGTGCACTTAGCCATAAGTTAAAAATCTAAAAAGCTAAGAATATAATTTCCCTGATTTAGTTACATGGCTTGTTTTGTAGGCTTTGGCAGTCTGACCTAGGTGTTTTAAAATACCAGCTACTCCATTTTGTGCGTTCCCCCATCTTGTGTTATGCTGACACTTTTCCAGAATGCTTCCAACGTGTAAATAAAGCAAGCCCAGGAAATTATTCACTACTGAATAGCATTGAATACATAAAAAAATATCACTGATGTCACAATATTCTGAGTGTCGTTTCATCAAAATAATCTATTGTATTAAGCTGATGATGTAACATGCAGCTATGAACTTTTACAGGAGAAAGAAGGCTGTGCTTGGAATTTAAGATATTTTTCATGTCAAGGGCAACCAACAAGACCTCCTGTTATGAAAATTGTTGTTTTATGAGCATAGCTGTAGCACATTTCTAGATTATATTTTTGTAGTTGCACGCACCATTTTCTGGCATGCCTTCACCTTTACTTTCACGTTTACGTTGGAAAACCTGAAGCAAAGTTCAAATACAAAGTTGGGTATCATAAGCTGCTGTTAAGCAGCTCTTCAGTAACTTTCATATAGCTACCCTGTTGTATTATTACTCCATCCCTGTTTATTCAGCAGCCCTTTCGCAGGTCAGGGCTGCTGTCAGCACCGCGGGTGTTTCTTTAGCTCCAATGGAAGGGCCAGTGTGCCTAACGTGTTGTGACAGGGGGATCCCTTCAAAACTCAGCCTGGAAGGAGTCAGGAAGCTGCACTTCTGGCCAAGGAGTCTGTTACAGGGAGTGCACCTCCCCAGGGTAGAGTCAGTTTGCCCATGTTCATATACTCAAGGTAGTGCTTGTAAACAATAAATAAATGAAAACCTTTATTGCCTTAAGTAATATTAATATCATCTACAATGTTACTATTTGATCCTTTTTTTATTGGAAGCCATCATGCTTTTCTTGTATCATTTTAGATATTTCTTTTCCTTCCTTTTCCTCTTTTCCTTCCTAAAACAAATAAAAGCTCCATAAACAAACACCAAACCAGAAAACACTCCCCAAGCCCAAAGCATTTCTGTGCATTCTCTTTCAAGGTCCTGCCCCTTGAAATTACAAGAAAAGGTTGCATGGCTTTGCTGTGACATACCTGGTTTCTTGTTTTAATCCTTCTTAGATATGAAATCTTTCTTTTTAACCCTGAAGAAAAATGGTTTATATACCTCAGGATGAAATGGTGTAAAGTCCAAGATATATGTAAGACTCTTTCTTGTTACCCAGGTATTCTTGTTACCCAGGTATCCTAACTTCTTTCATATTTTAATCATTTGGCCTGAAATTTTTTGCAATCAACATATAAGCCTTGAGTTCTTTTAACTGGATGCAGTTAATCAGAATAAAAACTAAATTAATTGCTGAAAATAGCAAATTTCACCTATATGAAATCAGTACTTTTTCAGTTATCCCTATTCTTTTTCTATCAGCCCTCTGAAATTAAGCCACTTCAAATCTGATATTGTGGTATAAGAATTCAATAAATAACAAACAGGTTTTTAAATGTAAATTGAGTCTTTAAACATCTTCCCCAGATGCAATAGTGCAGGAACATATTATGTGATATTCACATGAAACACAAGAACATCTGATTCATGCTTTCATAATTTAACATTCAGAAGATAGAGGCTCTTGAGAAACCTTCTTGTCAAAGTACTTTAATTATTGATTAATTTTGGCAGTATCAACACTCCATTTTACAGTGCTTTTTATTTACAGATTTTCCCCTAGATTATTGCATGCAGCTTCTGCTGTGACTTCTGTGGTAGAAAATACTTTCAGCTTGAAGAATATATATAAGCCAATTTAAAAGTCTTGTGAAATCCAGTTGCTTGAGTATCTGCAAAACTAAGTGTTTTAATGCAGCAGTGTAATAGTTTGCATTTCAAATGTGGTGACAGACATTTCCCTTGATGTGTTTGCAGAAGTTCATCCCTCAGCACACGCTGGAGTTTGTGAGTGCTGTGGTGAGCCAGTGTTTATTGCAGTTATTTCTGTTCACATGGAGCATTCCCTCAAGCAGCTCTGTGCACCAGGGGTCACTGGCAAAATATCTATTAGCCATTTTTTCCTCTAAAACATTTTCTGGAAACGATTTTGCATTAGTCTTATTGTTTGAGGGAGGATAAATTAACAGTAAAAAGAAATACAAAATGAAACAAAGCTTTGTATTTACTGACAGTTTTCGGTTTCTATAGCCTGTATTTATAGTATTTCAGCTTTTATTTGCTTTCTGCTTAGCACCTCAGGCTATGTTTTGTAATGTTTTCCCTTTGAAAAAAAAATTGATTACTAACCAATGTGATTTCCTGGCTCCATTTCTGTCTTTTGAAGCCATGGAATTTACACACCTGCTTAAGGGTATGGTGAAGTTATAGTACTATATATATATAAAATGCATGCCCAGATAATTAAATTACTCTCTGATTTGACAATTCACCTGTGATTCCTTTGATTTAAGCAAATATCCATAAAAATAAAATACAATTCATAGTCCATTTCATCTTGTTTGAAATGCTTATTCAAATTAATAGTTTTGAAAGCGTTTGAGGAAAAAGAGAAAAGAAAGAAACTGTGTAGCTATGCATCCGAAGTTAATGTTGAAGCTTAAGAAAATGAGTAGGTTTTAAACCTATGTCGGCATGCAGTACTGAAAAAACATGGAATTAATTTCTCTTTCCCAGAATACTGAAGACTAATGTGAATCCATTTTCAGTTAACCTGAAGTGTGGGGAAACAGTTTCAGGCTTAGCACATCCCACTGCGTAAATTTTTTTTTTTTAAGCCACACATCTGTAGTTCACAGATAATAGCATCGAATGAAAGTGTTAATTCTTTCATTTGTGTATGTGCACAGTTCCTTCCCAGACAGAAGAGATGTATCCTTTTTTAGAACAACCAGTAATGTGAGTGAAACAAAAATATTTCTGGAAGCTTTAAGTAAACTGTTATCTCTTTCTGGAGGACTGGAAGAGAAAGAGGCCAAGCTCAGCTCCCTTTGGATTTGGCAAGTCCCTTTAGTTCGTTGAATCAAGAGTTGGGCTATAACCTTGAATTTCAGTCGGGAGAAGTGAGAAATGTAGGTGCCAGCTCAGCAGCTGGGATGGCTTTTTCTTGAGGCTGCTAATAATGCTTGGATTTCTTGATTTGTCACTGAAGTGGGAGATGAGGAAGCAGTGCTGTGCTGGCATTTATTGCCATGTCTCAATATCAAGAATGCTTAAAGTTGGTGGGACCTTTCAGTTCTGTCACCACCTTTCCCTGTCTGTACACGTTTCTGTATCTTGTCATCAGAGGTTAGCAAGGCATCTTGGTTTTATAGATGTGTCAAATCCATTCTATACAAAATACTTTCTATTAAGAAAGTGGATCAGTTAATAGAAGAAATTGCCTCTAAACTGCCTCCTGTTTCCTAATTCTAAAGGAAAATAAAGTTGTGACACATACAGAAAGCTATTACTCACTACACGGTGTCTGAAGCTAAATACAAGATGAAGAGGTATGTCCTGAAAATTGGAAAAACACAAATTGGTCAAGTCCTTCCACTGCAAAGGAATGTTCTGTCAAATTATAAGATTTGGGGCATTTTTGCACCTTTATTTTCTAAGACCCCAGTGGAAAAAGATTTGTATAGCTTTTATAGTACAGAGTGAGAAATAAACCATACCTTAAAATGTATGGGTGCAAATATTGATGGCATATATTGCATCTGTCTTGAAGCTAACTATGCAAATATTCTGCCATCAAACTCTGCTTTTAAATTAACTTGGAAATGAGTTAGGTTTGTTGTTGTTCTTACCTCCCTTAGGCAAGAAAGAATTTGTGAAGTGCATAATGCAGACATCTGAAATCTCTCATTTAAATTCTCATCCTTGCCAGTGTCTTAAGTACACTGAAAGTAATAGCATTTCCAATCTAATCCTATCTGCAGACATTCTCCCAGAAGATCTGCTGGAAGAAAAAACTCGCTAGGAGAAGAAATAAACTGTGGACAATTGAGTCCTTTAAATAGAAATATATGCCAACTATATCAAAATGCTAAATACCAGAACTTTAATCCACCAGCACTCTAGATTCATCTAAATGAGAAGAACAAACAAAACCAACCACCTGTTTCCTCTGTCATTTACTGCTAAGAAAGCCTTTTCTGCTGTCCTCAAATAGGAGGGGAAGTGAGGCAAAAATCTGTGGATACTGTAATGTTATGGAAAATGGTGCATCTGAGATTGAACCGGCAGGTAAAATGTTTTATTCGAGTTGTATTGAATAGATAAATAATCTGGATCTTGTCCTGTGCCCGTTAATGTAGTGCTTAGAAGCAAATGAATTGTTTGAATTTTAAACGTATTCCTTGAAGTTATTCCCGTGCGGAGAGGTGAGCTCCTTGGGCAGCCTGCCAACAGAATGTAATAACAAGCAGATTGAGATAAAGTCTCTTGGGAGATAGTGCCAGAAGGTTGTAGTGAAACACCTTTGGGCCTGTGTTTGTGTCTCATCAGCCTCGGTTAGGTGGAAAACTGCTGTTTTCACAAGAATTACGCTGTTGAAGAAACCACTGTCAGGAGCTTAGTGTAAAAACTCTGTTCTTGCTTGGGTCAGCACACAGGTCTGAGGTCAGACTCCAGGAGCTTAAGATAGTTATAGTATGCCAATGATACCTTGTTAATTAATTAAATGCAAAAGATAATTAATAAAATTCAAAGGATATGTGACAGGGGAGTGCGAAGTCATAAGTTATCTCTGGAATTGCTTCTGGAAGGGAAGAATCTGCTATAAAACTGTATAAGTTTTAAAACCTTTGCATCAGGTGCTGCATATTTCTTGGAAAACAGCAGTACTTGGTCTTTTAGTGAATGTATACATTGCAGAAAGCATTTTGTCTGAACCTTTCCTATTTTATGATGCTTTATCCTGACTTCATGAGGCCATTTTATTTTATTTTTTAAAAGCATCTTACAAAATACTCCCAAAAATAATATTTTTTGGTTTGCTAGTGTTTATTAGAAGTTTATAGAGGACAGAGGACAAAAAACATTTAGAAATTAAATAACGCCTCAGTTTGGCCTTACTGGTATCAGGAAGATCTCTGCAGACAAGCTTCACTCCTTTGGCCTCATTTCACACAAAAATATGTAGGTTTTTTCTTTACACTTTTTTTTTTTTTTCCTATTTTGGAAAGTAAAAACTAGAATACTAAACACAATATCTAAAGTGACCAGGGGGTGAAGTTGATGGGGTCACTCTGGCAGACTTTGATGCTGCAGAATGGAACTTTACATGGGAGCTGCACTTGAGCCGTCCTCTTTGTGTCCCTTTCTTTTCATTTCTGTTCTCTCCTTAGGTCCCTTCTAACACTGTTCAGGTAATAGTGAGGTTCTGACTTTTGGGGTCCACTCCCATCGGAAATTAGCAGGAAGGCAATGAAAAGTCCATGTACAATGGATATCCTGGATGGGGCATTCCTAGTGGACTGCCTTCTGGAGGAATTTTCGAGTTGCTGCTTAGGTTTCTCACTGTGACTGGAGCTCCCAGTAGAGTTTGTGAGGATGATCAAATCCTAAAAATTGAGATTTTTACTAATCTTATTAGTGAAATACTAGCAAAAGCCTGAAACAAAGTTTAACCACCCACTCCCTTCAATAGGAAAAATTTGTTTCAAACATCATCTTGAGAAACTTATAGGAAAAGGTGGGTAACATAGGAATGTAAGGCTGTGGTTGCTGGCTCAGGGGTGTGGTTAGGGCAGCAGGGTAGCCATGTGCTGATTGTCTTTGAGGACTCCAAAGGAAAAGACAGAGAATGAGAATGTTGATGAGTTAGTATAGACAGAACATGGGAAAATAAAATTATAACTTGATGGATTAATAATCCAGCAACAATTGAATAAGACTAGCTGCTTAAATGTAGAGATTTTTGTATTCAGGCGCCATCAAAGTCTTTGTGGGCTGAGGAAAATTACATGGAAGGGAATGTTGGTCATAAATCTGTGGTGCTGCTTTCATGCTAAATTGCTGCTAGATCCATGTGACTCGCTGACTCAAAAACAGCACAGAAATTGTTGGGACTTCATGTTGCTGCATTGTCCACACATAATTTTTTGTCTCATTTAGAACAATGGTCCTTTTGTTTGATAAAGCATTCAGTGTGTTACAAAAGCTATCAGCTCCGTGCACTAAATCAGTGCCTGTTAGGGAGCAGCGGCAGTGCTCGGTATTGTAGCTGCTCTGGCAGAGAATGTGACAATGTGAGATACTGATCTTGTGGGATACAGAAAGGCTTTGCCAAAATGGACTCAAAAAGCAGAGCATTATTTCCATGTTGCGGTATAGGTTCAAATTATGCAAGATGTTGACAAAAAGGGTTGCTTTTCTTTGTTACTTTGGCCATTTTGATCATTCCATTCTGGAAAGAGATGTTTTTCTCATTGTGGGTATCTGCAGAGTTGATAAGTAAATACCACAGGGTTTATTTTTTGTTTGTTGTTTTGTTTTGTTTTTGGAACCTTAAAATTGTCCCGGAACCAGCAATCTCTAACTTAGCAAAACAAATTTCTGTCAGAAACCATGAATTTCCTGAAATTCAGGAAGGAAACAGGAGCAACTAGAATTTGATGTGGTTTTCTCTGTATTTACAGCTAAAGTAAAAGCATGACAAAGCAAGAAGCAAAGATGCTCTCTTTTGGAAAGAACTAGCAAGTTCTTGTAGCAGTGGTTTTAAAATGCTCACTCTTGTAAATCCCTGAGTGCTCTATGTTTGAATAATAATGATTTACAGCATTGGAAATGTTTGGTACACTGCACTCACTACAAAGATTTTTAGATCTATCTCATTTTTGCAAGTAGTGCACAGTAGTATATTTCCTAATAGCAGAAAATGGATGCAATAGTGGCAATATATGCAACATGTTAGCAAAAAATAGACTGTATGAATTTTAAATAAAGTGCAAAGTTAATTCATTATGCATGATGGATAGCTATAATATTTGCAGGGATGAAATTTCTAGTAAGTCATATTATCTGCTGAATTTTGGGCATCAAGATGATTGTGCTCTTGTCCAGAGTGACTTGCTTTCTTTGTGTCGTTTGATTTGCCCATGATGTAAACATAAATCAGAAAACAAGATGCTGAATATTGACAGGACTGGATTTATTTTCTTTTTTAATGTTGTTGCAGAATTATGCCAAATTTTGTTGTTTGTTGGGTTAGATAGAAGGAAGACCCTGCTGTGTCTGTAGCTGCATCTGGTAATTTTTTCACGGTTTTCAAAGATCAGTTTCTCTGTTTTGGATTTTGTTTTCCCACAGTTATTTTCAGTAATCCATAATCACACCATGCATTTGATGAAACCACACCAATCACAGATCTGTCTCCATCGTCCCCAGTGCATTCATTCTGTTTAAATGTTCATTTTGGCTTGCTCGTCTGGCATTTTGTCATAGATGTCTAGCAGTAATCTCAGGTTCACCACAGCACAAGCAGAGTTGCTCTTAATCTTTTAATTATTTGTTCAGTTAAATCCCTTTCTGAACCAGATCCTGGCAGTGTGTCCTTAGCACCGGAGTGTCCCCAGGGTCTTACGGGGAAAATGGTCACTGTAACCCAGACTTTGCAGTTTCACCCCAAATACCTCTGATCCTGAGGTGGTGCTGCATAGCAGGGAGTGTGTTACACTCCTCTCCTGGTGAAAGTCCTTGTTGGGCAAAAGTGTTTTCTCCAACAGAGAAAATGAGTCAAGATTGACACCCCCTCCTCTCGTGTGAGGTCGCAGCTCTGCCTGGCACAAAAGCTGTGTTCCCCCAGTTATCTCCTGCTAATTTCCTGTTTCAGGCTAGCAGGCTGTCCAAGCATGAGAAAGCTGACACTAAAAATAATCACAATCTGACATAAATCTCTCAGGTAGGGGTTATATTGCTTAATCATTCGCTGAGTGCCATAATTATGAAATTATGCTGGAGATTAGGTGCTGATCTTTGTGCTGCATATGAAAAAGTTTAAGCTTTCTGAAAATATAGGTGCAAAGCCAATAACTGAGAAAAAGAATAATCTAAGTGAAGACAGTGTATCTCTAAAGAATAGAACAATGTGTATATTTACTTAAAATAACAAAATTAGATATATAGAGGTATATATATATTCTCACACATATGTATTTTTATGTGTGTATGAAAAGGGTCAGTCTCAGCTGTTCCATGAGAGGTAGCAAATGACAGACTTTTGCAGGAGTAGCAAATTGGAAAAATCATGGTTACTTAGCAGGGAGGTAAACTGTGTACAGGATCTGAATTTTAAATAGAGACACATGTATCTTTAGAGTGTCAGACTCTTATATAAAATGTTTTATTTGTGGTGGTGTAAACAGAAGCTAGAAAATCTTGCATTTTCTTCAGTAACCTTGAGGAATTGTTTCTTTATCAGGGCATCTTTTGGGATTTTTTTCTGCTAACACTTTTTGTCCCCCTTCTGTAATTACAAATGCTTTGCAAATTTGTTGCTCTGTGTACAGGTACTGAAAGGCCCCAAGGGTTCAAAAACGTTGCAGGGGAAAATTGGAATGGATAAAATGGACTCTGATCACGTGGGGTGGAAAAGGGGTCTTGTCTTCAATTGTCTCCTGTTACTGCTGTAATTTATTTTTTCTTAGGGATTAGGTGGCATAACCTGGAAAGAATTATCATAATTCTGGAGCAGAGCTTTTAGATGTAGAGAGAACTGCAGCATTACATGACAGGATGAGCTTGCATCATTTGGAAGGAACCACAGATTCATGTTTAATGAATCATTGTTCACAAAAGGATCAGAGTTATGTAACTGTGTAGTAGAGAAGAAAAAATACAATTTCAGCCTTTTGCTGCTTGGAAATGTTTGTGGACCAGCCAGGAAGAAGGCTTAGTGTCTGTAAGTGGGCAACATTCCAGATAAGCTTTCCAGTATTGCTTGCCTTGAAATTCAGCTATTCCCTATAGTACAACCCAGCAAGATGTAGTACCCATGAGTTGTTTTCAATAACATTTTTGAAAATAGGCAAGTAATATGTGAAAAATATACTTTTTCCCTCACTTGTAAATAAAATTTGAAATGTGGCCTTTATAGACTAAGTATTGTCCAAACTATGGAACTGTTAAAGCACTGACTTGGATGGGTCCTTGGTCAGTTAGAAGCTTGCAATATAATTTACCATTGTCGTTTTCCTATTAATTTCTGACACATTAGTCTTTTACAGGTCTCTTTATTAGTGTTTTGTGGGGAATAAAGAAATTGACTTATTTTTCTTTAACATCATCCTTATAGCATAGATGTTAGTTTTCATTGCATTTCTGTTACACGGTAGTGTCAATAAATATTTTTATTATCATCCAAAAAGTCTGGATATGCAAATTCTACTTCTCTTTCAATTTATACACAGCTGGGATGACAGGGAGGTCTAATAGTCATATGAAAAATTTACAATTATGAGTCCTAAAATTACTAGGCAGTTTTAATGTAGCTAATAGGAACTGTGTTATCCTTTATAATAATTAGGTACTTGATAGTACCTAACCTTACACTTTTTTAAAAAGGTGTAAAAAATAAAGTATATCCATTTTCTTAAAAGGAGGTTCTGGAGTGGACATTGTGCTGTATTTCATTGTGCTGGAGAATTCTTGATCTTTTATCGAAATCCAGAGGTACACTCCTGGGATCTGTTAGAGGAATCTGTGATATGGATTAAACCTCATTGTTTTGGTTCCTTCTTTTTAGCAGTGACTGAATCCTGAACTTTTCAAGAGTAGTCATCTGCTCCTAAAATAGGCAACAGCTTTTAACCTGTAATAATTATTGACCAGATGACATTTATACTTCTTGTCTGCCCTGTTTTTGAATAGAGAGTCGAAGTTCATTTGGAACAGTTGTTTTGCCTTCTTGCCTGCCTTGGTATTTAGACTGCAGTAAATCTGAGACTTTGATTCCCTTCTGGTGCAAGTTTGCACTTGCTGTGGGATGTCTAGATCTCAGGGAATTTGTAGTTCAAAAAACAGTGTCACAGTCACAGATTTTAATGTATTTCAACCTATCCTTGACTGCCCTTTGTGCTTATAATACCTTTATGCTATAACGCCTTCCTTATAAAAGAGAAAATCTTGTATTATTACCTCTCAAACACACAATTCCACTGAGTTTGTAAAGTGGGTTTATTAATCAACATAACTGTGTTGAAAATTGATGACTGAAATACATTTCAGTTTTTTCTCATGGACAAAATTAGTTATCCAATATATTTTTCGATGGCCAATCTAATTACGTGCAGTTTGAGCCAATAAATCGTTATCAGGTAGGTCTTTGTCCGTGATGATGGCCACTGATGAGGAAGGGCTGATGTGGGGCAGGTCTGGCGGGGGAGCCGCTGGGCTCTGCTGTCATGCAAAGGGGGATGGCATTCTGCACTGCAGGTGGTGCCGTGATTGCAGCTTCCTCTGATGTCACATTCATCTGAGCCTGATCAGGGCCTTAAATACTATCTAATCACAGCAAGAGCTAAAAAAATAATGAGAAGTGGCTTTTAATGGAACAAATTCTACATGTACGTGTATCGCTCACTGAAGTTTTGCCTACAGCCTTTTCTTGGATGCTAATATATGGGGAGCTGTTCTTTTAGCCTGTTCATATTTGTCTGTTAGTTTCCTTTTCATTATCTTATGAACCAATCTGTCTAACCAGCAAGGTCAGATGGAGATCTTCATGAGGGAAGACTGAATTGCTTCTTGACTTCAGATTTTGTAGATACTTCTGGTGCAGGTATTATCTTCTTTTAGCTCCTGCTGGAACTGAATCCTTGTGATCGCCATTTCATGGTCTTAGATAGGATCAGGCAAAAAAAGCATGCTTTATGCATATAAACAAACACCAAATCAATTTTCTGCTTTTGCACTTGTCTCTTTCAGGATCTGGTCTTAAAAACAAACAAATGAAAACAGGGAGATGGCTTACTTATGGCCTCTTTGAAGCTTTGGGGGTTTTTATCTTCAGGAATGAGGAGCCAAAACCGTAATTCAGTACATTTATCTATATTATGTCCCTTGATCTCCTGAAACCATCAGAAAAATTCCACTGGGGTGTGCTTCACAGTATTAATTATCTGATAGGATAAATGATATTTGTTAAAGTTTTTCAAAGTCCAGGAATAGAAAAATTGGGACAAAGTCATAATAGAGTCAAAGAGGGCAAATTTCTTGATCTGGTGTTAAATTTCGTAGTTCTTTTAAGCTTTCAAGTACCAGCTACTGTATTTTGAGGTGGAGAACTGGGATACAAGACATAGCAATATGTTTTTGCTGGTTATTATTCTTTTTTATCACACTTTCTCTCTCCAGAGTTCCTTATGTCAGTAATTCCTGAATTTTGGAATCCAAATGCTATAGTGAAGTGACAACATAATTTTAGTAATTACTGAATGCCTTAACATGAAGAAGCAGATTAGATTTTCCAGTTGTTCAGTTTTTCATTTGCATATGGCAAATGTTTTAATATTTTATTTGTTCTTAACAACAGGAAAAACGCTAAAACGGCTATTGTGAAAGATTGCTGGCCAAGCGCCATGTGTGTGTGCATTTCTGTGTCACACAGGGCTCAGAGAAGCCCCTCTTGGCATGATCCATTTTAACAAACACCCTGCAGCCCATTCCATGTGCTCTCTCCACATGTGCTATTTGCAGTCATGCTTTTATTTTATTTTCCTGGATGGTTTTGTCCGAGCCGTTTGCAGAGGGTGGGCCCTGCAAGCACCCTCTGTGCTATTGAAAAGATAATAATTTAGTCTTGGTCCTTCGAGTCTAAAATCAATATGTGCTCAGAAGAATCAAAGCCTTGTCAATTATCAGGCTATCAGAGTGTAGTTTTGGAAGATTTTTCATGGCAGGTACAATATTTCAGTATTGGATTTTGTTTGGGTTTTTTTTTTTTAAAACAGAGTTTGCAACTCAGGTAATTAAGCTTATATTAGATCAAATAAATGAGCTCTGAGACTGAAGTTAAAAGCTGAAAGTTTGTCAGCCTAATTGTAACAAATCGTTGGTCCGACATACAAGGTTAACAGCAGCTAAAAGCTTAGAAGGGAAAAAATATCACTCAATCAATAGGGAAATCCTTTAAAGAAAAGCTTTGCTGGGCTTGGGAATATGAGGGAAGCAGAGCACACACCAGAGGACAAAGAGAAATTTTGACTTAATATTTAAGAACCTTTATAGATTATAAAAACCCCAAATGTACAAAATTTAATTAGAAGCTAATGATTTGGTGTTGTGGGGAGCTGAAGGGAGCAGAATTGGGAACGGCTTGTTTGAAATGACCTTGCTGTCAGGGTTTCACATAAGCTGTTAAATGCATGCAAAGAACTGCCACAAAATCAATGAAATAAAACATTGCAGTGGTCCAGTAAGGGAGCATAAATTACCATTTTAATTTTCAATCAATAGGAAAACAGATATTCCTGAAGCAGTAAAACATGACCTGCACACAGATCTTCATTGCAGGACTAAAGAGAATGCAACAGATATCCATAAAGCTCTCATAGATGTTTTCAAGAGCAATATTGGCTGTATAAAATAGGCAGAACAATACTTGTTCTGTATAATTGGTACTTATCTGCTCCTGATTGGGAATATCTGCTCCCAGAATAAAAGAACTTTCTTCGTAGTTGATCATTTTGCAAAGCTTTTTGACATCTGGCTTTAGAGTTTGCACTGGATGTGCTTGTTTTGTTCCAAAGTTTGTGGGTCTGGTCAGCATTTGGAAAAAGTGTGTGGCCCAGCCCTGAACAGGAGCCAGGATGGTGCTGCCCAAAAGGTACTGGAGAGGGGAAATGGAGCAGCACAGAGAATTTTATTGTAGGCCATAGTTTTACAAGTATTTAGCCTTGACTGCTGCCATAAGCTGTTCGTTTATGGTGGTCTTCCATGTCTGTTTGAATGAGTTAAGTAGACTATTTCAGCTGGGAAGGTAAATTTCTTACAGTAAAATCTGACCGCTTTTCAGTTTGAGTGTGAAAGTAAGGGAGCTTGAAAAGCCAACCCATTGATACCTTAGCTTCGAACCCCATTTTTAGGACAGTACTGAATATGTTTGTGTTGCTTTTGCCTGTGCTTGCAGGTGGCCAGCACACAGTTTGAAATGTTGTAGTCCCTTGGCTTCCATTGAAAGGCTTCTCTGAGTGCCCAGTGTTTGGTTTTGACCGGAAGTAATTTAATGTCTGAATGGCAGCTACAGAGATCTGGAACTGAGCAGGATTTCTGCACGTCCTATAAACTAAAACACCACTGTAGAATATTTGCTCATCTCATAAATTCAATTTTCAGGATACCCACAGAAGCATAAAAAATCAAATAAGACAAAAGTTTTCAAATTTTCCAGCAGTTCTGACTAACTGGGGAGGTCCCAGCTGACCTCTGAAGGATGGGCTCATTTGCAGGACAGGGGGGTCTTAGTGAAATCCTGCAGGTAAATAGGGCCTTGTGGGTTATTAATAGGGCTCTTAGTTTTGCTCTGTGTGATTATATATGTATTATAAAGCACCTCATCCATATGAATTTTTTTTCACTGAATTTCAGATTTAAATGAAACCAGGATGAAAACAAATGCAAGTTATTTCCATTTATCTCACTTTTGCAGCAATTTTATACAATCAAGGAGGTGGCATGATTTTTTTTCTGAGACACAAAGCTGTCCAAATAAAACAAATCAATAATAAACTCAGTGAAGGGTTCAGTGTGTCTCTTCCTGACTTTATAACAAAACTCAAAACAGAATGACAAAGATGCATGTGACTTCATATCCTGGAATTCTACCTATAATGGGATCATGTGACCTCTTTCTTCTCTCAGTAAAAGTCCTTGGGAGAACTTCATGTCACAGTTTTTTAAAATTGTGTCCTTGCATAGCAGAATAAATCTTTTGTGATTTTACTGTGAGCCGATTTTGCCAAATTAACCCTACACGATAATCCTAGCATGTAGTTTATGTTGCTAAATTCTTCCCCTCTTCCCCGCTTTCCCAAGCATGGTATTTATGGAAAAAACCAAACAGATAAATAACTGGTTAAACAAAGTAGAAATTTTAGGGAGGAATTTGCAAACGCTGAAGTAAATTTTCCTTTTATATTACTTATTTTATTTTATTTTATATTACTAGTTTATTTTGTATTTACTTCTCCAGTATCTTTTATCAGTTTGCTGTCAATATCCACATCAAATGTATTCATGTGTATTTAAAATTTAATTTGGGTTTAATTTAGAATCTACATTTAAAAGGAATATAATGTTAATTACAGCAAAAGAGGCATTTTTAAAAATATTGTTGAAATAATGAAAATTATATCCCTTCTTCTTACATTCAGTGTCCTGTTAGTTTTGTATCTTTAACTTTTAGTATTTGTACCTAGAAAAACACCAGCAATGTACCTTAAAAACCATAGCACACAAAGATAGGAATTGCATTTTGCTCTATTTATATGTGTGGAAGTAGTTTCCATGTTTCTGATGTGAGGTTTTTTTCCCCCAGTTTTTTATATCTATGGAGGAGTATTCCATCTCCTCTCTGGAATGGCATTAATGAATGTGGTTTGGAAGGTAATTTTGAATATGTTACTGGCAGATATGTGATTTTGCTGCTCTTCCCAAGCAACCCTCTTGTGCCCTGTGCACGGTAACTTTTATTATATCACCTTGTCAGATAATTTCTAAGGCTCAGTGATACACAGCCGTATCTGTCTGATGCCAAGAAGTTTCTAACCCCCTTTTTCCATTAATCTTCATAACTGCAGCAATTGTCTGCAATTAATAGAGTGACTGAGAGACAAAAATCCAATCTCCAGTTAGAGAACACTTCAGTAAGTTAAATGTATTCAGTTGGTTGAGTAAGTGTTCAAACAGCTGCTAATAAAATCTCAGCTCCGTTGGGAATCACCTTCGTTAACACATGGATATGCTGAACTCTAGAAAAGGATGAACTTCGTGCTTTTCTTTAATAAGTGAAAAGAAACAGAGCTAGAAATTGCATATCAATTTAGCCAGAATTTTGGGAGGCTGGGCATGAGTATATTTTATAGATAGGTATTTAGTCCCTTTTTGGGGTTTTATCTCTCAGATTTTATCTCAACAATTGACACAGCTAGCGAGTGTTCATACATAATGTGAATACTGTTGACAATGCACTTGCAAAACCTCTCTTCAGGTTGCAGGATCAATTATTTGGTCTTAATTAACACCAAAAGCATTAAAAACAGAGGCGTTAGCAGGAGGGATGATATGCTTGGGTTTCACATTAGAGAGAGAGAGAACAAGTTCATCCATTTATCTAAATTCCATTAGATTGAAGATTGAGAATAAAGAAACTTTCTTTGTCAGTAGTTTCCAGAAAATTAGGTCTTCATGAAGAGGTTAAAGCAACTCTAGCTGGTTTTCAGGCCTTAAACAAGTTTAACCTCTCTCTCTCAGAAGCAGCATTAGTCTCTTTGTGCACGTGTGTTCACAAGGAGTTCTCGGCAGTCACGGCCAGTGCATGCTCTGGCATTCCCCCAAAAACAGTGAAAAGTTCCATTTTCCATAAATGTGCAGCAGAATTGTTGCTGCCTTCTGAATCTGTAGAAGAATCACGCTTTGGTTTTCTAGTCTGGGGGAGAAAGGTTGCCATACAAATAGGTTTGACCCTGTCTTTATTCAATGGCATGTCTCTAGAGATTGGAAAAATCATTTGTTGTAAAAAGTAGAGGTATGAGGGAAGTGTTATGAGGTGTCAAAAACAGTTTGCAGCTTCTCCTTGCCAGCAGAGTTTTTCTGGGGAACTTGTACAATCTGTTCTGTCCTTTCTTCTGCAGTCAAATGAGTTCTCCCTTTGCCTGAGGAGATCTGGGCATTTGTGGGGATGGTGTTTTAAAGGGAGAGATTTTCTACTATTCTTGTTATGTTTGTAAAATTAAATAATTCTTCTGTGTAAATTGTTGTTATTTAATTTCCGTTATGATTCCCAAATCATACTGCTTTATTGCATCCCAACTCTATTTACTAAACAGCCCCACCTGAATCTCCCAAGGAAACGTTAATAAACCTTATAATAGACAGATTGGGATCAATGTTTCTTTAGATACACATCAGGTAATCTGGCTTTAAAGCCAAATGCTCTGAGAGGATAACAAGGGATTTGACCATTGCATTCTCAAACTCTAATCCAAGTCTTTGTCCATTAGCAAGGTAGATGCAGTGCATCTAAACTGATTTTATGTTTTCGTTGCTTAATCTATGACTTTCAGGTCAAAAGAAGCCTAGACAAGCTTTTGGTTATGGTAAACTATCGCCAGTAACAAAAAAGGGGACACAATTTTTAATATTTGCCTAATTTCAAACCTAACGCTTACAAGAGGAGCGAGGGGAGACATTCATTGAGCAGCTTTCCATGTAAGGTATTAAGATTAGTTTTGGGTTGTTATGGACAAATTAAAGATGATAATTTTTCTTCAGGAAAACAATCAATTGAGCACAAAGAATGAGATGCCCGTGTGAGAAGGAGGTCTCTTCTTGTGCTCCTGGTGGAGTGCTGTAAAATACAGCAATATTTTAAAACGGAACAAATTCCCCTTTGAACCTAAAAATTATAAAACCTCTATCAATGTGGTATTTTTATGTTCAGTTATATGCAAGATACAATGCTACTTACATACTATAGTTTTCTGAGTGTATATATGTATTTCATAGGCGTAACTGTGTACGGTATAAAGTGAAAGACAATTGAGACCAAACATTTGGCATTATATGCAGCTGTTATTTCTGACATAGAAAAATACTGACATAGAAAATACTTGTCGAGAGAAAGAATACAGTGAGAAAGTGTCATCAGGGATAGTACTGTTTAGTTTGTTGAAAGGAAACTTCATTATTTTTTCTATTTCCTTTCTTGGAAAAACTACAGTATGTGTATCTAATTTGAGGGAAAGTAATTTACATTTACTTTGATTCTTTCCCTTGTTATTCTCTGGGCAGTCAGACACATTGACTGCTGGTGAGCACATAGGACTTCTGGGTTTTATTTCCTGCTCCTAAAGAGATCTAGCCTTTATTGCTAATTTAACCTCCTACTATTACTCTCTTTGTGAAATAGTACTGGGGTTTCAAAAAGTGAAACAGAAAGAAGAGCTAGTAAATTTAAGAGCAGCATTTATTTGAAATTGACATCTAACTCTTTAAAATGAGTTTTAGAAATCTCAGTTCTGTAGTCCAGAAATGATTAAGCTGTCTAAGATGTCTCAGTATGGTGTATGAGATCATCTGATGTTTGCAGGATAATTATTCAAGAAAAATGGAAATTGCGAATAATTTGATTATTTATGTAAGTTCCTACACGTGGCTTGTCTTATATCCCTGAAAATACCATGTTGAAATGTATTTGTACTCACCTGTACTGAATCCAACACCTTCCCAGAGTCATTTTACTTCAGAGCATTGGAGAGTTCTTTCCTAAAGGCAGAGTCCAGCTCCCTGATGCTGTTTACATGGAAGGGAGGAATTTTTGAGAGCCTTGCACAGCTTCCTGCCTATGTTGGGTTTACACTAAATACATTATTTTGCAGAAAAGAGTATTTACTCATGATGTCGAGCATAATCCTTTCTGGAAAAGCTATTTTAAGAAACCATAACACTTTATTGCTTGATAGGATTAGGTTTCGCTAATTTCCTTTACATGAATGATGGAAGAAATATCAGAAGGAGAGTCAAGGGTTGAAGAGGGATGCAGGTCTGTAACCTCTTGCCACTTTTCCAAAGCTTTTTTGTTATTTTCTGTTGTTGGAGGTTTAAGATTATAAATCTGCTTTGATCACAACTGGCAACAGTTTGGTGTGCTCTGAGTCAACAGATGCAAATATATATTGCCACTCTTATGCAGAGAGTGTCCAGAGCAGCTGAATATTTATATAAGAATCAATATTATTCATAATATTCACTGAAAAGATGAAAGGAGGGGAATCACTATTTAAGAGATACTGCCTCCCTTATCTTCTCCAGTCTTTTTAGAAAGAACAAAGAGAGCATTAATACAAAATTTCTGCCTTGCTGCTCAGTTCCATCACGCATGATTTGGGTGTTTTTGATCAGGTGAATCTCCCAGAGGAAACTCATAAAAGAGCAGCAGTTCCCTGTGAAATAAATACAGTTTCTGCTGTTTTGTTGTTCACTTTCTTGCTCTGGCAATGCCAAGACAGCTGTATGTGGCCAGACTGTGGCAGCCACCTTTGGGCAGACCATGTTCACTTCAGGAAAATACACCTCTGCCGTTAGTGGTGCCATTCATTAATGAGAAGCAACTTATTTGTTCATTATTCAGGATTTTAAATTTAAAAGCATTATAATTTTTTTCTTTTTAAGGTGAATTTTACTCTGTGGCAGTGATGGCTGCAGCCTCACATTTAATTATATTTACTGTGAAAAGAACATATAGGCTTCATAAAGTGGATTTATGGTTTCAATTTTTTCTAATTTTGAGTTTGGGTTCTTTTTTTTACAATTACAGTGTTTTTGCATTTCTGTCAGAGGCATCACCACATGGTGACATTTAGTCAACATTTAGTCATGAGGTTAAGTGTACTAACAAAGTTAGTTCTAGCTTGTCTCAAATAAATTGTAGGATTTATCTTGGGGTATGTGAGTGTATTTATGTACTGCAGGGACAGCAGGTGAAAGTCTAAATCCCCAAGTTCTCCACAGTTTAATTGCGGGGTTTTTATGTGCGTATCAGACGTAGCTATTTTCGCATCTCTTCCATTTGGCTAAAGATCAGGTCTGGGGTTCTGTTCAGCTTTGTGTTGAGTGCACTGTGTATGGCTCAGCCTCTTCACACACTCGTTTGAAATGTCACTCTGGCACTTGTAATGATCCTAATCTTGCCACTGTCTTCTTTCTAGGCTGTGTTTAGCAAGAATCTTTAAAATCTGTGCCAGGAGTTTTATTTACATCAATTTTTTTCTTTCTTTCTTTCTCCACAGAATTGACTTCTGTAAATTCAATTCGACATTGCACTATATGATATAATCAAAGAGTGAGGACTTTTAATGTAGAAAATATCCCCATGTTTTTTAAATTTTTTTTCCTCTCTCATTTTGTTGTCCAGCTCAGTGGTGGGGTTTTCTTCTCTTTTTTGAAAAAGCACTGTTCTGTTGATCATGCTCTATGTGATACCAGGTATGTTGCCACTGTGCATGTACTGAGGATTCTGGCAGGAAAGATCTCTTGGCATATTTTTGTTTTAACTTATGTGAACTGTACATTGAAAATGGACTTCAGGTCTCAATTATGAATCTGTGCCTGAATTTTGAGCCTGGTTGTTATTACACAAACAGTTCTTGGCTGGATGTAGTATTGAAAGAAGTAAAATATGTGAAATATTGAGAAGAAATCAGTTGGATAATTTTCTGTACTAAAGTTTAAGTTATCCTAATCTACTTCTGAAATTAGTTCTGATTTTTGAATTCCTCTATACAACACAACAAATATGTATGTTCTGCAAAAGAAAAAAATTGTATGTGTGCCTATGCTTATTATGTTTATTTGTTCCTAACTTCCTGGAAAAAATCCTTCAGTGCCATTAAAGGGAGGTGCCCGTGTTTCTGGGTGGTCAGGCTGTGACTGTCCTGTTAGGCTAGCAGTGGAAATGTCTGCACTAGACAACAAAAATGAGAAACAAATCACATCTTTTGATGGTCTGTACCACACATGTTGGTTTTGTGTTTCTTCCATTAGGGGAAAAAATAATAATTTCCAAATGCATCTGAATCTGAAGGCAGTGACACACATGGAAAACTCCATTCTGGAGAGCTTTACTCCTGTGTCAAACAACACGTGAATCGCACACGTTCCTGTTTTGACTCTTTACTGATGTACTCGATGTTTTATCAGAACACTCCTCTGTGCTCCCTTACCGGCACGACTAATAAATTGCCCCCGTGGTGGCCGAGCGCTGTGTTGGGAGATCAGAGGCTTTCGTTAATCCCTGGAATACCTCAGTCCCAGCTCCAGCCTGTGTGGTACATCCTGTGTAAGTGAAGCAAATGACGTGGTTTACAAGGGCTGAGCTTGAACCTGCTGCTTGGAAAAGCAGGAGGGTTGAAGAATTTGCATTCATTATTTTGTAGGCAAATTTTAATAAAATGTTTTAAATGTGCAATTTGTAATTTGTAACCTATAAACCAGCCTCCTCCGCCAAATAGGAGTTCAAGGCTACAGAACAGTTAGTTTCCTGTTGCTGTTCTTTGGTGCAAAACCCTGATGTGGTCTTGTGAGGCTTTTAGACCCAAAACTATTATTTTCTCTGTAGGGTTCTGGGCTGTGTGCCAGTCTGTTGTGTGTCTATGCAGTATTGTATCTATCGCTGCCTGTAATTTGCCTCTGCTGGGTAAGTGCCTGCCTCTTTTCAGAGCACATAAACAATTCTGGAGATGAAATAATAGGTTAGGTGCCTTGTATTTTCTGCCATGTACCAGTGATGTGAAAGGTCACGAGAATATCCTCTGCGAGAATCCACCCTTTCATCAGAGGCTGAGGTGTCACAGATGATGCATTTCAGTCCTCCTGGCCCATGGTGCTTTTTCAGTGCAAGGCATATTTGGGCTTTTATCCCCTGGCATTGATCTGAATTACTGCAAGTAGGAGGAGGAATCAATTCTCTTTGGTACTTGAGCTGTGTGAACTATAGAATCACATTTTAATTTAGACTTCCTTCACATTGCAAAAGATAAGGCCTCCTTCCAGACATGCCATTAGGTCTCAACCTTGAAGGTTTCTGTTATAATTTCAACACTTATCCACTTATTTCATGAATAAAAGGTTTCTGTTTTAATTCTAGTAATCCCCCTTGTGAAAGCCCTAGCACAAGCAGATTCATTGCTGAGAGCACAGAAATAGCTGCAGAATTCAGTGATATTGATTTCCTCCTCTTACCTAAGGGAGGGATCAGCACCCAGCTTCATTAAGAGCGCTGAGCCTGCCCTCGCCTCTCCTGCTGCAGACCTGCATGGCTTTCACCAGCTGGCTTCTCTTGCCTCTGGTCTGATGTACTGATCTCAGACAATTGAAAGCCCAGATGTGGATTCTGCAGTGACGCTGAGGCTGATGTCTTCTCTTTGCCTCACAGAGCTCCGCCATAGCAGGACAGCCTTTTCTCTGGGATTTTGCTGCTGTGATTTGACTGCGATGTTTCCTGTGCTGACCTGTTCCAAACAATTTGCTTTTCCAGTGCTTGTGTTTCATTCGGGTCAAAGGGAGCCAACTTTCCCTTCTGTATTTTGTGTTTAAATGTGACTGCCAGAGGACTTACCATCACCTCAGGTTATGAGCTCATGGGGTTTGAACTTCTGAGTTAGAGTTGCTGCTCCAGATTATGGTTGAGTGAATGTCTGTGGGCTAAACTCCATCTTCTTCTCTGTGTTCGGGTCTTTAGATGCACTGCAGCTTTATTGCTTTTTTCCCAGACCTTTTCGGTCTGCCAAGTTAAGCTTGAAAGAAATGGAGGTAACAAATGATATCAACTCAGTCTCATATTTGCAATTGAGCCGTAAGGGCCTCTGGAAGAATTAGGAGTATTTTTGGCAGCTGTGCTGCGGGTAGTACCCGTAACCAGGAATAGGGAAAGGAAAAATAATAGAGGAATGAAGGCAAGGAAGCTATGGTTATCTCTAAGATAAGAATGAGAGTACAATTTGATTTTTATTCTTTCTTGGTTACTTAGGGCTTGATCATGCAGGGTTTTTGAAAACATCTGAGGTGAAAAGCCTCCTTGTTTGGAGGGTGTGGTTATTAAGATGATGTGGAGCACCGTGTGAAAAATCTTCTCAGTTCAAAATCAGCTAAGCTTGCTTGAAATTGCTGCGGGTGAATTTAGCAAAGGTGACATAACAGAGAACTGGATGAAGAGAATGAACATTTCTGTTAGAAGCATGAGGTGTGACATCATGTGGCCTGGGGAGGTTTCTGAGGGACAGTGGTTCATGTGGTCACTCTGGTGCTCAAATCTAAACATGGTAATTAGTGAGGACTGCCTGGCTCAAGTTCCTAAAGTCAAGAGTGCCCTGTTGAAATTCTGCTGAACACGCCACTAACTCAAAACTAAAGCACTTTTGCTTCAAGAGGAAGGTATGTTAAGGTATTTACTGATGTTAATAAATACCAGTAAATTGTAACTTTTGCTTCACACTTCGCGTTCTCTTACCACAGTTGACTCAATTTATTCCTCTGATGAACCATGTGGCAAGGACACTGCTACTGTTGTGCAGCAGCCTTGCATTTTTAATGGATTAAAATCAAGCTTCTGTGTGCTGATCATGGTTCAATTCAGTGTGTCTCACAGGGAGCTGCCCAGGCCGTGGGTGTGAGCTCATCTGCTGAGAGCAGCAGTTCCGATGGACCATTGGTTTCCTTTTAGACACTATGAGCTTGTTCTGCGCTGGTAAAAAATGAGCTGTGACTTTCTTGCCTGGAGGCATTTGTTTCTTGTAGCTTTAGCATTGCTAGTCGTTGTGGAGATTTTTATTTTATTTTACGCTGTGAATAGCAAGAAGTTTGATTTGCTGTGAGCTCCATGTAACTGTTGGTTACAGGGAGCAAAAAATTGTGCCACAGGGAAGCTTGATGTGATGGACAGCACATCTAACTTTTCCAATGTCTAGGATCGTTCCAGAAACTCGAGAATTTTGTAGTGTTTAGCAGCCACTATCTTCTACAGAAGTCTGCATGCCCTCTCCACAGCCTCTTCAGGAATTAATTTAGTTTCTGTCACAAATGCGATTTTTGGCAGCTCTACAGCCTGAAAGCTATCCCTATGCCCCATGAAGAAAAGCAGGAGCATGTAGGTAATGTTGTTTTTTGTACAGGTAATTTCTTCATTTTGGAGGTGATACAGTTTGGGAATAGGTTTTATTGGCAGTTCCTGCTTCTTGAGCAGAGTTTCAAACTATATTAATTAGCATGCTGCAAGAACCATGTTCACTTGCATCATTTATATGCATCAGCAGTATTTAATTTGACTTCTGATTTAAAATAAAAATACATATTTTGGAAAACCTTTGCATTATTAGCCATGTTTTTAATTGTCATAAATCACTATAGTATCTCTTAATGGATTTTGACCAAAGTTTTATGCTACATAAAGTTATCTCTTGCTGTGGACGCAGAATCTCAAAATGAGTGTCTGTATCTTTTATAAATGTTAAGAGAACAAAGTGTGTCCTTGGTTTGCTTATCCTTTTTAATCTATTCCCTGTATTCTGCATCTTTTTTTTTTATATACAATTTGACAGCGTATTGTGCAGACATGACACATAAAAGGTCATCTTACATTTTACATTTAAAGGTATGTGTTGTAATGTTCTAGTTTTAGACATTATCTTTCATCCAAACGAAACTTATCAAGAAATAGAGCCCATCTGCTGCCACAAACACAAAATATTTTAGGCTCTAGGCTGCATAAGTATTCTACAAACACACCAGGAATAATTAGATTAGGATATATTTGCACTTGAAAGTTTAGCGAAGTTTTATTCTTGTATAGCTTTGAGGGTTAAAGATTATCTAGGGCCATCAAAGCCTCTAACCAGTGAGCTCTAAACATACCTTGTTCAAAAATATTTTCTTGTAAGTAATGTTTTCCTCTTTTCCTCCCTGCTTTTAGATTTAATGCCTTTATTATTTCAAGATTTTTTCAGATCTGCATTCTTGCAGAATGTTTACACTCTCCATATGCACAGGTCTCTGCAGATGCTCCATGCCATAGATATGCCATGTATCACCACCAGGCAATCCTACAGAGTCAGGTTCTGAGGATGTTCCTCCTCCTGAAGCCTGATCAGCTGAGCGTGCTGCTGGCTAGCCCAGTCCCTCCACACCCGGAGTTGTGTCCTCTCCCTGGTTTTGTGCGCTGGGCTCTGCTGGTTCCTCTGAGCAGGGAACATCAAGCCTGGAAACACCAACTCAATCACAGCTCATGGTGCTTAACTTGGAGGCTTTGGTTATGAAGTTCTGTTTGATCCTTCATCAGAAATGAATTCCATTCAGGTGATTGTTATTGTCCATCTGATCTGGGATCACAGGTTCAGCACTGCGCCCTTGGGCAGTGTTTTCTGTGGAGAACTTGAACAGCATGCATTTATTTATCCTTCGGGAAGGGGTGACATTAATGTTCAGGGATTTTCTTGTTTCCATATTTAATGAAAATCGAGTTACCCCTAAAGTTCATTGTACATCAATGTAACTCTGCGCTGAACAAAGCAAATAGCTGGGAACTCTTCCTTTCCTCTAAGGTGATAATGGAAATTTCAGTTAGCTCCCTGCTACTTTGTTTTTCTCCATGCACTTTGACATTTAGCGCCAACGTGTTTTTTATTTTCCTTGATTTTTATAAAAACTATTTTGTTCAATTATTCAGCTATTTGAAGCTATTTTTAATAGTAATTTAAAAATTATATTGTAAGCACCCTTGAGAGTTTTGGGGTTTTTTTTAGTTAGTCTGAGCAGAGCTCTGCTTACTTGTACCAATTGGGGCTGTGGTTTACAGATTTCAAGATAACCGTAGGGCTGGGATCAAGTACTAGCTCACTGAAAAGGAATTAATTATATAGGGGTTCCTCAGATGAGCTAAAATAGTAATAATAAATTAATATAATTTTAAAAAGTCCTTGTAAAGTGATCTCATTTTCAGTAGGTGGTCTCTGATAAAAGAAACAAGAAAAATCAGTGTGGGCCTCTGGCTGCTGTTTGAAAATCCTGGTGAGGGCAGTAGTTTAAACCCTGTTGGTTGCATGTGCTGACCATGCTGCAATTCAGTTTCTAAACAGTCGAAATAGTGCGCTGGCTAAAAAGTGCACTAGCTTTTTTGGTCCTTTTAGTGAAATGCCACTTTGCTGTCTATTTCCTTTTTATTAGAATTTCCAATGCTGCTTTGCTAATAGAGGGCAGCAAAAACAAGCGATGTTGCGTTTCTCATGGGGAGTTTCTTGCTTCTAATAGTTTGTTTCACTTTGCAAAGCATTGTCAGGCAATCCTCGCTATGGTGAAAGAATATAAGCATGGTACAAAGTGACCAGAAAAATTAATGGTCTGCAGGGCCAGTGGGAGGAAGAAGAGGACTCTGAGTCTGTTGGATAACCAGCTTTTGACAAGATTCTTTGAAAAAAGAAAAATTAACCAGTAATTCTTTAAGAAAACTAAATGCCAAAGCTGTAGAATTACTAAATTTTGAAAGACATGTAAGCTATCTATTAGCATACTTTGTTCATTTAATTTTTTTTTCCTAATGCATTCCCAAGGTCATTGACAATCCAACAGATTAGTTTGCTTTTAGAAGACAGATTTAGTGAAAAGTAATACTTATGTCTTAGAAGTACCAAAGTGAAATTAACAGAACCTCATGCTTCTGAAGCACCATTGAAAAAGTAGAATTGGAGACCCTAGGAACATGTAGCAGAGTAGAAAATTAAGAAAAAAAAAATTAAGCAGACTTCATCAGAGGTTTGTTTCCTTTCTTTAGTGGTTGGAAGGGACTTGTAGTTTTGGTTTGTTTGACTGGATTTTTTTTTTAAGCATTTATGTTACATTGGGAAGAAATTTGACTTTAAAAAAAATCAACGTGTAGATTACTTTGGGAGATTGCAGAATATGAAACATTCTGTTTTCTGGTCAGTTTGGAACATGCAGTTCTGCTTTTTCTATTAGTATGATTCCAAGCGGATGCTTTGTGTACAACAGTGACAGCAATTATATTGTCTATTTAATTACAGCCAGCTCTGTAAGAGTGGCAGAGCTGGCATTTAGCAGATTTGCAGCTGAAAAGCATTTCAAGGGAGTATTAGACACATCTCTTCATTCCAAATAGAATGTGTTTTAGTATATGATCTGTGGTTTAAAATAAAGCTCTGGAAAATACTGATTTTACTGGAACTGTAATCAAAATCTTCTATTGTTTGTACTTGAAGCAGAGCTTGACACAAATGCTTTGTGTAATTGCTTTTTCACTGGGAAGATCTTAGGAAAACTTCTCCGGCATTATGACGTCAGAGACATCTTGTTCAATGTCCTCTTCAAAGGAGGCACAATGGAAGGTTAAAATCAGGATTCTCGTGACCCTTTTGATGGAATTTTGGTGACTGAGAGATGGAGATTGCACCACATGGTCCGAATGCCCTGTCGTGGTGCTCAGTCACTTTGTACAACTTTTTCTTTTTGTCTTGCCCTAAAGAAGAGCGGTGTCTACCTGCATTCCCAGTTGTGCATTTTCCAAAGGAGGCGTATGCCACATATTGGAAACTTAAGTCTCAAGTGGAGGAAAATATGCTGAATTTTGTAGTTAGAAACAATGCAGTTCTCGCTGTAAACACTGCTTGGCTGTTCAGTGCAGCTGCTACGCTGTGGAATGTGCCGTGTTTGAAAGTTGCTTTCACTAAATTGGTGTGCATGCACACGTGCAGGGAGATTTAGATGGGCTTGAGAGCAATAAATAGCCAGGTCCTTATAGCTGGGAAAGAGCTGCTTCAGAGTGCAGGGTCAGCCTCAGAGGAGTTGGGCGCTTGAGATGGTGAGCAGGAACAATTGTTGACTTGCTTGTCACTGTTAGAGGTTTTCCTTTAAAGGACCTTGTGTCAGCAGTGTTAAATCCAGAAGCCCTTCAGGAAACAGAATGGGCATCTGAGACAAATATCAGAATTTAGGCCGTCTGAGAGGTTACCCTGAGGTAAACTGGCACTTGATAAGAAAATTCCGGAGATAGAGCAAACATGTATTTTTCTGCAGGTCCATTCTTTTTTTCCCCATGGAAGAAAGGGGAATAAAGAACAATGTCAAAATATGCGTGTAAGCTAAGGTTTCGCCTTCAGTGTTTGTGTGTGACTTCATGCAACCAATGGGAGACTGTCTTAAAATCTTGTTAACAAGGTCACAAACATTTTGTCCTATTCAAACATTTTCTTCTGCATAAATTAGTTAAGAATAGTATAGGAAAGAGTATGGGCATAGTGTTAGGGAAAGCAAAGATTTCATCGTTTAGAAATAAACCCTCTAGAAGTTACTTTCCTTTGTTTCACCTTGACCACAGATAATGTGGGGTTATTAATTGATGATGATGTCGTTTTTGTATGCCTTGTAATAAAATTTAAAAATCCTGCTTGGTTCTTATCCTTAAATAAACATAAAGAATTACTGCCATTATTACCATTATTACTCTGCTTACTCTGTTGTGAAAGCAGTCAGAAATCTATGGTAAATAAAATAAGGATAAATCAATATAACTCGTAAAATTAAGATGTTGCGAAAGCCATGCAGGGAGTTTTGGTTGTCATGCACTCCAGCTTGCTGTGTAGCTTTAGGCACAAGATGCTGACTCCAGGCAGAAGTTTGCTTGAGGTGGGTTGGGAATAAGATCCTTCATCTTCTAGGACAACATCTAAAATTTCAGGTGCTTGAAGCTTTCTGACTGTTATTCTGACCTGTCAGTCTAAGAAGAGTATTTGACAAACCCAAGCAGAAATAATAAGGCATATTTATGTTTACTAATCAACCTTCATTTTTCTCAAGTTTCATTTTCATTATTACAATATCAGTGTATTCAAGGAATTACACGGAAGAGACCATTTCCAAAAAGGTGAGAGGAGGAAAAGCTGATCAGGTTGTTCTTTCTAAGTCCCCACTCTTATTGCTGCTGTCTGCCACGTACCTTGGCATTGAGGGGGTTCTGATGTTTCTAGAGAGCAGCAACAGATTATATTTGCAAGCTTCATATTTTCCCATCAGGGCCTTGAATTTCACAATTATTGTTATGATTTGCATTTTAATAATGCCTGTAAAGCGTTCAGGTACACCTGAAGGAAAGATCATGTGAGTCAGTTTTAATCCCTCATGCAAAGTCTGCCAAACTTGTTTGTCAGCTCTAGTGTTTTAATTCACATATCTTCAGGTTTGTGGGAAAATGCAGAAAGAAAATGGGTGGTTCTAACAGCTGAAAACCAAAAACTAGAAGTCTTTAGGATTATCCCAAAAGATTTCATTACCTCTGAAAACCCTCCTCCTGTTATGTATAGCTGTATTTTTATGTAAATCTTCCCGTACTGAGAAATACTGAATAATCTGACAAGCCATGACACGGGGTTTTATTTTTGTCAGTAATACATATAAGAAGAACCTGACTGATTTTGTTCCTAAAGTTTTTAACCTTCTGGATGTTGTGTTTTGTGCATATCATTAGATAATTTTTATCTTCAGCAGAAAAGAATAATTTGGCAATAATTGTAGGCTTAATTGAGTGGAATCGCGCTGTGCGGTCCCATCTTAAACACTTCAGTGTCTTCTTTTCATCCTAGATGAGCCTATCAGTCTGTCAAAGATTGGATGATTTTGTTAGCTCCTTTCTTGAGGTCTTCATACAATTATTTTCTTTTTGTGAATGTCATCTACTCTAATTAGTTTGTGCTAATTTTTTGCTTTTAATGGGTTGAATCTTTTTAACAGAGTTAGTGGCTGGTTTTGCCAATGAGATATATATAATTGCTTTTTAAAAATGTATTTATCATATCTAATACTAGTCTTCAAATGTATATTTGGCACAAAAGCAATAAGATGTAAGGATCAGAATACAGGAAATTAGTATTTCAAGTATGTTGAATTACAATATTAAAGTTATAATTGTAAAATAACAACCTTACAGTGATGACTGCTGAGTGCAAAATGGCAAAATGTGAGCAAGGCAATTCATGATATTCAGCCAGCCAAAAAAATTGCATTTTAGTAACTATATTTTCCTTGTTTAGTTTTTATCATATGTTGGTTGGTAATCCAATCACTGGAAAAAGTCCTTTTTTACACTAATGGAGTGAATGTGGTTTTCCATATGGAAAAGGATTTTTCATCTTTGACAATATTCAGTATCTGCTTAGTCTTGTGCACTTGAAGGAGCTTTAGGTCAGTCTGTGGGCCGGGGCTGCAAGATTGGACAAGAGTGAATTAACTCAGCTGCTTTACTTTTTCTAATTCTTGAAATGCAAGATTCACATCAACTCCAGGAAATTTAGATAGAGAGCATCTCTTTTTTGTTTCTTGAAAGAGCTTTACCTTCATACTTAGAAATAGCTTGAAACCTATTATATATAATAAAAAACGCGAACAGTAAAACAGAGTAATTTAGCCTTTTTTGATATATTTAGCTTTTCAGAAACCTCACGCATGACACATTAATAATACAGTGATTGATTTGGCAGTCAGGATGGTTTACGAAATGGCTTTGAATGTATAACAGTAATAGTTTCATGCCATTACATTTACATTTAGACAAGCATGCAAAACTAGCAGTTGCTGTTTTATATTCCTCATAAAAGCTAAAGCATCCTTTTGAATTTTTTACAGATCCAGTAAGAATGAAAGAAAATATAACTTCTCTAAAGCATTTCTGCAAGCTGTGAATGTGCTGTGATCACTGTTTAGTATTAGTCTCGCTGCTATGTTTTGATATTCTTGTTTGTTTCCATGGTAGGTAGTTTGTTTGGGGTTTTGTTTTGGATTTTTGGTGGTGGTTTTTTTGGGATTTTGTTTGCTTTTTAATGTAGATGTGCAGTTCTGTGTAAGGTAAAGGAAAGGAGGTTACTACTCCCTTTTAGGGAGTTTACAAAGATAGAATTTCATTCTAGGTAATTGCTATTTTTTCATGCTAAGCAGGCATAATTATTTTGAAAGTGATAGAGACACGTAACTTGGTATTCAACTCATTCACATGAGTATTTCAGGGTTTTTTGGTAAAATACTTTAGGTAATTTGGATGTTTTCAAAAATGGATATGGCAGCTGTTCCTTCTCTTTAAAAAAGTATGTGTTTTCTCTCTCTTTTTCATATTTTAATGAAGTAAGTAGGAAAAAATATAACAAATTTAATAAATATTAAGAACTGAGTGGGCTTGGTGCTGCAAGTTGTTTGTAATACAACATTCTTGGTGGTCTAACTGTCTTCTGCTGCTTCATTAGTGTCCATATGGAATTCTACATCCTGGTTGTGGGTTGTTGGGTGGCTTTTTTTTGTTTTCATTTCTGAGAAATGCTGTTGCAATGGGTGCTGTGCTTGTAAGTTGCTGGTCCATATGTCTGAGGTTTCTGTGAGAGTTTGTTTTGGTGCTGGATTCTTACTCATTCTAATAGACAGCATTTATGCCCATCCACCCAACGCACAGTTGAGTGGAACAGAGTTTTGGTGTGGTGCTGTGGCTCACTGGCTTTCCATGATTTCAATTTCCCGATGAGATTTCCATTATTCTAATCCTGAGACAGAGCAAACATACGAGGTTGGAAGAGAAACTTGAGTCTGGCTAACCAGTGTCATCATCACAGTAATTTCCTAGGAAAATGTAGGGAGAAAGAGTGGTCGTGCTGTTTTGATTTATTGCCTGGTTGTGTTCCTTGGTCACCACTTGTCTAATGTAATTACTAACCTAAATTGTGTCCTCAGCACACCTTTGTTTGCTTTCTAACAAGCACCCGAACAGCTGGAACTTTGGAACATGCACTGGAATTGCATTCCAAATACACTGTGTTGTAACTAATGAGGACTTGCTAAAGAGCTGGAGGTAAAGCATTTCAGTCTCTGATCGGTAAAAACACCTTGACCTGTCTAGTTGGTTCTTTATAGTTTCAACATTGAGAAGCTTTTCTCCAGAAAGTACCATCAATGTGGATTAATTTAAATAAAACATCTTTCTGTGCTGCTCTACTTTGACTTTTTTGGATGTTTGCAATAAGGTAATAATAAGGTATCTTGAGCTGAAATAAGAATTTTTTTTCATAAACGTATTATTTGTCATCGTGTTATCTAAGCTATTTATAAACAACTCAGACGCCTCAGGAAGATGAATCCTATTAGAATGCATTAAGTTGCATAATTGTAACAAATGATCCATAGGCAAATGCTGCATTAAACAAATTTCAGATTTCCAGCTAACAAAAACCAGGCTCTTCATTTATCTAAGATGCACAGATCAAATCTCTCTAAAAGTATGAAAACTTTGTCTGAATTTTTCCACTTGTGAGAGTATTTTACGTAGGGAAACAGATACTCTTTAACATAGGCAGTAACCTTACGGCCTCCTGGGGACTTCTTTAACCTCATTCATCAACTGCTTTCTTAAAAGCATTGTTATGTCCTTCTGGTTTTTTTCTGCTGAGAGAAGAGAATTTAAATTGGTGTGTGAAGCCCGTTCAGTTTGCCAGAATCTTACCAACCTAAGCCAACTGTTCCTTCCTGTGTGCTGAAACAATTTGGGGCATTTCGGCTGTGCAGGCATTTGCAGCGGGAGCTCAGTTGTTCTACGCTGGGTGTGCACGGGGTGGAGATGGGGCACAGGGAGCAGCCTTTAACCAGTGTGCCAGTGCTTTCCAGCCACATGCAGTGACAGTTCTTATCCTTGCCTGAGCAGGGCCTTCTCCAGACAGACGTGCCCATTTGTGCTTTCCCAAGGTCTTGAGATGGTGTCTGAACCCTTCAGCATCCTGCTCCTCCCTCCTCTTCAGCTCCGTGGGCCTGTGTCTGCCTAAGGCACAGTCTGCTTAAAAAATGCAATAAAATTTCAGGTGCATGTCTCGGTTTTATCACTGCTATAGGAGCTGGTGTGTAACGCAAAGAAAATGTTCTCAGTTGTAAACTTTGCCATAAAAATATTTCTTGTGTTTGTCTGGCTCTGAGGTAGCTTTGCTGACATGATTATTTCTATCAGTCTGTTATGATTCTGCAGCAAGCTTATTTACCATCTGCTTTCAAGATATGTGTTCCTGGCTAAAACATGATGTTTCCAGCTGTCATATGCCTGATAGTGTTAGGTAGAGAAAATAGCAACAAAAAATGAGAGAAAAAAAACATTAAAAAGTCGCTTCATCTTCTGTAAAATATTTTTCAGAATTCAGTCTTGCAGTTATTAAAATGTGAAATGATTGAGGCATGGACAGGCAGATGGGATATGATCCTTTGCATCTTAGTGTCTTCTGCCAGAAGACATGATTTTGGGGGGAGATATTTCTGTGTTCCTCATTCCTCCGCTCGAAACATAATGGACTTTAAAAAAAACCAAAACCAAAACAACCAAAACCAACCAAACAAAAAAACTACCAGAAAAAATACCCCCAAAAAACAAAACACACACACCCCATCCCACTGTTCTGAGTTTTAACATATTCCATCTGTGATTTGTTTCTTTGAAAAATAAGTTTTGCCTTTATCAGTAATTTGTAAAGACTATTCCTTGTTGCTGTAAAAGTGAGATGTATGTACAGTATGCGGTCATAGAAAATTCACCGGAAAGCAATACTTTGTGTTGCACTTGCCCTGTCCACCCCATCATCCCAACAGCCACCTGTAGCTTCTTCTCTGGATGTGGACTGTACATAAGATCACAGACAAAACAACAATATCTAATAATACCTGATAGGTTATGTTCTATTTTATGTAGAGAACTGAAATAGACATCAACAAAAAACCCAGAACTCCGAGTGTTGAGAGCACGGCCAGATGTTGCTTACAAAAATTAAGAGTGAATCTGTAGTTTTTTCCTAAGTACTTCAGCTATGTAGTAATGGCCCTAAAATTCTACATTTAGCATGGCTGGGGAATAATACAGCAATATAAAATTCTTAAATACATGGCAGAGATCTAACATTTCCAAATACTGTTGCAGCTGGAGCTTTCTCAAACTGTTCAGTTTACTGTTTTATTCTACATTAAATGTAGCAGGTTTTTTGTTTGTTAAATTTCCTTTAACAATACAGAAGGATGTTACACCTTTATTGCGATATTACAGCTTTATTTCCAACACAGCATCAGGCTAACTAGCAGATCAGTCTGGAGCTCCATTTAAACCCTTATTCTGTTTACAATGATGGCTGTAAAAAGTGGCTGGAGTATCTATTTTACCTTTCCAGCTCTTTTTTGGATCAAATGCTGCAGGGCTGGATGTAGTTTCTATGTACTTATTAATCTTTAACAGCCTCCTTCTACTCAAATGTGTTCAGCCTTCCTTAAATCCAGATATAACCTTTGCCTCTCTGAACCTCCATTAGCAGGGAAGTTCACAGATCAACTGTTTGCTGGGTGGTGAGTCACGTCATCTGGGCTTGAAGCTGTTTCCTCTTTGTTTCAGTTGATGCCTCCTGCTCCTTATTTTGGAAGACAGAGTGAAGAATCAATTTTTATCACCTTGACCTTGAGGACTGTGTTTTTATAGGCATTTGTTATTTTTCCCCTGAGCTATGTCTTTCTGGAAAGAGACCGAAGTGGTTTTCTTGCTTTATGTAGGGCTTTTTTTGTACAGAAGTTCTTTTAACTTTGTCCATCGTAAGTTTCCCTTCTACAGATCATTTCTGGTTCTAGTATATCCTGTCTTGAGATAGGGGACCAAGATGACACACAGCATTGATGTGTAAAGGCCATGGATTTAGACATTAGCAAAATGAGTTCTGTGTTGTTTTCCTGAAAGTTCCTAACTTCTAGTTTACCTTTCTGAACAACTATTGGTATACTTTAAAAAATTACCTCACTTGTATTTCTTTCCCTTTGTCCGTATTTATCTGTCATTTATTGGCCTCTCAGTGTCCTGTGTTGCCTTTTTTTTTCCTTACACTTAGGAGGAGCTTGGCATATCATGAGATCTTCATGACAATGATGTGGTGAAAGTGTATTAAATAAAACGTGACTGTTTCATTTGTTGTTGAAGTCGTTCTAGAGGAACAGGGTGGCTAAATTTAACTAACTCGGTGAATGTAGAATTCAACAACTACCTCTGGTACTTTAGATCTGATATTCATTCAAGTGTATTAATGCTGGAACATCAGCATTGTGTTGATGAACATATTAGTGTTCATCAGCTGAGGGGAGGCTGCAGAAGTGTATTTCCTTTTTGGTGGCATGGAAATGTTTAAGGCCACGTTGGGTGGAGCTGTGAGCAGCCTGGTGTAGTGAAAGGTGTCCCTGTCCATGGCTGGAGGTTTGGAACTAGATGATCTTTATGGTCTGTTTCAACCCAGGAAATTCTCTGATTTATGTAACCATGGAGTTATCCTTAAGCTCACCCCATCTTTACTCTTCATCCCTCAATGGTGTCTCTACCAGGACACCTAAATGTTTCAGTTCATGCAATTACAGCTGGTGTGAGTGTACCCAAATTATCTTGCTACATCTGTTCGTAATTGTAGCTGCAAAAAATGACCAGATAGAAATTCCTCTAATGTTCATGCTCTTTGTCCCAGCCAAGGGAAACCAACACCAAATTTAGCTGCCTTTGAGGTGCAAAGGTTCATTTGGCTTGCCTAGGAAGAGCAAGTCAAGTTTACCACTGCTGACCTCCCCGAAATCTCATTTGTGCTTTGAGAGTCTTACTTTTGTTTTTTCCCCCACTCCTTGATAATTAATTGAAGGTCAGAGAAACCTTGTAATTTCTTCACTTGCCAGACCTTTGTCCTTGTTATATTCATATTCTTTACTCCTCTGGATTCACAGGTCAGCACACCTATAAAAGAAAGTTAGAGCATATATCAAGAAATCCAATGCATGTAACTGAAATGGATGAGATTCTTATTTTCTCCCTTAGCAAACAAGAAGTAATGGCTGCATATTTATTGTTCACTTACATCGAACATCAGGTAGAATATAAATGACAAATGACCAATTTCTGCAATATATCAAAAATTATGGTAGGATGACTAGACTACCTTGCATTTTTTGCGCTTAACTTCAGAAGTGACTGGTTTGATTGTGCTATTTGGAATTCTAACTTTAAGAACAGTCCTAAAGTGGTAAAACTGAACGTGGAACTGAAATTGCAGATAGATGACACTGAAATAAAGTAATGTAGTTTTTCTGGCTCCAGACTGCCTCAGAGTGCTCTGTAAGCTTGTAAATATTGCATGCACCTGACCTTTACCAGTTACCAAGAGCAAGAAAACTCTTGCACAGCGCTAGAGATGGTGACAGAATCTGTGCACAGGTGTGAGGCTGAAACTGGAGCAGGTGGTTTGTTTGGCACTTGACCACATATTTAAATCACCAATTCAACTTTGTTCACCTGCAGAATAACCAAAGTCCACCCTCTGTGAAAATGGGCAGGTGTCACCCAGCCAACTAAGTGAGCTAAAACACATTTTGCAGAAAGTATGCAGCTTTAATTACAAGTTTTTACTGGAAGGAAAATGCAGTGGTTTTGTCTTAGTTTCAAAAGTGTACCTTATTTTCATTTTGTATCAGGATTGTCCTGCAATCCAGGCTGGGACTCTCCTCGTGTTTTAGGGGTTTTTTTCCTATTAAGCGAAAGAGTAAATTTTTCTCTTTCTGTTAAAATATTTCAGTGCTATGTCATCTTTTTGGAACAGAGGATTAAGGGAATGATAAAATAAACCCCTCAAAATACTATATAATGTGTGAACATTAGTTCTGGTTATTTTTCTCCTTTAACAGAAGCAAGGATGTTAGACAAAATATTAAATGTGTAGATACTGTAATATATATTTTTTAAATTTTGGGGGATTTTTTAAATGTATTTGGGTTCCAGTCATGCTCTTTCCATGAGATCCATCCAGCTGTGCCCAAACAGACCCATGTGGATCTTAATACCCATGGAAAGCTGGTGTGTAAGATTGGCACCCTGATTTGCATGTGAAAACCCAGTGATTACTGTCAGAATGCTGCAATCAGAGATGGGAGTTGGAAGTTCCACCATGTCCTGTGTAATTTCAACTTGGAAAATTAAGGTGCTATGCATATGTACTTTTCATGCAAAAATTATAAATAGGTATTGAAGCTATTCGTTAAAGTCGTTAGACAAAAAAATTACTGAAAAGGTTCTGAGAAAGAAATTTGCTTGATGAACTCAGCTCAGGATTATTTCAGGTTTTAATGATAGATAAGTTTTATTAAGTGTGTGGTGTGATGTTAAATGGCACTGTGTAGATTGGAGAAGTAGATGAGGGGGTGGGTTCCAGTAACGTAGAAAAGAATCTGAGGTTTACAATGACAGGTGAGTCAGAGCAGCACTATTCTGGTAATATTATATATAGCCTCTTTTGAATTGCTTATTTTACTCATCTGTAGGATTTCCATTTGATAAGTGCTGTCTGCATTATAGATGTTTTTCCAGGGAAAAAAAAAAAACAAACAAAACTTGTAGAAGACTTCAGTTGCCTATAAATTCATACTAGTGTTTTCCAGTCTCAATGGTTCTTCGTCCCACCTGCAACCACATTGAATCAGGTTTTAATCTGATTTCTTTTCTGCTCCTTTAGAAAAAAAAATGCTTTCATTGATGTCCTGTGTTTATGTATTAGAAGCATTTCTTTAATTTCAGATCTGTTTCCATGCAAAGACTCCTTAGAGGTCAGCTTGGCTGTTTGTGTCAGTGTGTGTGCTCACAGATTTTCTTAAATCTGAGGTAAAATATATATATATGTATATGTATATATGTATACATATTCAAAATCTGATTTTGCTTCTGGGCAAAGTAAACTTGCGTAAGTCAGACATTTTTTTAACTTGTAGCTTCTTCATTACAAATATCAAATTTTAAACCTCCTGTTAGCCCTCACTATAATTACTTCGTTAACAGTTAAGATCAGACTTCAGTGCTTCACTGCAGCATTTTCAATTATCAGTACTTCTGTGTTCGGCTATAAAGTTTGCACCTGGATTGCATTTAATTTCTTTAGCTCAGACTCTCTGAACACTCAAAAAGAAGTCTAAAAACACAGAAAGAAATGCTCAGACTGAAAGACCGCTGAATACTTATTTCTTAAATGTTTGAGTTTTTTTTGTTGTACATTATTTTTTAATGCATTCCCACAGCATAACTTTTAACTTCAGGGCATGTTCCAGTATGTATTTATAATGAGACTGACTGTGTTCTTTCTTGCTCTGGTGCACATGGCTCCAGTGAAGTCAATGGGCTTATGTGAGACTTGCTAAGATAATATTCAGGCTATTAATCTTTACATTAGTCTCACGTGGAAGAGCAGCTAATATTTAAGACGGAACTTAAGGTTATTGCTGTAAGTTCCAAAGTTATTTTATGCTGTTGTTTCATATTTTTCTCATTTCCCCCTCTTGCTTATTTTCTTCCTTTGGAAAATTATTATTTCTGAATATTGAAGACAATGAGGAGTAGAATTTGTTTTTTTCCTGGGTATATTCATATACAACATGAATTGTTATTCATGCCGTGTACTAAGTTAAAACTCTGGAGGATTTTTCAAAGGGATTATGTGGAGTTAGATTGGAAGGGTAAGGAGAATATTTCAAGACAATCTTCCTGCAGGGTAAAAGGCTCAGTGCGAGATTAGATATACATTTTTTGTGCTGTTGTTTGCTCTGGGAGGAAAGTAAAAGAATCTTAATGCAGAGTTCAAAACAGGAAAGGAAACCAAAAAGTGAGTAAACACAAGTTGCTTTTCAAAAGGTGTTCCTCTTAGACGTCTCTTTATGCAGAATACCAGTCTGACTGGACATAAGAGAGTTTTAGCACCAATTCTACTTAGAGATTAATTAAATAACCACTCAGTTAATGATGCTTGTCTGTTATGCATTGGATTGTATGATCATTGCTGACGGTACACTGTAGGTAATAATTGGTGGTGAATTTCTTTTAGCTAAAGCAACATGGTAAAACTACAGAGATGGCTGAGTCATTTTTCAGAGAAACCCTCAGGATCATTGGACTTTTGGAAGGGAAGAGAGTAAAGGAGGAAGGTGGTTCAGTCCTAAATCATGTTTGCTGTTGACTTATATTGTAGGGAAGAAGGGACGGGTAGGAAATGAAAGTAATATTGTGTGGACACTTATTAAAAAAACAAGCCAGGACAAGAGAAGAGGTGGTTCTGAGGAGGGCAGGAGAGAAGAAAACAGAAATTTCAATACTCAAGCTTTGTTTCCAGTAAGTTGATAGAGTGCTGTCCTTGGAACTGGGAAGAGCCTTACCTGGTGGTGTTACAGTGGTGGGGATACCTTCTTAAGTACAATTCCTGTTTGCAAACATATACTCTGATTTTGAATAATTATATAACAACATGCATGGAATTTAGTTCATTAATATGAAACATTAACATTAGTTTTTTTAAAATTTTGATTAATGTTTAGATATTTTTGCAAACCAAAGGGACTGTACATTATCAGCAGACAATACTTTTGTACACAAGCCAGAGAAGTCCTAATTTGACCTGCCAGCTGTATCATGCAGTATTCAGTAAGGACAATATACCTGAGTGTTACAATCCTGCTGTCTCTATGACTGGCTGCTTTACAGATTGTGCAGAATTTGGAAGGATGCTACATTCATTCCGCACTGATAGCCAAATGAATAATAATCTATTCATTTGTGGAGATTATTTTTGAGGATTTACATTCAATGGACATTGAGAATGTTCACCTTGAGCAGAAGTGTGAAATACCCATCAGTTACTATTCAGAGCAAGTTCCTTGGGAAGCCACCACAGCTTTCTTGTGAAATGAATGAGACTGAAACGTTTTGAGGAAAAGTATTGAACCTACAGCAAATACTTCTTGTATCTGATGACTGAACTCTTGTAGACACCTTTGTAGAAACTGAATGGGAAGGAAATATAATTTTAAGTTTAAAACCCAGAGCAAATCCCCCTGCCACCTTTGTTTTTTGAATATAAACATATTCCTAAAAGGTCTATTTAAAAACATGTTCAAGAACAGAAAGGTGATATACCTACTTATTTCACATCATTCAGATAGACTAGAAATAAAAAATTATGTTTCAAGTGCTGGCTTCACTTCTAGTTTTTGTTTCGGTTGTCAATTAACAATGTCATGTCTTAATACTTAAAGAAAGTTTTCCCGCATTGATTTGCAGGAAAAAAGTTCACAATAGAAGCCACTTCTGTCTTGGTAGGTTGTGGTGAGATTTGCTTGTGTAATGTCACTAGGGGACGTGTTTTCACTGAGTCCAAAAGAACAGATCAGTAGTTGTTCAAAAGGTTTCTTTGCTTGTATAAAATCATTTCTGTAGAGGGAAATGGAAGTCCATGTTAATATATTTAGTTAAACTGTTTTCCTCTTTATGCAAGGAGCTGTTTACTTTAATTCCTGAGCTGTTGTTATGGATGAACATTGTGAGTACTGAGTTATGAATCCTGCGTCCCACCTCTGGTTAAATCTTGTCATTTCTCTTTGTTGAATCCTAAAATATTTGTCATATCTTTTTCAGCAAATATAGTAAGCAGTAAAGTTTTACCCTTCAACCAAATGCTTTCCATTCATGGATACCCTTCTGGGAAGCTTAAATTAGCTACCCTTACATTACCCACTGTTGAAATGCTCTGAGCCACTATTGCATAATATGTTTCCAGTATCACTGGAAAACTCAGTTATTATCACTTTAATATCAAACAAAACTCTATGCCTGTGAGCTCAGAATGAGTAATAGCTAAATTTTGTGGTTTATTTTAGAGCAGCACAGGTTCCAGATGGAATAGTCCTTTTTATCTCCACAGATTTTTTTTTCTTGAATATAAAACATTTTATTCTCCATCATTTTTACATTACAACTTTTCCATGATATTTTCATTAAAATGAAGCAGTTGGAAAATGGAGTTTTTGTCAGCTCATTCTTTATCTATTTTTTTTAATAGAGATGACCATAAATCACAGTTAATTCAAATGCAGTGTGGCTCCCAGTTCATCCTCTCTCTTCTATGTTCGTAATTAGCAGGGTTTTACTTTATTATTGTGATGAAACTGGAACAGTCCATCACTGCATTTCCCCAAAAAAGTAGTGTATGCCATCAGCTCACAGCATTCAGCTCAAGTGTCGGGGCATGGAAGAGCAGAGGAAAGATGGAAAAGAAAGTTGATGATGTCTTCCTTTTGATGGTTTTGTCTTAAGTTGTCACCTGCAGTCTCTTGCCTTTTGAGGCCAATTTTGTTTAGGTCAATTTCTGTAAATATTCTAGCACATGGAAAAAATTTTTTTTTTTTTTTTTTTACAATTTTTAATGCTTTTTCTGTTGTAAGAAATGTACTCTGGTGTCATGCATCAATTATATAGGCTTCTGAGACTGGAAGAGGAAAGGAAAATAAGATGTTTCTGGGATCTTTAAATAACCTACTCAAAATAACTTTTTCCCTGAATAATGTTTCATTATTTCATTCTGACCTACGTAGGTTATAAGCAAGAGCCATGCCCTAATGGAAGAGGCATTCTTATTTTTCTAATGATATGATGAAAGTGCTGGATTTTACAGGCTGCCTGTTTAAAACTGCCGGAAAGGTTTGGGTGAGTGTGTGGGGGTGTGCTCATGACGGGAGCTTTCCCTGGGCCAGACGGGCACAGGGCACACGGTGGTGATGCTTTGGAGTTGTTTTGCGTTGCCTTAGGATGAGTGTAACTTGGTAATGCAGAGCATAGCTGTGGCTAGCACTGACACTGGCTAATGAATGTTGTATTACTGGACAGTATGTTCATCTTTTGTGCTGTTAATTGAGGAGAGAAGCCGCAAAGAGCTTTATTTCATAACCAAATGCACAAGTGAAATGGGGGGACAGACCTGTGTTTTAATATGGATTCAGAGTGTTTCAGGTCATATCTTCTATTTGGGTTATATTTTTCCCCTCATTTTGCAGCCTGGTAAGAGGTAAGAGCTTTACCGTGCACCCTGATGCAGTTTTAGGTGCATTTTGTTTTCAGCTGTGAAAGAACAGAAGGGCTGCTGAGACAGTGGACTTTAAAATTTAAAGCACTTTCTCAATAACCTTTTGAATAGGGTGTGTGCAAGTGTGCCCAGAAGTTTAGTGATTTTTAGAACATTAATTCAAAGGATTCCTGTGAGATGGCTGCCCAGCAGAATTTTTTCTTCTTTATTGTTTTCCTTTATTTTTGGTCTGTGTACCATAATTTCTGATGCGGTCTTTTCCAAAATTGTGGGAGTGCTGCGTTGCAATTACCTTTGAATTTTGCCTTCTGAATATTTCTATGAAATATTGCATCCTCTGAAATACTTGTCCTTTCCCACTTCTCTTGGGGAATTCAGTTTTCTGGAGTTCCTCAGTACCCCAGGACTTTAAAAATGTGTAGCTTTTGTGTTTCTCTGTAGTATGGATTCAGGCGTTGAGGGTTCGGTGCCCAGTCTCTTACTGTAACACTTTCTTGTACAAGTAATTTTCGAATGGTTTGTAATCTAGTTTTGTTGTTTTGCTGTTCCCATACTGAATTCTGAATCTCATGTCATGTTTGTTACTGAAAATAATTTTTCTTTTTGCCTTTTAAGACTTCAAGTGAAATGGTGTGGAAATCATGTAAACTAATGTTTCATCTGCAAGTGTTTATTGTAGAACATCAATCTGGGGAAAATAAACCACCTACTTGTTCATTACATATTCTTCTATTTCATATGAATTATCTAAGTTTTCTTCTCCTCCATTTTCTGTATTTTACTATTAATGATATTAATAGTATTCAAATATGGAGAGAATTCAAATATGGAGTGCGAAGAAGAACACTCAAAACACTCTATAAGAAAAGGTCAGGTTAGTTAGATAATAGCATTGGGGGTTTTTTGGGTTTTTTTTCTTATCACAGATGTGAGAACAAAAAACCAAAATAATGTTCTGAAAAAGAACATTCCAGAATGAATCACACAACAGATAGGATGCTATGGTACACTCTCACCCAAGTTTTCTGATTTTTTTCATTCACTGGAATTTGAGTTCTCACAGACATGGAGTTTTTGCGGTCTACTTGTTGGGGATAGCAAAAGAAATTAATTATCAGAGATGCTGTTGTCTTTTGCATTCAAAAGGTGTGAGGCAATTCCTTTGTGAGAAGGGAATGAAGTTTGAGGCCATGGCGTTGTTGCTGCTGAGAGGAGGCACCTGGCAGTGCATTTTCCCTCCCGAGGGCATGACCCATATTGTTTGCAAATGGCCCCTATTACTCGTGCCTATAAGGGACCGAGGTACCGCCAGGCTTGGCAGCTTAATACATTAAATCTATTTACAGTGCTGCTCTGGTCTGTTACTGCCTAAATAGCATTGGCTTCTGGCCAGGAAAGATGAGGGAGTGCGGTAGGGCAACAGTGGCGAGAAGGCCGCAGAAAATAAGTGTTTTTTGCAATTGTCCATACTAAAGGCTGAGCAAATGCACTGCAGGTCCACCACAGCAACAGTGTCAGCACTCTGAAGTGTTAGAAAAACCAACCAACCCCTCTTGGCGGTGGAAGCTTAGGCCAAAAGGGATTCATGCAGAGTTTCTCTATTTTTTCTGTCTACTCTTAAATATTAAAAAAAAAAAAAAAGTTAGCAGGTAAGAGATTTAATTTATATTCTTAGTCCTTTAAACTTGCTGTGAATTTTTATTCACGCACAGTTTCCAGTCGCTGAAAGATACTGAATGGTGACTGTTTTTTCATTTTAACTTGTATTTTTAAATGATTACTCAGTTATGGGTTTTTTTCAGTTTTCTGGTGTTTAAGTGTTTCATTTGGAAAATGAATGTTGAAGCCACTTTGTCTTGCCCCAGTCTGAACCATTGTACAATGGAAATCAGATTTAATTACCTCATTTTGAAAGTGAGCAGATTTCTGAAACATCTGTGGAAGAATTTTGTCACTAAAATGTATTTCTCAATGGTTCAAACAAAGGTCTTGTTGAAAGTGAAATAGATGAAACAAGTAATCTCCTCAGAAATAATAGGTTCATGGGAAATTTGAATATTGTCGAGTCGTTGAATTGACAGGTTCTGCCCCAGAGTTCTCTCTTTGATCCCTTTATAAAGAAGTAGCACTAAAAAATGTTATAATAACTTACCATACAAAAATAACAAAAATATTAGATAGCAGAATATGTAGCAGTAACATTTCTAGATTGGACTTATATGCATATTTTCCATAGTGGTAAAATTACAATAAGCAACAGTGACAATTGGTGTTATTGGATTTTTTTCTTACAAAAATACCAATTTAAAAAAGCTGAAACAGTCAAAAGTAGATTTATCAGGTAATTATTACAAAATACATACATAGTAATACAATATAATAATTCCTAAAAGTTCTGAATGGGGAGTTTGGCACAAAAATCTTTGTCTGCTGTCTCAGAGCTGCTGCTGATGGCCTGAGGATGCTGCTGCCTTGTTGGAAAATGCTGGTAGGGTAATTTAAAGTGAACTGGGAATGGCCCACATCTCACTGAGCGCATGTGGGTGTGCGCAGGGTGCTCCTAGTGCAGAACGTTCTCATTCAGAGGGATGGAAATAATGCCTGAGTGCTTTTAACCGTTTCCTTTCCATGCATGTGTTTATGCAGGCTCCCTGTGCCTTTCGTTTTAGTGCTATTCACCAAGATTATTGTTTATTGCTCTGTATTAATTAAGCTTGATTTGCATTTCGTATATATGTTTTTAAGTATGCTTGTATATATATACTATATGTGCGCATATACATCATAGACATGTATTTACACACATTTATGCACTGATTTATGTGTATGTATACACATTTATACACTGATTCATGTGTATATACACAGACAGAACCATGTTTTGGAAAGCATCAGGAAAGAATGAAACCTTTTTTGAAATGCAAAGAGTGAGATGCTTGCACCTTTTCCTCTTGTGAAACCTGGGATATAAATCTCCACTTTATTCAAGTGCTGCAGCTTACTTGAGTAAGTAGAATTGTGCCTGGGAATAAAGTGCCTGGGGAAAAAAAAAAAGCATGCTTTTTAATCTTCCTCACAGTTGTTAATCAAAATAGAGAAATTAACAGTACTTGTTGTAATAGTTCTTGAAATAAGTATGGAGTATATTTATGAATTATAGAAGTACATGAAACTTTCTAAATAATTTAGGATTTTGTGTTATAATTAATTATAACAAAAATACTAAATTAATTTCCATATAATTAATTATATAGACATATTAATTATATAGAAATATTAAGTAATTTCTATATAATAAATTATATAGAAAACACAATCTCATTTAATTTCAGAATCTTGGTGAAAGCTGAGAGCATTTTATTCAACAAGATAATTTTTCTCGTAACAGTGGAAAAAGTTTTTGTGTTGTTCTCAGTAACAAAATGTTACTGCATATCAGATGGGAAGCTATCTGTGAAAATGCCATCTTTTACATGCAGATATTCTCTCTCAAATAGATAATTTGAGATTTCCACAGCTTTTTACACATGGAATCATCACTTGTTTCCTTCCAAGCACCCTAAGTCCTGCAAGCAGAATGAAGGAGGCATAAGAAAAAGTTGCCTAAAGTACAGGTAGCAGTGCAAGTGGTTTGGGGTTTGCTGGGGAAAGAGAGTAATTCTCAACCAAGGGATACTCCACACCATACAATGTCTGCTCAGCAGTAGGAGAAATGGGGGCAGGGGTGCTCATTATCACATTTGTCTTCTGTAATGACTGCAATGCCTAGAGAAGCCCTGCTCACCAGGAAGTGGCTGGACATCGCTTGGTGATGGGAAGTAGAGAATAAATTGAATTTTTTCCATCTTATTTTATCCCCTCCCCTTCGCCTCCCGCTGAAGCGAGCAACTTGATGATCTCCAGCCAGGGTCAGCCCACTGCAAGCATAAATCCCAGGCTTATTGGCTTCAGATATTGCTGGTTCATCTGCAATGGCTTATTGGTTACCTTTCAGTGCGTAAGGCTTCTGTTTTCATAGCGGTTATTAGCTACGTGTATTCAGCTTTCACTCTCAAAATCCATTGAGATTATGTCTTTGTATTTCAGATGCAGAAATTCAGTTGAATTCACTGTTACCTTCACAACTAATTCACTAATATATGGGTTTCATGGAGGACCCACTAATGCTCTGTTAATTGGCAAACATGTTATATCTTCCTATATGTTATGAAAGCAGATATTTTTTCTGAAAAAGCTGTCCCCAAGTACAGCTTTCTAGAAACTTCTGGCTGGTGGCATAACAAACCCTTTGTATACAATCCATGCTGTCCTGCAGTGTGTTTCCTTCTAAATCCCAGCGCTGGTAACAATGCTGCAAATTATGGACTGCTTTATTGTACTTGTAACTGTCGCACTGTTCTGATTGAAACGTTCCTCCCGTGTAATCGCTTGCCTGATCACGTAGCAACATGCACAGTTGGCATTAATCCTTCCTTATAAGAACTGTAATAAATGTGCTGTGTCCCTACCCAAGGTTAGAGCCAGCTTGAGCTTTTTGCAGTTAATAGACCTATATGTGTCAAAATAACTGATTTTTCAAACTCCCTGGCAGTGGCCTGAGTATTCCTGGATCAGCTTTTTCGTTCAGCAGAGGAAAGCATTTTCTTTAGCCTCGGGAGAGAGAGATGTTCTCCATCAAAATAGTAATTTTTTCCTCTTCTCAAGTGAAAAGTCCCTGTCAATGTAAAACTCCTTCTCCCAACTTCAGAGTAGGAAAATACCTCTCATAAGTCCAGACAGGAGTCTTCACGTCGTTGCATATTGTTGAATAGTGAAGTGATGGCATAAAGAGCTGAACAGAGACAGAGCACATGCTGGGAAGGGCAGTGCTAAGGCAGTTTTCAAAATTTCTCTTGATGCTGCTCACTGTGTTGATGGTAGCAAGGGATGATTAATGCTTGCTGTTTTCAGTGTCGTGTGTGTAGGACTTAGTTCTTAATGGATAAAGAAACAATAGAAATGATTGGTTTTCCTATTAATGTTAATACTTTTTGGCTAAGAATGCATTTCAGCTCTCACTTTCGTAGTAAAAATGTTAGTCATTGATCACACAGGAGATGTTAGTCCTTCTGGAGTGACTAAAATGCTCATAGAAGCCGTTGGCTTCTGGGACTACTTTGGAGGCAAAGTATGCAATGCCAGACAAGGTTGGATGGTCTGATCCAAACCCAAAATTTTATCTCAGAACTGCTTATGCCATTCTCCTGAGAGAAGACAGAAATGCTATGTAAAGAGCTGTGTCCTGAAAGATACTCATGGATCAAAATTATTTGAGTCTTACAAAACTGACAGACAATTTTGTATCAGCTTTATCATCATTGCAAGGAATGTTCATTAGCTCCGGGTACGTGCTCTGTTCTTACATGTGGTTATGAGTACTCTTGCATGAAATTTTCTTTTGATTTATACAGTAGAGAAGAAATAGAAGCCTTTTTTGATTGGTAATTCAATTTTTTTTTTTTTAAATTCTGAATTAAGTAAGTATAAAGCAGTGCAGTAATTTGCTCTTATGTAACACGTAGTTTATAAACTATTTTACTTATGATCAGGGCACAAAGCAGTTTTTGACATTTGTAAATCCTGATCTGGTCTCCAGTCATTGAGGATATTATTTGGATTTGCAGTGATACGGGGAAATATATGCAGTGGAATACAGAAAATTCTAAATGCTGTTGACAGGTTTTGACATTCTTAATCCTGATCTCATCCAGTATGTTTCATGCTTTTGACAAGGGAACTATTCTTTTTCTTTCTGTTCATATGTACCATATATCTGGAGTGTTCTGAGGTATTTGTCTTATTATAAATTCCCATTTTAAATGTTCACAAAGATTGGCTTGGTGTCACCATTTGTAATTTTGCACTTCAGGGAGAAGAACAGCAGAGAATTTCTTTGAAGTATAATACCGCATGCTTAAAAAAATGTAGTAAAAAGGAGACATCTCTGACCCCTTTCTCTGCCAAGGCAGCGTGAGGTTACATCCTCTCGTCGTTCCTGTCCCGTAAAAACTCACCTTATTTGTTCTGGGCAGCTAGGGAGGAGATGGCTTTCTGTGACCAGTGCTCTCATACAGGGATCCTTCAGCAGCATGTTTTGCTGTATAAACATACTCCTAATCTGCTATTTTTATCTTTAGAATTCTGTACCAAAAAACATCCTTCTTTGTGAAAAAGATTTTCAGAATTTTTGGTAGGCTGCCCGTCTCTCATTGAAGTGGAAGAAGTGTTGCATGCAGGCTTTTTTTAGCCACATGGTACTTTTCATCCACCTAACATATGCTGAGGAGATCAGGATATCAAGTGCTTTACTTTGGAACAAATACTCTTGCTCAGAGTAAATACGGCTTGGTGGAGAATATTGAACAGAGGAGTAGAATCTGAACGATTTATGAAATTTTGTATAAATATATTCCAGCAAATTTTACTGTGAAACAGTTGGCAATAAATGCATTGAGAAGGCACAGGATAATGCAAAACAGGAAACTAATGATGGCCACAGTATAACACTGTGGACCTCTGCCTTCCCATGCAGACAAACTGAGTCCAGGAGGGTTTGCATTCTTTATTTAATATATCTGTTCTCAGGTAACCCCTGTACCTGAATTGGTACAGTGGGAGTAAAATTTAGCTGGGGCTTTATCCATCACATATATTTATTCCTCGAAGGGCGAATATATATCTGAGGAGTCTATAATTATACTTCAGTCACTGTTGCAGCTTGCGTTGCAATCTGTTCTTATGGAGAGTGTAGAAGATAGCTGGAGACCACAGATCACAGCCAGGACTGAATAATAACCTTACCAAATATTGCAGAAGCATTTAAAAATGCTCTTCTGCATATCATCCTTTTTACTTTGTGTTGTCTGATGAAAGGACTGTGGAGCCACAAAAGAGGGTTTCTGAGGTTTTATCCTGCCTTGCTCATCTCTGTGTTTATTCTTACACTGTGTGACATGATCACAGCTATGCAGCCATCCGGAGCTCGATTTGATTGTCTGCCTGTGAAATGTGAAGTAATTCAAGGCAAAAGGACACTCGTAAGGTTTATTTTGGTTGGTAGATTTTATTAGAAGCGGTAAGTGAAAACTTGGCTTGTAAAGACATGCTGGGATTATTCCTTTAAAAGAACAAACCGGGACTGAGGTCCCTGTTAGTGCAGGGGGAAGTATATTTTAATGGGAGAATGAAGCATGCCAAATGTAGTTTATTTCCGTTTTTACATTGATATGCTATTGTATTCTTCCCTGGCACCCACAGGAATCTTGTCCGTTGTCATCTTTGTCATTTTAATTGACAGAAAGGTAACATTTAGCCAAAATGAATGAAGTATAACTTTCAGCTGATGAAAAAGACTGCCCAGTTTATAGTTGCAGATAACCCTTATCTGTTCTTCAAATGCCTATAAAATACAGGTAATGAGCAGTATTTTTGTCCCATGAATTTGAGTCCATGAATAGAAGTATTCTCTCATTTGTGCTTACCTTCTCTGCTGAAATGGACGGTAGCTTATATAGATGAATGCTGAAAACTGGTTTTCTTGTAATGGATTTCTTTATCAGCATGAAAAACAATTGCTTTTATTGAGTTGAACATCATAGTCCTGACGGCAGAGCCATTGCTGTCAGCTTTTTGGTGAGGCTTTGGTACAATTACGCTTCGGGGAAGGTAGACGAATTCCTTTTCCATGCTAGAATATATAATTCAAGGAATAACTTGGGAGAACCTGTGTGCCTCAGTCTTGATAGGGATATGTGTGTTTTTCTTAAGCAAATCAGGGTATGTTTCAAGATAAACCATGGCAAAGCAAAGACTCATCTTGTTGGAAAATGAATGGCAAGGAGTAACTGTCAGCAGTTTACTTTTGCACTCCGATTAGCATCCTGATCTAGTTCTAGTGGTTTATTTTTATTTTAATGGCAGTAGTGGAGCTTAGCATTTGTGAATGATGCCAACATGGAAGGAGTCGTAAACATTTTTGAGTATGGGATAATAATTTTGACAAACTGAAAGGTCAGTCCCTGAAAATACAAAGTGCTATAATTGCGAAAATGAACTCGTAAGTAGTGCTGAGTGGCAAAATGGTTCTTTATATTTTATGTCTGGCTCCTCTAAATAAGTTAATAATGTGATAGTTGTAAATTGAGGTAATTGCCTTCTAAGGATATATCATCAAAATTCTGGTTTGCATTTAGCTAGAAGGCTTTGTCTGGGTTTTGAGCCTATTTTTTAAAGAAAAATCTGGTAGTTGAATAGATTCCATTGAAACACCAACAGGCAATTTGAATAAAGTAATACATGAGGAAATATTAATGGATTACATTTGTCTTGTTGTATATAAAAGAAGACTCCGTAGAATATGAGCAGATCTTTAAAAATGCAATCTTATGAAGTGATTGATTGTTCTCTGAGAAGGCTGTGTGTGGGATGGGAAGAAATTGTCTGTTTGCACTAGCTCAGATTTTTGGATATTAGGAGAAGATCCATCATCCAAAAAAAAAAAAAAAAAGAAAAAGCAAAAACAAAGAGTAAGAAAATTTTCTTGTGTTTGATATTTTTAGGTAGCTACCCAAATATCAGATATAACATTGATCACTCATGACGATCCTTTTCTGGTGCAAATAATGCATAAAGGGATGTATTTCTGGTGATTAGTCACAGATTCCTTTTTTATCTTTAATTTCTTTCATGATCCTATTTTCTCTTTTTCAGTGACAAAATGTTCATTAATTATGGTTGTCAGCATTACATAATTCTAGTGTTATTTGCTGTTAGCACTGACATTAGTCCATAACTCCCTGAAAAGCAATAGCAGCGGTGTATGCTTTGGGAGTTGATTGTGTTTTGTTTTCTTTTTCATTTTTTGTTAAGATTTTATGCAGTGGTATTTTTGGGTAGGTGAAAAAGTAATTGGTATTTATCATTCTTCATATATATAGTTGCTGTGGAAGGTGGTATTTTATGTATAATAGAAGTTTTCTTCATCAGCTTGTGAAAAAATTGAATGTATTATAGCCTGGTCATTCTGCTGTTAAATCAGGCAGACCTCTAGAGGGAACAATCTGACAGCTTATGATCATCACATTTAAAATCAATTAGTGATATTCAGTGGAGCAGTTTAAGGAAGTAATTTGAACAGCTATCATATTGCAGGACACATAGTTAGATCCACTACGGGTCACAAATAAAATAGATAATCATACATCCTGCAGAGGCTGATAGCAGCCATCATTTGCAGAAGAGCAGCTAAGCAGCCTAGACTGGGCTCAAGCAGAAAGTCTGAGTGCTGTGCTCCATGAGCACCCTTAATGATCCATGAAAATGGAAATCTCTCTGTAGCTTCTGAAAACACAACAGGGACCACCCTAAAAACACCAGGCTCAAACCTTCCTTTGGGAGGGGATCAGATGTGCTTCTCACTGTGGGTATCACCTGCACCCAGCATGTGGACTTCCCCACAGATAAATAAAATCAGATTGACTTTGGTAGTACTGTAATTTATAAAGCTATAATATAAATTAGCTGTGTGACTTCTGTGATTGTCTGGCTGGGTTGAGAAAGCAGTAGGTCAAAGGCCAGCCAGGGCTGTTTGGATGAAGCTGACAGATATTTGTATGCTTTTTCACAGTAGACACTTCTTGTGAGCATGCTTCTTTCAGAAACTTCTTTAGCTTCCAGGTGAGATTAAAATAGGGAGAAAGATTGATTTACCTCAAGAGTGATTTGGGAAGATGCAAATTAACTCCTCATATTTGAGGAAGTAAAAGTCTTGCTGACTGGGACCCTTTGCTGGCAGGGCTTTGTTTCTGTTGTAGAGTGTGTGCTCTGATTTTGAGAATATAACCATTCTATTAATTTATTTAATCACTCCTTTAGTGAAACAGTTTCTGAGCTGTTACTTATTTCATGATTTTAAAATATCTTGCATCTGACACACTTGACCTTTCTCACCCACTTACAGCTCAAAACCGAATCTATTGAGTAGAGCTCTTAATGTATCCAGATTGGAGCCTCCAACAATCTTACCGTGGAGAGAAACAGCACTCTCTTTACAATTGGTATCTCAGGAAGAAATAGACCACTTGAGGACTCATTTGACAGAAGAATCCCGATGAGTATTCTTACCTCTCCTAGTAAAGATGATGATAGGGATTAGGAATCCCCTAGTGCAGGACCTCTCTATAAAATCTGAGCAGCTCTGCAGGATACTTGGAAAAGACTTCATACAAAATCTTTTCTCTGTTTTTGTCGGAAGTCTCCTATTGCATCTTGGCTCAAGTGTTATCCTTCGTTCCTTGCAATTCTTTATCTTTCATAGTTCCCTTGGCTATTGAAAGCTCCACTGTTTGCTTTAATCTACTTCTGAGTATTTATGCTTGCCTGAAATACAGTTTAGAGTATCATAGCCATATTAAGCCTCAGAGATCAGTGGCTAACATTTCCAGTTTTATACTCAAATATTTTTTCTTAAAAATCATATGCTTCCAACATTGTATAAGACATTATACAAAACACTCATTTATTTCTGTGTTGGAAGACAACTGCTACACTGGGAGGATCTCAATACAAATTTCTAAAGACTAAAATAAAACTGTTTCTAATACAAATCAGTGACTATTACAAAAGTGAAAAAAATTAATTAGGCGCAGTATTCTTTGGAGTGGGGTTAGCAAATGTTACTCCTGTTTGTGAATGAAAGCATGTCAGTCATTAAGCCTAAAAATAGTTTGGGGGTTTTTTTAGCTTTTTTTTTTTTTCTTTTTTTCTTTTTTTAACATTTAAACCAAATTTTAGGGGATAGTTCCTCTCATATTAAAGCCGATGTCCTGCTCCAAGGTGAAATAGTTTGCAGTTCAAGTTTAGTTAGCAGTTTAGTTTAGGACCTTTGAAGGGAGGCCTTAAAAATAACTGAGAAGTAGCAGCACATTTTAGTCTTGTGTTTTTCTGGTTCCGCTTCCAGAGTTCATGAGGCTGCCAAGGCAGATTTTGCAAATGGTCCTAAAATCTCATCTCTGCTGCCGTCTGATGTCCCTGGCTAGCAGGAGTGCCTTATAAATAACCCCTCATCCTGGCGGAGAGAGCCTGAGAGAGGCTCTGTGCGGTGGGTGCAGAGATGAAATCAATGGGCAGAGGTGGCCCACGAGGGCTGTGTGGCTGCAAACAAAACATCTGGCACACACTTTCTTACCCTGCCTTGATTTTTGGGCTGGAAAGAAACACCTTTTCTCCACTTAAAACTGCTATTAGCATAAATTTTGTATATGTCCTGACTTTCATATGGGCAGAAGCTTAAAATTATTGAAGTCCAACATTTCCTAAAGGATTCAGGCAGACGCTTGTGTGTCACCATATGTCACCTCAGGTTTGCAGAAAGATCCCAGGGTCCACAGGGTCACGTATGGTGTGACCGACCAAGGATCGTGTCAAGGATGTCTTGAGGATCTTGTACATTATTTGCATTCCTTATTTTGTGTCTTGAAAGGGTCTCCCCCAAAATCAGAATTGTCTGCCCACAATCATTTTAAAATTTGAATACAGTTGAGGGTTTTTTAAAAACTTTTATATATATATATATATATATATATATTTGGTGTTACTACCTAAAATCTATTTTTGCACGTAACTTCCCTAACTATTTCTGACTAGGGCTAAATTAATATGTAGAATTAGCTTTAGAATTTAAAATGCTTGTGCCTGTTTTAGTATGTATAAGAGACATATGCACTTCTATGAACTGTCATTTAAAAGGAACTCTGTATTCTCCAAATTACATTACACTGGGCTTAAATTACTATTCAAGCTACCATTTACTTTGACTAATCAGGTTAATGGATTTAAAAATCGGCTTCGAAGATGACAGGTAGGTGGAACAGAAACATCATACTGCTACTTAAATCCAAATAAAATGAGTGTGGAAGAAAAACGACCAGAATATGAGAGTCAGATTTTCTTCTGTGTTAATCTGACAGTTTAAGAGTGTTTCTGCCATGTATCTGCAGTATGAGTTCTCTAAAATGTTAATCTTTCTGCATGTTTTACAAAAGGAACAGACAAAATTAAACATTGACATTACACATTTGTATTTAATAATTCTAGCTATACATAATTGTAGCATATGATTACTGCTTATTACTGTGGAAAGATTATTTGCAAAAACACTTAAAATTCTATTATATTTGTGTTCTGATTAGATTAATTTATCATCTTTTTAGGCAAAAGTATAATAATTCCATGAAAAGGAAAAACCTGTCTTCCTTCTTGGGCAGTTTTGAGACCATTTGAGTTTCATAGTTAAGAAATTTTAACATTTGGCTTTTAACATAAAAAAAAGTAGCTGTATCAGGATTTTAAGTCTGTGATTCCAGACGTCAAGGATCTGAAGGTGACGCTAGATATTTGAGTTTCTTCTTAAAGGTCCAGATAATTAGCTATCCTATAAAAGTTCTAATTGGTTAATCTATTATTCATTAGTTTTGCTGGCAGAGGAGCCTTCCTCTATCTTGAGTGCACTAGCAGTTTCAGGGATGCGTCCAGGAGAACTCTCCAGGACTAATGCAGGGAACACATGATACAGCCATGCTGCTGAAATAAGTCCCTCTAGACACAGAAGAGCTTTAGCCTGATACTCTCCAATCCCCTGAATGTCAATGTGGAACACTCAGCTTATGTCAGCACTTGAATATGCTTTTAGTGCCCTAGAAATGCTTCCTCACTGCTTCAGAGCAAAAATGCACGAGGAACAGCTATGCCAGTAGAAGTTTGGAAAGCAAAGGCTCAAAGAAATGCAGGCTCCAATTGTTTTGTGTTCTTGTTTTCCCTGAGTTTAGGCAGCAGCCCAAAGGCAGAATCAACCGTAGGAAAAGGAAAAATTTAGTTGCCTAGTCATCATGGTCTCACCATTGTGTTCATCAGGCTCTGCTGTGCTTATCCTCATAAAAACTTTGGGTGGCTGAGCCAGTGAAGTTGCCCAAATCTTACCAGTGAAGACAAACTATGAAGAGAGAACTCCCGGGCTGTGTAGAGTCTTTGCAGAGCAGTGTCCGTTTGCATTTTTGAAAGAATCCTAGTGGTTCAGGCATTCAGACGGTAACTTTATAAAGAATGAAAACTTTATCTTGTACATACTGTCTCTGTTGTGTGGTGTGCCTCTGTATTTCACCCCTGGGCTCAGTGCTGCAGGTGGGTGAGCCCTGCTGTCTCTCAGTGCTTCAGACTCCCCAGCCTGGCTGGGCCCAGAGCTCTTGTTTGTTCTTAGGTGCCTGACTCACCTCCTGCCTTGTAACACAAACTGATTCAGAGCTGTTCATGCTAGGGAGGGAGGAAGATACAAAAGCAGAAACTCCAGGGAGGAATTGCTCTAAGCTTCAGTCACACAGTTTTGTACAGTGTGTGGTACAGACGTGAATGTAGATTTCTTATTTAACACTGAGATGGCCTCAGGGAGACAAAGCTTGAGACAAAGCCTTATTTTTAGGAGCACAGTACAATTTCAGGAGGAAATAAAAAGTTAATGCTCCAGAGACACTGTAATAATCCTACTGATGGATGCATTTTCACACATACAAACAGCCTTACCTTTCCCTTTGCATTTAAAAGAGGCCCCACCAGCAGCCTCAACTTATAAAAATATGCAAAAAATACACATTGGATAATAAGTAGCATAGATATTCTGCACATACCATCAGTTATGCTTTTCAATATGAAAATCAAAGGAAGCAAGATTTTTTTAAGAGCTTTGAACATTTTGATGTACCAGGTCTAGTAGAGAAGCTTTTTCTGTGATGTTGAAATGTGGCACATGCTTTAGAACAAAGTACAATCAAGCTTATCCTTTAAATGGTAAGCTACTCTTGAAGTATTTATTTTTTTCATCCTGTTTGTTTCTGGTTGGCTCAAAGCCATTGAAACATAAAGTTTTTGCTTCTCACCAAAGCACAGTAGATGTTTCCATGACCTTGCTTTTAAATTCTCTGTGTATATGTGCTGTCAATGTGTTTCATTACTAGTAGGTTGTTGTTTTCTTGAGGATTCTATTTGCCTGTGCTTTATATGTATTGCTTGTCAGTCTCTTTGGATTTTTCTTTGGTATCGCCTTTCACAAGAATAAAACCAGAAATATTCCTGAAATAATATTGCTGTCGAATTATGTGGCTAAAAGAGATTTGAGCTACAGGAGATTAATTCTCAAAGGGTCATTCATTTTGCATTGAATATAAAGGATAACCTGTTCATGATAAATTAGAGAGGCTTTCATAAAACTGAGGCCCATAATAGGGAAGAAAGAATATGCATGAGTAATTTGCAGTCTTGTAATGAAATATTGCCATGGGAAACCAAGTAGAACAACAGATGCTGAAACCCTTGTTATGATTCTTGGCATGAGATTTTTGCCACTTTCCTTTGAGCCTTCTGAGTCACGTTGACCTGAGATATTTGGAGATCTGTGTCTATTACAATAAAATATTAATATTGGAGCAGATATTCAGTAGTAATAAGTTTAAATTAAAATAACCTATACTCCATACATCAGAAACCTGAGCTTGTGGTAGTAAGTGAATGAAAAGAGTGCAATCACCTTTCTTGATACCTCTCTGTATGAAATACCTCTCTGTGTTCTGTAGCACCAAATCCCAACAGTGTGACCCAGTTTGATAGGACTTAGCTAATGTGCTTTGAGATAAGCAGAGGCTTAAAGGAACTCTTGAAAAGCTTATGTTTTGAAAGCCCAGCTGGATGATTATGATATGTGATATATGATATATCTCATATATCATAGATCATATATCATATATGATTAACCCCTGTTTTCAAAAGGGGAAAGAAGGATGATCTGGGGAACTTCAGGCCAGTCAGCCTCAGCTCTGTGCCCAGCAAGATCATGGAGCAGCTCCTCCTGGAGACTGTGCTGATCTGTGCCATCCACAGGGATCTGCCCAGGCTCGAGCAGTGTGCCTGTGCAAACCTCAGGAATTCCAACAAGGCCACGTGCAAGGTCCTCCATGTGTGCCAGGCGAATCCCAGCACAAATACAGGCTGGGCAGGCAATGGAACTAGATGGCCTGTAAGGTCAATTTGAACCCAAACCATTCCATGATTCTGTGATTGCTGCTGTTTCCAAAAAGATAGGCAGCAGGAAGGGTGAGAGTGTGGCCTGAATGGTACTTCAGCATAGGGGAAAATAAGCAAACTTGGTAGAATTTCATTTGTAGTTTTGGAAAATTCACTTAAGAAATGGTTTTTAACACATACAGTGAGTTTATTAAAAGGAAAGTATTTATTCACAATAAGCTTGGTATTGTGCCTATGTGTGCTTTTTAAAATGTGCTACTTTTCTTCCTAGTGAAGACTCAAAGAGCCAGAATTACGTTTTTGCTAAAAGTATTTTAAGACATTAAATACAGAGTCAGTTAGTTAAAACCTTTTGTCTTTATCCCTTTTTGTGATCATGACTTTTTGGATTCTGGTTGGAACAATTGTGTTTGTTCATAGGAAAGATCTGAAATCTTCAGAGAGGTCATCTTTTCATAAAATGTCAGGGAAGCAGCATGGCTGCTGTCTTTATTCAGCAAATCCCTTTGAGCGCTTCTGGGGAGGTTTTTCTTAGTTATTTCATCTGGTTTGTGACTGTACAGAAGATTGTTCTACTCCTCTGTTCTCTTGGCAGAGCTGAGCAAAGGCAACCTGCATTAGAGCCTACTTCCCGGTTTCATTTTTATATTAATAGAACATTTTGCCACTGACACGGGAAGAATAGGGAAGCACTGAGAGTGCTTGGCTGTCTGATGGTTGACAGCAAGCTAGATTAAAAAAAAAAATAAAATGGAACTACTTTTAAGCTACTTTTAAAGCTGAAGCTCATGAGGGTTCCCTCTCTGCTCTGGCCTATCTTTACTGTGTCTGGATCTTTACAGAGAAATGAAATCTGAATTGTTAGAAGAAAAATTGTTTCTTTAGGTCCAGAAACAGTACTGGGCTTTTTTTGTTTCATTTGGGAAAAACTGCTTGGTAAAGTTACTATTGTCGGTTTTGTAGCATGCTCATGTCTGAAATGAGAGCTTTTGGAATTCATTAGAAAACTAGACAGGAAAGCCAAGGTACTAATTCAAATATTTAGTAACATAAACACTTTAAAAAGAGTATGAAAGGTCTCAAAATTATATATTTGTTTTGGTCGACTAACTTGCAACACCTATATTTTTTTCCGTTTAAAAAAACCCCTTCTGCTAAATCTCTCTGCAAGGCATGAGGCAGATCACAGTTCTTAAAATATTTGCCATGAATTTTATGGTTACTATGATAAAGTAGTAGCCAGCATGTCCAAATTGTTCAGGTCTGCATGCTGGGTATTTTATCCTAAGCCTGCCCTGAACGTCCCTGTGTGCACATTTGTGAGATTCGGCACCACACTGGAGTAATTGCCCAGAGACAAGTGAGCTTGTAGGTCCCCTTGGTGTATCCTGGCCAATTAGTGAAGTTAGAGTTGAAATATTCAGTGTTAATCCTGCATTTTTCAGATTTTGGGCATTTTCTAGCTATATCCTATACCACGAGCAGTCTTATCCATGCACCCTTAATCACTTCTGGAAAATTGTATTCTCTATTTGCAAGTTCAGATACAGAATGTCTTGGCATTTCTTCCTGTAGAAATATTTTAGAGTGACCTCCTGATTCATTTCCTTTCCGTCAGAATTTTGTATCCACAATTGGGTTCTACAGTTGCTTTTACAAATACCTATCACCTTCTTTTAACTTTTTTTTCCCAATTGAATGTGTCTTTGTTTTGCTGTGTCTTAATGTTTAGGAATGAATTCATGCTACAGTTTGAGTCATCTCAGGAAATGATACATTACAGTGATTGAACACGCTGTGACTGGGGATGTTTTCAGCCAAACACAGGTTGTCTTCAAGGTACTGAGCAATCTAGCTACCATTTAGACATTTTTCAGCATAAAGCACTGCTAAAGCCCTTTGTTAGTGACTACGTTAGTAAAAGATTTGAAGTCAAGGTACTAAACTAAGAGAAAAGCTGGAAGGGAGCAGAGACAAAAATATCTGGGAAGTGCAGTCAGACTCTGGGAGAATGTGCATCTCCAGATCAAAAGCTTTTGGAAGACAGTGGAGCCTTCACTGAGTCTTGTGCAAAACTCTTCTGAGACCAAGTTCTTGGGAATACAAGTAACTTTTGGACAAAAAATTTGGAAAAAATGTCAAACTCTGAATAGGATGATGGCCCTGCTTAAGGGCTAGGGTTACATAATTAGACTTCATAGAATTGCTTGTGACTTCATTAGAATAGACCCCATCATAACAGCTCACACACCTTGTGAAACCTCAAATATGTGACGTTCTTGAAGCAAAAGGGGTAACAGCAGCTCTGTCTAAGCTATAGGAGAGAGGATAATCAGAAGCTTTGAGGTTAATTAACCTGAAGTTTAGAAGTATTCTGGTATAGAATATAGAAGTGCAGAAGTCAGCGTGAGGCTTAGGTTTCAGTGCTCCTCTCCTGCCAAGCACGGTGATACCTGGTGGAAAGAACAAGGTGGCGCTGGGCAGTGTTGTGCTGTGAGGGGTTCTGCTGCAAACCAAATCCTTCCTAGCCTTTCTCAGTAACTGCTCCCATCACCTTCCAAAACCACATTTCTTTGTTAAGCAGGTAAATCTAAACATGAAATAAGAAAGGGGGTTGTATCTGACAATGTATTTAAACGTGGCTTTTAGCGGTGACAGAGGACAGCAAATTGTGAAATTCTCACTTAACCAGGTTTTTCTAGGGCTTGTAGGAGAAGAGAAATGCTCAGTCTTGTTCTCTCACCCCTGTCAATCTAACCTTCATCTATCAGACCAGATGTAACCTGAAAAGAACCTCTTGCTTTTCAATCACATTTGTTGCACCGCAGGGTCAGTCATTTCTGCGCCAGTTCGTATGGAACAGATGTGAGACAAATCTGAAAGCGTTTATAAATAAATAATAAACTCACATCGCGTTGGAGACTGGGGAAGTCCTGGTCTATAGCAGTGTCCTGCTATTGAGACAAAGCTGACGAAAAGCACAGATTTAGTTAAATAAATCTACAGAGAGCACAGGTCTGTTAGAGAGTCTCAATGCAAGGAGTGGATGAAAGGGGTATTACACCAGATTTAGCTCAAAAACCAGCAGCTGAGTGCCACATAAAATCATGGGCTTCCAATTAATGGGGTGGGGGGAATGAGGAAAACTGCTGTTGTGACTTAATTAAAGCAGGAAGCAGGGAATTACTAGGAAGGTACCAGAGGAATCCTTAGAATGAGAGAGAGTCTTAAACCAGATGAAGGGCAGGAGAATGAAGCAGTGATAAACAAAAAGACAAAAAGGAATAATTTTATCCTTAGTAGCTAAGTGTAGAGGCCAGAAAAGAGTCAATACGTCATTAGAAATCATGCAAGGAGGGAAAAGACCTACCCAGACAGTTCATATATTATTACATTTTTTATGTAGTTACTCCTTGTGGTTTGTTCAGCACTGAGAAACAAAGAGAAGAGACCATGTTTTAGACTGGAGAAGCAGACAGGCAAGTGCCAGTATAGTTTGCTTTGGGAACAAAATTATATTGTTCATTTCAGTTCATTTGTAGGCCGTTAACTTTGCTGCACCATTATTGAAATAAAAGTGTAGAAGTACTGCAACAGAGTGTTAAGGAAGAATAATATCTATTGAAAATGAACTCTCTTTGACACTATAATAGCATTTAATTGACATTAAATAACACTTTAGAGCCATTAACGATATGATATGAATACAAACGTATGAAACATTTCCATCATATTGAATCAACATCTTCAACAGGCGAAGTTACATCATGGGAGCCTTAAAGATTTTCACTTTTGCAAGCAAATTTAGTACTTAGGAGAGTTCCCTGCTGGCGTTTCTGCAGACTGAGGTCTTGCTGTGTGTAGCTTGTGTGCCATAGCAGTTGTGCCGGCAGTGCACGAGCTGCAGGAGCTGGTCAGAGTTTTTGCAGCTTGCTTAGCCTTTCCTGGAGCCTGCTGGCACTGTCCTCAGCCATCCAGCCGTGGACACAGTGCAGGAAGAAACAGCAGCTAGGAAAGAGGTTGAGCAGATCCACGTGATTGCCACAACATTGTGTGCTCTCTCTTTGTTCAGTTATGAGACTTGTAACAATCATGACAAAAGCAAACACTGCAATGTTTTTGATTCATCTTTGTCAGGGGATAGAGAAGCCTGGGTGAGAGCATCGTGAGTTTTTAGAGGTTTGGTGTTGTTCTCTTCTCACCTCACTAATATTTTCATCTGTCTCATCATCTGCTGGAATTGAACCTATTGCAAGGGCCTAGTGCGTGCTGTGCCTAAGAAGGAATGGGCTGGGTCACATTCTCGAGAGCTCAGGTCATTCTGAGATGCAGCAAAACCAGCATGGAAACAGAATGAGGCTTTAACTGAGCGAACTGTTGGTGTTTGAGGTCTCTGTAGCTCTCAGCTCAGTGCAGATCCTGGAAGGCACCGCGTGGCTTGGCTGAGCACATCATTGTGTGTGGGTCCCTGCCTGGATTTGCCCGTAATTTCCCCACTAATAGGCTAATGCATGTGGTACAAGAGATTAAGGTATTAGATCTGTTAATTTGGCCAAGGTATTTCTCTTCTAAAGAGCAGATTAAGCCATAGCTGTCTACTGATCAGCATAATAAAAAACAGCTCTTTTATTTGTGCTCTCTGATTTCTTGGACACCTACTGAATTTTGCATTTGGTTCTTAATTGGGAAAGGGAGTACTTTAATTGAAGACACGTTCCTCTTCCAATGGGATGCCTTTGGGAATCCTGTGAGTGCACACTGGACTTTTTTATGAATTTTGAGTACTTACATGCAGTACTGAAGCAGCCTTTTGGGCAGTTAATCTAAAGCAATGAATCATTATTTAGGCCTGGTTTTCTGTGGATATGTAAGGTATTTTAGGGAGAGAAGTCATTCCTGCAGTGACAGATGGAGGGTTTCTTTATATATGCTTTGGTGCAAAGCAAGAGCTAAATTAAATTCGATGATTTGAATGAGATTGTGATGTCAACACTTATTATTTAAGAAAGGCATGGATCTGTATGCATCTTTACAAACGCAATTGTATTTATGGGATCTTGCTAGTTTAGGACTTGGCTTTTCAGAGGAATCCACAGCCTCTCAATGGGAGCTGTGTGCTGAGTTCCTTTAGGTTGCAGCCTAGCCCAGGAGCCCACTTTGGAGAGGTGTCTGTAAAGCGTTGTTTTTGAGCTGGAAAAAGTGATAGTGATGTAGCTTGTTCAAGGAAAAATATCTAGTCATAGATAATGCTTTTTTTTTTGTTATAATCATAGCAAAGAACTGCTATCAGTATTAGGAATAATTATTCCAAATGCATAGGATTTTCCAAAACAACTGCATTTGGAAAACAGCTGCTGCATAACTTTAGGGCAAGAAGGACCTACATCATTGAATTTTAGTTACTCTTCAGAGCTGCTGTGGACAGTAAAGAAACACTGAAGGTGATTAATTTCTCTAATTTTCCAAACCTTTGGCTAAGTGAATCTGTCTGTACCACCTCACCCAGCCAAACCCTTTGAAATATGATGTTTCCAGAGAGAGGAAGAAAGGCTGAGTTCTCAGCTAGGAAGAGGTGGAGGGCTGGAAATAGAGGATGGAGAAAAATCACAGCTTCACCTTTCCTGGTATTAATATAATTACCAGGATTTCACTGCAAATAGGTGTGATTTGAAGTAGGTAGGGACTACAAAACCAGTGTCAATTTGGAGGTGAAATTTCCTGTCCTGAGAAGCATCTTCTCAGATCAGAGGTAAGAGCTATGCCACCATTGTGTGTTTGGCTTTAACTGAGGCATTTAGGCTCATAACTCGTATTTAAGATGTTCAGTAGAAAATGAAATGTTTTTTGCTTGGGGCTTGGAATAATTTCTTTTGTTGTTCTGTGTTATTTAATATTTAAAATAGAGGACTTCTTGGAATAACATCATTTTTACTGGGCCATCTGCATTAGACGAGTACTGATTTGGCAGGCAGAAATGCTGGCCAGTAACATCATACAACTTATACCAGAAAGTCTGTCGTTTTTGGTCCCAGCTCCTCAGGTTCTACATCATGTTTGGTTTCTGGTATTTTGGTTCTTTTGGCTGTTTTTATTCTGCATGGAGTGTTCCACCCAGTGCAGAAGTTCTGATTAAAATTAGGATATGCTTGAAGGGGTTGCAATGCATTTAGAGGCATCTTTTTCCAGGAAAATATTTTTAAAATGGATAGGTATTTGCCCAATATTTTACCATATGTCCAAAACATTTGGTAGTTATATAAACCACACTTGCTCTTTGTTTCCTTAGATTGCTGTCCTATATATGGCTGTGTATTTTTAATAATATGATAAGTTGTTATCGTGTCCTTATGTATACTTGGAATAGAGTGGGATGTTCACAGAACACTCACCTGCTGCACCTTGCTCACTGGCCAGGTTTGTGGGGAATGCTGGAGTGGGTGGCGTAGCAGAGAAGTTCAATATTTATGAGGGTAAATTATTAATTCTTTGCTTTTAGATAGTGTGGTGCTTCCCTGATTCAATACCTGCAGCGAGACTGAGAAAGCTCAGTGAAGAAATGGCTCTGTCACCAAGGCACCGTTTCATTGCAGTCAGTGTCCATGGAAACCTTGGTCAATTTTTATTTCCTTGTGTGGTTATCAGTGAAGTACAGGGGAAAAGCTTTGGCCACTCGACCTCCTGAGCACAGCCGGGTGAACTGTCTGCTTTTTGCCAGCAGGCCATTTCTGTTGCTCAGGGAACCGTACTGCTCTGCACAGCTAAAAATGTGGGCAGCTTATCATGCTCTGCAAAATTTAGGGAAGACAGAATACTCTCTGACACCCCTCCCAGTTCCTGCTCATCAGCAGCTTTCCAGAGCCCTTCCCCAGTGAACTGGCACAAGGATGGTGATGATGAGGAGATATTTTACTATGCCCTCCTCTAAACGCAGGAGTGCTTTGAAAACAACAGCAAGGTATTTCAGGGGATCAGATATGAAGCAAGAAAAGCAAAAGTATGCCTGGCATCTTCATATGGAAGTAATAAATGCAAATTTCTACTGTAAATTCAGAGCTGAGGTTGTCAGAAGAGATTTCCCTTGATGTGTGCACTGTTGTCATCTGACATGTTGGGTTCTGAGCTTAGAGCTTGATCTCAAGGATGATGGTAAATTTTTAAACCCTAGAACAAATACACATCTAAATGCAACTTAATAGGCTCAGAGGGGTGATATGTGCATCATCTTTGTGCAGGTTTATATATTTTTGTCATATATTTTTAGTAAACATAGTTTTGCTGCCTTACCTATAAACTCCTAGGGACAAGAATTCAACTTTGGTTTCTAGAAAAGACCTGGCATATTATTTAATAGAAAAAGAGTTGGCAGCTCTCTTTTTTGGAGGTGTTTTTAAGCTACTCAATCAATCTCTCTGTTTCTTAGCTTTTATATTACTGTTAGATTTTTAAAATGCAGAATTTGCTTTTAGTGCTCTGGTGTTTTGTCTAGAGACGTTTAAACAATCTAAAACACTCTTAAACTGGTGGGGGGGAAGGTTTAATCAGCAGCTACTCTTGTACAGAGTAGAGAAGGACTGTTAGAATAACGCCCAGCTGAGTAGAAAGATGTAGTATAAAATAAAATTTTAAAAAATAAAAATAAAAGACCCTAAACAAGCAAAAGAAAATAGAATATGAAGTAGATTGAAAATTGAAATGAGAAAATTAACTTCATGAAAGTGGGCAGAGATAGCAGAGCCCTTTTTAATAATTTGTACACGTATTTAAACAAAAAATTGGTTTTGAGTGCTTCACAACGTCCCTGGTGTGTTGCAGGTACTTGGATGTGATGAAGAGTCGCCGCTGGGTGCCACTGTTGAGTTTCAGAGCACTGGGCGAGACAGGGTTTCTGTGGCAGCCAAAATTTGTAGCTGAGGAAGAGTGTGTGGGTAGGAGTTTTGCAACAGAAATAAATTATTTCTGCAGTTTTAGGGTTTGTGAAATAGAACTGCAACCAACATCTTCTTGCTGTTTCACCAGATATTACCATATCTGCTAGTAGATCACAGTGGCAGGTCCTACATGCCCCGTTCCCTGCATCGCTGCCTGGCAGAGCAGAAATGGTGCTAAATGAGAGAGCTGAAAACTTGCTTCGTTGTTCTGAGGTATTTTGTCTCTTATTGCAGAATTTGGGCAAGCACAGCTGGTGAGCTGCAGGGCTTTCTAAAGAACATGGTTACTTGTGTGGAATGGTGCTGAAGCGAAGGAGCCCCCACTTTGTGTATGGCTCCCCATCCGTGGTTTTCTCAGTCAGCAGAGTGTGAATGTGCTCTGGATGGAGCTTGGCTGTGCCTAGAAAAGCAGGAGGAGTGATGGTGACTCACAGCGTGAGCATCTTAAAAGAGACAAACTCATACAATGAAGGTGGTTCTGAATGGATTGGGGAGTGGATAATTAGAGCTTGCTGAGTCACAAACATGTTCTTGAAAATGGATGATGTTATATGAAACAAGGTGTCTGTGTAGAGATACACACTTCATTCTGCCTTATCCAGAATATCAGTGTTGTGCTGTTTTTATGCAATGCTTGTGATCGTTTGCTTTCAGCCAAAATAAAGAGAACTCAGAAAGGCATGTGTGTGAGATATGCACAGCACACAGAATTAAAGAGAAGTCTACCATGACCATTATTTGAAGCTGTGGACTGGGATTTGGATTTTAGGTCCTGATCTAAGAAAATCACTTGAAGAAAACAGCTAGTTGTCTTGAATTTGAAGGCTTGAAGTGCGCACTGAGTTTTGTTGAAATGAGGCCTCTCACATTGTAATACTTTTGATAAATATTTTTCTAGTAGCTCTGATGAGAAATCTGTCAAGCATGACCAAGCTGGTTTTGAGCTACCAAAGACTCCACCTTAACAGCAAAAGAAAACTCTTAGTTTATGATTTTATACAGAAGTATCTTTGTGGGACAGGCTTTAGCCTCTTACCTGATCAGTTGGGCAGCTGCATCAACTTTCCAGGCAATGATGTGCAGAGACAGAAAGTGAATTACAGATTCCATAGGTTTCCTTCAAGTTTGATTCTTTTCCACTGATAGGGGAGACTTCTGCTGTCTCCTTACAGTAATAACCTGGCTTTGGGGTAGGGTTTTTCACTACTTGTGCTACAGACTGGTTTGGGTTTTTTTGTCGCGTTACCTAGTTCTCTAATAAAGAAGAAATATATTAAAAGAAGAAATATATTTTTAAAAAATTGCATAAATTGTCCATTTCTTCTTTTTCATACCTTTCAATATATCACTTGAAAGAATTTGAAGTTCTCTTAATTTTCTGTGTTGAATTTAAGAATTAGCAGGCCTTATCTTTTCATGTCGAGCTGGCAGGTGTTTGTGACAGGGCTGCATATTAAATATTGACACTTGTGAGAATATTTGATAACTTAATTAGCAATTCTCATTTTATAGTGTTATAAATGAAATAATGAAATCTTTTCCATACCTTCTTGCATTCTGTGGTTGCAGCTGGCCTAGGTCTGTTTCTTCCACTTCAGCTTTCTGGACAGGTCTGTACTTACCATAATGAGCACGGGTATGAGGCCTCTGGCCACAGGTAATATTTTGATTAATTACATGATTGCTGTTTATCCTTGCACAAGTGCCAAATGCTCAGGCTGATTTTCAGTGTGGCTACTGTCCCAAATACGCCTGAAGTCACTGACTTGGGAGGAGCTCTCCCTGGTTTGTGTTGCTGTAGGGGAGCTGCAAGCACAGGCAGTCCTTGCAAAGATTTGGAAAAGGTAAATAAGTGAACGGTAAACCAGAGGCCATAATCAGCTACGCAGCTTAAAGTCATTTTGTTCAAGATATAGATTTTGCTGATTACTTTAAGAGCATCCATAAAGAATGGAAATGACTTTTCACAGAGCTCTGTTTTCCTTATTTTTCTCTCGTTTTTTACTGTGGCTGAAATAAAGGATTAATTCTTAAAAATAAAAAAAGCACCTACCAAAGCCCTTTTATTTTTATGTCCTCACCAATTTTCAGGCTCAATTACACCCAAATTACAATGTACAATTTTCATCATGACATTTGAATTTATTCCTTTTATATGCATTCCAAATTTGCATTCGTATTTTGCTATAGCCTTGCATAAAATACCTCGCTGTGATGCTCTGATTATTTGATTAATTCATTTTATAATGATCTTTGACATTCTTACTGAAAGTTTCTATAGAATTTGTAAGTTAAATTTATTAATTCAAGGAAAATCATGTAGGAAAAGAGCAGTAAAGGGACAGTAAATCATGGTGACATTTGCATGGCTGTTAATGTCAGCATTCTGAAGAATAACGATCATGCAAATGCAGTGAAATGTGTGTTGTACTGCAGTGAGAAAGTTCTGTATTCATTTACTTTTCAGTTAAGTACCCACTTAAACTCCAGCACCAATTTTCACTGTTTACTGATCTGAGGAGTTAAATGTTAATCATGCCGTGTTACTGAAATATTTTTTTTACTACTACAAATGAATTCATTTCATCATAGCTGACGCAGTAATTAGCAAAGGATAAATCTTTGTGTGCAAGGATTTATAATAGAAACCAACTTCAGCATTCAAAGTCTTTGTCTCTCTGATGCTGTTGTGTGAAGATGAAGGTATGTTCTGACTCCTCTAAAACTTCCCAGTTGGAACATGAGTCAGTCAAAGAAATTCTGGGACCTGAGCTTCAGACCACAATTTTAATCTTTGGGGCCTGAGATCAAATGTCTTAATGTACAGTGAGCAGTGTGTCTGAGCAGGATGAAGGCTCTGTCCCACACAGCCATGGGGGCTCTGTTCTCTTTGGGGTTATGGCACCATGGGGCAGTGTTGATCTGCTGAAATAACCCCTAGTGCTCTCTAAGCTGCTGTAGCCACTGACTTTGTAGCAAATAAACCGTGTCCAGTCATTAAAACAATACGAACTGCAGTAACACTGTTGTTTTTTTTTTCTCATTATGGGAAGGTGTTAAACAAATGATTACATAAATATAGCTAAAAATAAACATTATCCACAGTTACCTCAGTCCTCAAAGATCAATGGCTATAAAAAAACTGCTACATTTCATTGGCTCTGTAAAAACAGACCATTTCCTGCTGACCTTTAAAGAATTCTTTTTCATTATTACCTATTACAGGAGGATAAACCCTTTAGATTTTAACAACAAAAAAGGAGGAAAAAAACCCCACAGCATTAAACTTTGCAGGTTTCTGAGGTTGCTTGCTGAACTTCGCAAGTTGTGTTTCAAACTACAGTCACTTAGTAGCAGTCGTATAAAACTTTAATAGTGTGAAGCTGCCCTTTTCAGTTACTTGCAAGGCCAGTATATTCCTTGGAATAATATTAAGACAAAAATCTCAAGGCTCCCCAATGGCCTTTCAGTATTCCACAGGTCTCACAGTTCCCTTTTGGTCAAGTGTTCACAGTCACTAACGTATCTGCTCAGTGACAAACGCGGCTTAGATTCAAGGTAAGACTCAAGGTAAATCACGAACATAAGCACAGGGTGTCTGTGGCAGAGAGAGGTTTGGGAGAGGACCTTGGCTGCGTGCTGGGAGCAGTAAATCCCAGCGATGCGATGGTGCCTTCGGTGAGTGCTGCTCCCTGGCCGAGTGCAAGGCTGAGCAAGTCAAAACAGATTTGAAAGCAGTGCAGTGCCTGGCAGGAGCTAATGAAAAGAGACTTCAGCCAGGAGAGAGCCTTGTCTGGGGAGCATCTTGGGTCTGCAGAGGCAGATGAGGTCCTGTGCTGTGCTCAGCCATAGTTATCTGAGCGTTCTGTCGTGGTTGGGTTTCTGTATCTCCTAGATGTGCTGTGGCATTGCAGTGACGTGGAGGAGATCAGAATTTATTATAGCTTGATATTCATAGTAACTTTCACCACGGAGCGATTGGTAGAGTGTCTGTGCATGCCTGGAACAAACAGTGCGTGGCAATGGTGGAGAGGGAATTGGAAATGGAGCTTGCTAACTGCTCAGTTACAGAACTGAAAAGAGGCCATGTTTCCACTCATTAATTGATGGCTTGAATGTCCTAAAGAGAAATTATTTCCAAAACAGGGAGGAAGTAGCTTGAAGTGGATACAATGGTTTCTAGATGTGATTTAGTCCACCCTCTCAATTACTTTGTAATCTGTGTCCAAATTCCCAAGCACCCTACTAATTTGTAGTGGTGTTATTAGCAGGTGGCTGCCAGCAAGCAAATTCTGAGCCATAAAAAAAAATGTTGCCGTTGACAGAAACAGCCCCACAGAGACATATTCATCTGAAACCCGAAGGCAGATTTAGACACTTGAAACATATGGTCTAGTACTTTTGCCCGAACCAGGCAACAAAAGAGGACTTACCTAATTAAAGATTTACTTTGTTTTTACTTCATTCACTTTGTCTTTCTGTTTTAAAATGATCCGCCCTGTATTCATTCAACAACAGAGAGGTCAAGGCTGAAATCGTAATGAGATTGCTCACAAAGCAAAAAAATAGCTGTTTTGCTTGTAAGTGCTGATAGGTCAGGTTCTTAAGCATAGAAGGTTGCATTGAAAGACATCAGTGTTGTATTATTTTGTTCAGTCTGACCAAATAAAACATCCTTCTCTCTCAGTCTGGTGTTTGCTTCAGTGTTTTGCTCCCCAATTTGGCTGAAGGGGGCTCAGGCACAGAACTCTGGTGGTGTTCATGTGTGATGTGTATTTCATTGATACATATCATTGTTCTTGTTCAATTAACAGCTTGTTCCCTCTGGGTTATTGATGCATTTGGATAAGTTTTGCCATAGACTCTTTCTGTGAAGTAACTCCTTTTTTCGGGGGCAAGCAGGACTTAGGTGATGAATATTTCACAGAATTTTCCTCTGAGTACAGTTGTGTTTGATCAACTGTATTTTCACCCAACTCATATATTTCTGTTAGAGTGATACAGATGTATAAACTGTATTTTTTTTTTTTAATATTTTAGTCAGTTTCACCACATCTTGAGTTAAGAATATTTTCTTTTTCTTTTTCCCTGTGGGATTGACTGTATCTATAACTGAGCCTTGAATTTTGTCAACAGTAATGCAGTAAGAGGTTAATAATATCAATAATGATGGCAGTTAATGCAAACCACAAAATGAACAGGTTTTTTTGTTTGTTTTTTAAGAAAAAACATAATAAATTGGAAAACAAAGCATATTTTCCCTTTTTGGTCATGTAATAATATGCTTTTTCTTTATTTTGGTTAATTTCTTACAATGCTTCACTCTTCCTTACAGACTTGACCTCTAACGGGTTCTAGTTTCAAGCAAAGGGACTAAGTTTAGTTTTGGGACCTTGGAGCATTATTGCTAAAAGATACAACTCATAGTTCATGGGTTTATGGCAGCGTTTCCAAGGCTTTTAATATCTGTGTATTGTTTTCATGTAGATAACTCCCAAATAAAGGCCCTAAAAGCTTTGTTGAAATGCTTTATGAAATGAATAGCTTTAACACCTATTTTGTAAAAAAACTAAGTTATATTTTTTAAAGATTCTAAATAATGAAGATTATAACAATAATAAGAGATGACATAGGCAAATGATAGCATCAAACCTGTGCTTTTGAGTAACAGCTTAGAAAGAAAAATCCCAAAATTCTAATGTGGCACATTTTTGAAAGAAATTAAAACACTTAGGAGTGGTCATACAGCACAGTGAGAAATTTTGAACTCTCCATTACGCTGGAGAAAAAAAGAAAAAACCTAACAGAAGTGGCAATATTGCTCCACAAGGTATTGTATACTCAGACTATGAGATGGTAAATAAGATTGTAAAAGGATTTGGGGAACCATAAAGTACATTTTCCGAATCTTGTATAATTTCTTGAGCTTTAGTGACAAAAGTAAGATGTAGGATGGGTCCATTTGTATGGGATGTATCTTGTTTTGTTATTTCTTTATCACGTGTTTAATCCAAAACAGTCATAGCCATGCAATACCAATTAAGACATTTAATCTTGTATATGTCACTTTTTCATTTTATTGAATGTCAGTAAGAAAGGGAAATAAACCTACACAGAACCGTTACATGTCCATCTTTTTCTGCCTTTTGGAATTACTAAAGGGCATAGAAATTCCTCTGTGGCAAATTTAGCCAAGCAACAGCAAGGGCTCTGTAGGAGCAAGGCAATTCTTATTTTTGTAGAAAAATCTTGAGCTCTGTTACGTGTAATGGGTAAGAAGGAGAAAGCTTTCTGCTCCAGGTGGTCTTAAACTCTCCATTTTGGAAATGGATTTCGGTCCCTCTGGGAATTGAGTCATTTTGCATTCCAGAGAAGGGAGCCAGAGACATGAATCCATGAAGTGCAGTGTGCTCTGGGGTGAGCCAGGGGGGTCCCTCCCGACCTTACCCATTCTGTGGTTCTGGGAGACGCTCGAGGCCGAAGCACTGATCTTGCAGCAGTTTGTGCTCTGGTGGAGGTGGGGTCCATCTGCATTCAGAAAACTTGTGCTTTTATTGATTTCTAAATATAGCTATTTCTGAACGCTAAGCAAGCTCTTTCATGAAAGATTGTTTCTGCTTAGGTTTTGCTGTCTCTGTTCAGAGGTCACAGCTGTGGAACTAATGTAGCACTTCATGATTCTTTTTGTTTTTAATGAGTTTGGTCCTCGATACTTCTCAGCTAAAACAGGATTCTATCTGCAGTTCAAAACATTGGAAAATCGACTTCTCATTGATTACTGCCTCTGTGAGTTGCAATGGATTCCTTTTTCTTCTTTTTTCATTAAAGTTCAAATTTTATTTTCTTGTGCCTTCATTTTTCCTTCTTCCATATTTTCTACCACTTCATTTTTTTCCCTAACAAAGAGACTCAAGCACAGTTTTCTTTCATTAACAGTTCCGATCATTTGCTAAGGTTTGTGCCTCCTCATGTGCACTTTCTTCTAAACCTTGCCTTCCCTCTCCCAGTCCTACTGCTCTAACTGAAGCTGATTATCCAGACTTTTCCTTCCCAAATTGTAAAATGTCACAGAACCATTCTTTTTGCCATTTGATGCAAAGCTGATTTAATCTGTCAGCTGACATGTGAGCGTTAACCTTTTCCTTCTGTGTTTTAACAAGACTGAATTTACCAAAAACAGAGAGAAAATATCAATGTGCTAGGGATCCTAAAGTAAATCATCTTAAATTAGTCTTCTCCTTGAATTTATATTCACTCAGGAAAGCAATTTATTTTGAAGATATGGGATTATTTCACAGTGGTTAAGTATGCTTTCAGCTTTAATTGACATGACAGATCAGTAGTGATCGACTCTCATCAGTGGCTTTTCTTATTAACAGATTAGACTTTTGAGTCTTTGACTCACTCTTGAAATTTCTCCGTGTTAGATTTGACTTTTGGGCTAAGATTTACTTCTTTGTGGAATCAGCTGCTTTAGAGGTAGTTGGTGACGGTTTTTGTCTCTGTAAAATTCTTTTCTAACGGCATCGACAATTAAACTTCAATTATAACCCTTTAGCACTTATTTTCTGTGATGTCCTCAAAGTGTGATAATGAACAAATCAGATTATTGTTCAGCCATTTCCATAAGCCCAGTCTGAAGGACTGATTCTGACATGAGCTGGAAATTTCTGGCAGCAGATTTTCCTGAGGGGAGACAAAGTGTGAGAAGAGCAATCTAGAACTGGAATAAGATGCATCAAGTAAATGTCTTTTAAATGTTTGTCTAACTGTAAACAATACTAGCTAAACTGCAGTGAGATTTGTCTCGTTTCACATAGCAATAGATTATTCCCAACATTTCTGTAAAACATAATTATTATTCTGTCTTGTAAACCTTGTACCAATTTTATGAATTTGCGCAGTACAGAACTTGGAGAAATTTACTGGAAAAAAGAGATTTATTCCCCTTGTAGTTGTTGCCATTATTGTCTACATGATTTCATGCAGGTGATTTCTTTCTTATTTCAGTGTAGTAGTTCCAGTGTAGAGAGCAGGTATTTAATGCTTTTACTTTCTCCTTCAGAGCTATAAAAGGGTTCATGAATCAGAATTGAATTTTATTCAGAACTGAAATTCAGTAAAATCTTATCATTCAATCAGAATTGAAATTTTTTATAATTTATTGTTAATCTAGCTGCAGTTTCCTTTTAAGCACCTGCATTAGTTCTGCCATGATCATTTTTCATAATCAAAATTATGAGTATTATTGTTATTTATTTTCAAAGTGCCTCTGTAACCCCCTCCCCTCCCCTCCCCCCCCCCCAACAAGCTCAAAAAGTAAGAGTCAGGCAGAAGATCTGAGTGATTATATTTACTGAGGCACCTCTTAATCAACCTAATACATGAGTAGTTACTGCCACGTAAGGAAACTTTTAATAAGGCTGTCAGGTGCTATTACATAAAATACTTTGTAGGAATCCAGATATACAACACCTTTATTAAATAGATCTGTAATGTTGAAAGGGATTATTGTGCCAGGATGCAGGATCTTCTCTCAAATAAAATGCAGCTTCTGAATCTGTTAATAACATTGATATATAAAGAAGTCTGAATACTCATTTCATCTGAGAACATTTTTTTTTTTTTCTGATCCCAAGCATGGACAATAAAGTGAGGTATTCATTCTCACTTCAGGATATTGTTGCTCTGACTGTAAAATCTATTCTTTGTGAGATTACAGCCCTTTCTGGCCATGGGGAATTACATTTTTCACTTCACCCATTCTCTCCTCTTAATGCTGAACGTGGTGGGAGTTTTAGAAATGTGCACTCCAGTGGTTCTGTGGCTCACAACTGGAGGAAGGCATTAACCAGTTCCATGTAGGTGACTTTGCAGGCACTGCTGTCTTTTTCAATTAGCGTTGTTGTATCTCTGCGTGTGCTGCATGTGGAAGTAACATTTCATGATAAAACCACAGAAGTGTACCAGCCACCATCAAATCAGTGGTGTGTTTTATTGATATATTCGAGTGATAATCAATAGAAATTGATAAAAGCAGCAATGGCAAGGCAATAAAATATTTATAGCTTTTGTATCATTGCCAAATGTTTATTTCAGATTGAAACTGAGGATATTTTGGATGTTCTAAATTTCTGGCGGTCTGCTTGTTGTCGGTGAAGAGGGAAGTTATTCATGCATTTCTTTGGATTAATTAGTTATCCAGAAGTCATTGTTGCTTTTTAGCAGTTTCATGTTGCAGAGATGCCAAAATGAAATCAATCCATGTGTAGTGACAAGGACTTGACATCATGAAATCCTTTATTTCTCTTAGGTTTGTGGGATCTGATGGAAAATGATCTTTTGGAAAACTAAATAAATAGTAAAACAGGCGGCACGAGGTGCTCCTCAGGGTGGGTTGACTGACATGAAACTCCCATGACTTGGCAGGAAGTCTCTCTTTCTGCCTTTTCTCAAAAGGTTGTGAGTGTATTCAAATGAAACTGCTTCTACAAAATGTAATAATTTCATTTTCTTACAAGTAAACTATGATTAGCACTCTAGCACCAGCCTTAGAGAAATCAATTAAGCATCGTTCCATCATGGTGGTTTCTTGTTTGAACCTATAGTTTGTTTAATAAAAGGTAGTGAGGGGTGGTTGTTGGCAATTTTGTTTTGCAAAGTAAATTGTGAGCCCTTTTTCCTTGTAAAGTGTTTTCTTAAAAAAAACCTGAATAATTATTTTTATATTTTATTGAAGACAATGATAGGGTAATATTTCTCAGTTCAGTGTTATTTGGGGCTTTTTATGGATGTTGTGTATGTAAACCTACACACCTGCTGCAAAATTGCAGAAGTCTTTAAATCATTTACAACCGTGTTGATGGCTTGCAAGCCAGAGACATGTTAGTCTTTTCCACAAGGGATTTTTCTCCTTTTCCGAATCTTTGTGAGATATATGTAAGAATTATGTGTTTTTAAAATGTGTGTGTGTATGTATGTGTATATACATATATATATATGCACCTATGAATATACATAAATATATACGACAGCTAGTTTAAATTTCACTTAGAACTGCAGGTGGAAAAGGGGCTGCTTTTGCCATAGGCAGAATGGCAGTTTGATACTAACTGTGCAGCCTGTGTGTGTTTGGTGCAATTGCCATGGAATTGTCAGCACATCCAGGCGTGCAGAGCTCTGCTGCAAAGCTCAGGAGGCTCAGCTGCCATGGGTCTGTGGTGACATTCTAGGGAACCCTTGCAAAAGGGATTCTTGTGGTCACTGGGTGTCAGTCTTCAGTCTCCCTTTATTGCCAGTTTGGTTTGCATTCAGTTTTCATTTTATTTCCCTCCGGTAATATGGCACTGCAGTACATAGAGAAATTTTATTTTGCCCAAATAAGCTTCCTACTTTTGCTTTCCTTTCATTCACACAAGTTTGGGTTTTTTTAAAAAAGCAAGAAAGTTATAATTTCCAGATGCTCAGAGAGAAGTATGAATACAACATTTTATTTTCTGTCTCTTATTAATACTATCTATCAGACATTTTAAGATAATGGACTTCAAGTTAGGCACATAGTTTCTTTTCTTGGCATGTGTATCCTTCTGGAAATTGCTTTGATGTAATGGCTGTATCCTCTACATTGGAGCACCTATGTCATTGAAATAATTGGGGCTGTTACACTGTCTCACAACTTACAAGAAAGCAAAACCCCAAAACTGAATGAAAGCACTGATAAGGGCAAAACTGGTGTTCAATAGATTAATCACCAAAACCAGCACTGAAAAAGAGAAAAGAAGATGCTGGCTCTGGTGATCACATCAGTTCTGCCAGTAGCATTTGCCAGTGAGGTGATTCTTTTCTTTGTCTTCTGCTATCCAGATTGATAACTCCAGACTTCAGGAATCCATAAATCAACCTGTTTGCTCTTATTTTGTGACTCTCTACAAATTCTTAGCAAGAACATCCTTAAATTCATAATTGGCCTGGGCAAAAAATTGAGAGGATGTTCTCCAGCCCACTACGTAGGTGGAACCTCTGAGTTGGAGAGTTCTGATAGAAAAAGTTTGTAAGAAATCTGTGAAGCATGTAAAAGGATTTATTGCTGATATATCTTTTTTCTCAGAAAGCGTTTTAAAACACGGCTGTCATTCCTAAGAAAGGGAATAAATGACAAAGTATGTTTTCTTTACATACAAGTGATAATTCTAGAGAAGCAATGGGGAACCCATCCCTGCAGCATTTTCCGTGTGATTCCAGGTTAGTGCTGAGACAGAGAGCAGAGAGTCTTGTTCTGCCTAAGGTGATGATGGTGTTTGGGAGTTAATGAACAGGCGATTGCTGCACTCAGATTGGCTCCTAGAAGATGATAGGATTAATTGAAATCAGAATGAGAAAAAAACTTCATCATTAGTTATTCCAGTTATTCCAGAATTTATCTGGAAGAGAGATTCTCTTCCTGCCATTCTTTTCCGCTTAGGTAACTTCCTCTATGCACTGAATTTGCACTTTTGTGTATCCACATTGCATTTGAAAAGGAATAAAGAACAGCAAATCTTTCCATGATGTAAATTTCGGGGAGGAGGGAGGAATCCAGATGTCTGTGACATGATTTATTTTTTTTTCTTCATTTAAGACATGAATAAATATTTTAAAAATGTATGAATGCATGCCTGAATAGCTGGAAATGTTTGGGTGGCTAGTTCCTATCCAGCTGTTTTTGGCACGTGATCTCCTGGAACTGTTCCAGATGGTTCCCAGCCCATGACAAGGATATCGCTGGGGCATGCTGCAGGCACCTTCAGATTTTTCTCTTTTTTTTTTTTTTTTTAATTCCTGTTTTATGAAAGTCAATTGATTGTTGTCAATTGCAGCTGAAAATGATAGTCCAATGTTTGATTGTACTTGCCACCCTCATTCTGGCTATTTATATCAGCCTCTGAGGCCAAGTGCCAGTTCCATTGACAGTTAAATCTTCACGTATTAGAGCTATGAAAATAAGGACTGAAAATTCAGGTGCATAAAATGAGGTTTTCTTTTGTGGTTTAAAGAAACGATTTTGAAATCATCATTTAGGGACCATCAGTGATATTGTGTATTTAAAAAGACATTTATGTAATTCCTATAGGACCTGTCACTGAGAAATAGTATTTTAGAGGCAATGGAAAATTCAGGTCGGCTATAGTAGTTATAGGCTATATCCACATCATTGTAAAAATTCAGGTTTTGGCTTTGGAACAGTTACAGGGTTTAAAAAAAACATAGTTGAATTTTATGGATGTCTCAGAAAAATCATCTCGTCTTACTCGTCTGAAGTTATTTGTTATGTTGTGCAGTCTAACATCTGTTCAGAGTTTTAAAATAGTTAGAGATGACAGCAGTGCTCTTCTGCTGGAGCATCCACAGGAGTATTGAACTGCCCCAGGATCAGTGTTTACAGAACATAGGCTGCATAAAATGCAGAAGATTAGGAAGATGCAGAGGGAGTTGAAACTGTAGACAGCAACATACTTCATGTATGTTTTATTTATAGTTGTGAAACCTGCGTTTACTGAGAGCTCAAGTAGGTGCATAAACAGGCAAACAAAACTAATAAAGTACCAAACAACTGGCATAGTGCTCGCGTAAAAACAGAAGGAAAACAAACTGTGAGTCTTTTGTTCTCTCTGCAGCTGTAGTTTTCTTTCTTAAATTTGGTATTTGGCTTTTGGAGAGGGCTCTGCTTCACACCAGGTAGGAAAGGAGCCTGACCCACCCTGCAATACACAAGTGAACCTAATGCAATTTTTGAGGGTGCTGGGGGGTTGTAAGTGCTCAGCCTCCCGGCACAGAGTACAAGCTGTAGGAGAAGGCATTAAAACCAGACCAGAGCCCTAGTGGCTCTGTCTACATTCTTGCGTTTTTGTTGGATCCCCAAAACTTGATGTTCCCATGAGAGGTGTGGGTCCACAGTATGCTTTAATATTTAGACTTCGTTCCCCCTGAAGAGATTTGCCCGTGTGATCTGCAAGCTTTTCGAGTTCAACACAGTGCTCTTGCTGTGCCAAAATGTCGAGGTGGCCACAGCATGAATTCTGCTTCAGGGTAGCCTCAGTAGCCTTAGCCTGAGCTGCCTCCTCTCAGGAAGGTCTTGCCAGGCTGCTTGTCAGGAGCCCTGCGAGTGAAGAACTGGTTTCATTCGGGAGGCATGGCACTAGTGAGCACAGCCCAGCTGGGCACATTTCCTCTCTGCTGTAGTGAGGAAGTTTTATCATCTCAGCAGATGGCCAGAAATCCTGAAACACTGCTTTAATTAACTGCAGTCCCACCACCAGACGGCAGCCCTTGTAGAAGTAGAGCAGAATGCTTCAGAGGTAATATTGTCCTTCTAAAATTGAATTAGGCAAAGGTTGGGGCATCTAGGGGTTACAAAAGCATATGTGGTGGGCTGGGGAGGAAAGAGTAAGTGCGAAAACTAATAAGGGGATTGGAGTGCAAGAAGTCTTTTGAGAGCGCTGCTGTTTGTCCTCCTGCAGATAAGCGAGGCTGTGCTGAGCTGTTGGCTAGTCCCAGCTGCAGTGGCTGGAAGTCAGCACAGGTTCCAAAAGTTTTACAGGTGTGGTAGGGAGAGCAGCATGAAAAATAATTTCTGGGCTTTAAGCATGTGAGACTTGCATTATGTAAGCATTTGATTGCTAGGCAATTGCACAGAAAGAGCAGTGGCTGTCCCAGCTGCCTTTCAGTGCTGCTGGAGCGGGGTGAGCCCAGCTGGAACCAAGGCGTTCACCACACGCTGTCCCCATGCACACACAGCCCTCTCCTGGAAGGGAAGCACAGCAGAGAGCACGCTCTGCTCCTGGGAGCACAGGAGAGCAGAAGGCCTGTGCCATCAATTGATTCCCCTGTTTTGCTAAGATAATGGTTGAGTACTGGCTGGGCACTAAGGAGCTGGTGCAAAAGCTAAGGCTTTTCACTGAAAGAGCAGTCATGAGACTAATCCTTATTTTCATTTCCACTTGCTCTGAGAAACCTTTGTCCTGTGTGCATGTTCCTTCTTCCCAAGGAAGGCCTAAGGCTTGGATGAGCTCAGGTATATACAGTGAACCTGGGAAGTGGTTTTGCTGTACTTGCATTGTAATCTAACTAGTGCTGCTTCCCTTTTATGCATCATCAAAGTCCCTCCTTCTTCTGAAATCCACAGCTCCATATATTGAGGTAGCAGAAACACACAGGAAGGTTATGGGTGATTGTTGAAATAAGTGTCTGGAGGAAGAATTCAGCAAGCCTCTGACAAAGGTGGCTGAAAAAAATAGGTGCAATGTTTTACAAATGCTTTTATTGTACTGATGGGTTTGGTAGTTGCTTTCCAGTAGTGAATTAGTACAGATCACATCAGCTAGACTGAAGAAAAATTGCTTGTTTTTTGCAACCATCTGCTTAGCTGTAAATTGCTTTCTCCAAGCTGTATGCAATCTTTTTGCTTTTTGCCTCTGTCTCTGCTTTAGCTCATGCTTCCTATTTTTTATCTCCTCAGGGTGCAATTTACTGTATCAATCAAAATAGGATAAAAAGGTCAAAAGTCCTCAAATGTTTTTATAAAAAAGGGGGAAAATGGAGCTAATCTAATCAGCTCATACATGGCATTTCATTTATGTCATTTATTTGTTGTTTTATAACTGTAAGTGAGGTGAGTTACTCTGAAAGCAATGATGAAACCAGACCTCATGCTCTGGGGCATGGAGGGGAGAAAACAATATATGTATATAGATCTTAGATCTTTCTTTTGTAAGTAAAGGAACCTCTATGATTGATTTCCATTATTCATGTGAGCCCTTCACTTACAGAGCAGAGAATGCTTTTTTCAGGTATGAAAATCTTGTTTTCCTCTGGTCTGTGTCTCATGATGCTGAATGATTGTTAACAATTATACTGAGATTGAGGAAGTACGCTGGGCTTCATTAAACATTGCTTTTCTAGAATTGATTGCATTTGTGGAGATTTTGTTCTGGGTTTAGCGAGAAGGGGTTGGTGTAGGGCTGGTTTTTTGTTTGTTTGTTTTCACTGTGGGAACTCTTGTAATTGACAAAGAAATCATCTTTTCATTGATCAGAGAACTGTTAAGGTAGGAAGACATCTCCATTGATCATCTAGTCCAGCCCAGTTTCAAGCAGGTCTGTTGTTTCAGGCTGTTCAGGGCTTTCCACCTGGGCTTTTAGAATATTTCAAATGATGGAAACTCTGGGCAACCTGTTACAGTATTTTGCCACCCTCACAGTAAGGCAGAGGTGTTTAATTGGAGTCTCCTGTACTTCAGTGGGGTCTCATTGTCTCGTGCCTTCCCACTGGGTAACACTGAGAAGAATTCTCCCTCGGAGGTGGGCTGGTCAGCCTGGGGGGCAGAGGAGGAGAACTAATCCAATTTGCAGTAAGCACAGGGTGAGGGAGGACTTCCAACCTCGGGATTCTTGTTCCTCAGCTGTGAGAACTGATGGAGGTAACTACTGAAAGATGGAGGGAAAGGCCTTGGCCTGCCAAAAGTGAGCTCCAGGAAGGTGCTGAAGAAAGCACTTCTTTCCTGACACACCTGTATTACTTATTTACTTCATTGATTCCCTTCCATAGCACCCTGGGGCTCAGGTTATTAGCAGTGATAGATATGCAAAACTCTTCTCATTACTTGAAACTTTTTTCCTGACTTGGGTAGAGTTTTGAAGTTTAAAAGGATAAAAAAAAATCAGGATTGATGGATTTAATTTCTGTGATACAGCTCTAGAGACAGAAGCCTTTATATTAAATTGTAAATCTTTGCAGGTTGAGTTTGTTTAAATAAGGCATAATTTTATATCTAATATCTGGGAAAACCATTATTTATGAAGCCAAGAAGATATCTGTGTAGATGATTAAGATGAACAATTTTCTTGGGTTTATGATTGCCATCAAAAGATATGACTCTTGAAAAGCATTGTTTGGAATACACAAAACATTTTTACCTTTTGGACTGCTAAAATTAATGCAGATATACTTACTAATGTTATTTTTGTGTGGTAGCCATATGCTTTGTAATGCAAGAAATACATTCTACAATTAGTGGAATAATGTCAATTTCCTATTATTAGAAGCCAAGATGGGTTTAGGTTTCTTGGGCTTTTTTTCCTCCTTTTTTAGCATTTAGCTTGTAATGAGGCTGCTAAATGATAAAGTCAGGAGCTGACATGTCAAAATGGCTAAGAAAAAGCCCAAGTATTTAATTTTATGCATTACATTAGGTCATGTTAACCTGAGACTTTCAAATGCTGATTTCTAGCTCAGGTTTAACTGGACTTTTGCCCCAGAGATATCTGCTTTCATTCATTTTGGGTTTTTTTAACTCCAGAGGAATACTAGAAACAAATTAGAGTGAGCATGGATTTAAAACCCATGGATTTAAATCAATAGTGCAATCTTTAAGAAGTTCAATAAGTGTATAAAAGGAAAGGACAGCATTGTGTATTTTCCTTAATGTTATTTTTAAGACTTCAGATGCTTAGTCATTGTGCTAACTTCAAGTTGGTAACACAGCTGTATTAATCTCTATTGCATCAGGGTACATTTTAAAAGTTTTATATGAAATCAAATGAAACCATTTCACTGTAGGTCCCATGTGAATGCTTACAGATTGTTTAGCACAAAATAAATGGAAAGCAATACCAAGTTTAAGTGCAGTTGATGTTTCTTTCTTCATAGAATCTGAGTCCAAGATTTATAAAGTAAATGAAGAGTATTTTAAACTACAAGTACATGGATTCCCTCACTTCATGGTGGTTATCTTTCCAGTTTCTTTAAAATATTAGTCCTGTATTTTGAGAAGCTTTCTTCCCCACTAAGCACTTGGTAGGAACATATTGGGCTGGAGAGCTGTGGGTTTCAGCTCTTCAAGGGGATGTAAGAAGGCATTGTAATGTTGCTGAATCTTTTTTTTTCTCTGTAGAATAGAATAGCATAGCTCTAAAACAGGTTTTATGCTTTTTTCCATTTTTCAAAACTGAAGTATTGTTTTGTATCTAAAATATACTATAAATCATCTTAGCAGGTTAGAATCCAAGTTAAATTTATCATGTAGATCATAGTATCATATAGCGGAGGGCAGTAGAGGGACAAAAACTTCAGAAAGGAAGAGCCAATATATTTCTGAAATAAGCAAAACATGATGAGGATATTTTTCAGAGCTCTTCTGTTTAGAAACACCCTGGGTTGGTAAAAATAAATAAAATTAATGAGTGTCTCATTTCTAATAAATGTGAAAGACAGTAAAAGCAACGAAGATGGAAAAGGTTATTTGGTATTATTGGAAAAAGCATGTCTGGTCATTTTTTATTTTCTGATCTGTGTACTGATGTTTAAAGGAGCTTGCAACTTCCACCTTATTAGAGGCATAGGTAAACTTATAATGATGATGAGTTTATAGAGTAATTATTCCAGTCATGTAATAAATATTTTCATATGTCAATTCCATGCACAAAAGTGAGATAAACATGTTTCACTGCAGGGCTGGTCTAACTTGTGAACAATCAGTTTCTACATGAATATTGTTCCTTAGCTGTGCAGTTACAAGGAGAGAAATACCAGTAAATACTAACGGCGTGAAAATATAAAGAACAGCAATACTTAAATAAAGAAATGTCCAAGGTAACCTTAGACTAGCTAACTCAGTTAATCCTAATAAAATAACTTCTGCATCATGGAGCACACGTTGGGCTGCCAAATTTTACCAAAAAGAGCTGTAGATGTGTAATAATCTTCGTTGAGCGGTCTGCCTCTGTGCCATGATATAAACAGTATTTGAATAAGCTACTATAACATTACACTGAAACAACAAAACCTCTATTTCTGAGACATTTAGAGAATTGAACAAGGTATCAGGGAGAGGCTGAGGGATGAGACTGAAGTGCGCATTCACAAGTGTTTTTTCTGACAGTGAAAATTAATGAATCTTTATCTTATAAAACACTAATGCTCTCTGACAAATTGAAGATGGAGTCAAATGCCAAACTGTCTGTTTCAAAGTGTTTTTTGGGCGCTCAGCTGGCAATTGTTCCTCCAGCAGCCCCCGCCCGTGCTGTTTGCAGCTCTGCTGTTGGGCTGCTCTGTTCCAGAGGCAGCCCTGAAAGCTCTTGGGGTGTGCTGAGTGCTTTCCTCCTTGTGTGCCCTGGTGGAAAACCACAGGGGAGTAGCAGGGAGCTCTGTTCCTCTGCCCCGTTTCTCTGCAGATGTGCTCCACACCAGCTCGCAGAGCCTTGCCTCGCAATCTCGTTGGCAATACTGCTGTTGAGGCCCTAACGAAGAAGGAGAAACAGTGAAACTCTCGAAGCTGAAATGGTGAAGCTGAGCGTGCATTGGATAACGAACCCGTGCTGGCCTTGGCACCGCTGAGGTTTGGCTGATATCTCATCTGGCCCCAGAGGCCATGGGCACAAGGCTTTCCCAATCCTCCTTTGTTGTGGTTTGACCCCAGACTGTTGCAGCTGCTCGCTCTTCTCCCCCGTGACAGAATGAGAATCGAATGGGCAAGAGGGAGAAAAGTCATGGGTGGAAAAGAAGACATTTTAATAGGGAAAGCAAAAGCCATGCACATGGGCAAAGCAAAACAAGGAATGAATTCACCACTTCCCATCTGAACTCCATGCCAGCCAAAGCCAGCACATTTCTGTTCTGTGCTTCCGAGCCTTTAGATCCTGTTTCTAGAAGGGAACTCATATCCTGCATGACAGTGGATGGAAATGCCAAGATTTGCTTTGTTGTTGCTTGCTATATTAATATTTTAGAAGCTCAATCTAAAAAAGAAAATTAGAATACCCTAATTTTCCTTGTAATCAATGTTTAATGCATGTTTCATTAACATAGCTTCACTTTATAAAAATTCTCAATATTTTTTCTCTGAAGAAAAACATAATGAATAAGTGAGCTTGACAATACACGATTTCTGCTTTCCTCAAAATGACAAAAGCATATTTATTTTATTACCCTGATAGCTTTAGTGTTTATGCTGCTGCCACTATTACATGCCTTTTGATAATTTCCCCTCACAAGATTCCAGCCGTGGGGAAGGCTGTGCTGATCTTTTCCAGCAGCGCTGGGAGCGCTGATGCTGTTCAGTAATGGGCTGAAGGTCACACAGGAGGAGACTGGGATGGCTCCTGGAGCAGAGCTGCTGAGCAGGCACCCTCTGCTTTCTTCCTCCTAAAGGCTTTAGTCTTCAGAAATTAGTTTCTTTGAAATGAGAATGAATACAATCAAAATGACCTGTTCTGCTCCCTTTGTGTTGTATGTGATGGGGAGAATTTGGTAGCGCACAGGCGGTGTGAACCGCGCTGCCTTTCGTTCACCTGAATTCAGAAGAGAATTATCAGGAACACATGGCTGAGTTCAGGTCAGTTGATTTATGATTAGGAATTCAAGAGAAGCAAATGTATTCTGCACTTTTCATAGGGACGTCTTGTCAGAGACTAATTCTAATCCACAAAATGATTGTAAATGGGACATAATGACTTTTTCCTGATTGTTGCTCTCATTATTTTGAAAATGGAATCAAGCAAGAGTCTTGTCTGTATGGCCAGTATGTCCTGGCAGCAAGCATGGCAGATCTGTGCTACCTATTGGAGTTATCATTATTTCCTAATATTCCAGTTCTCAAAGTTATCTTTTTTGTTGGGCTTGGCAGGTGGTGGCAGAGCAGGAGTGGCTTCTCATGCAACTGCCTGGCTTAAAAAAAAGTATTGAGAAGAAGGAAGAAGATTGTTCATTCAAATGTAGTAGGCCCTTTTGTGAACGCTGTTCTTTTCCATGCATAATTTTATCTTATATAGGAAATAACCACATTCCTAGTTTTCCATTGGAAAAAAGTTTCCATTTTCCACCAATAAATGATAATGTCACGGATGGGTCAGGTACCATCTGTAATCAAATGGTATTTCCTGCAGCTAATACACACCCTCTAGTCTGAAACATGCTCATCCAAACCCTACTCAATTACAAATACTTTGGCTGGTGAAACTTAAAAAAGTTGCATTAATAACTTGTGGACTTTAATCACTATTTTTTTTTTGGTGACATGAGTTCTTTTAACTCAAAGAAAAAACAAAGAAGGCTAAATCAAAATAGTTACACATATGCTATAGTGTCATTACAATACAGAGAGTTTTCTCTTCAGGAAAAAAAAAGATTCTACACAAGACTAAAACTTTCTGTATAATAGGGCAACTTTAAAGATTTTTAGTTTTTTAGTCAGCAACTTTATAGATCTCCAGAGAGCGGCTTGTTTGAATTTTAAAACTTTTCTTTCTCTGGGTTCTAAATTATATTTAATATGCTAAGGAAGGGTTATTCTGGAAAATGTTTCTGCATTTGAACTTTGGTAGGCAATTACACTGCATGTCAAATTGTTCTTATCTCTAAAATGCGACGTGTGCAGATCATATAAAACACAGTAGCAGAGGCATGTTTATCTCCTGCCATAAAGTCAGAGGGCAGCGTTTGTGTAGACCATCTGGTAGTGGTTAAGGATATTTTAACTGACACCTCTGAGTGGCTTCAATTATTTTTTTCAAAGCAGGTATAAAAGCAGGTACAAAGCAAATAGCTCACTGAATTACTGAGGGGTTTTGAGCTCCTGGCAGAGGCACTCTCTCTCTGTAGATAAGCATTGGCTTGATGTGACCTTGAGCTTTTTAGGAGAGGAGTCTGTGACAAGCAGTATTCAATGTAGATATTGTTACTAGACAAGCATCTGAATTCCTGGGTGTATTTTAAATGTTGCCTAAAAAAATTTAGCAGAAAGTTTTACTGCAATTTGGAAAATGGTCTTGATTCTGCAGGGCTGGGTTGGAAGCCTTGCATACCTTTTTAATGATAAGAAAATAATCCATTGTACTTCTAGCTTGGGCTTGAAACAGAGAAATTAAATTCTCTAAGTATTTTTTGCTTTTGCTTTTGAATTGGGAAATACTCAGAGTAATAAATTTAAAAATGCATTTGACAGTTTTTTAAAAAGTCCGGGGCTGTCGCTTTTATTAAGTGTCTGGAACCAGAAGATTTTAATGTTGGGCTTGTAATTTTTGTGGGGAGGAAAGTGGGAAGAGACACATCCAGCAAAGCTGTTAAGCCACTGAGGAGTGAGTTTGCACCTCTCTTTACAATTACCTCACTTGTTATAATTGCCATCTTTAACAAGCCTCTTGAAGGGCACGAAACACCTTGATGGTATCTATAAATCTTACATCTTTTAGTCCTTTTCCTTTTTTAGTGGTTTCTTAGGTATTTTTTCCTACCTAAGTCTAGTCCCTGACAGATGTTTTCAAGAAGAGTTTTGAAGGGTTTTTATTTATAAAAATGGTCATCTTGGGCAGGCATAATATAAAGCAAGGATCTCATTTTCATTTATTTTTTCAAGCATTGAATGTGGGTTTCGTCTGTGCCTTAGCTGTGTGAGGCTTTGAATATGGTATGAAATCACTTTCCATTTATTCAAAATCTTTCTCGTAGCTGATGAATGCCATACATAATGAAAGACTATATTCATTTATCACCCATAGTAAATCATTTATCACAGAGGTATCTTGTGGAAAAACCTAATCAAAGCTTTTCAGTTTTTCTGGTTGGTTAAATTCAGAACAGCAGAGAAATGATTGCTCAGTTAGTTGGTTAAACATTTGGTTTATTAGATGATACTCTCAGACAGTTTCTAATGCTTTTTGTGGTTTACAGATGAAAGTTTGTTATTAAGGAGATTAAGGCAGCTGGCAAAGGAAATTCGGATCCCTTAAAAAGCATAAAGACCATGTATTAGTGTGGAATGTTTATCTGCATGTGGAGATGCCAAAAATAAATTTGATGCCAAGTAACCATCAATAATATATTTATATATCTTTGGACACAAAGCTTAACCTGAGTTTTAAGTGAATTCTAGGGTCTAGAACCATTGTGTAACAATTCTGCTTAGGCTATGTACATTGATTAAGAATATGAAACTTTTTTTGTGGGGGAACACCTTGAAATTAAATAAAATTGGTCTGCTGTTGAGGGAAGGGAAATGATCATAGTTCAGGTGCTGTCATGTATCTGGGTGTCTTGAATGGCTTTGATAACATATCTTGTTAATTTTTATTTATTTGTATGACCTACCTTTTAGGACAGACAAAGAAGGCAAACCGCTTATATCAGAAGACTGAGAATTCAGTAGTTCGAGCAAAATTATGGATGAGGCATTCGACTCAAATCCACATAACTCCTTTTTAATGCTAAAAGCCTCATTTAGTTCAGTGGTTCCTGCAGAGGATTTACTAAAGTGTCCCCATTTCGTTTCTCCAAAGCTAAAGGATCCTGAAACACAGGAGTCAACAAATTAGCTGAAAGTTTTTATTACCTAAATCTGTGCGATGTCTCAGGGTTCTGTAGCTGTGGCCTCTAATCTTTATGCCATTTAAACCAAGAGAAAAACAGTACTTCCCTGTTTTAGAGAGCTGCACTTACAATTTACGTACTGAAAAATATGGTGAATTATGCCAACCAGAAATATGATTTTTAAAGTCTGACTGTAATTCCTCTATGATGTTAGAGTGTTTCAGCTGGCCTGGTTCTACAGAAAATAATGTTAAAAAAAACCCCTTTTCTTACTATTCTTTGCCTTTTCAGCATGATTTCCATTCTGGTTACTTGCTCTACTTATTTTGGACAGTTACAACATTTTTAAGAAAGCTGACAGAAAAGTGACTTTCCCTTTCCCTTGATACTGCCCATGCTGTAAGAATTGTGCTATTTCTTTAAGGAAAGAAAAAGAAAAGGCAGATCTTAATTCAATCATATCATAGATTGCAAGATCTTAACAAAATCAAGTATGTTCAAACCCTGATATGAAATCTTTATTATACAGTAGGTTGCCTTTCTGTCGTGGAGATTATTTAAAATCAACTTTTTTGAAAGGAAAAAAAAGGAAAATACGAAGATGAGTGTCCTGTATTATTGTTCAGGCCTTCCCTTCTGACGGGATCCATGAGTATGTTGAAGAAGCAGTGTGTGTTTAGACAGTTCCTTTTTGGATCCCCAATTTGTTCTTTTTAACGCCATGCATTCATTTTACTTTAATTTAGTGTATTTTTATGTGTTTGTATTGAATTTAGTTTAATTTTAGTTCGTAGGTTATACTTTGTGCACAACATAGACCATAGGGGTAAAACTTTCAGAAAGGAGCAGTCCTTCTTAGAATAGATAATGCTCAAATGATCAGGACATTTCTGCAATATAAAAACCTGGCTTCAAGCCTCTAATGCTTCACTTTCACACCAAAAACTGAACGTGACTCTCGTACCTCAGGTGGGTGCCTGACCAGCAAACTGCGAACTATTGATTTTTAGGAAGGGTTCATTTTCTCTGTGGCTTTGAGCACAGTGTTCTCACTCGTGATTCGGTGGTCTGATCTGTGGAATCAAGGAAGCCTGTTTTCTACTTAGACTGGCTGCATGTGTTAAATGACAACATATCCTGTCTGACCCTCACTGTTAACACTAATTTTGCGTCCCTTGTGAACAGCATCTTCACCTAATAACAATCCCAATAATAAAAATAAATTTCTGTGTGTTCCAGTTAAGGTCATTGTCGTTGCAGGCACAGAAATCTATATTTAGCTTACCTGCAGAGCGAAGGAATTATTTTTCATTGTTTATGGTATATTTCAGGCTAGATTGTGGGACCGCCCATGGCCTAGATAATGTCATGGCTTGCTATTGTAGATTTATTGTATAACTGCCTCTCTGACCAGGGATAAAGAGTATTGCATTCTCTGTGTGAAAATATATACTTGATCAAAATTTATAGACCATTAGAATATTCCTCTATCATGATCTAGGATTTTTCTCATAGAGAATAAATAAGAGCTGCAGTATGCTCTCTTATAGGCATCTGAATGTTAGTACAGTGGATATAATGGTGTCGGGAGAAAATAATTGGCAACTGATCCGCTGAGATGGATCATTCTAATTAATATCATCTTTGAGACTGCCAATTTGCAGTTTTACAAGGGGAAGGAAGTGTGTGTTGGTTTGGATTCACTGCAAAAATTAAATTTCATTTTTTATAGGTAGCATTAATTCCATCTTTCAAATTGGATTACTCCTGTTTATGAGACTAGAATCAGATTATAAGTTCATATAAGTTAATCTTTTGGGCACTGCGCTATTAAGGTTTTTTTGGTTTTTTTTTAATGTCACAAATGACCTTTGGCCTAGGATATGCTTGTTTTCCTGGTGTACAGTACTACAGCTTTCTCTTCTGGTGTAGTCTGCCCCTGAGATGCCAAATGGCATTTTCAGAATTTTCATTTGAGACCAACTCATGTCTTTTATATTTGCCAAATTCTGGACCTTGTGCAGAGAAACTATTTTCTGCATACTTTTTCATACGTTCAGAGGCAATGTTATCGCCACACTTGGGGAAGAAGGAGAATTGTTTCCATTTCAGATGGAGGGATATAAGAGGAAGGAGGACAGAGATGGGGATTCATAGCGTTGCTATCTTTTGTAGCCTCTCCAGTTTGCTGGTGCCACATTCTCTCCTCCGTTCCCTACATTGCTGCCCCTTGAGAGCTAAATATTTAGGCTTAATAGGGATATGGAGCTCCATGTGGGAGTGTTTGGTGAAAATTTAAGTTGTGATGGTAATGACTTCTTGGCCGTAAGTTTTATGTCCTACCCTAAGTCTTCTAAGTAGGTTCTCTTTCTTTCCTTTCTGCTGACTTAAGTATCTTCTGTTCATCTTTGCTTATCGTGCAATTTGCCACACCCTCACCACCATCACTTCACTTTTTGTAATGTATCTAATCATTGGAGCACTATGTTAATCTTACAAGTGATGAAGTCGTGTGTTTGAAATCTTCCTTGGCTCTATAAGGTTTGAATGTACAAGAAAAAGTTCTGAGAAATGTGCAGAGAAAGTGTCTGTGATCTCTTTGACTAGAACATACATGTATTAGTATTATTTAACTTTAACAAAAAGAATGAGAGAATGAATAAAGTCTCATACTTTACTTATTTTTTAATACTTAGTTGCAAATGTGCTTAAGCAGAAAGGAAAAAAACTTTGTCACCAGGAATAAGAGATGTGTTCCTGCGTGTGTGTTTTCACACAGAGGTCATTGTGGCTGACTTCACCAAGTGCAATGCACAATGCAGTTTGTTACTGGTGACCTTAAAAAATCATCTGGGAAAGTACATTACCAAAAAAGATGTGAAGAACACATGATGAAATCATCTTAGTTGAATTTAGCACTTATCATTTAGAGATATGATGCTTGCAAGCATTTTAGCAGCTGCAGATAAGCTTTACCTGCGATTCTCTTTTCATACTGTTTAATCAGAAGGATTTAAATAATTACATTCATACAATACAATCCTGTTGATATTTTTGGTCTAGAGCCGAGACAGACACAGTCATTTTGGTGAAAATCTGAATGCAAAATACAGAATTCCCTTTTCATATTTATTTTGCAAAGAGGCTGTAATTAACACTATTTTTAGAGCCCTTTGCCATGGTCTGCCCTTAAGCCCAAGCTTGCTCATGCAGTGCAGTGCTCCAGCAGAGGAGGTGCTCCTGGTGCTGGAATGGACCAGGAGCAGATGCAGATCTGAGCTTTTGCTTCACTATGAGCAATATTTTATCAAGGATTTTTTTTTTCTATTTTTTTTTTTTCTTTTTTTTCCTTTTTTTTTTTCTTTTTTTTCAGTCTCTCTAATAAACATTTGTTTGTCTCGGAATCAAATGATCCTTTCTGAAACCGCCAGCTGCACCTAAGCATTTCTCAAGGTTTCTCTGATAACTCCGAGCTTTTTTAATGCATCCATAAATATGTATGTGATCATTCACACTGCATATGGCGATATTGAGTGACCTCATTTGGACTTTCCTGAACTTCTGTTTGTGTCATAACAGGGCTGTTTTAATAGGGTTTTCTGTGGTGGGTTGCTGTGCTTCCTTCCGTAGAGGTGTGATATCAATTAGCAGCATGTGTACGTGTCACATCTGCCTATTTAGGACAGATGGCAGATGCTCTAGCTAACATTATGGGATGGCACAACATGATCGACTTTCATTGTACTCTAGCATTATAACTGTCAAATGTATATTCGGTGAGACTTCAATTTCACATGACTTAACTGCAAAAGTTTGAACTTGGGTGCCATAATGGCAGAGCAGTTATTGCTATTATTTGCTTTCATGGATTAAAAAAGAATTTGTTAAAGGAACTAGAGGACTTAGTTTTTAACTTCGCTGAAAAACTTAATGTAGTTAAAAAAAACCAAGCTCTGTTTGGCTATCAAGTCATAGAATCACTGAGGTTGAAAAAGCCCTCTAAGATGAGTAAGTCTAACTGTTAACCCAAATCCATGTCTAAACCATGTCCCTGAGCACCACATCTACACAGCTTTTAAATACCTCCAGGGATGCTGTCTCTACCACTTCCCAGGGCAGCCTGTTCCAATGCCTGACCACCATTTCCGTGAAGACTTTTTTCCTAATACCCAATCTAAACCTTCCCTAGTACAAATTGAGGCCGTTTTGTCTCATCCTCTCTCTTGTTCCCTGGGAGAAGGGACCAACCCCCCATTGCAGTACCCTCTCCTTTCGGGAAGTTGTAGCAAAGTCCCTCCTGAGCCTCCTTTTCTCAGGGCTAAACCTCCCCGGTTCCCTCAGCCACTCCTCACAGGACTCGTGCTCCGCTCCCTTCACCCAGGGAAAGGCTCAGTTGCCCTTCTCTGGACTCGCCCCAGCACCTCCATATCCCTCTGTTAAAAGATTATTCTTTGATATGTCACCCACCTCTGTACTAAATTTTGAAAGAAAGGGATTCCCATTGTGGCATGTTTGTCAGAGGGTACAGGTAAGTGAAAATGTCCACACACACTGATGAGCACTTGGCACAGCTCCTCCAGGAGATACGACTCTGGGACTCTGTCCTCACGTGCTTTTATGACAAACAGTTCAGGATAGAGGGTTTTAAGTCTGTAATAGGGCGTTTATAACTGAGGCAGGTACAAATGTGTGTCAAAAAGTTAATAGAAAATGCCCCTAAAAGGGCAAGAATCCTCCCCTGTGTAGGTTGTTCTTAAGCTTTGGAATGAGGTCTGCCAACTCCTCTCAAGACTGTGAAGAAGAGTTTGTGTTTGTGAGGCAGCTTCTGATGTTTCATAATCAGAGGCAAAGCAGTGTCTGAGTAGATGTGGACTTCTTCAGTTTTTCTGACCAGTGGACAATTTTAATTAAGAGAACATGTGTTCCTTGACTGATAACTTGTGACCACTGTCATGGGATCTGAATGAGAAAAACCTGAGCAGTTTTTTCAAGTCAGTTATTTTATAGATAGGCAAGTACTGGCAGGAAGCTGATCTCCAAATCAGTACCTCATATCCATCAGGGAGAAAGGCCAAAAGGGAGGTTTTGAAATGATATATGCATGGGGTTTTTCAATCTTTTTCTTACTGTAGATTTTTACTACATTTTTGTGTCTGATGGGAACATAAGTTACATATTTGCTCACAAATGTTCTCACTAATCCCGGAATCAATGGTGGTGAGATGCACTTCTCATTGAACCATTAATTTATTAAACCAAAAGCATATTAAAAGGCAACATTTAGAGGAAGCCTGAGTAAAAACATTTTGAAGGAGCAGATAACTTCTTCTCCTGACATTATCACATCATTCAAGCTGCAGTTGTCAACCCTAATGAAAGGTGGTGATGCTGATTTGAGCATATTGCTTATGTGATGTGCAAGAGCTTTGGGAGATAAGGAATCCCTGTTGCTATCATTTATAATTAAAGTGTCCATCACTTTTCTCTGAAAAACTGCTTGACGAATAAATAATTAAAGATCTGATTCTGATACACTTAGTTGAAATGAGACTTCTGAGAACAGTTCAAAAGCAGTAAATGGAATTTCTTCAAAGTAAGGCTTCAAAATAAATAATAGTATTACAATCTCAGTCAAAGCCAGTCCTTGTTTGTTGAGGCAGGAGGTTATTCTGGTTTATGTGCTTTAAAATCTGATCTCACAGACATCTAAAATTTCTCGCTTGCAAACAATGCCTGATGTTGTCTATCATTTTATCTTTTAAGCCACAGTATAAACTGATATTAAAATTAATGGCTAGCTAACTGTTCCCTGCTTTTTCACACAGCCCAAGCTAAGTTGTCTGTCTCATGGTTTGTACAGTATGGAAGCTTTATAAAGTGTTATGTTACCTGAAGAGTTTATTTAATTACAAATATGTGTATTTTATAGAGGAGTTTTCTTTGATTGTTTCACTGAACTGATATTTAAAAGAATGGTTATGCTAAAATGACGTATATTTTCATAGTTTCTAAAATAATCTAAAGGTTTGAGGGGATATTTTTTGAAATACAAATTATTTTACCTGCTTCCATTGTGTTCCAGTAATAACCCTGCTCCCATAATAGTGGAAATAACTCGCATATTGTAGATATGCGAGTCCCTTGCAGTGTTGGCAGGGAGAATGTCGGTTGATTTGGTACCTTGAAATTAACCTTTTACTACCGCATGCGTATGTTTGTCATTTATCCCCTTTTTCTCAGGTGCAAAGAGGGCTACCAAGGAGTCCGCTGTGACCAATTTTTGCCGAAAACCGACTCAATCTTGTCAGATCCAAGTACGTCAAATGTTTTTCTTATATTTTCAATCCATGCTGGAGGCTGCTCTTGCCGTGTGAGATGACCCTTTGCCTGTAGTCAGACAGTCCACGCTGTGGCCACTGCAGCTGTGTGCACAGAGCAGTGCTGCTCCTGCTGGTAGGATAAAACCACAGCATCCACTCTCTGTTCCTACAAAACATGTGCTGTTCCGGCAGGGCAATCCATCAGGGAACTTGCTTCCTCAGGATTTGGAATAATACTGTCCCTGCTCAGAGCCAAAACATTCGTGTTTCTCTAATTTTGACTCAACAACAGATAAAATTGCATGATCTGAAAGGAAACCCAGTATAGACTGCAAAGGGGTTCCTTCAAAAGAAAATTAATGCATATTGTGTGGCACTGAAGAGATTATAATCTCCTTGGAAATACTTTATATCAGTTTACATGAAACTTAATTATTTTTCACTTTGGCAGGTGATTTGCTGTGTACTTGCATAAATAATAAATACTAAAGGTGTACTTTCAGGTGGTAAGGTGGAGACAAAGTAAATTTCTATTCCACTGGACAGTATATGTCAGAATAACATCTGCATATATCTTCTCTTACTCCACTCTTTCCCTTTCTAAATTCTCTTGACTAACAAAACTATGTCAAAAATATTATCCAAGATTAATTTTTGAAGGTGAATCCATTTACTAAGTAATTGTATTTATCTAAATTTTTTTAATGAAGTGACATACAACAAAGGGTCATATCCAATCTCTCGGTTTTGTTCGTATACCTGGAAACTCTAACATATTAAGTCTTCTGGTTTTGGGTGCTCTTTAAAATTAGATTTGGGTCATTTTGTTTTGTTTTTTGAAGAGTAATGCTTGTTTTTCTAGTCTTTGTGCTTTTTTATTTGTTTTTTTGTGCTTTTCCATGTGAAAACGTGTTTCCAAAGGCACCTGTTGCTTTGTAGTTCTGTGCATTGTGTAGCTCCCATTGCAGTTTGCTTTGTGTTTTGTTTAGCTTCTCCTTCGCTTGATCTTTGATGGCAAAATGCAGAGTTTATAATGAACAGGTAGATTTCACCTCAGCTGAGTTCTATGTGCATGTGTCAGCCTGGAAGCTGTGTGTACGTCAAAGAAAAAGGCAGTTTGTATCCTGCATGTGTGAGGAAGAGGAGTTGGTTAACAGTGGGGCATGGTGGTACCTGCCTGACCTGCTTTGCACAGGGGACTCTGGCTTTGCTCTCTCTCGAGTAGAGCTGAAATCCATACAGATCTGCACAAAGCCAAAAAGGCTCCCAGATTAAGCTGCACCTAACAAGCCCAAAAGCCCCACAGTGTTTATGTAGTGGGAATCTAGTTTATCTAGACAGGAATGTGGTTTCTGTGCAGCATTCTGTCGGCTGCACAGACTTGCTTCTGTTTATTAGGAGATGCTTACTCCAGTTGGGTTCTGACTGTTTTGTTTGCAGAGTGTTTTTCAGCCACTTGATCCTGCTCAGTAAGCTAAGTTCTGCTCAAACATCCGTTATACACCTTCTGACAACAGAAGTTTGTTTGTTTGTTATTTTATTGAGGTTTTCTTTCAAAATTATATTATTTAGAGTATGTAAGAAGAGGGGGCTTTGGCTTGACATTGACATGGATCCGCTGGACACATCTATGGCTCAAGAGGTGTCTCTCCTTTGATATGAGTGAAGGACGTTAACATGAGTTAGGTACTTTTCTAGTCAGTTCTGAAATTTAAATTATTTTTGATCCTTGTCTATTTTCAAAAGAGGAAAAGCTTCTGTTCAGGTCCATTTCTGTGTGCTGGCATAATGTGATATATCTCTGTGTATGTGTGTGCATGTCAAGCCTGAAAGGAAGATAACTGAACTTTCTGCTGCAGCTGGACAGTGACAACATTCTGTTCAGGAGTTAAGTCACTAATGTAGTTATCTTCCTTCTGGAGAGAAAAAGAATTAGTACCACACTGATAAGTAGCACTCAGTGACAGAAGTGTTTGCTGTTTGCTTAACCTGAGGAATGTAAAAAATATTTGAAACAGTAGTCAAGCACAGTATTATCGTCCTCAAAGGCTCTGGGTTTGCACTGACAAAACTTAGGTTTGTGGTTGAATGTGTTTGGATTAGAAAGAGAATGGCTGAAGGGTGAATTTGGAGGTGGCTTCAGAAAAAAGTGACTTTTTAAATACAATGCTTTATTTCCGAAAGCTGAAAAATGTGGCTCATTTGTCTGGGCTGCACATAGCCAGCACTGGCTGGTGTCAGTCAAGTTTTATTAACAAGTCCAGCTCTTTTGACTTTTATGGGATTGCTTAGGGTGTTCCTGGTAGGGAACATGCTGCCGATGACATAACTGCTAACATTTAGCTTATTTGAAATTTGCATGCATGCAAATACTGAAGAAATGTTTTTATCTTACCTTGCCTGTGATGCCACATGTTGCCTTTTCAGAATATACCCTTGTCATGGTTGGGAAGTGAATCTGCACCACAGTCACTTGGGAAATAGCAATGATTTTGTTTTAGAGTTGTTACTTATTTACATGTGCCAAAGCATCTTGATTTTTTGGTTCTTGTTTTCTTTTGTTTTTTTAAATAGCCTGCTAAAACAAACCGAGCTTGTTCAGCACAGCTATTATCTGGATATTATTTACAAAGTGAAAAATAGTGTGGTATGGCTCTGCAGTTTTTTTAACACCAGATTCTTACCTCATTCTAGATGTATATTAGGCAGGTCTTGACTTCAGATCACAGATATGAATACAAATTATGTAATATTTAATATGGATTGATGCACGCTAGATCACGTACATGTCATTTAATTGAACTAACTGATTAAGGTGTTTAAGACTCTGTTTTCAGGAAACCCTCTTGAAACTACCTGATGGTGTTTCAGAGTTCCTGAATTGGCATCCATGGGTTCTTGCAGTCAGATCTGCCACCTGCCACCTCCCTTCAGCCTAAAGCTAGGACTAAAGTCCTAGGAAAAGCGAATCTACAACACACACAGAGCAATGTCAAACCACCCCAGGCACAGGCTCCTTGCCTGGACCTTTAAGCATCACAGGTGTTACAGCTTCCACTTCCCTTAATATCTCTGCTCTTAACAAGGTTTTCCGGCTATAAGAGAAAGTTGTTAAAAAAGAATCCAAAAAAGTCCAAACGCAAGTAGTTGGAGAAGTTTGGTAATCTTGGAATATGAGAGAAACTTACCTAAACCACAGGAGCATAAGACACGTGGCGACCTAACAAAATTAATATTGTCACCAGTAAGGGAAAAGGCTGCATGGCAAAGCAGCCCATGCTCACAGTCTATCAAGGGGAAGGATTGTGTCAGCTGTGCTAATTCTGTGCAGGAAAAGTCCCTGAGCACTCTTTCTCGGTCATCTTCTCCATTATATGGATGAAATAATAATGGGACTAAAAGAATAGAAGCAGCAGTCACATGCTGGAAGGAAAGGATAGGAGTATATTTGGAATGTTGCTTCAGCTTGCTTCGTCAGGGCTAACTGCTCGATGAGTACAGCTAACAGCAGTGGTAGATGACTTACATTTTCAGCATTGTAAGTACAACCTCAGTATAACTTCATGCACAGGAAATTTTTGTGTAGCCCTATGTGTATCTATAGGATTGGGAACTCATATACGACATAAATTGTACAAATGTGCTCATGTACTGTTCTTTGTAGTGTTCTGGAGTAGACCTGCCTAGCCTGCTGAGGCTTGAAAGGTAAGTTGTATGTAGGCCACAGATATTTCTTTCAATCTGCTTTTATACTGAGGCAAAGCGAAACCTTTAAAGCTTTGACTGTTCTGGGGGCATATTCCAAAGGGGTGAACAAGGCATTGAAAATGGGTTTGTCACATTACCTTGTTTTACCAAATTGCTCAGTTTTGCCTTCAAGTATTTTGTTCTTAACTTAGCATCGAGAAGTACTTTTCTACGTAAAATGTGTATTTCAGTTTTATAATGTTCAGTATTAATTTTGTATTTATCATATTAACATCCAGGTTGTCCCATTTGACTCAGAAGGCTGAGTAAAGAGGGATTCCCTATCAAATATTGGGAATGTTACCCAATCCTTTTTCAGCATAAATATATTATTTTCTAGAAGAATAAGAATAGGGTGGAAAGCTCATAGATTACCAGGCCATGCTCCTGCTGTTGCAGTCAATCCCATCACATAATTTCTTCTGTAATCTGATCATACTTCACTCGTAAGCCACTTGTAATCGGTGTGAACCAGCCACCAGAAACAGGGCTTGTTTATCATCCCTGCTCTGAGGATTTCAAGACTTTTCAGCTTCCAGATGAATCTTGTGCCAAAATGTGTCAATTTTGCGCTTCGTTAAAATGCTTCACCTCAGCTTTGATTTTTTTTTCTCTTGGTTTCCATGTTGTTATGCTTCAGGTTTGTTAGACTGGCTTTTTCAAATGTCAAAAGTCTTCTTCCTACTGAGTGAGCTATAGCCTGTGGTCTTATAGCACTTTAACCTGCGACAGCAGAGCACACGTTCCTCTTCGAATCTCATCAAAGGGAAACCGGCAAGTGTCATATCTGGAACCTGCAGTTGCTCATTCTTAGATTACCTCTTTCTGTAGCAGAGGATCAAACTCGCTCTTCTGGAAGACTGGGACTGTAGATAAGTAAAACATCTATAGCTAGGTTAAAAATGAAAAAACATTTTTCCAAAAATGTATTCAAAGCCCCAAGACGCCCACTAACATCCTCAAAAAATAAAAAGCTCTCCAAAACACCCAACGAAAATCTTAGTAATTTTATTTTTTTATTCCCCCCATCTTGTTTTGTATATGTAAGATCATAGGATAATTTAAGTTGAAAGTGAAGTCTGGAGAGCTCAGGAAGTTCAGCCTCCTGCTTTAAACAGAGCTGGCTTTGAAGTCCATGCTACTGCACTGGACACCACAAAGGTCTTTTGCAAGGAGGCTCTTTCATTAGAGGATAAAGAGCATCACAGTTGTGAAATATCTGTAAAATACATTTTCAAATAATTTTTTTTCCATAACTACTCCCCACACCATCTGGCTTTCTTTCTGGAAATATTAATAGGAGGTTTTCAATTTATTCCCATTTAATATTTCAGTTTAAAACTAAATTTCGGCTTTTACTAAATTCATATAGATCTTTACTTAGGGACTAGCTAAAATAACATTGAAATAAGAAGTCATACAGGTTTATTTGGAAAAACAGAAAAATTCAATTTGAACTTGACCAAAATCCTTTTATTAGTTTTAAAGGAACATTAGTTCTTTATTCTTCTCTGTCCATCTCTCCTTCTGGAAGGCAAGAATGTATTGACATCTGTTTACTCAACATTGTTTTATTTTCAAAACTTTTCATTTGGACTATTCAATTATGGCTGGTTTTGCCATGGCTTTTAGGCCATAGGTGGTCTTCTGGAATTCAGCTTTTGAAGGCTGCATCTCTGTAGACATTCCTGCAAAGAAGCTGAAATCAGGCAAATGTAATATCTTTGACTGCAGGGAAAAAAAACTCTAGAGAAACCCCAAAACCACCTGTTTCCTTATTCTTCTCTAAAAATTGCCTGTATGTGGAAGGGTAATAATGAAATCGAACAATTCATTTTATTTGGAGTCAGTACAAATCCCATGGAAGAAAGAAAATAGGATCTCTAGCAATGCAAATCCCAGCCAACAAGAAGTTTCCATCAGCATGGCTTTCTGTAAGCCACAGTTATTAGAAATCAAGAAGGAAATGAAAGCCACCTCATGCAGAGGATTTTGAAGGCCGCCTTTCCAAACTACCATTCATCTGTGAAATTTGGGACTTGTGTCTAGTTAAAGCATTTCTAGGTCTTTGTGTAGCGATTTTTGCACTTGTATTTTAGGGCAGTTTACCATCTGAGGGTAGAATCGCTCGGCTCCGGCTGGTTACACAACAGCCCCAGCAGATGGCTGTGAGCGGAGGTTACAGCGTTATGTAAGGGCTGGAGCTGGGAATCGCTGTCCCGCGAGCCGGGAACATCCTGGTGCCGCCGTGAGAGACGTGCAGCACTTCCCGAAACGAGCACCTTCTGAAGCGATGAGCCTCCAAAGCAGCACCTCCTCCCAGCCCTCTTACAAACACGTTACGATTTCCTAAATCTGCTGTTGGCCATTTCGTGTCTGGAAAGCTGCAAATGTAAATATCATTGAAGTCTATGTTCTGTGACACCCTGGGAGGCTCTAATTTTGCCTGTTGCCCTAAGTAACTAACTTTTCTGACTTGTATACTCTCCTACTGGCAACGTGTTACTGTTGGTGTCAATCTCCCACTGTCTTTCAGAAGGACTTCCCTGATTTTGCCTGGATGGACAAGGTGCAGTCAATCACTTGACTTGTGAGATCACATTTTCAAACCTAAGAGGAAATTTCAGCAGTGCAGCAACCGTAGTTCTTCATGCTCAGGGAGAAAAGCGTAAGCAAAGATCGGTCATTGTGAGATGACATATAGGAAAATTGCACAAAACATCACTGTAATTTAGCTGAAAAGCATTCATTTTGTTGAGTTCTTGTCTTTGTAAATGAGCTACGCAGTTGTCCAACGAGCATCTTACTTTAACAGTACTATTTCACTTTATGATGTTAAATTTTTTCACTTCTGATGTTGAATTTTTCATGATTGGTTGAGATGGCATGGTATAGGTTTCATCAAGATGTCATTGCCTGTTGCAGGAGCTAGGAAGGACACATGGAGAAAAGAGATGGATTTCTCTTATTGGCAGTTAAGATTATGCCTTTGAATATATCTATCCATGTTAAATATAAGTCAGAAATGATTGTTTTACCATCTCCTGTGAGTGGTTCTGCATTAAAACGATTCTAGCAAAAAATGCAGAAGTGTGGGGGCAGATAAATCATGGAGTTGTGGGGTTCCTGATATTGTGATCTGTCCTGTCCAAAGCACACTTTTCTGACTGTGAAGTAGTGAACAGCAGGAAGACAAATTCTGCGCTGCACAAGCACAGCTCAGGATCAGTCCAACACATACTGTCTTGAGAGTGAAAACATTAAGAGGCTCATACATGAGAGCTAAAGCTCCTGCCAGGAGGATTTCTGCTGAGTGTGCTGATCATCTTCCCAAAACGAGTGCCTCAGAAGAGCCTCTGTGCTCTCAGCTGAACTTCACTCTTTGCATTAAGTCCATACTTCACCGCAAGGATGCTTATTAAGGCAATTACTGTTAGACTTTTCACTTGGAGCTTCTACCAGTGTTGACTCAGCTAATTTGAACAATCTCTGCTCATGAAGGAAAACCTGGAATGAGTATCATACAAAATTAGTGTAGTGAATGCTCTGTGTTGTTGTGAAGACGAGATTCTTGGAGGGCAGTGTGTGTCTGTACATACCTGCCTACAGGTGTGGCAATCTTACTGAAAACATTGAGGGTCTGTATTACTATGAGTTTGATTACCACATCAAAGTTGTAATCTTTTGCTAAGAATAAGAATAGTGCTGAGACTCCTGAAGGCATTTCCTGGCTCTTTTCTTAGGCCTAACATAAAACACTTTAATTTAGCAACAGGGAATAGTCACTTCTGGTTGAAACTTTACTGTGCAAACCCGGCAATTTATGTAACTATTATTTCCTGGATCAGAAAGATCAAATGATAGAATCTCGGTCTCTCTGGGACTGGTAAATGTTTGTTAATGAAGCTTTCAAGGCTTCATTGTCCTCACGTGATTTCCATGTCGTGTATGATTACTATCTTCTAGAAGTTTTGGTATCGACCATTGCCAAAATTGCCAGCTGTGAGCACATGTATTCATTTTCTTCAGTGATAAATTTGATCATGGCAGGAATTTCTTAAAGGCAAACCAGTTCAGTGCTGTCCCAGAAGCGAAGCAGAGAGCAGACTCTGACAGGCAGTTCTTGCTGAGACGATTTCTGTTGGGAGGAGCAGATTCACTTCCAGCCTTTGCAGAGAGCACCCTGCTCCCAGGGCTCTGGGCTCTTTGCTCTCACTGCAAGCACCTGTTTGCTCTAGAGAAAAAGTCCGATTGTTTGCCGCCATCAACAGTCACAAGTTAATCGGGCCTGGGAAACAGAGAGTTTCTCTTGTGCCTCTGTGCACAGGCTGAGAACAGGTTTGGCAGTCAGCTCTGGATGGTCATACAAAGAAAAAGTACTGAAACATAGAACAGGTGGTGTAACAGCCAAGCCCTGCCTGTCACTGCCCATTGCTTTTCTGCAAGTAATTCTGCTCTTTGACCTTGTTTGTCTTCCCCAACCATTTTACCATCTCAGCTGAGTTAGCAAGAGAAGAAGATTGTAGTACATATGCTGCTAAGATACCAGTTTGTTTGGGTTTTTTTTTAGTCTTTTACCTTCTGTCCCAGCATATCTACTTTATTTCCTTCCCCATTTGTGAGGGGCTTTTTCCTTCGGCATCTGAATTATATTTCAGTTAGTGAGTCTTCTCTCTCTGCCAGTCCTTGCTACCACTCAATATTTGCCACGTGCTTTTGCTGTGATTCCTTCCCACACTGTCACAGTATGTGGCCTTTACTCCCTCTCTGCCACCAAGATTTGAGTCCTCTGTTTCCAGTCTTCCAGATGAATGCCTTAATCACAAATTGCTTTTCACAGGCTGTCTGGTCTGTCTCATTTAGGCTTCCCTTTCTTCCTTATCTAAAATTTTTACTTTTGTTCCATAATGGAATAAAAAATATAATTTGGAGTTTAATTTAGTATCCAAAATGCTCTTTAAATGTTTACAATGAACAGATGTCCACATTTAATTTCATTTCCAAAGGAGTTGGCTCCAATTATCTCTGAAGATACAGAGAGAGGTTAATACCTGATGCTTATCAGGAGAAAATATTCACTGTGTGGGCTGTTTGTGAAAAGCAGCATCTAAATTTAACTTCGATTCTTGTTTTGTTTGGTTTTAGTAAAACTGAATTTTTCTTGGAAAAAAAGGTTGCATTTTCAATACAGGTTGTTTTTATGTGTCTCAACAGAGCTTTTATTGGGAAAGCTTTTTCAGCTTCAGAAGGAAAGAGTTCTTACCTGGTACAGGAAAAGAGGCCCAAAAGTAGCAGACAACAGAATATTTGTCCATAACAGGTGAAACGCAGGTTCAAGTCCTTGGTCTGCTTGCTGTGACTTTGCTCTCTTGCAGGTGAATGCCTGGATCACAGCACAGAAAAGGGAGCCGGTCAGTCAGTGTCTTTTCTTGGGGTTGTGGTTGTAGAAGTCTTTCCCAGAAGAGAAAGACTGAGCCTTTTCTGCTATTTCCCAGCTAACTCTAGTGATGAGTTGGTAAACTTGAAAAGTCTACCATAGTAAAATGTGTATTTTTACAGTATAGCCCTACCCTAGAGAAAGTTCAGCACAGAATTTTGCCGTATTGATCATCTATACCATACTTGGTGCTAGAGTTTACAAGATGTAAGATACTGACGTAGGTCTTGATCCTGAAAAAGACTGTATTGATAGATACTGTTTCTCAAGATAAATACACAAATAAATGGTATGGAACAGTTTCAAAGCATCCAACTGAATTATTTGCATTAATTTGTGGTTTACATCGCAAATTTACCATTTTCTTGGTAAGGAAATTACCTACTGCATTTTAACCCCGGATTCAATGAGTCCTTCTGACAAGACTTTTTCGAGAAGCTGAGCAGCTCTAATGTAGGAGCCTGGCTTCTTCTGGTTGAGGAGCTGCCCCTGAATGACTCCATCTGCATCTGGCAGACAATGCTGTGCACTGACGGGGAAAGAGGGTCCTTTTGAAAGAGCTTGTTGGTCTGTGGAGGTTAGCAGTTGTAATTACAAATATGTATTTATGTTAATACGTATAAAAGCAGAAGGTATTTTTGTTTCTGTAAGGACTTTTATGGGTTCCAGTCTGATCTAGCTGTCTTTGAAAGTTTGGTCTCATATTAATGCCACATTAGTTTGCTGTCTTTATCAGTCTCCATGTTTTAAGCAACCCTTGTGGTCAGGATTTGTTTAGTGCTCAGTAAATATTCAAAGATTTAAATGCTTTTAAAGGCTTAAAATACTGTCTGTACACTTCTGGAGAAAAGATTACTTATTTCAGAAGAAACTGGGTTAAGCCATATGTGTAGATGTCTGGTGAGCTCCAAGTAAAAGTGCTATTTACCAATGCCATTCTCAGTAATTCATTATTCATTTTATAGGCGCTGGAAACATGGTGAGTAAAGCCTAGAGAAAAGGGAGCTTAGGAGAGACCTTCTCACTCTTACAATTCCCTGGAAGGAGGCTGTAGACAGGTGGGGGTTGGTTTCTTCTTCCAAATAACAAGTGACAGGACAGGAGGAAATGGCCTCGTTTGCAATAGGGAAGGTTTAGGTTGGAAATCAGGAAAAGTTTCTTCACCAGAACGGTTGTCAGGCATTGGAGGAGGCTGTCTAGGGAAGTGGTAGAGCCACCACCTCTGGAGGTATTAAAAAGCCGCCTGGGTGTGGCACTTGGGGACACGGTGTAGCAGTGGACTCAACGGTGGTGAGGTTAGTGGTTGGACTCGGTCTTAAAGGTCTTTTCCAAACTAAACGATTCTGTGATTCTGTGGTTCCAAGGGGCCTTGTTACAACATGGGTTTGTAAGCACAAAGATGACAAGTGGGGCCCGGCTGGGCTGGTGATGAGGACACTTTGTTAAGGTGTCAACAACTATAATAGTTGTTGCTAAATATAGCGATGCATCTGCTTGGGGAGATCGTGACCCATTTCGGTTGGTTCTTGTTTTAGGAGCTTTCTGTGCCTTTGGAGGTACATTCAGGGTAACCTATTTCTCCCTCAGGACTTCTGCTTTCCTCAGTCTTGCGTCAGTCAGAAAGCTCTCACCAGAAGCTGTCGTGAAAGCAGCCAAGTCTCTACCTGATTTTTCATACCACCCTGCAGATGTATGAATAAAGATAACCTCGAGTTTCCTGTGTAGTTAATGGGTGAGATGTATTTTCCTGCTCCATCGGAGGCTAATCAGAATATGGCAAATGAGGGAAAAGCCAAATTTAGATGTTATAAGGTGATATGAAGAGACTATTAAGTCTTCTGACCATTTAGGAAGCTCCAATCTGACAACCCAAGGAAGACTCAAAGTCATAGCTGCTCAATGTCTGTCTGCTCCTTAGCAGAGGGAAATTGCTCAGTGGCTGCTAGGGCAGATCTGCGCTGAGAGCAGGGACATCAACCCTGCTGTGTTGGCAAAACATCACAAATCTCGAGATGCTCAGCTGAACTCAGTGCCTTGGAAGCATCACGAGGCTGACTGCTGAAGTTCAGCATATATGAAAATGAAAACATCTTTCTATTTATTTTTTTTTTCCCCTTCACTATAAGAAAACTAAAAAAGAAAAGGAAGATGACAAATTTTTTTTAAAAATAAAAATTTAGACTATATGTTTATTTATTCATTTAGTCTTGGGCTAGGTTCTATTTTAGGATGCTTTAAGTATATCTCAACTGAAGGGAATAATGTAACATCAGCAATCTGCCTCTTGGGTCAATAGTGCTCAGTACTTAATAAAATCAAAGGCTCTTTCTAAAACTCGGCAGAGTGCTAATAGTTAACTATGTTGCTCAAATATCCAGATCTTTCTGCACTCCCTTGCTGCACAGCACCATCAAGATGGACAATGTGGATGAGATTTTTTTTAAAAAAGGAAAAAAAAGCTTTTTCATTGATGTTGTTTTAAATATTTTCCCGTGTGTTATGTAATCAGTTTTTGTTCAAGTGAAGAGATTTCCAAATGAGCCCTTGCTTGCCCAGAATAAGACCTGGGAAGTCTCCTGTATGTTTTAGCTTCCCAGCTGAGTTTGTCCTGAAAATGAAAACTGCTTAGGCCTAAAGTCAGAATGAGATTTACTAAGATGAGAATGAGGCTTACTCAAGTCTTAAAATAAGAATTACTCATATTTAGAGGGGTCAAGGAAAAAAAAAGGTATTAAAAGATGCTTGATCTTCCCTGCCTTTCAGCCATGACCCTCAATCAAGTGGTTTGGAGGAACCAGGCTCTGAAGTTCTTCCCATTTTGATCTTTTATATATAAATGTTCCTTCTAACCTCTAGGATGTGCTGACATCAACCAAAATTTTTAGTAGTTACTGCTCATCTTTGCAATTTGCATTACTAACTTTCAACAGCCTTTCATTGGCTGACAAGTTGCCTGTTAGAGCTTTGATCCTTAGAGTTACTCATTAAAATCACTCCAAGGATTCTCTAGTTTGATTATTCTGAGTATCTCTACACATTTTCCACTGGAACAGTTTGTACCTTTTGCTTAATAAAAATGGGTCAGTTTTAGGGGGGAAACCCAACGTGTGTAATTGGAATCCTTTTGCCTGACATCTGCATGTGCTGAAAACCATTCAAAGTTGATTGCCAGAGGAGAATTCGAATAAGTTTGCTCTAAGGGCTAGGAAGTGTGCATTGAAAATTTGTGGCATGTACCTTTTGTCCTGGCTGCTGTGGGCTTTTGCTTTTTCCTCAGCATCAGTGTCTCACTGCAATATTACCCAAAACACAGGAAGAACAGTATGAAAGTAATTCACACCTATAATATCCTTCAGTGCCTACAGAGATTGAAGCTGACGAGTGGTTTGGAGAGCAGCAAGGCAGATGGGCTCTCTGAGCAGAAGAAAGAGCAGCAGCAAAGGAAATATTAATGCCAAGAGTGATAGTAAAGTTTAAAAAGTAATAAGTGTAGCTGTGTAGTGGGCATTAGCTAAGAGATTCTTCAGGAGGAAGGAGTTTGGAAGAATATGTGATCAGAGAAAGAATTAATATTGCTGCCTAACCACATCCTATCTTATTCTTTATGCAAAATCCCTTACCAGCAAATTATATGTGGTAGGAGTAGATAAATATTTCAGCAGTATATGGTTGGCTCAAAAAACCACAAAACCAAGTCAGGGAATACAAGAAAACCACTACATTTTCAGGTGAGTTTTGTGGAGGTTTAATAGTGTAAGACAATGGAGCAGCAGGGGTAGGAGGCCAGGAGGAGCAGCTGGAAAACCCTTCTCAATATGATGGATGTGAACAAACTCGGTGTTCAGCTCTGCAGAGCCCTGTCTGCTATTGCTGCCTTGGGCTCACGGTCAGGGTCTGGCTCTGGGCTCAGGCAGATTGCTGCAGAGGGACTTTGGGATGCCCTGAGATTGTGGAGTGTCTTAAATTGCTGGCCATAAAAAGCCAGAAGTGAAAGAAAAGTTAAAATAGACACAGCTGCTTTGATCGATGCTCTAGGAATGTTTAATCCCTAGGTGCTGACCACAGGGTGCCCTGATTTATATCTGCTCCTCCCTGGTGCATGTTAAAGTCAGAATGCCATTTTCTGCCATTTTCTGTTGTTAATGAGAGCTGTGTTCAGACAGGACTGGATTTGGTACAAGTTTACAATCAAGAATTCCATTCAGAGCTCTCCTCTACACCATTATTTTTATTTCAGTGGTTTTGATTGATAAAGACTGAAAAGCAACTGCATGAAGTTGTCAGCCTTGAGTGGAGCTGCTATGGCCGTTTATTTTGGTCTCTTATTCATGAAGAAAAAGGCATGCACAGAGCTGTTTTCATTTGGGCAGAGTGTGGTATTTACAGTGTAAAAATTAGATGTCAGAATCAGTGAAGTGACAGGGAAGCAGCAGCGTGTGCATCCTAGAGCAGTGACTGTGTGTGTGAGCTGAGGATGCTCTGTGTGCAGAGTGCTGAGATGCTGACACCGATATGTACCTGGTTTTTATTGTTACACGAGCTGACTGATACAGTTGCTACTTTTTTATTGATAGCAATTCAGAAGAATGGCTATTCTTTTCTGCTTTAACACGTGTTGGCTTGAAAAACAAATTTTGTGGTGTGCTTTGGTCAAAGAGAAAAGTACTACTTTATCCATGTCAGTACTGGGAAATACATAATGTATTTTTCTGGAGAAGTTGGACAGACTGAGGAATTTTATTTTGTTTCACATTTATCTGTAGACTTGGATCGGTTGTCCAGCAGTTTGATTGACTGATGCAGCTTCTGTTTGACATGCATCCAAATGTACTCATTTGTTTTGCACTTGTGTTATTATCCATAAATCTCTCAAGCCTTAGGTACTAGCAGCTGCATCACTAGTTGAATGTAAAACAATGCATCTTCTCTGTAAGAATGCAAAATGTCATACGCAAAAGGAAAAGGTCAAGACAGAGAGCAAAATTATTAGAGGAATTTTGGCACCTGTGGATATTTAATAATATTTAGACTCCTATATGTCTTAAGTATTTTTTTTAATTATACTTTGTGAAAATTAACTTCCTATTGCCTTTGAAACACCCAGAAATAAATTAATGGCTGCTGTACATTTTCGTATATCGTTTTAGGGCTTGGGAGGTTTTTCTCTCTCTTTTGAATCCTGAGTGGTGTTCTTAGTGTTTGCCTTGGTTTGGTTATCTTGGTAGTGGATAGGATATCTGAGAGCAAGCATGGGACTGGAAAGCTGGCAATGGAGAGAAGGTAAGATGAAAACTATGGGTGGCAGCTGTTTGTGTCTGAGTCCCTTCCCAGCATGTGGTTGTCAAGGAGGGTCTGTGACTGGAAGGTTTTATAGATCTACTCAGGGCTGTGGAGGAACATTTGAACCCTAAAACTATACAGAATTTTCCTCCAATCTGTCCTTAAATTACATACGTGCATTGAGACTGTTTCAGAGTGCAAATCTTGCAGATGTGACAGAACCCAGAGCTCAACCAACCCTATCTGGAAATTCTGCTTTCGTAAGCCTTTTTTCCTATCAAACCCATTGTGGTCGCTTCTTTTTGGCCATTTGCAGAGTAGGAAATCTGTAAAATGAACTTGTATCTTTCATATGGTGGAGTAACTTACAGACTTTTTCTAGTTTGAGTATACCAGGAAAATTAGGAGACTGGGAAATGAGTACAGTAGAGAAAGTGAGGGCTGTCGGTGTGTAGATCTAAGTGTTGCTGCAAAGCACTTGGATCTGGAGTGTCCCATAACTTAGATGCTTATTGCTAATTGCCTCTCACAGTACTTTTAAATTACTATATCAGTTTTCTGACTACATTATATGAGTTTTAATCTAGCTATTTCTGATTTGAGTGATTAATTTTGTGCTGCAACGATATTTTATGAAGTTTTAATTTGCTCATGAGAAATTTATTTCATATGGGGCTGTATGGCTTTCCAAGATCATTTCTGCAGTTCACTGTGTGCTGCGCTGTCCTGTGACTGAATGAGGAAATACCCAAGCAAATTCGAAATTATGTAGGTCAGGTTGTGGAAGCAGTTTAGCTGCAGCAGCACAGAGCTCAGCAAAAGCCAATTAATTTGCCTGCTTGTATAAATACTGCTCTGCCTGCCCCTCTCCCTAAAGAAGAAAAGCAATTTTGTCCATCTTCCACCCATTAACTCTCACAGCTCCCTTTTCAGCATAACTTACATGTGTTATTCACAGCCCAGTTTCTTCACAGTCTGTCCTTACTGTGTTATTCTGATCTGGTTTGAGTGCATGACAAAGGCACAAAGTTCAAGGACGAAAAGGGTGTTTTGGCTGATGAGAATGTCTTCAAAAGTAAATAAAGAATAAATCTAGAGCATAATGAATCTGCAGGACTTACATCACCATAAAATCACTTCAGGAAAAGAACTGGGTTGCTGTCTTCTGTAAACTTCTCTGTGAGTGTGTTAAACTTCGCTAATAAGCTTTTTTCATTATTGGCTAATTAAGCAAAGTGTTCTGTTCTCTTATTGCCCTTATGCTCTCAAAGCTCCTTTTAGTATCCGTGTTCAGCATGCCCTTTAGAAAATAAGTTTGCTTGTTTTTTTAGTCTTCCATCTAAGTCTGCATTCTGCATCATCTGATAAAATAAAGGCTTTGTGTGTGTTGCATAGAATAATAACATTAGTTCTGACCCAAGGGCTTAGCCAGCACTGAACATTCTGTGAAATTAGCAGTTAGGAAAAGAAGCTGGTGATACTTGGATATCTTTGATGCAGTTATGGATACAAAATAATGGGCAAATTCTCCTGTCTGAACAGGACATGTCAAACAGAAGGAAGTTGTTCACAACTGCAGCGCTAAGGCTGCCATGGAGGTGCCTTTTGTCATCATTTTCTCCTAGGCTCACACTCCATCATATTGATCTCACTCTCCCCTTAAGTGAAAAGACAACCAGAGTATTTTCTAACCTGTTTGTCTGCATTTTTTTAATGTGCCATATATCTGAGCTAAAATATAATGCCTTATTTAATCTGGCCATTTTAAAAAAAAACAAAACTATTAACGTCACCGAATTTTACAGTTGTGCTCTCAGCTGGGAAAAATATCTCTCATTTCTAAATATCTGTGTCAGTGCTGATTGATTTCCTTAATACACTTTGCACAGCTGTACCAAATTACTATTTTATTTTTTTTTTCTAATGCATACTTTATGCTTATAAATGCTCTTGAAAAATCACTGAGAGCTCTGTGGAAGCTGCTATTGTAATAATTGTAACCAGTTGTATAAAATTATGCTGTCATGCTGTCTTTTCCAATTAAACTTATAACATTTTTGTATGGGATTTAAAAATCTATATCGTAAATTGGAGGGAATGGGTCCTTGACATTTCTATTAAAAGGCAAATTATATTTCTTCATGGCATAACTTGAGAAAAAAAAATATATAAGCAGTCAGCCTCTTTTCCTAAGATGAAAGTGTGCTAAAATACACCATTTATCAGTAAACTGCAACCAAGAACAACTGCAAAGATTTTCCTTTTCCATCACAGACAGCATCTTTTCCAGCTACATTAAACACTCCCTACCAGTGCAGGAGCAGCACACACAAACGGATGCACTTTATCTGCTGCGAGCAGTGCTTCCTGCTGCTCACTGCTGAGTGTCCTCTACTTGTGCTTTCTTGGCACTCAGAGCAGGAGTGGGACAGGGTCTGACAAGGCCAGGCACAAGGCGTGGTGTCCATCCTCATGTTTAACGTGTCTGCTGTTCCCCTTTGAAGCAGGAATGGGTTCATGGCAGAGCAGAGCGTCCTGACACTGAAACTTTTGCAGACACTTGAAATGCCACTGCCACATTTCTCCCGCTAGCATATGTAAAAAAGTGGGAAGCCACATTGCAGTGTGTGGGATTTCACACAAAAATAAACAGGAGAAGGTGGAGGGGAAGGAGCAGTGAGAGAGAACAGGCTGAATTTATTGGCCATGGGCAGAGAAAGCAGAAATTAGCACAACCTAGGAAAAGCAGTGAATGGGATACAAAGTTGAAGCAACCTGTAGCATTACCTCAGCTGAGATATTTGCTAATTAATCTGATTCATCTCACTCATCGTGGTGGAGTTTGATTTGTATTATTGTTGTTACGATTAGCTTTCCCTTTTAGTAGAGATTTTATTTAGCAGCATCCAGTTAGATGGGATGTATCTTTGGTGAATGCATTTCATAGAAATACCCTGCTCTTCCCCATCCCAGTTCTGTGGATGTCCCAAGGGAAAAATGGGGAAGAATGATCTCATTTGCTCAAGAGAGAAACGTTTATCCTCAAAATGGCAATTTCTTAAGAAAATGTTTATAAACAGTATAAGTGTTTTGTTTTGGTTTACTTGGTTCTTTTGCCCTGCAGTGCGTTTAATTTTGTTAAAAGCAGCTTAATGGACTGTAAGAAAATGAAAATATGCAATTGCAGAGCAGCTAATCAGACTCCAATGACACTGACTCCAAGTTGGGCAGACTAGGGCTGTGTGCTTTTTTTTATGGCATTTGTCATATCTGTCTTCAGACACTTATTTAGAGATCTGTACCACTGACTGAGATTATCTTCCAGAAATATGGCAAATGCTGCAGCCCTTAACTCATATTAATTCTTCAGCAAGTATTTCTTCAGGTACTGGGACAGTTGTTAGGCAAGTAACCAGCTCCTATGTAATTACTCTGTGTGTATTTAAACCTGCTGCAGTTGCAGGCTGAACAGGAAAGAAAACATCAAAATTTCTATTGTAAGTTCCCCAAGCAATTTAAACAGCATTAGAAAAAAAACAAATAATAAAAAAAAGGAAAATGTTATAATGTCTGTGCAGCAGTTTAGCACTTACACAAAAGACAGAGAAAGGCACAGCATACAACTGCGTTTCTTGTATGACTGTGTGTGTACACAACCTGTAATTACCGCAACGTGGTTTTTTAAAAGCTGTTTTTAGAAATTCAGTCTTAAGACCTCTGCCTTGAATTTTGTTTTAGAACTCCTTTCTAAACCCAAAATATGTTTACTCTAAAACTTGTTCCTCCGTGCAAAACTTGGTTATAGAAAAGAGTTAGATCTTGAACTGTTTTGATTTATTTTATCTGTAAGTTGTCACACAAATATGACGGGAACACATTTTCTGTATTAAATTCTCTCTGGTTTATAATTCTAGATGAAATCTAGTTAGTGGGGCAGAAATTTCCTTCATAGGCAAAAGGTATTTAAGGAAAATCTTCATTGTGACAGTTTGCTCCCAGCTGGGCTGGCAGTGGGACGAGCAGCTGTGCCAGCCAGCCCAGCCCCCTGCTGGGCCTGTCCGAGTGAACTTGTCCTCAAAGGGCACATCTTGTGCTCTCCTCTCCCATGAGAGCTCTGACTCAAAGGCCCTGCTCATAGCTTTTTACCTCCTAGATGTTGCTTCATGGATGGAGTTCTTTGTTTTGTTTCTGGTCATTCTCGCAGCACCAGTAGGTACGTGGTATATTTTTTTATCTTTTAATATGCTATATTTTACAGGAATGTAGGAAGTGATGGTAGCAGCAGTGATCAGGGTTTTTTTAAAAGTATTTGACCACCATTGTTTGAGTGAAATATTGCTGATCCAGCACAGTAATTGATAGATGTTCCAATGCCTGTCAGGAAATTGCAGCTGTATAGAATGATGGCCTGGGAAATATGTCAGAGATGTCATGGAGTCTATAAATACGCCAAGCAGATAAATATAAAGGAAATATAAGAATGATTGAAGCTGAAAGATAATGTTTGTGCAAGAACAAATGGGTTTAAGTTGGTGAGGTATGAATTTAGCCTGAAAACCAAAGGAAAATTCTTACACATCAGAGAAATCAGGTTCTGCACCTTGGAGCTTAAGATGTGTTTAAGACCTGAGCTGGTCAGCACAATATGATAGTGCAGATGGCTCAGATTTGCTTTTTTTGCCTTCTGTAGTTGCTGGATCCCAAAGAAATGTCCCCCATGTGAGCAGAGACTCCAGCTGCTCGTGCCCTGTGAGCTTTCTGCTAGTGCAGCTGTTTGGCACAAGTAGGAGCAGACACCTCAGCAAAATGCACATTTCAGAGCACACGTGGGTGTGTGAGCGCTGACCTGAGCTACCTGCCGGGAGCAGGAATAGCAGCGTCAGGGAAGAGCCAGCTGCAAGAGCACGAGGTGTTCCTGCACTGGGATAACTCATGCACGGCTGCTTTTCCATGCACCAGTAACTGTGCAGGTGTGCTCCTGCTGCAGTCTGGCTGAATGTGGGAATGTGAGGCTTGGTGCAGGAATCTCTTGTCCTCACAGTCTAGATGTTACCCCAAAGAAATAAAATTTTCAAGAGAGCTTTAAGAGGTGTGGGTCTAAGATGACTGGTTTCAAATTTGAAAGTGACTTCAACTTTGTTTTATAAATATTGATTATATTATAAATATCTATTGAGGTATTTTACAAATTTAGGTGCCTAAGTATGTTTTTATGCTCTTTTTTATTTAAGGGAAGAAAATCTCTAATCCTCAACGGGAAGGGGATTTGGCAATTGAAAAATAGAGACAGCTGGTTTTTTAGCTTAAAATATTCCTGAAAGTTAGTTATGTGCAGTGCACAGCTGCAGAATAAAGGAAGGGGACAGCAGTTTGCCGTGGACAGCTGTTTTCCTTTGAGGGAACAATGTTGCTGCTGCTGACAATGTTCTCTGATATCACAAACCACTGAATTCTTCACGAACATGTCTGAAGAAAAAACCTGTATGTTTATGTGCATACTTGGTAGAGGTGATGGTTTTATAGCAGAGTAGGCAGTGCTTTTTCAGTGATGCCCTGGTATTTACTGATCCTTTGCATAGCTGCTCTGAAATGTGAACACCTCTTGCTGCTGCTGTTGTCAGCTTAAGCAGCAACACAGTCCCTTGTTCCACACAGATTTCAGGCCATTTTTGATTTAATGGACTGAGGAAGCAGCAGGATGAGATTGTTATTCTGTCCAGCATTTTAGGGAAAAGGGCGGCTTCTGGTAAATGCAATGAATGGAACAGCTGACTGGGAAGGTCTGCAGGCAGGGTCCCACAAAATACAGATAATACTTGCCAGAGCCTTGCAGCTCCTTGGAAAGGCACTTTTTCCCCTTCTTTAAGTGTTCCCCTTCGTTAAGTGTAAGAGAAGGGAGGATTTGGATCAGAAGCATATTCATGAGCCCTCTCTTCTGCTGTTTACTGACCCAGACATGTTCTAAAGAAAAGCACCTTAGCAATGTGATTAAGGAAATTGGTTAGAGTGCTGCAGGTGGAATCTGCTCACTCAACGCCAGCCTTAGGCTGCCTGGCATCTTTGTGCCACCGTGAGGGGACTTGTCTTTCTTATTGATAATAACACCTTTAAATCTCCTTTTCACTCCTGCCTCCAATGTAACTGCAAAACAGATGTGTAGAGAGAGGAAAAAGAGGTGATAGCTGGACTTCCTAATTTTGAAACCATATAGAAGCAAAATAGAATACATTTTTTTAAATTTTTTTTTTTAAATTGATGATACTCAGTTTAGCAGACTCAGCTTCCCGAAGCTTGCTGTGAAATCATAGTTTTCATCTCAGGTCAGCAGCAATTCTGCTTCAGTGGGGTTTGGAGCAGAGACTGGAAAATTGTGCTGCTTGACTTTGGCACCTTTTCACCATCTCTAAGGTTAATTTTCCTACTGATCCTCTTCACTACCTGAAATTCTGACCCTCAAGTATAAATCAGAGTGGAAATGTGTCTCTTTTTACTGTATTGAGCTTTGTGAGAATATTACAGTGTGTTTCACAAACTCATGAATATTTCCTCTGTAATAATGCCACTGCAAAAAAAGAATTCCAGCACAGAACCACCATGGTCCTGTCAACTGGGAGGTCACTTGCCAGTTTTTGCCTCAATTCAGCAGGCTAAGTTGACAGATAAAATGCAAGCCCAGATAGCCCAGAGCTTTCCCCACCTTATTTTCAATGTAACTGTGTTCATGAATGAATGAATTTGCAATGCAGTTTCACTTAGCAAAAATAAAATAAAAATGCACACAGGCAGTGGAATTTTTTACTTTCCTTCTGAAATGCTGATATATTATGTATTTATCTTGCAATTTGAAAGCATTTTCTTCCTGTTGGATCACACACCCCTTTGATTTATGCAGATCTTCCTTTTGCCCTGTTTTTGTTTGTCAGAATAACTTACGCCCTAGTAGTAAGGTCTATAAAGAAAACACTGTATTCCTCAATACTGTAAGATCTAATTCAGCATAAGATAAAGTGTCTCAAACCTGGAAGGAACAAGATCTTTGATGGGGGAGTGCTCTCTGAAATTTATTGGGAGCTGGTAAATTCTTTGAGACACGTTAGAGGTGGTGGGATGGAGATGAAAGGAGAAGAAAGCAAGCAGGTGCACTTTGATCATCTGCAGCACAGGTGTCACTGAGGTGTCTCGCAGGGGACAGGCCACTGTAGCTCTTTCAGTCTCCTGTGAAGCCTTAACGAGTTGCACATTCATCTAAATCGTTTGCCTAGATTTAAAGAATGGTTGGTGTTTATGAAGGTCGGGGAATGAATTTTCCTGCTTTTTGCTCCTTTTTTGTCCCTTGCTGTTCTATGTGTGGGGTACTGCAGTAACGGTGAGCTCAGGGCCATCTGTAGCTGCCGGTGTCAGCACGAGGTCCCAGCCTGATCCTTTTGGTTCACATCTGATCTGTGCACAGGCAGTTCATTTGCTTGAATGGCTCTGAGTGAGCGATTTCACTCCGTGCGTTCAATATTCCTATATATGGGCCCTTTGGCACCATTCTCACGTTATATTCACAACCATTAATTGCAGTGTATCCCCATATACAAATGAGGGCAAACAGCAGCTTTAATTCTGCTGCGCTCGCTGTAGGTGATTCTGGGTTGTGTGCACATCAGACACTTTTGTTCTAATATGCAATTTTTTATTGCTGGTGATAGCTGCTAATGAGTCTTTTTATCACAGGCCTGGCTGCTTTAAATCTCATGGATGAGTCATATTGTTCATCCCCAGCATTAAGGATTTTAGACCACCTTTGTTATGGGTATTTATAGTAGTTGATGTTCTAATGCATTCATAGTAGTAAAGAATTTGAACCCTGAACAGTGTTCAAACAGATAAGCAGTTAAGTAATTTCCCCATTGTTTCCTACATATCTGAAGTCATAAATTCATTGTTTGCATCTAAAATTACACAAGATGCTCAGACTCTGAGGAAAACAATTTCTTGCCATTCATTTGTGCTGCTACTTGGTTGTTTATATTATTAGCTATTGACTTCTAAGCAGAATATATTTCCATAAGCAAGGCAGGATGGGCATAAAAAAAAGCCATGATTGCATTTGCACGACTGCATGGTCTGTCTCTCTATTTGTTGTGCTTTCTGTGGGATCAAACACAAGCTGGTCTGATGTCAGGACATGTTTGCCAACACCCCCAGTCAAGTAGAAGGGGCACCATTTGAACTGTCACAGCTCCAGGTAAGACAGACATTTCCTTGGTGCCTTGATACCTCAGCTCTGTAGTTTTCACATCTCAGCAAATAACTAATCTCAGTATCTCACTTCAAAAGTCTGGCGTTTTCAGCACAGGGCTGTGTGTGCTGCAGAGCTTTGTCCGAGTCACAGTGCCTCTCCATCAGACCTGGCTTGGTATTGATTAGTTTGAGCAAATCATTCTCAGATGTCAAGAAAGCATTTTAGCTTAGAGAAAAACAGAGCTCTTGTGCTCCCATCTGCTGATTGGGGTTTGGTATCATGGACAGGCTGACAATTACCAGTGTATTTCCATTAGGACCGTTCATAGAGTGCACCAGCCTCAAAGGACAGAGTCTAGCTAAGGCAACCAGATAGGTGACTTGAGAGAGCTCTCAAATTTGAGTACTGAAATGTCCTGTCCTTCAAGGAGCCTTTTTATGGATCTGAAAACTCAGTGTGGCAAAATATTCACCTCAGGTGTCTGTGTTTGCTCACCAGCTTTAAATAAAATGTTTCCGTGGAATCATAAAACGGCTTGATATAAATTTTCCATTAACAAAAAGAAGCCAGAAAAGGTAGTTTCTCTGGCCCTTACACCTGAACTTTTGCCCCTGTAATGTTTAACACCACGCAGTGCTTAAGTGCAGAGCAAACTGTGCTGTGTGCATGGTTTGCACACTGTGACAGCAAGCAAATGTACAGCAGCTTTCTGAAAAAACCACGATGCTATAGGTGAGCTATAAAATTATTAGAGGGCGTTAGCATTGAGAAAAGGAGAGATGTGCCTAGGTCAGTTCCCTGCTGTACATCTTGAAGGCATGGGAGAATTGCAGAGTAATGGGAGAGTAGTTTTGTGAGCTGTCATTCCGTATTTCCTCACTTGAATCTTAAGAGGTGTTGGACAAAGGCTGTGTTTTCCGATAAAGTTCACTGCAATAGTCTTTAAAGCTTTTAAGTATACAGCCCTGTAAAACTGAAAGGAATAACAAAAAGGAGGGATTCTGCTCGTCTTCCTCTTCTTGCCCTCAAGTAGGGCAGATCTATGCAGCTGAGAACAGCCTATTTTAAATAAAACCCTTTCAAGCATCCCACACACACGTGGATTGCTTATCTGCAGCTGGATCTGAGGCATGAAGGCACTTCCATGCCTGTTTCCTAGAGAAAGGACTCACTAAAGTTTGGAAGACCATCAGAGGCCTTGGTGTTAAACTTGCAATAAACTTGGTGTTAGACTTCAGGAAGATGGGTTGAGAGACTCTTGACATACAGAAGTACTTGCCTGTAAGACAGCAAATTCCACAAACAATGACAAAATTATGATGAAAACTTTATGCATTTTTAGTGCCTTCTGAGCCTGTAATACAGAACTTCTGGAAATGTGGCTCAGTAATGCAGCCACCTAGACCATGTGCAAAAAACATGCACAGAGCAACTGGAGTAAGTTCAAGTAATTCTCTTCCTCCATCCTAAGTTATTTAAAACGAAGAGATGTAGGAAAGTGTACAGCAAATACAGTTGCTACTGTCAAAATTGGATTCCTAAAGAAATGTAGATTCCCAAATCAACAAAGATGAAAAAAACCAGCATCTTTCCAAAAAGGTCTGAATGTCCCACATCTCTAAGTCTCTCAAGTTCTTTTCTGAAAAAGTCAGTCCAGTTATCTAGGCAACTAAGTATGGATATAAGTGAAAATGTCAACTTCCTTGTCACTGGAGATATATAGTTCACAGCCTTTAAAACCTGCCGTTAATATTGTAAAATCTTGGTGTAAATACCTGTGCTCTGCTGCTGCCTGTTTGTTTTTTGTCTGCAGTAGAACTAAATTACTTGAAACATTAGGGAATAAAGCTGTATTTTTTTCCCACAAACTGATGTACATTCTTTGTCCTGAAGTTGAAGTAATTAGTTTTAAGAAGTTGACAAAAACCTACAAAATTTTCGATGCCTTTAGAGAGCAGTAAACAGGATTGCATCTGAAACATTTTCTTGTAGCAGGCAAGTGAAGGACAGCTTAATGATCTGTGGAAGGAATAAAGTAACATTTAGCATGAAAAATGTTTATTAAATGTCATATGTTCGTAAGAGGAGGGAGCTATTAGCAATTCATTTAATGTTTGTGTGAGGCTGGTTGTGTTTTACAGACCCATATTACCAAACACCATTTGGAAATAATAGTGCAAAAATCCCTATAGTAATTTCTAAGAAACTCATAAGCTTATTCCACCTTAACAGACATTTTAAGTCACTTGTTTAACTGGAATTGGATTGTTTCTCCCCCACGACACTGCAGGCAAGTGAAATCTTTAATGCCTTTGACAAGATAAATAGTCTAATTCATACACACGGTTCTAAAAACTTTCCAGACCATGCGTATTGGAAGTAATGAATATGCTTTTGGGTTTTGGCAATAAATATGATTCCACTTCCCTCTCCTATTTAGCTTCATGAGACCTTGTCACAACACAGTTGGCAAAGGACCAGTTTTGCCAGTGTATAGGTTGGCATTTCCAGAGGACTCTGCATCGCTAATCATGCCAATTCCTACTGAAATTCAGTGGAAGTGCTTAATGACTGAAAACATCTAAGCTCAGTGTCGATAAATGCACTTAAACCCATTTGCCAGCGTTCCTGCAGGTAAAGGCAGCTCCAGGTGCAAACCTGAGCAGGCTCGAGAGGCTGGGCCAGGATTCCGTGCAGGACGGTCTTGGCTCTGCAGGAACCCTTGTGCCAATGAAATGACACAGATGGATAGAGGAATATATTTCTCCATAGCCCAGTTCCCCCAGTGGCTCCTCAGCTGTGACAGTGCTGCAGTCACCTGCTCTACAGCTGAGACTGTGGGACAAATGCAGTCATTGTCATACCTGCTGTGGAAACCCTGGAAAAGAATTCAAGATCGTAGAAATAGGTCACAGAGCCATGTCGGGGTTTGTCTTCATGCAGTCCTCAGCACAATCAGAAAAGCTGTGTGTGGGGCTGGTCTTTTGGATGGGAATACACAATGGGTGTGCTGTATGGAGCCGGGGAAGGCAGGGGGTGGGAAAGAAATTTTGCAGGAGGTGAGAGGCCTCAGTTACAGGAGGAACATAAAAGAGAAATGACAGTTTTTGCAATTACAGTGCTAACACAGGTTTACTGCTCTGTCAAAACAGCATAGTGTCAGAGAAGTCTTGATTTTTCTGGGAATATTTATCAGACTCCTTGGTTATAGTAGCTTATGCTAATGTCAGTAATCAAGTCACCAGCCTGTAAAGTGCAATGTTTACTGCCGCCTCATTGTGCCCGGGGAGGTTGATCTCACCATGATCGCTCAGGTTTAGCATTTTCAACATATATTTACAGAAAACCTCACCAACAGCCTTGTCACCATGAGCTATGAGGTCTTCATTTACATCTGATGTAGTTACCAATTTTCGTAGAAACAGCATTATATTTTTAGCAAATAAAGTAAGAAAGCGTCTCCCAGTTGTCTGAGTGGAGACAAAGAGTTCTGAGTGGACATCCTGTTTACTTGCTGGTACTGTGGGTTGAATTAAAGTCCTTGTATGTGTTGAACAGTAGTGTTGATTCATGAATGCTAAGAAAATCAACAAAAATATGTCTCCATATAGCAGCAGCATCTAACCTCTCCTGCTCTCTCATCTCATTGCTGAAAACAATGGGTTATTCAGAGAAAAATAAAACTGCTGCATTTGTCTGACACCTGCTGATAAACATTTTGGGCTGAACCTGATAAAACTCTTGAATGAATTCTTCAGGTGTTTAATAAGCTTAATAGTATAATATCAATAGGCTACTCACTGATGTGAAATTAGACAGGTATATTTCTTCAGCTGAATTTATAGCGATAGCAGTAAAACTTAATCTGTACTGATTTACAATATTGTGAATATCAGCAGAGATTGCTTATGTTGTTTGATAAGACTATGTTCTTTTCATTAATATCCAACATAGTGCCTCAAAGAGAAGTAACTTTGTTAGCTGCAGAGATAACTTAAAGTCTTTAAAGTTATAGAAGAGAGGCAAGCTTAATCCTCTGAGTCTGCATGCTGCAGGTGAGGAGAGCAGTTGGAATTTCCAACCTGTCTTGAACCTGAACATGGGAGCATTGCTATTTTTTATTTGCAGAAGTTAGAAACAAATCTTTCCGCCATTGCCATGAAAATCACAGCCACAGGCTTTAGTCATTCAAAGGGAAAGAAAATCAACAGTTTATTCCATTATTCAGTACTGTGTATAATTTAGAGAACAAGAGGTTTTGATGGATGTTTTTCAAGTTTTCTTTTGTTATGGAATTGATAGTGGGTGAGGGGATTCTGTCCTGAGGTTATGTTAAAATCCCTGCAGAGCCATAGAAATACTCACAGCAAGCCTAAGGGTTTCTTTCCTCCTTTGTCCTTTTTTCCCCATTACAAATAAATGGATAAAGCAATTAACCTCTACATTTTGTCTTCAGTATTTACTTTTGCAGATTGAGGAATTTAATTTGGTTTAAAATAAAATTAACTGTATCTATGCAAATTGGGAATGTAATTTTTCTCTCATTGTTTACACTGAGAATATAGCGGATTGTGAATTTTTTATAGATCTATGGCCTCTTTCTTTCTAACTTATTATGGTTTCTTTAACTGTGATTTATAATTTCATCAAAAACAGACCAAGTATCTCGTAAGGGATGTGTGTATGTATGATTTTCATTATTGTGTCTAGACATAGAGGGGGGAAATTATCAAAATATTCTGTTATTTACAGCCTACTTATTGCCATGGAAATTTTTAATCTGGAAAAATTTTAGTAGTCCTCTTTGTTGGAGAGGGTGAAAGGAATGTCCAGGTATAGTTGATTCAAGATCAGGATTTAGTTTCATTCATTTTTAAATGTCTCAGAGAGGGAATTTTCTCTCACGTGTTTCAGTGAAGATATTTTTTAAAAATCAGTAGTTGAGCTATTTTTATTTTATGTCTCTGATTCCCCTGAACAGTCTCAATCAATTTTCCAACGCTGCCAAACATTTTGAAGAGTACTTTTGTGTAAATTAATTACGGAAACAAATTAATAGAATTTCTCTAAAGCAAACAACAAAATCAAATTTTGTGCTCTTTAATAACTGAGATTTTAAAAATACATTAATACATGCTGTTGCTGTTTCTTTTTGGTATTGCAAAAAAAACCCAAACCCAACCTCTGAGAGCATTGGTCAGTTTATCAATGAGGAGAGAAGATAGAAGCAATGAGCCCTTCCTGCTGAATAGAGAAATCCACTGTCTCATTGCTCTGTGTGCTCACACGCAAAATGAAGCACCAAAAAATATATACTTTAAAATATATATATATTTTCATATGTATCTGTATCTGTAGATCTGTATGTATATCTGTAATAGGTATCTATATCTAATGTTTATAATTAGACATACAAATGAGCTCATAACCACATACTGCCGAACATCATAAAGCATAATGGACGAGAGAGCAGCAGTTTGTATCTTTAGGTAGCATCCTAATCTTGCTGCTTTATGGATGGAAGGATTTTTCTTTATTTCAGACCAAGTTTTATTGGTCTAATTCTTAAGAGTTAAACTTAGTCCTGTTCCTTCCAGACAGATAATCTGTTCAGGGTACTTGAGCTGTCCCAGGGTAGCTTGCAGCATATTATCATGTTGCATTTTGTGTTCAAGACAATAATCTACCAAGGACAATTTAACAGCTCTTACGAGTTTATTGGAAGCAATAAATTTCATTTGCAGAGGGAAATACTTTGCTGTTGCACTGATTTCCTAAAGCTGTCTTCTTCATGCCAAAGTCAGCTTGTCCTTAGAAAAGATTAAAATGTCTGTGGAGGTTTATAATGGGTACTTTCATGTCCAAGATTTTTCAGTTAGATTTGCGTGTTGAGTTCATACTTCTGTTTAAGTGTTAATATGACTAAGGAAAAAGCTGCAGCAAACCACAATCCAGATACAAGGCAGTATGTTTTTTTGTAGAGCACTAATAAATTAATCCATTAGTGACTGCAAATTTATCTTCTCTTGTCCTCGTTATCAAGTATTCACAGGTGTGTTTGTATTTAGACAGGATAAATTAAAAGGGCTTTAATACAGCAGCGCATTACCATAGTGCAAGGACCGCAAGGCACAGTATTTTTCCCACATCAACAAGAAAATACAGAAATACTGATGAAATAAAAAACAAAAGTGAATAATCTTCCTATCTGAAAAATATATTAGTTTCTAAGAACATAACAATACCAGAAAGGAAGAAGAAATCAGAATAACAGAAATAAAATACAGTCGCATTATTTGGTTAATGACCCCATCTTGTGGAGCAGTGCCCACGCTTCAGCACATTTATAGCTCTCATATGCATTTTTTTAAACTGAGTCCATTTCTTGATAGTGAATTACTTGGCATTGCACTTGCTGTGTCCAGGGAAGTGCTCTGCAGGCAGTTCATCATTTGTACACTAGGGCTGTTCAGCAAAAGAGCAGACCTTTTTCTCACCATGGTGAGCTTGCCAGGGTTGATACTTCACATTTCAGTGTTTGGTTCAGTCTCAGGTCTCCACCGCAGCTCACGGCCCTGATCCAGCTGCTTAGTTCCTGCTGCCACGTGTGTCTCTCACACGGACCTGCTGGGAAAGTTTTTTGGTGTCATTAAGAGAGGACAAACCAACTCCAAAGCTGGAGCTTGCAGAGTCATTTTTTTGCTCCAGAGCAGTGCAAGTGAGAGGGAATTCACTGGGCTGGTGCCTGATCCCCAAGGGGCAGCCCAGTGATGGCCAGAAGCAGTGCCAGCGTCAGCTACATCCGCCAGAGTTACCATTTCCTTGCTGTCTATTCCCAAATAGCTGCTCACAGAGCTTGTTGAACTACATTTAGTGATTGGCAGCTTGGATATTTTATTATAAAGGTTTATCCCCCCGGACATCCTTTCATAGCAATCTGCCTAAATCAGCTTTGTCAGCAATATATATTATGTTGGTTGCTGAAGTTGTTTTCCAGGTGCGTGAGATATTTAAAATAAATAACCTGGCATGTTTCCGCCATCTCCAGTTGAACAGTTCCCAGGAAGGCTCCATATACCCTTGATTCTCACTTATGTATAAGCATTTGTGTTCAAATGTGAACTGAAATGCTTTTTTTCATCTTTTTAAAGGAAAGGCATATTTTGTATGCGCTTTTTGAGGAAGTGGTTTGATGAACTCAAAGGGACAATTGCAGGCTGCAAATGGAAAATGTGTAGAGAAGGTGAATAGTCAGGTTAGAAAAGGATTGTTTTTTCACCTGTGCTGCATAGACTTAAAAAGATTATACTGCATGATCTTGCTTCATGTGTCAATATCCTTAGTTCCTTGGAGACCAGATTATGCTGCTTTGATCTCTGCTATCATTTTGTAAAGTAAGGAATTTTCAACTGCATTTTGATCTAATTTACAGAAGGATGCAAAGGTGTGAATTGCATGTAGATAATACTTGCAGATTTCACAGGCACAAAAAATTAGATGGGGAAAAACAAGCTACAAATCTTGTAAATATAGTATGTTTGGTGCATTTTTGACAGATCTGATCTCATGCTCTAACAAAAATTACATTCTTATAAAAGTATACATTCCTGTGTCAAATGTACTGGGGTGTTTGTACATGATACTTGTGTGTGAATGCAAGAAGGTAGATTAGAAGATGGTTATGTGGGATACATATATATGTGATTTTGAGTGACATATTTTCAAAAGGAAAGATTCATTTGGGTGTCACTGTCTTGCATAATGTGCCTTCCCTAGCACCGTGCTAATAAGGTATTTACACCATATACTATCATCTTGTGTTCTTTGCTTTTGAAGTGCATATTGTGTTTTCTGCATGAAAATAAATAGGGAGCTTAGCAACTGTTCTATAGATTTGTATGCTAAGGGAACTGAGCAAACTGATGCTCAGTGCCTTCTCCTGGGTGGATTGAAAGGGTGCAAAAGGTGAACAATTCCCGGCATTTTCAAGAGAAACTCAAATATTCCACAGTCTCGTCACAGAGTTGGCAATAAAATGAATTGTTTAAACTAACTGTTGGGTTGGGCTGGATAATCTTTTAGCTTTGCTGTGTAGTTCCTAGAGGACTCTAATTCATCATGTGAAAAAAGGGTCCTGTGTTTAGGAGTCCATGTGGTAATTCAGTCAATATCCTGAAAGCATTACAATTTTTGCCTCACTTCGAGGTGACTTGAAATTATTGCATCCTGTCTGTCTGATGGCCAAGTTGGGAACGTGGCTACTCTTTGCTGCAGCCAGATTTTCTGCTGTGCAGCAGAGAGCAGAGAGGAGTCATGTTGGGTGCAAGTGTAGCTGCTGGGCTGTGGTGAGAGCTGCCAAACTCAGTAAAAGCCTTCCATTCATCTCTTTAGGGCTTTATCCCAGTCAGAGAAAATGAAAGAACCTAGTCTAACTAACGACAGGAGTTAGGCTGTTGAGAAGGGAGTTTCGGGAGGATGGGAAAATGAAATCCCTTTAGGTAGCTGCTTTGAGCATAAAGTCGAATAGAAAGGCATTCCTGTCCTTCCCCAAATACATGTCCCTTCTCGTGACAGCTGAGTGCCCCAAATACCCACCTTAGGATTGCCTTTGTAGGGGACAGCTGTGCCTTTGTTTTGGACCAGCACCACACAGTGGGCTCTGATCCCACACTGCTCTGCAGCACTGCCATGTCAAGGTTATATTTATATTTTACTCTGCTTCTAACATTTCTGTCTCTCTTCTCTTTTTTCTTTTACATGCTTGCATGAGTATAGCAGACCATTTAGGAATTGAATTCATGGGTAAGTTTTAGTTTCTCTTCCTTTCAATTGCTAATATTTATCTTGGTTCCTTACTCCAAAGAACATGGAAGTTAAAGGGAGGACTCCCATGACCTCCACCACTGGGTTTTGGATTGGGCTTCTATTATACTTACTGATTACATTTGAAATTATATGAAGGTTTAATTTTTCTCTTGTCCACTGCTATGGAGCTTAAAACCTACATTATGATGTTTTAGTATTTCATTGGTATTTAATGAAACATAAAGGTTATATGAGCATATCACGGCTTTTGAGGAATAGTATTTTATATGGGATTTTAGGGTAGAGTTAATGACCATTTTCATGTAAAAGAAAGTAAATTTTAAATTAGAATTTTCTATTATTTTTTAAAGAATTTGGTGTTAATTACAATATTAAATTTAACTAGGTTTAATAAGAAATGTCTTATTAAAGATAATTCTCTCGAGTCAGAGAAATACTTTTAAGAAAAGAGTCAAAGATCCATCATTCTGTGAAAAAAGTTAAATTGGTTAGGAAAAAGATAAAAAAGGAGTGAATAATTGCTTCTTACAACTTTGGAAAGGAAAAGATGAAGTTCTGTCGGCTCAGCTGCAGCTCTGTGATGTGTTCATAGCCTCTTGGAATGACAGGCTTTACAGAGCACCACTTCACCTCTCAGCTGGTGATCTTCAGCCTTGAGCAAGCTGAGATCCATCCTTAACAGAGTTAGTGGTCTGGGGCATCCTTTGTGTAAGAACAGCTTGCATAAACCATTAAATATGACTGAAAACACTGTAATAAAAAGCATGCAAATTCCTATTGAAGTCATAAGCCACTTAATTTTAATGTGTTCTTTCCCTCTGTTAAGTTTTACTTGAGTTTTTTAGATTTGAAAAGTAAGAGTCTGATAACTATCTTTTTAAGTGGCAGTGTGGGGATTTTGTTGACCAGTTAAGTATAAATTGTCAAGAAACCAATGTGGTGATGAAAATTAACTGCATGGCAGGCTGCATTAACAAGAGGATAGCTGCTATCCATTAACAAGTGGATAGCCAGCAGGTTCAGGGATTTTTTCCTCCTGCTTTTGGGCTTGTGTCATACCTAGAGCACTGTTCTCTCTGGAGAACTGTTGTGTGAGGTTTGGAGTTCTGTGTTTCACCTTACTTTGTATGAAGCTTGAAAAGTTCCAGTGGAATCGATGCCAATGTCTTCACAGACTTAGTGGACAAGCACAACTGGGAAATGATCACTTGAAAGGCTCTGCAAATATCCTGTTTTCCTGCTTAACTTAAATTGTCAGCAGCAGTCTCGAGGCATGCAAGTTGAATGACAAGTGTATATGTAAAACAAAGAGGATAAGGAGTAGAGCTATATGGGATTCTTGGAGTGAACCTTTCCATAAGAAGCAAAAAGTGTTGTCCAGGAGGCAAAGCTGAATTATTTTAACTTTATTTTAAGACTTTTAGTTTCCTCTCTTTTTTAAAGATGTCTCCTTAAGGTTTGAACTAAAGCCAATCCTTGAAGTCTTGGCTCAGAATAGTCCTCTCATATCAGTGGCTTTCAGATTTTCTTATTTAATATTGGAACAGATCCTGATGGCATAAAAATTAATGAAATCTTGTGTCTCAAGGCTGAAAATATTATGACAGGAGCCTAAAATGAGGTTTGAAGTTTTTTTCTGTGGGCTAGAAAAAAGCAGGTTCCAGAATCATGCAAAAAAGTGAAATGTTTGTGCTTCTTAAATCCTCCTCTACTTAGGAAATGTAAGCATGCATGGAGTCATTACTGTAAATGTAGCAAAGCAGAAATCCCCACCCTGTGCATGGAGAGTTCTGGTGACAATAAATTCCATCCAATCCAATGCCCCATCAAATTAGGGCACTCCTGTAAAGCCTCTCCCATGAGTTTAATTCTGTACTGTAGAAAATAATGGCAATTAGTGCAGAGAGTATTTTCTAGCTATGAGAAACAGCAATGTAGAGATGGTGCAGAGCTTAGCTTTGTTTGTACATAATGCAGGGAAGACCCTTCTAATGTTTTCATTGCATTTGTTGGCTCAGTTGCCTTACAAATCTCATTTGTCTCATCATCTTCCAGAAATTTTGTTTGAAAACCATGTAAAGCATGTAACTTGAATTGCCAGGGCCAGCTGAACTCCTTCCACAGTAGTCAAAGCTGAAAGCTCCTGTGGGTAGGAATATCTGTCTGTAGAGGTGTCCTAGGGGGATAGATGAAATGTGTGCTAACTACACATCTAGTTTAGTGTCCATTTGCCAAAGAAGGTAAATAAGTGTAGTCATTTCCTTTTTTTTTTTTTTTTTAATATACTCTCAAGTGACAGTGAAGTATATTTATGCACCCAGTCCTTTTACTGTCCTGTTAGGGATCTGTGAGCCATGAATTTGTGTATCCTTCTGTTGCTCTTCCACTGCCTGTTGAAATCTGCTTCCTACCAGATCCTTCTCTCACAAACAGTACTTGGGGAACAAGAATTATGCATTTAGTGTGTGTACCATGCTGAATTTTGTGTTAACCTCGCTCATGGTCTCACGCCCTTTTTCCTATGTGGGTGTTATCAGGTTTGGGTTCCATACAATATTCGATATTATGCATTCCAAGTTCTTAACACCTGATACTTTAATATTGCTGCTAATACTGATTTATGCTGTCTGTTTCTTTGTATGGATAGGAGAGGTAAAGGCAGGCACATCTGTTTTAAAATGTTGCAAATGTCGCAATTAATGTATGGTTCTGATATATTCACGTGCAGCACCTCCTGCATTAAATGAAACTCATGTGTGTGGTCAAGGGACACTAAGTCCTTAAAAATGTGGATTTTAGTATTGTCGTCAGTGGTCCAGCTTTATGAAATTTCTGCTGAAAACAAAATGGTTTATACTTTCTAGTACGTCAAAAAGCAAAAGAAAAGAGTCTTGTGTCTGTCACTTGATTCAGTATCCATCGCTGATGCAATTTCCTGGAGAGGCTTTGGGCAAGGTCTTTTAATCTGTCTGTGCTTCAGATTCTCAGTTACAGTCGGTTTTTTCAGGCTTTCTGCACTTCAGTTCCTCAGCTCTCTGGGGGATACCTTTCAGTAACACAGAGACTATTTCTCCCTTGCAAGAGGGCGCAGACTGGGCTCTGTCCTCTCCTTGTATGGTCTGCTTTGGTGCCCAGTGTCTCACCAATGAGGACACATGCAATTTTATTGACATTTCCAACACAAAAGTAAGTAGAAGTTGCCACAATGTTTCTACAAACTGGAAGCCTACGACTTGTGTTAACAATTTCGTGTCAATGGAAGCAGGCTGACTGTTGGTAATGCTTATGTGAGCAAGAGACATTGTTAAGGAAGGGAAAAAAAACCATATCGAAAGAAGCAGCTTTTATACTATGAAAAAACTAAGTGATGTATTATTAGCACCAGAGAGCATGGGGATACAAGAATCTACAGCTTATTATCATTTTTTGACCCAAGTGGTTAACTGCACTTCAGGGCTGAATGGTTTCCTTTTCTGATGGAAAATCTGTTGATGAGGACGAATACTTGTGACAGCAAGCGTGGTCGCTTTGGTGCAGCAGGTAGCAGCTGGAAGCTGCTGTGGAGACTGGGCTGGTGCAGGTTTTCCCATCTGCAGAGGGAAATTATTGTCTGGGAGCAATCTCTGAACCAGAGAGTCATCCTGGGATGTTCTGAGCTGCACGCCAGCGCCCAAGACAAGGAGCTGTCTTTTTCACTCTCTTGTCACACTGAGGATGAGTAGAGTTAAGGTGTGTTAAGGGATGGAACACAAAGGTGAGTATTGGAATAACCTGATCCAACACAGGAAAAAACATGGCTGTTTCAGCAGCTCACCTGCACCACCTCATCTGATGATCCAGAATCTTTGTCTTTTATTCTGTGACAGTAATTTGTGGTGGGTACAACTGAAAATAAAATGCTTCAATAAAGTGCCACAGCCCGGTCACTGCAGTTTTGATGGAAATTCAGACATAACATGAAGTGGTCTTGATCCTTGGGCTGCTTACCAGTTAAACCAGGATCCATGGTGTAAACAATTTTCATGTGATAATCTCAGTGTCCCCATACATGGATTACAAAAAACAATATCACGGTCACTGTATTTAGTCGCTACTTTTAATTTGTTTATACTTAGGGCTTAAATAGAAAATTAATATTTTTCCTTAGAATTGCTCATCTTTCTGGAAAAATCAGAAGAAGCTTCACTGAAATCAATGGAGTATGAATGGTAATAATACCGTGTAAGTGCTGAATCATTAAATAGCATTTAATTGAGCAGAGTAATAAAGTAACTCAAGAATGGGATCCTATCAAAGTTTATGTATCTCCTTGCAATGACTACCATGTGAAATGTATTCGGTTTTCTGTACTCTGAGCAGCTGTTGATGCTGGAGAAGATGGTGCATGCTGTATTTTCACTGTGCCTGTTCTCACTGCCTCCTCATTGTGCTAGGATGGTTGTGTGCCTGAAGCTCTGGGAATACATGATCCAGTTAACCAGATTGACTTTGTGACCTTGTGTCGTGTACTGTGACTGATGCATTTTGATTTTTACAAACTGCAAAAGTTGGTTTTGCTGATGGGCAGGATAAGCAATAGTGCAACAACTTAGTATTTTTCCTTTTTGCAAGAAATAAAAAGGCCAAGTTCATTTGTCCCTGCATAGCTCAAAAAACTGTGAACCTGGACTCTGTCCCCTGAAACTCAGTGTCTTGTAGCAGCAACCAGAAAATTATAATAAATAACCAGTGTGTGCATGGATGGTCTTTGCCTTAGTTACCATTTTGAAGTTCTTATCTGTTATAAAACCATGTAATGCTCCTGTCCTTGCTGGGAGAGAGGATAAATGTTCAATTACATGAGCGAAAATGTATGTGTTCTAAAGGATATATGTTATTTATAAAAATTAAGTCCTGTTTTTCCTGTATTCCTTTTTAATAGTACAAAGTAGGTAGACCTTGTTCTGCAAATATGACACACTGGCTGTTTTTATGCTCCTGTTTGCACAAAATCTTATTAGAGATTCTGATCAAATCATCCCACAGAACTATGAAAGCATATCTGTTAAATAATTATGTTATTAATCGTAAGTATTTAAAATATTTTATTTGTATTCTGTTGATAAATTCCTGAAGATCTAAGAAGGGCTGTTCTGATAGGCACTGATACTTGGAATGTTTACTGCCATCGTCACCGCTCCTTGAATCCCTTTGTTCTTCAGCCTGCCCCAAATGTTCATTATCTCCTTCTGTTTTTTATCTTTTCAAACTCGGTAAAGACTTTGCTCTTGGGACCTTTTCCAAATTCACTAAAGGCCTTGCTCTTGGGACCTCATCTTTCTCTTTGCCTTATGAAATACCTGTCCTTTTTAAGTATGCTGCAAAATAACAATAGCATCCTGAGGCATGAAATGGATTTAGATCCTCAGCATTTTCCGTGGGATTCACTTAGCTGGGAAGAAGAGTCATTTATCATCTCTAGAGAAAAGAGACATGAGCAGCAGAAGAGAGAGTTTTGCAGGAACAGCTGATGCCTGTGTGCTGTAATGGATGGAGCAGAGGTTCCTCAGGGGCTGCAGGAAGCTCTGCCAGTGGTTGTACACGTTTAGGAAAACATACCTCTTAAATGAAAGGCAGTGTGCATCTGGTGGAGAAGTTGCAGGCTGCTCACATCTCGGCTCAGTTTGGGGCATATGGTTCTAGTTTCTAGTTGAAGGAAGAGATTTTTACCTAAATGTTTTGTAACCATCTTGGTTCAGTGCTACTATCTTTGCTTTTCTTAGTATGTCATTTCTCCAATTTATCTGCGTTTTATGTGTTGGCAGTGAACTGCGTTGGATTAACTTGCATTATTTTTAAAAGGTAAGAGTAACACTTACTGTGTAGTTAAATTTTGTGTGTCATTAATTGCCTGAAATGCTTTATCAAAATAGTAATTCCATGAACTGGGTGGATAAAATAGTGTTAATGTATGTAACTTACTCTGCTGACCTTCCTCAGTGTTTGGTTTCTGACTGAACCTCCTGATCATTTGCGATGAAACTTATGGAAATTTCTTTTTCTAAAATGGAAACAAGGTATACTGACATGTTTAGAAAGCCAGAGTCGGTCTAGGTTTCTCTGTTTTGCTGAGACCTGGGTTGGGAGGAGGAGAAAGTTGCATTAAGTGGGGTACCAGTCTGTAAAAGGGGCTGTGCATCATCCATGAGGATACAAATGACTGTTACTCTGTCATTCCAAGGTGAGTGTGTACTGAGTTCCACTTTGTGCTCTTTGGGGGACACTAATAAGGTCCAAGTTTTATCTGTGGGTTACAGAAGAATTTGTGAAGCCTCAAGAATGGATGTTGTGTGTAAGCCTCCAGGTAAGTTTCCATCTATCTCCTAGTGCCAGGTACAAACCTCTTCTTCACCGTGCCAGCTTCAAGAGCACTGGCACCTCGGGGAGAAGGGACGTGAGCTTCCAGGTTGGATTTCAGCTGAGGACACAGCATCTCACCTGCACACCGAGGGGCTGTGCTGTATCCTGGCTCTGTGTACACGTGTTAGTGTGTGGTTTGGGATTAGGCACTGCCCTAGGTTCCTGCACGGCTGCTGTACCTCGAGTTAAACAGTTTTTATCATGAAATACAGGTAATTGGATGGCTTCGACACTGAGCAGACAGCTGTGTATTTAAATGTGACCTTATACCCAGTCAGTCTCACAACCTGCATTTTGAATGTGGTATTTAGGTAAATGCTGCGCTGAGCCTGAGGAATTGTTAAAACTGACACCCCAAGGGTATGCTAATGCAATTAGATGACTTGCAGTGTTGAGATTTGGCCTTTGTTTGGGCTCAGTTGCAGTTTAACCAGATGCAAAAATATGTAGACGGTAACTTGTACACTCTTAGAGCAAGCCTAGCCGAGCAAAGGTGAGACCTGCATGTCAGAGGTGGTGGCACAGACAGCTGCCACAGGATCTGCCCGTGACACCTCCTATTTCCAGTTGGGACAGGGCCTGGGAGGAGGCTTCAAACAGTGAGTGCCATCTGGACACGTCCACGAGAGCTTGGGAGCTGTTGTTAGGCTGCTGGCGCGGTGTTTCATTGTCAGCAGAAGGCTGTTCACTGTGTGTTGAGGTTACCGTGATCCAGGAGGAGAGGCTCCAGACACCTGATCTGTGCCACGTCCGTGCAGCCACGGCGAATCAGCGCTGCTTTGCCCTTTTCCTGCTCGGAGGTGCTGCGTCGATGTCAAGCCTCATTCAGTAAATGATGCGAAGATTTGGAAAGCAGAACGTAAGTATCTCAATAAATGTTCCATGGCACTGGTGCGTTTGTAATGTATATTACAGTTGTATAGAAAAATCAATGGTTTTGACAGCGAACTAAATCTTTCTCTGTCCTTCTGTGTCCTGCCTAGAATGAGTAGAGACGGTGCCCTGCCAGTAATTGCTGGAAGCGGAGGAGAAGGGTAAGCAGTGTGGAAAAATTGGCAATGCGCTGCACAGAGCACTAAATTATTGTTTCATGCTCTGCCTTTTCTTTTCTCTTGCAGGAGCTGTAGGATATTGGCACATGGAGAAGGGCAGAGATATTCCCGCTCTGGCTGACGGTTTCTAATAAAGATATTTCTATTGTAATTGAAAATTGTCTCACGATCCCATTTCCTGTTCCTATCAGCATCGGTTTATCCTTATTTCAAACGTGATTCTGCTGAAAAACACTATCCGATGGCCCAGGGTATCTGTTGGGATTGCTCCAGACTCAACAGCCAACAATTACCTGGGAAACAAGCATGAGCAGCACAGAAGAAAGGGGGAAAACAAATCCTGTGTTGTTCTTGTATGCTCAGTTTTTAACAGCTGAAATAAACAGAGTTGCAAACTCTAGCATGCAGATGACAGATGAATTTTTTGTTTGCTGCTGCTGACTTTTCTTCTTTGAATGGTTAAATAAATCGCCGTGACGTACTTTCATTTAGTATGGATCCAGATCCTTTTGGATCATGTTCGTATAATTTACTCACTGCAGTTATATTTATTGCATCAGTCATCCTGTAATTCTCATAAGAATTAATATGTTTGGGGGTTTTTTGTGCTAAGTTATTTATATACTACTTCATGCCTACTCTAACAAGTAAACTCTATTGTAATACAGTATTACTTTATAGTTATTTACGTCTTTTGGTAGTTTTGCATTTCACACTGAAATAGAAAATAAAAATGGAAATATAAAAAATAATCTGGTAATGGAGGAACATAAAATATTTAAGTTCTCAGCAGAATTAACTGAAACAATTTGGGGTTCTCACTATTTGATAGTGAAACACAAAGTAACAGAGAAGATCCTGACAAAATTAATTAGACCAAGCAGTTTATAGAGGAGATGAAAGTGAGAGAAAAAGTAGTTTATTTGCAATTAAGAGTGTTAATACTTCTATTAGTAGCTTCCCACCCCTTTGCTGTTAATGAGTAGGAGTGTAAGTTGTTTCCTCATTGAAATAATGACCTTAGTCACCAAAAGTAGAAGCTTTTAAGGAACATGGAGTGAAGCTGATGCGCTTCCGTAGGGCAGTGCCGGTGGCTGCCTGCCTAAGCCCAGCCTCCCCCCTGCCCTTCCAGCTGTGCCAGTCCTCCGGGCCATGGGATAAAGTTTTTCAGTGCTGGAAAGAATTGAATATTTCAGTACAAGCCACGAGTATTTAAAATTGATGCTTACAAAGACTTTGACTGTAAACTTTGAGAATTGCAGTGTTGGACATGATAAGAGTTACTTTTGTCTTACTCATGATTTCTGACTAAAACACATGGAAGTCAATGGATATTTTTATATAATTTCTGTTATTTCGAATATAATGTACAGAACCTGAAATCAGGATCCAGTGTGTGACTAGATTGACATATGAAGTGAGCCTGTCCTTTTCCTGACTGGCTCCAAATAATCTAAATCTAAAAAACTAGATAAATGTCTCGACAGGAATTATAAAGCTGAATATGTATAAGTAATTTGGTGCAATTGTGCAAAGCTAGAACTTTCTTTCCTCTCTTAAATTTCTTCTTCACCCTACCTTTTCTCTTTTGTACCTTCCTGATTCTTCTCTTTTTTTTTTCTTTTTTTTTTTTTTTTTAATGTACCTCTATGAACTTTCCTTTTGCATTGGTTTCATAAATCTACTGATCCATGAACTTACTTTGTTTAAGTGTGTTGCTGTTCACAGGAGTAACTACGAATCAGTCGTCTCACAAACCACACTATTTAGCTTTAATGGAGGGTGCAGCAGGCACACACTGAAGTTTGACTCGTTTATTATCGTAATGTCCTCTCCTGCACCCAGAAGTGATGCAGCATTTGAAAAATGGAAATCACAGGATACACTAACTTTCCCTGCTCATAAAATATGAATGCTCAGAAAATGAATACAGCAGTGTTAAATACAGTTAATCAGCTTTAGAGAAACAAAAATATGTGTTTATCACTATAATATGCACATGCATGAGATATTAATGAAAAATACCAGATACTTCATTTTCTGTATTTATTCTACACTGTGCTCATTACTCTCATTCAAATAATTTAAATTTGCTTTCAAGATAAGGATGATCCGCTGCTGATGAGGAAAGTTTGGATGTCTTCTGTGCCATATTTTTCTTTGAGGCTGTAGAGTCTATGCGCTGAATATAAACCCAGCTGGGATGGAGATTTCGTACATTACAGTGGACTGACAGGGTAAATCTTCAAAATAGTTGAGTTGTAAATAGTTGCACATAGTGCATTGTTAGGAAGTGTATCATAAAAATAAGAGTTTATTAAATTCAAATTAATAACCTGCCTCAGTGAGAGAAGCACTGTGACTTCTGCTGAATTTTGCTACACAAAGGTTTTTTATGCTTCTGTACTCTTGGTAATGTGCTTAAGTCAAAACCAAGAAAGTGCCTCGGTTTAGTGTTTGTTTAATGAATGATGAAGAGAAAATTATGAAAACAAGTGAACATTTTATTTCAGTCAGTTTTTTCTTGTGAATATATCTAGTGTGTTTTTGAAATTTCTCTTTTCTGATGGAGTCTCTTTTCAAGGTAAGATAGTACTGGAGTTTCTTGTTCTTTCAATTAGTGAATCTTGTCTTGAAAAAAGGTGGATGACCACTGGTTGGAGAAGGTGAGTGAATCCTACAGAAATCCTAAAGAACAAATCAAGTCCTTTTAAATTGATTTATTCCATAAGTTATTTGAAGGTGAACTGGGGAGAAAATGTAGATGTAATTGTCCTAAATTATTCTGTTTCTTTGAAGTTAAATAGATACTTGTGTGGCATGTTTTTTACAAAAGTTACTTATTTTAAATGCACATTTTAGTCAACTTTTTGTTCCAATAAAACCGTGACAAATATTCATTAAAAGCTCAGGAAAAATATAGAAATTCTCTTACTTAATTTTTGCTGAATACAACTGGTGATTTGCGAGAACTATGCTGGATGGCCAATATCTAACTTGTCAGTATTGGGTCAAGGGTTCTTATTTGACTCTGGTGCAATTGATGTGGATAGAGGACAGCTGAAAGACAATTCAAATGTATGCCTTGGCACTGGTGCTGCTGTATTCAACTTCTATGTCAGGAGTTGCTCTGCTCAAAGGGTGAGTAATGCAATGACATTGACTTGCTTTTTCAAGTGATTTGTAATTTTTTCTATACCTTTTAAGACTTGGTAGTATCCATGTTTCAACTATTTTTATGGTTTCACTGTCTCAACACCTTGTGGGTTGAGTTTGGCACCTGTAGGCCATGAATCAGTTTGGTGATCATCCTTTCAGTCACATGCGGTGAAAGTCTGTCAGTCCTTGTGCAAAGAAAATACAGATTCACCCATAAGTTTGCAGGCATAGCTCTTGTTGTGGCCAATTCCTGGTGAATTCAGGGTTGAAATGTGCTCCAGATAACTTACCGTATGTCCAGCCTGTGTTCAAGGTTCTGGTGGGGCTAGTTTAGCAAAATGGGACATAGTCTGTTCCCCTTTTGCAGCTGTGAGGAATGTGGTAGGAAAACAGTTCACATTTTAAGAAGCCCATTCTCTGCTCTCCATTCCCCAGAATCTGTTCCATTTCCCTAAATCATCTTTCAATTTGAATTTGTAGAGTTTCTTCTCTCAATAAAGTATGCTAATAAAAATTCATGAAAATAGGAGTATATGATTCACTTGTCTGGGAATTATCTTCCCATAAACACATCCCATGATGCAGTATTACTTTTTCTCCCATTCTATACTCCTTATTTTGTGGTGCCAAGGTGTGCAACGTCAATCATTTCATTTACACTTTTGCCACCTTTATTGCTTGCTCAGTCCCTTTGATGCCTTCATCTTATCCTTCTTATTTTGCTCTCAGCGTTCTAAAAAATACGGATGCTGGCATCGGTAAATGTCACTTTACCTCCTTGCAAAGTCCTCTGGAGTTAAAGGATTTTGTCTCCCCCATCATTACTGGTGTCACTGTTCTTGAGAACAGCTTTTTAGCTGTTTGCATCCTCTAGGTGTTTTCCTTTCCTCTTCCATTGTCACAGCTCTGCAGCCATCTCTCACTCCCTGGTCATTTTGGTCTCACTGTTACTTCTGGTTCCGATGTTACCTTTTTTCCCTTAAAAAAGCCTGTAATATTACATTTTCTAAATTATTCATGAGGCCATATATGAACACCTCCGTCTGTTATTCAGAACTTCTTATTCCTTTTATGCTAGAGCCTGGAACCTCTTTTATAATTCAGGAATAAATGAGAGCCTTCAGTTTATTCAGAGGTTTTTTTGCCGACCTCATGTTTATCTCCCAGCTGTCTTTCAGTTAATTGTGCAGAGCCCTGCAGTGCAAGGAGCTCCAACTTGTTAAAATAATTTAGAGTATCGCTTCCCTCTTTGCCGTCTCTGTCTTTATGCACTCCCTGTGCAATATGTTTGAAGTGGTTCTTGGTCTAGGGTAGATTATTTACTAGCATACAAAACCCTTTTCTCCAGTTCTTTATCTTTTATCTGAGAGTAATACATGATAGTTATTGCCTTTTTACCTTTCAGGAGGTGCTGATTCAAAAAAAAAAAGCTGTATTTTGCTTTATGCCACTTATGCTCCCACATGTACTTTTTTTATTTATGTTCCTTGTTGTCAGAAACTTTTGTCCTCTGGAGCATTGCTGTGCCTGTGAGTTTCCTAATTCCTTAAAAAGTATTTGTAAAATGGATGTCCCAGAAGCCCTGCGTGGTTCAGGGTGGCATCTGAAGGTCTCCAGCCTGGTGCTCAAAGCAGGGTCAGCTCAGGACTTTGTCCAGCTTCATCTTTGGATTTAGGACTGCACAGCTTCTGCAGGCAGCCTGTCCCAATGCCTGACTGTTCTAATTGTAAAAGATTTTCCTTAGATCTAGATAAAATATCTCAATTTATTATTCATCTAGAAGTACTCTGGAATAATGTCTTTTCTGCTACTTGATATTTTGTGGTTCAGGAAAATAATTGCTTATTGATACTCAATTCTCTGCTTATTTACAATGCTGTGCTCTGGGTAGGTAAAAAAGAATTTAGTCTCAATTTTGATAGTCCTATTTTTCTTGTCCTGTGGAAGCTATGCTATTCCTCATTCATTTATGTCATTTTACTACTGAAAAAAGTATGTGATATTACTCTAAAGTAAAGCTCCCTCTGCAGCTTTATAGTTGTCCAGGCCTACAGTATAATATTTTACCAGCTTTATGCAAAAGCAAATTCTAAAATTAGTGAATTGCAGTACATTGTCTTAGATTAGATTATCACAACTGAAATGCCAAGAAGTTATTCTATTTTAGACATTTTTGTTTATTTACTGTATGTTTGTGATACCGAGAATTTCTGATCTAGTACCTGGTTTCACATTAAATTCTGTATTTAGGCAAAAATATAAAGGAAGGATTGGAAGTATTGAGATTTCTAGTGGCCACAAAGACATGAAAAGCAGTTTAACAATCTTGACAGTCAGTTTACAGAAATCTGGTGTGCCAAAGAGCCTTAGTGAGAGTTACAAACTTTAGAGAATGCCATCAAAATAAGACCTAGCGCTAACTGAACAACTTGAAGTAAACACACTTTGTTCCATAAGTGCTTTTGTTAACATATACTTTTGCAATAGCCTGAATCAGGGGCATAAACATGAAAAGTGGATTAACAGTCAGGACTGACTCACACCTCAGTGTTGAAAATATATGAAAAGGGGGTTTGGTTGCTCTAATGCTGTTTTCTTTCTAACTTTTCTTACATTTAAATTGCTTTAGTTGCATTGTGTATTTCAAATATATGGACTCTAGGAAACTTTTAATGACTTTAAAATAATTAAAATGCCCCGTTAGATAGTATTTTTATTTTTCTCTCTTACTTATCTTTGTGTTTTAGTGAATATTGACCCCTTTCCCCCTGTCGTTTAACTTGAATTTAAAATTACAAAATAACTTCCATTAACTTTATTTTTCATTTTCTTCAGCAAGTGATCATGCATTAAGTTATGTTATTCACTAAGGAGCCTGAATGCAACTGTGTGAGCTTTTTTTAGTTAGCCACACAGAAAAAAAAAAAATCATAGAAGATCTTTCCATTGTGGAAAGCAAAGGTAAACTTTTGTGCTTTTAAAAACAACATTGTATAGCTCATGGAAAGGCGAGGTGGAACCGCAGCACAGGTGAGGACAGAATCAGAGTTGCAGGAGGGTATGGATTCACTGAAGGATTGATGGTAAGAAACAGAGAATTTTGACCATTTTTTTGCTTTCTTACTGGGCAAGAACCAGGAAGAGATCTATGTCTTTTTGAAGAATTTGGTTCTGCTGCACTCCTGGATATTAAGTGAGATTTCTCTTTTGCGGTGTGATAAAATTTGTGGTTGAAACTGATTTTGAAACTGTTTGTACAGTTGGTGAACAAAAGTAATTTCAGATAACATAATAATTCTCATTTACAAGTTGACAGAATTGTATCTGAAATGAATAAAAATGATTAAAAAATATATTAAAATCGTATTTTTGTATCCCAGGTGCCACAATAGATGCTAACGTACAGTTCTAATAATAATTCCCAAGAAGTAATATAATTGTGATTTCTTTATGTAATCTGGCATTCACATCCTTTATCATTACATCTGTCAAAGATTTGTTTTACACTGTGGGGGATTGAAAGATAAATGCCGACAAATGCTCCTGAATCTTATGAAAATTTGTTAAGTGGCTAAATGTATAAATGCATTACTGTATAAGATAAAATAAATCTTAATTCCTGACAGAAAATCTCAGAGGAATCAGTTCTAAAGTCCAAAGTTTCTTGAACAAAAATATAACTCAAGAGTTGTAAATGGAAAATTACTGATCTCCAAATTCCTTTTGTCTGTGGAAATACCTAAACCAGCTATCTAGTGTATAGTTTCCTCTCTTATCTTCTGTAGTCCTTTCTGGTTTTCTATTTTCACTAAAGCAGGTACACACACATTTAATTGAGGTAACTTTTCCATTTGTGTTATGGACAAACACACAAATTCTAATCCGTTCTGATCTAACTTACTGATCTAATCATGTGTCATGTAATGATCGATCCCGTTTTGTCCAGGCACATTTACAGCAATGAAATTAATTTTCCTTTTCTTAAGAATGCTGTTAATATGGACCCTCATGTTGTGGGTGCTCCGCTTTTTGGTTTGTTATTTTGGAACAGAAAGCAGAAAGGAACCACTTCAGGTTGTCTGCTATTAGAAAGCATTACAAAGGAAAATGGTTTCTTACTGTAAATTTAATCATTCTTGGCTAATAAGTTTGTTACAGCTCTAAAAATCGAAAGTACCACACAGGTAAGGAGTTATGCAGTTCATTAATTTAATGTCACTGAATTAGAAGAGCTCAGCTCCTGAGATGAACCAGTTCATACAGAGCCCATCACTAGAGAGAGCACAGCATTGCTTTGGCAGCATTGCTCCACCTCCCTGAAGAGGCTCAAGTGCTGTGCTCCGGAGCTGAGCTGCTCACACACTTTTGACACACACATCAGGGTATGTTCTGCCTAGTTTGTCTTTGCAGAGATAAATAAACAATTGAAGCTGTGTCCAAAACCACAGGGGTACCTTTATAAACTAATCAAATTCCATTTATGTTTAGCTGTTAGTGTTGCACTCAGTGTTCTCAAGAGCGTTTGTTATGAATACCGTGAAGAAATAATGTTATATTGTCCAAAATTCTGTGTATGAAGTGTCTGAGCCCTTCTCTTTGCTGCTCTGCCATTCTGCACCTACTGCTAAATTGCAGCTTTTCAGGGAGGAGACAAGTAGTGTGTGAAAAACACTCGTGTCTGCTGGATTGCTGTTTGCTCAGCATGGGGCACCGTGGATCAGGGCTGTAAAATGCTGGGAGCCCTCCTGGTGACCCATGGTTTTATGCCAAATGGTTGAAGACAGAAGCTGATGTAGGCAGGAAAGGTAAAGTTAAAAACAGGGGAAAGTCCAGTGCCTCTTCAAGAAACCAAGGTGAAATTCAGCTGTTGGTTAGGGGGCAGCATAATCAGCTGGAAAAGGCAGCAGTGATCCTGGGAAACACTGTGCTTCTGTTGCTGTAGAGGAAAAGGGTTGTTTCCTGTTGTTGCCTAAAAGCCAAGGCTGGGAATGATGGTTCTCACGGCAAAAGTGAAGCCAGGGGTTTTGCTGAGGAAACAAATCAGGGAGCGCTGCAGCTGAGTCAGAAAGTGAGTGTCGGTCTGGGGAGAAACATCAATAAAATGTGCCTTATGGATCAGGAGAGGAGTGAAGGTTGCTCCAGAGGGGATGTGACCTATGGTGCCATGAACTGCTGCTGTAAGCTGCTCCTTCTGCAGGCGTGAGAAATGGCTTTTGTGGCTGTTCTGTGCATGAGATGAGATGGCTGATTCAGGGTTCATGGCAAAGTTTCACACTGGGATTTAATTAATTTTGCTTCTCATGTGATAGTGTTTCTTGTCTCTATTTTTATTGGCATTGCTATTATTGAAAATGAGCTAATTTTTTTTTTTCCTTATTTAATTTCTGTGACATTATGCATTTCTTTATTTAGATTTCTACTTTGCCCTGGTAAAACTCTTCTGTATCCTCTTGTGCTGCAGGTTTAATGCAATCTAAGTGTATCCTCATTTATTCGGTGTGATTTAAGGATAATTGTGCTGAAACTCTACTAGAAGGATGTATGGGGTTTTAACAGACAAGATTATTGTGTCATATAATTCAAAGCCATAAGAGCAGTCCAATTTTAAGGGGCAATGTAAAATGAATTGCTCCTCTCTATGTTTTCCACAGAAAATGATTTTTTTAGTGCTTTGGTACATGTCACACGTTGCCTCAACAGCAACAGATGATCAGGCACTGACCCCAAGCCTTTATAAAAATAAAATTTCCAAGCTGAAGTTGGTTTACGTATGGAAAAAATATAATATATAAAAAATATAGTGCTGTGGTAGAAGTTACCATATTAGGAAACCATTTATCTGCTCACCCATCACAGGTGACTTGGAGGCTGAGAGCTAGGCTGTGTGGCACTTGGAACCATTACTTGCAGCATGAAGGAATACAGCAACATCCAAAAGGATAAATACAGAAGAGAAATGTGCATTTATTAAGAGTCTTGATTGAGTGAATTAATCTTGCTGATAAATGCCATGAACTTTCTCCATATGGAGTTGTGCATCTCCACAGAAAGCACAGTGTGGATTTAATAGGAAGTTTTTGCTGTTGACTTTGAGGGAAGGCTTGGTAAATACTCATTTCAACAGAGCTGCGCTCACTTACTCCCTTTGAGGACCTGTCCCCATTATTTTAATTAAAAAGGAGCAGACAAAATCTGATCATGCAGAGCTTGCTCCATACTAAACCCAAAGTTAAAATTAATTCTTCGTGCTCGGTGTAAAACTGAGTTTAGCAACCATGTCATGTAACCAGATCTTCTGCAACATGCTCTGAAAGGCAGTGTCATGGGAAAAGCAGAGGAAGCAATTGCAACAGTCACTTTTCCTATTTATTGCCAGAGCCATGCCAGAAATGTTGTTAGGGAGCAACATTTAATTAAACTGTTATCAACTTAACTTTGGGGTGTTTCATAATCTCACCCTTGGCATTGTCTTTTTATTAGGAAAAGGCTTAAGTGGCTATGAAATATAATGAAAGGCCGTGGGGAGGGCTTGCACACCACAAAGCTGCCAATCCATTGGAGACCTTGGTGGGAAGTGAGCATTTTTCAGCAGCGGTGCAGAGCTTTGAAGGTTATCAGGACCTTTTATCTTCCAGTCAGCTTTCTCTGAACTTGAAGCTCTATCTATGTGAAGTACATCCCAGCAATATCCACTGAGCTTGAGGTGGAAAGACTAATGTATTGCTGCTTTTCCTCAAATGTTTTAGATCCTTATAAGTGTTTATTTGCTTTCTGTAGCGTGTGGGAGCCCCAGGGAGAGTCCAGGACATTAAACACAGTCTGCGTTCAATGCTCCGGAGAGTTTATTGTGCAAAGTGTTAGGTGTTATTCAGACAACGTGGGTTTGACACTGCAGATATAGAGATATATATTTGTCTTGACCTCAAACTAAAATAAAAAATCCAGACTGCTCCAGTAATAGCAGGAGTGCAATAATTTGCTTTCAGGTTTGTTGTTTTTACGTAAGAATCCGATCAGCTGGGAACGAGAACAGTACCTGCAGTTCACTTCTGTAATTTATTTCCTATCATTTATTCTTTTTATTCAGTGTGGAAGAGTCTGAGCCGTAACTGGGAACAAGGTGTCTGAGAAAACACTCGGTGATTTTGACATTTGTACTCAGGCTCCTTTGTTAAGCCTTGCAAACAGTAAAGAGAACAGTTTGCTTTGTGAAGGAAGAAGTAAAACCCAAGAGCACTGAGAAGATTTAATTATTTGAAAGGATGTCATTGGGTAATTTTAAAAAAGCCTGTTGGCAGAATTTGGAGTTTCTACTGCTGAACAGAGCTCCTTTGGTTTGAATCTTGCCATTCCTAAGCTCCCACTCCCAGTGATCACTCTGGGAGCTGCCAACTCAGTGTTTAGTTAAACATACCCATGTCAAGCACTTTAATACAACTTTAAGTGACAGCAGCATTGGGCTGTCCCCAGACTCATTTCCTGGTGAATAATCATGTCATGCAAAGTCCATTACGGCCGTTCTGCATCCGTGCTGCTGGCCTTGCCTGTCGCTAGCAGCTAACAAAGAAGCACAACATAAATTAGCCACTTAATTTAAACCAAAATGCAGCTGGAGCATTCATTAGGCTCCTTGAAAAATCTCATCTTAACTGTCAAAGCTGAATGCTTTCACCAGTTGTTGGTTGTTTGCTTGTTTGTTTTTTTCTTAATAGTTAGAAGTTCTGAAGCTTTGATTGAAATTTTAGATCTTATTTTTTGGGGGGATGGTAGGCTTGTTTGCTTTACAGTTTTTTACTGAAAATGTAGTATCCCTGCTTGGGACAATAATTTACACAAATATAATTTCTGACTTTTTTGACTATTGTCACTGTGCCTTCCACAGAGCTTTAAATGTTGTGATCTTTATCAAAGGCATTATTCATAGGATTAATATAGATACCACTTGCCCAGGCCTACTGAAAAGTTCCGTAAAGCAGAGAGTGCATGTCGTTCACTTGTTAAGTGGCTTGAGCCATTTCCCTGCATCAGAGGGACTCAAATCTGCCATTCAGAGGAGTTGACAGTGATGAGTTAACCCTGGCTGTGGTCTGCACACTGAGTAGACCCAGGTTGCTCCTACCATTAACAGCAGTTGAGTAAACATTTCGTTGAATGTAATTACCTTCTTTCTGTGTGCCTTCTATTTATAATCTCAAATCCTCGCTTCCTCTGTTGTATTCTCCTACGCCCAGTTAGCTTTTAGAAAAAAATCAGCAATTTGTGTTTAAAATATCAGAACAGGGCTGGTCAGATGCCGCTGCTTGCGCTACCAGAATGATGTCTTAAGTGGAGCTTACAGGATAATGTCTTAAGTACTGCTTAACTGAAATTCTCAGTGTAAAGCAGTGCTCCCTAAATCACCAACTCAATTTTGGCTGCTCGTCAGCTGAGTTCCTCCTCACTGTACTCAGGTGGATATTCAGAAGGATGATGGGAATCACTGGTCTAGTGGCATTTATCCCTGGGATGCTCTACAGAGGAATTAATCATGTGCCATTAAAATATTCACCTCCATGGGGGGAAAACCAAATCTTGGACTTGGCAGATTGTTGCCCCTGCAACAAAAATCTGTTGCAGGGGCAGACTTTGAGACAGACTGAATTTTACTTCGGCAACAGAGAGTTGATACAACTGAAGTTAATTCACTTCTTTCTTTAGTCAAATATTTTGAGACAATTTGAGTTAATCAACCTACTCTTTAAAAAATATTGAAAAGGTCGTGCAAATTAATAACCAATTTGGAAAAGAAATTTGCATTTAAAAAAAAAAAAAAAAAAAAAAAAAAAAAAAAAAAAAAGAAGCAGGAAGGAGATGCATTTTTTACCAGAATGCAGTAACTTTTAAGTTAAAAATAATTGGGATATGAGACAAGTATCTCTAAATATATGAAAGGAGCAATTTTCAGTAAGATATATGAGCTTAGTTTTTACCTACTCTTCAGTTGATATAGAGGCTGGGATTGGAAGCTCTCTTTTTTTTTCAATTAAAAGAGAGAAAAGCTGTTTGATACAATCCAAGTGGTTTACCATGCATTGCAGGTAAACCTGGTAAATTGATTAGCTGCATCTCCCAAATAATTTCATTTGCTCATTAGTGATAATTGCTGCTCATTAGTGAAAAAAGTTGTAATCGATGTGTAAACATCACAGAAATAGCAACAAAAAGCCAAATGTCTCCAGTGTAGCATTTGTCTAAAGTTCTCCTCCCCTGGCACTTCACTTAGACAGCTCTGTGTTTTATTGCCTGGTAAGACTTTCTGCAATTTAGGCTAAAAAATCTCTTTCCTCATTGTATCTTTTATGTCACATGGCTATAATTTTCTGAAATCTTTCTTTCAGTGCTGTTTCTCTCTGGAGAGGAAATTTTTTTTGAGCATGTAGCAATATCCAGTGGTCCAGAGAGCAGTGTTCATTTAATGGTGGTATTTATAGTTTCCCATAGACTTGAAATGTTTCAGTAGAGAAGGTTTAACAGGATACAGTTTCCTGAGGTGGAAAAATTTGTTAGGATTGGATTTATTTAGACATTTTTTGCCTCTTTCTTCACTGCTGCTTCTATGAGCTGCTAAATAGCAGAGCTATTGCCGACATTTGGTTATTTGATTAACATAAAAAGGCTTTTGCCTCATTTCATATCTGAATATTTCTGACTATGTAAAAACCCCCTTTTATTTTATGCTGTCCTACAAAAAAAAAAAAATTGTTTGCATTTGGTTGCTTTGCTGAATCTCTAGTTTTAGGGTCTGAAAAGAGCAGTTTGTTCCTGTTAGGGAGGAGCAGATTGTATTGTTTCTTCTCTTTGAAGAAGTCTTACGAGATGACAGAGTTTTTCAGCCAGTAGAGTTTTTCACTGGAATCATACTACGAACTGGTTTAGAGACAATGTTTTGATACAGAATAAATCTATATAATAAATAAAAGTATGGGTGATAGTAAATAAAGCAAATTCTAACCTCAAAAAACCCCACAGCCCATAGTTTCTGGGATATGTTGACTTCATATGTCTTACAAGGTCCTTGTGTCCTGAGATGACTTTTATATCAAAATGATGCAGCTTTGCTGCAAATCAAAGAAAAGTATTTAATTGAATTCTTAAATGCAAAGCTAAATAGATAATGTTTTCTAGAAGCTTCAGAATTAACCCCTATATTAGAAGCTATTGCAGTTGTTTATTAATTCCTTTTTTAAAAGACAGTAGATCAGTACACAGAAACCAGAGGTTTGAATGTAAGATAAATATGTATGGCTTCAGCTATGAGAAGGTTTTAATGTTTCCTTAAGAGCAGCATCTTTGTTGTCTAATGGGCAGGATTCTTGTAAAGATCTTTATAATGAAATAATTATAATTAGCTGTTATAAGATATAAGCATGCTATTTTTCTGTACAAATCAAAAGCAGATAAGGTTATTAGAAATCTGATTAGACATTTGGCAGTTTTAACACTAGACAAATACCTCATTTGGAAGGGTTGAAATAAAGTTCATACAGTACTTCAAAATAAATCATTGCATTATTCCAGAGAGCTGCATTCCCATATGGAGAGCAGCAGTCAATAATAAAACAAGGTGTCTTTTGATTTGTGAGCTGGGCAGGTAGGACATATTGGTATGAGGCAACTTAGAAGGTATTGAAAAATCAGATTATATCCTCTTGGATACCAACAAAACTTAGCTTCATTGATGCTTTGCCTTCAAGGGTGTTTATAATTTAGGAAGAAGCAAGAGTCCATGGGTTGGTTAGTCCATGTTTGTCCATGTTTGGGAGTTTATTTAGAAAAAGAAAGAACTGTGGTTTTTTTTAAGAGAGATGTCTGGCATCATCCTTTATATTATTTCTGCTAAACCTGAGAGGCTTTCCAGGTAGTAAAATATTTTGTTCCCCTGGAAAAACCCAGTGGCTTTTTGGACCAGTGACTTTTCTCAGGAAATGCACTGCTTGTCTTGACTGTATTAGGGATGAGCTTTGTGGGTACTTTCTTCATCACCTAAACTTGCTCAGACTATGAGCCATGGAATAATATTGCCAGAGGAGATTTGGCACAGAGGAACAGGAGCATTTGAGAAAGACTGACAGACAGAGAGGCGTGTGCGTGTGCCTGTGTAAAACCCTAACAGTGCCTTCTGTAAAAATCCCAGAGTTTAGCCCATATTGTGTGGCTGCAGTCAGTCCTAAAGATGAGCTGATGTTTGTCCATGTCGTGTGCATGTCATTCAGCAGCTGTTCTTTGACAGCAGCACTGAAGTTTACTGAAATTGCAAACATGCAAGCAGAGCTCTGTTGCATTTCAGCATTGTTAGAAGTGTCCAGCATGTATGTGGGAAGCTCTGAGAAATCAAGTTTTCTCCATTTCTTCAAATCCTTCCTTCTTATCTTTAATCATTTCATCCCCATCTCTGGATAGTTCCCTAAAATAGAGGAATACTTAATACTTACCTGTGTCTCTATATTGGTATCTGAAAATATTTATTCTTAAGCTCTGGAAGTGTAATTTTTAAAAAGAGGCAGCAAACCCAAATGCCTCTAGCCAGATACTTACACTTTGAGACTTTCTTTTCTTTAGCTCAGATGTTTCTGCTCCATTATTCATGGCAGAGGGCTTTATATCACTTGTACCTAGCCAGCCACAAACTTGTTCTGTCAATTTCAACCCATTTCATATTAAAGATTAATTAACGAGTTCTGAATTTTCTTTAACCATTGCGGAAGCTTTGGGGAAAATCCCAGCATGTGTATGTAATTGCAACACACAGACCACAAGAACTTAAACAAGATAGTTGAGATAGCGATAGGATTCAGCAGAACTTGCATGGACTATCACAACACCCTGAATTTGAGCTAATTTGAGAGGATGATTTCACTGTTCTATTTCCTTTCCCAGACGCTCTGGAACAGTTACCTGACAGTGAGCCAGAACCAAACCAGAAAGTGTGAAAGGGTGAGGTTGGATCCAGGGTAAATTTTGATCCTGCATCTGAAGTGTTTCATGTATCTTTGTAATATTGGATGTTAGCTGTAAAGTGTTGGAAATTAATTTTTCAGAGATTATTTCAGAAGCATCTCCACAGTTCCTTTTCTACTTCTGGGTTGTGGTTCTTCTCTGCCTGGTAGGAGAATGATGACAGCCTTCACTGCAGTTTGTTTAGCTTTTATCTGAAGAATGAAACTCAAGGACTCTTCTGAAAAATCCCTGTATCTTTTTCAACTATTTAAAGCATTTTCTTTTCTGCGAGAAGGACTTCAGTGGGAAGAATCAGCCAATAACTCCTCTCCATCCTCTTCACAGAACTTTTGGAGGAAAGGCAACAGTTTCATATAATTATTCTACTATTTTTTTTTTATTATTATTATTTGGCCTTGGTTACCATAAATGGGCCTTGGATATATATATATTTTTTTTTAGCATTTATACTGGTCTTTATTTTAAAAAAAAAAAAAAATCTGATAGTAAGCTGGAAATGCAGTGCAAGACTTACCCCTAAATTATTTCCTACCAACTGGCTTATGCGTTTGAATCCACTGAAGCAAAAATACACACTTTAACACAGTAACTTACTGAAGATCAACATCCCATAAATGGCCTCAGTGACTGGATGAATTTGGAGATATTCACAGCATTTGATGGAGATGTAAATTGAAGTAATACAGGTCAGAAATCATTGCAGGACATAGTCTGGCTCATAAAGTTATGGAAATTTAGGCTAATTTCAGAATACCTGGAGAATAATTCTGGTTTTGTCAAAAGGTTAAAAACAAACAAAAATATTTAGGGGAGGAATTACTCAGTATGTAATTCCAGGATGAGAAGGAATAATAATAAAACATGGGGCAGGAAACAGGTGAGCATAAATACATAGTGTATTCAGAGAGCATCCTGGTCAGCCTTTCTGAATCCTTGCAGAATGCCTGCTTAGAGGATTCGCAAGCCTCTGCCTGGGAAAACAACTGCTTTAGGCAAATATTGCAGGTGCATTTGTGAAAATACACTTACTGAGCTGAAGTCTGTTGTTTCCCAATAGGCATGATCAATGAAGGCTTTGCCTAATTAGAATGCGTAGGTGGAAGTTGATTCTCTTGTCTGTATTTTCTGAGATCTAATTCTGCATTATTGGAACATTTGATGTTCCTTGTGCCAGTTAAGAATACCTGGAAATAGATTTTTGGTTCAATAAGAGCCATTTGAGACAAAATGTAAGAGGTCAGCTCACATCTGAATGATGGTTCTTGTGTTTTTACTCTGACTAGTTTATTTTCTTGCATATTGCAAAGTAGACCAGAATCTACTAATAGTCCCATTATTTCTAGCAATTCTTGATTTCCTCTGTGCAAGACTCCTCCCAGGTGGATTTCTCAGATTATTCCATTTAAAAAAAAAAATCTCAAATATTTCTAATTCAAAAAATTAGTCTAAACAAGGTGGGAATACACAGCAAGATTTAATAAAAGCTGCAAGTAAGAAGAACTGGAGGTTGAGGAATGTCAGTCTGGAAGGTTCTTGAACAGGGTTCCCAGCTATTCGCATAGGATAAACATATGAATATATATATTTCTGATACATATATAACGGATATAAACAAAAATGATTTAGAGGAAAAGATATCTAAACTGAGACTTGATGTCTCATTTATTGTTAGCAACTGACGAATCTCTAAATCCTTTACTTCTTAGGAACATTTTATTAAATTCATTTATCTTGGTTCATAGCTACCACTTTTGCATATCACCTGTGCACTCTGACAATATTGTTAAAAACGAAATTGATGGCAGCAATATGTTGCCAACTTGAAGAATCATGTTGTTTTCTGATTGTTTCTTGGAGTGGGTATAAGATGTATACCCCTAAGATGATGAGTAGAAAGGGGTCATCTCTAGGAATCTCCTTTCTAGTCCTGCTCAGAGGCAAAACAGATAGGAGCTGTCAAAGAGGATTTATGAAGTGCAACGTGGAATTGCAATGTGTTTACCTTGGCTTTTGCAACACCTGACAGCAAAGGAAAAATTCAAAGGCAGTTAGGATGTGCAGAGATTTTACCTAAATGCCTTCTTGATAATTTTGCAAACTGGATTTTTCCTGAGTTGGTGATGTAATTATCTAAAGCTGCTGGGAAATGTGAAGGTAACTCATTTTAAAATGAGGAGCTTCACATGTCGGGGTGAGAACAACGGCTTAGAGCCAGAGGCAGCAGGTTGGCCAGCAGGGAAGCCTTTTTGTGTGGAATTTCAGTTGCAGTCATAAAGGCATCTCCATGAACTCTCACACTTTGTCCACGGGCTCGGGATTGTAAGCGGCACGCTCTTCTGCAGTCTATTCTTTGGTGTTTTTCACCTTTTGCTTTCATTCCGTGGCAATGCGGCAGCTGTTGCCTCCTGCCTCCCCGTCAGCCCGCCCTCGGTCTCTCAGCGCTACCCGAGCTCTTCAAAACATGTCTCGCCCAGGCAGGAGAGAAAAACTGGGTCACAGGCAAGCCCAAGTAGGCCAAGTTATTGCTATTCACTGCTTTTGTTTGAGTTGTTCTCTTCAGCCGCTTCAAGTCTGCTTATTCTTTTCATTAAGCCGTGCTCAGAGCCGAGGTGTTTCAGCAATGTTTGTTCAAGGCTCAGGACCTATAGCTATGAGCTGTCCATCATGAGTGCTGCAGAAAGTAATGGGAATGATTTTAAAAGACAGGAGGCTGAGGGATGCAGAAAGGGCTGCTGTGTAAAGCATGAGTCAGAAAACACTTGGCCATTACTGCTTGGCAAAGTGAGCTTTGTGCTAAAATGTTGTGATGAACCAGAGGTAGCATTTGCTTCTGGCATGGTATTTCCATTTGCAATTTTTAGATAAAAATCATGACCAGAAGTGCTACAAAGCACATCAGAAGCTGCCCTGTGCTGTCAGAAGCACTATTGTGTATGACAGCTTGTGGCTTGTGACACCCACCCAGGCAGTCTGTGTGGAAATGTTTATTGCTGGTACCACCAGACAGGCTTCTGCTGGGAACGTTTGACATGGGTAATGTGTCCTTCAGCTTGCCATGGAGTGACTGTGTAAAGCTGCTCCCTTTCACGCAGGCAGAAAATAATTCAGGAGCTCCGCAGTCAGTTGGTTGGGTGCCAGAAACCTCCAGGGATTGTCCTGCTCTGCTCTGCACAGGTGCAGCTTTGCCTCGAGTGCAGATTTGGGCACCAGAGTATAAAAAAGACATAAAACTGTAAGAGAGTGTCCAAAGGAGGCCATGAGGATGGCGAAGGGCCTTGAGGGGAAGCTGTGTGAGGAGAGGCTGAAGGCACTTGGTCTGTTCAGCCTGGAGAGGAGACTGAAGTGAGACCTCATTGCAGTTACAATTTCCTCAAGAGGGGAAGAGGAGGGGCAGGCACTGATCTCTGCTCTGTGGTGACAGTGACAGGAGCTGAGGGAATGGCCCTGAAGTTGTGTCAGGGGAGGTTTAGGTTGGATATCAGGGAAAGGTTCTTCCCCCAGAAGATGGCTGGGCACTGGAACAGCTCCCCAGGGCAATGGGCTTAGCACCAGCCTGGCTGAGCTCGGTGTTAGGACAGCGCTCTCTGGCACAAGGTGTGACTCTTAGGGCTGCTGTGAGCAGAACCAGGAGCTGGACCCAATGATCCTCGTGGATCCTTTCCAACTCAGGGCATTGTATAATTCTGTGGTTCCATAAATGGACACTGTATGCACTCGCTGGGCAGCCTGGTCCACCCCCGGCTGTCCTCATGGGATGAGGTTCTTCCTCACACCCAGTGGGAAACTTTTGTTGCAATTACTGTTTGTTTTGTCCTGCTGCCCTGCACTGCTGGCTCCATCTTCTCAATAACCTCCTGGGGGTTACTGAGAGCAAATCTGATATTTATTTTAAGTCACTTTTAGCTTTAAAATCATTATGTGTGTCATTCTGATAATACTTTTCCTACTGCTGAGTTTAATTTCTTATTATTCTGTAGATTATAAGAAATTGTTACGCTGTATGGTTTCAGGTAACTATGCATCTTTTTGAAGTGGCAAGTTTATGGATTTTTTCTGATAATTACTGTGCTTCACTCTTGAAAAAAAAAATCAGCACCTTTAAGGGATTTTGAAATTTAAAATACTATTAGTAAAAAATGTATTTGTGTATTTTCAGTATAGGAGAGAGTGGGCAAAGTTTATCTTCTCCTGCAGGATAGTACAAAGTTGACATAGTTTGTACATGTACCTGCTTGCCTTTAAACATGTGTTTGCATCCCTTTGAGCTGCAATTTGCACTAGGTGTTTAAAATCCACCTAAATATATTAATATAGAGAGATTGGACTATATATATTGGGTTCTGTATCTATCAATTGGGAGGCCAGGAAAAGCAGTACCGGAATAAGTAATTCTTGTCTACTCCATCACTTCCAGAACTTATCTTTTAACCAGGAGCACAATGAGGCTGTATCACGGATGTCATGCAGTATGTCATGCTGAAGGCTGAACTGGCCTCCCTCCCCCGGCGGTGCTGCAGCGCAGGGCTGTGGTGCGGCTCGCACACGGCAGCCCCAGCAGGCACAGCAGACAGGCTGGCGGTGGAGCAGCCTGGCTCTGGCAGCTGCTGCCGAGCCGCAGCCACTGCCAAGCTCCTGAGGCAGATCCTCCACGTGGGTGAGCGCTGGGAGAGCGCTGCTAGACATTCTGTGGGCTCAGGCTTAGCTGTGTCCTGACTCTGCTGCTCGCACTGGAGACTCCAAGCACCTGCCATTGCTCGCTGTGAGCAACAGGATGTTATCCCTGGCGCTGGCAAAGATGGCAGGATTAAAGGAGGAGTGTAGCTGCTTGCCGTCACCATGTTTACTTTTCTCTCTCTGCCAGCACAGTCTGGTGCTCTGTCTGATCGTTTATCCAGCCTAGACCTGAGTGTTGGAGTCATTACGGTGAGCAAGCGTGCACTTTCTGTGCTGGAGGCCTGAGTGAAGGGGATTTTTTGTGACAAGGTGAGGAGGGTGCCACTGTGCCTGTAGAGGTGAGGGACAGAGCACACTGAGCCAGATCTCTGTCTCCAAGTTCCACTGGCTCATGGAGCAGGCAGGGAAAATCATCAGAATGAGAAATGTGCACACAGGTGTGCATCCTTCAATGCTGCACATGTCTGGGCACTGAGTGGGGGTGGCTGCAAGGGGGCACAGGCTGACACAAGGCTCGGCGTGAAGGACACTTCTCTGCCTCCCTCCGTCAGCCTCTCTTCTTTTGTCACATCCATCCCTGAACGCTGCCTTGTGGGAAGGCGAGGCTTGGAACAAAAAGAAGGCAATGCATAAATAAGTCCTGTGCCTGCAGAGCCTTGTTCAGAAACTGTAGTACTTCAGTAGGAACAGAGTGTCCCTTGTCACAGCTTTCTGCATCTAAGCACTTGTCCTCACCCTCTGAGCCCTCCCAGGCGGAACATCACATTTCTGTTTAAGTTTAGTATGAAAAGCAAAATATGTTTCCAGTTATTAATGATCATTTTCTGTGGTTTTCCTGTCACTGCTCTCATGACATTTTTGTAAAAAAAAAAAGAAAAAAATCTATAAATGCACCCTGGTTAAAACAGCAGCAGTCAAAAGAAATGGCACTTAATTATGATATTGCTTGACTTGCTGCAAGCTCCTGACAACGTAGCCATCAACAATAACTGTCAAATACACTTTGGCAGCTCTGATGTCAGCTTGAGATTTGAGTGGAATGTTCGATACCAGCAATTGAGCAAGATGTAGGGAGAAATTCCAGTGACAGGGCTTTGTTGATAATAGCAATGCGAGCTCTGAGATCAAAGAAAACATCAGCTGCGAAATTAAGATGTTATTATATTACATGTTAGTGATGCTTAGGGTCTTTGGAATAACAACCCTCATCAGCTAAGGAATTACTAAGGAAGAGTTAAAGACTTGTATTTCTTTCTAAAGCCATAATATTTTTATGTAATAAACTTCTCAGAAAATGTCTTTGTGGAGTTACATATAAAATGATTGCCACTTATCCAAGGCCTATTGCACTTAATAGTCTTTGGATTTATCCCTATATGTATTTGTACATCCAAAGGAACCTTGATAAACTCTACAGCAACTATGCAGGAAGTTTGTATCTAAATTTTCTTCCCTCGGATTCCTCCAGCTTCCAGCACAAAGTACAGCTGAGCAAGGGCCTCAGGAGAGCTGGAAAGCTCAGCTCAGTATGGACTTTGCAGAAATGGAAGGTCATATTGCAAGAAGAATAAAGGCAGAATGGCAGTTTCACTTCGGGAGATTTCTCATACTGATGGTAGGGGAAAAATATGATGGCAAAGACATTTTAAAAGTGCAGAGCTGTGTGTGGTTGTAAGACTTAGAATAAAAAATAAGGATAAGAAGGGAAGGTGGCAGAATCAGAGAAGATGTAGGGAAGTGACAAAAAGGAGCCAAAAATTAAGATAGGAAAAAGGAGTGAGTCATCATTCTGGAGCAGGATACTCCATAATTTCTCTCACACACACACACACACTTCAGGCTTTCATACAGAGCTGTGGAGCTCACACGTTGTCAGAGAGTGAGCAGGAGAACCAGCTGGAGGCAATCCTGTGCCGTGCTGGTTCTGCTTCAGCAGGGAGGTTGGACCAGGTGACCCCACCTGTGGTGCCTTCCAACACAACCAGTTCCATGAATAATACTTGCTGTGGGAAATCTATGGTTTGAAAAGTCTCCAGGACCTGGCAGGTTATTGATACCCTGCAAGAATAAGCACTGGGGAAAAAACCTTACCAAAACAAAATCCTTCTGGAAAAAATGTTATTTACTTTAAAAAAAATACCATACAGTTGTAATATCTTGAAGCTTTTGTGATTTATGCTTTGAAGTTTTTTTTCATCCCTTGGACTTGCAATAGAAGATGGAGGTGCTTGGAGCTGTGACTTCCAGTAAGCAAAAGTGACATAAGAGTGGGACTTGCTGGTAGATCAAGCAGATGAAGTTTCAGATATTAGCCAGGAGGTTTCAGTCCCTAACATACAATTGGGTTTAGCTGTTAGTTCAGTAGTGTTGTGCATTATTTAGCAGCAACTGCAACATCAGGGTGTTATCAACGTAATTCTCATACTGAATCCAAAATACAGCACTGTACCAGCTACCAGGAAGAATATTAACTCTATCCCAGCCAAAACCTGTAACTATTTGTTTTAGTTCTTGGTTCAGCACTGAGATGCTAGCAGACAACGGTGCTCGGAAGAGGCTCTGCACCACCCAAACTTGCTGCCATTCCACTGGAATTTTCTTTCAGTTTGCTTTTGCAGTTGGTTTCTTTGGTTCTACTCCATTGCCATTCATTTTCTGGTGGCTGCATGAGTCACTACTGCTGGTGCTGTCCCATTCATGGTGGATGTCCCCTGCTCCCTTCACGCCATTCACCGTGCCAGGAAAAGCACTCCCACAGCATTGACATCAGGGTTTTCTCTTGTGCACTGTGAACATGCACAAAGCAAAGCGTACAGAGAGGGGATATTGGATTGTCAAGTTTCTTCCCAGTGGAAGAATAAGAGGGGCAAATTGTCCTGCCTCATTGTGCTGTAAAGGTTTGGCTGTTCCTGTTCTCTGGTGTTTGATGTCTCTTGCTGTCCTCAGTCTCTATTTCCTTCTCATTTTTGGTATCAAGGGCAGGGCTTTCTCTGTGCAGAAGCCAGTAACTGCTGTGCTGTTTGTGGGGCAAAGTGCTGATGGAGTAATTACAGAGTTGGGTGTGTTCGGCTTGGTGGCAACAATGTCATTTTTGGTCCGTGCCCTTCTGCACTGAGCTATAGGAGATGACAAAAAACCATAGGTGCTCTCTGGGGTGCCAACCTCCTCCATTTTAGACATGATGTGGTTTTGGGGGAAGGGAGAGAGTTTCTTTGAAAGCGCTTGCTGCTTCCTTGCTCTTTCCTGCAAGAGCTGCTCATTTCTTCTCTCCATGGCACCTCAGCCGCAGGAGTACCGCAGCATATGGGGCCACGTGCACTCCTTATTGCCCAGGAGGATCTCCCACAAACCTCTAGCTTTATGTCTCAAATCTGCAAGCTTTCACGTGTGATTAGGGCAAGAGTTCATCTTGTTCAGGTCTAGCTGTTTGGCCCATAATCTCACATCCTATTACTATGGTACTATTTCTTCAGTGCCCTGATGCATTTTAGTAGAAATGTCCTCAACAGTGGCCTAATGTAAAATAGAAATGAAATATTTCAGGTCTGGTAGGGGATTCTTTTCCTCTCCACCAGCTATCAAGTTTCTCTCCTGTGGGACTCTTGCTCCTTAGGGCGCTGTTTCTTAGCTGCTCATCCCTTTCACACATCAGCAAAAGTGCAGGCAGCCATCAGGCAGGAAGATTACTGCCAGAGGTTCACAGTTTTAGACAGCTTTACCCTTTTTATCATAAGTTTTTGTCAGTGTGCTCATTGTCTAAAATATCACCATAGATTTTTAGCTGTCAGCCTCTATTACCCAGATAATTTTTTTTCCCTTATATCCACACTGAAAATTAGGTTGGGGAGGGAGGAAGAATGGCCTTCATATTTATCTTTCTCTTAAACTTAGAAAACTCAAGTTAAAATATGTATATTCATATTGTATTAAAAATTAATAAGCTAAAAAGAAAAGTTCATACGTAATCTCAATTCTTATTGAGTATATAATAGGAATGTGGTACAGGTTGGCTTACTGGGTGTATTTTTCCAATAGTAGAAGGTCTTACAGAATTTTAGAATTGCTGTAATAAATTCTAAAACTGAATCGTTCAGCAAGGAAAATTAGTGCACACACAGAGAACTGATGAGATTTAGGTAGTGAATTTGGTTGGTCACTGGCCTTATCCATCCTAGAAATGAAATGAAAATAGATAAAGTTTGTAATAGGATTGGATTGTCTTACTCATAAATTGTCAATACAAAAGAACTTGTAACAATTTTTCTTATAAGGTGAAAGTTACCTCTCATCCCTTAACTTCCTATGGGGCTGTTTCAAGCCTAAGATTTAATGAATGTGTTGCAGTGAATGTACTTAGATCTGGTTTTGAGAGTTTGTTAGATTTGAGTTCTGGTTGTAGCTGGCACAAATCCCAAGTTCCCTGCAGATAAACAGAAAAGATAGTTTCTTAGGATACCCAAGTTAAAATTAATTTACCTTCAGAATTACAATCTTGCTGTTTAAAAGTGCTTATCAAATTTTCACTTTATAACAAATTGCAGTTAGAATATTGCTGCCTTCACTCCTGCTGTAACCATAGACAGCATAAGATATCACTGTGTAAGGTTAACCTCTCTTTTTTTTTTTTTCCCTTGCAAATAACTCTTCAGCATTTGGCTCATTTTATTTGAGGATTTTTTTCATTACTTTTTGATTGAGATTTCACCTTTCACTCACCAACCTAAAATTGAGAGCTCAGACTCAGAGTCACAGCACATACCTTTGCATCCCTTTCCATGATGGGTCTATAGCATTACATGTAATTCATTGCTTCATTTTTAATCTCATGCAAAACCAGTGCCAATGCAGCATTAATGTTGTAGAATCAAGTACTCGAAATAGGTCAGTCAGACGGGTGAACACTCATCCCTTCCTTTTCTGTCTTCTGTGTATGCAGAAAGTTATCTCACTAGTGTTGAATGCCAGTAGTCAAATGTTGTAAACACCGTGCAGTTGTAATATAAAATAAGCTGCATCTATTTCACTTTGCTTTCATTAAGGTCCTTGTGCTGTGGACCTTCCACTAGTAGAAGAAAATTATTTTGTTCATCTTTGTTGCAATCAAAATTATTGAACAGTTCTTCCCAAGAGAGAATCACTGTCAAAACTATGAAATGCTTTATGAACTTTTGCCAGCAGAAGTCAGCTTGCTCTGTTTCCAGTTAGAGATGGGAATCTGTGCAATTAACCTTGACTTTGTCCTTTTGGTGAAGGATAGCAGATAAAAACTTCTGCTTCTGATTCGTGGAGCTAAGTGTCTTGAATCCCTTTTAAAAGGGAAATTCTACCCAGACAGACTAAAGTCTAAGGAGGAAAACTCAGTGTCTTATAAAATTAGCTGAGACTTAGAATAAAACATGATATTTTATGTGAAGTAATCCATATGCTCTTAAAGATGTTGGAACAGAATTGTCTGGGGTGGGTTTATCTATTTCATGTATTTGCAAAGACTTCATTCCTTTAGAGGTTAATATGTTTATATTCCATTTTCTCATGTTAGTCTCTGCAATGGAAGAGGCAATATCCTAGTGGCTACAGAAAGAACAAGGGTCTTGACTTACCCAAAGTCAAAGAGGAGATTTGTGAACCGTGCCTTGTAGCATTTCAACTGTTTCGCTCTGCCTTAGCACAAGCCACAGCATATGGCAGAGAATCTGTACAGCAGGTTTTTGCAAGTGAAAGAACAGAGAAAACTCTTGGGAGAGTGGAACGTCTGATGCTGAGGCAATCACAGATTTTGTGGAACACGCAGGCTTTTTTTATTCTCTTCATGAATTAAATTTAGAATGCCGTATATAGTTCTGTACTTCTCACACATAAAACCAAGTATATTGAGAAACATGCTTTAACTACTCTCTTTTAACTTATGGGCATCCATATTTTATTGGAAATCTCAATATTGTGTATGAGGTTTCCACGTAGTCCTCCTCTGTTGTTGTCTAGGGGACTTTGGAGGTGCTGGGCACCAAAGAGAGTTTAAGCGCCAAATGATATATTGAGGTTCACTGCAGAAGTGAGGTCCTGGCTCCTCAGGATATTCCAGTACCATGTGGCAGGAAAGGCATGGGCTGGGGAAGAAGGGAAATGCAAAAAGCCTGGCAGTGAGGTCGCAGCAAAGGTCACAGTGCCCAATTTGCTGCACCTGCACGGCTCAGTTTTGCATGGGGACCCTAAAAAAACCCCAAAGCACTGCCTCCATGCTGCCTTGTAATCTATCGAGGAAGGGCTGGCTCTGTGCACATGCAAAGCTATCAGGTTTCATGTATACCAACGATCAGATGAAGGGTTTCTCTTATTTATTTCATAATGTGTTGTTTCTTGCAGTTAGGGTTTGTGCTTTTTGGGCTGGGAGTAAAAACTTACACGCAAAAATTTATCTGCACGTTTATTCATTTTCAAGGTTGTTTTTTTTCTTCGTAGAGCGAAGGTTAAGTAATGCATTTGTATGGTAAATGTCATAATTTCTCAGTTGGCTTGGTGTGAATAGTCAGTAATTATTCTCTGAGATGCTTGTGAGCATATTGAGATTTTATTCAAAAGCCTTTGAAATAAGCACAAGGGGGAAAGTTACTATTTTTGTTTTGTTATTGTTTTGCATAGGCCACATGCAGAATGCTGTTCTTCATATTTGAAATCCCTTTCAAAGACATTTCAACTAAAAAAAAAAATAGGACTAGAGGGTCCAGTGATTTTGGCTGGTAATGATATTGTGGATTTAGGTGCTGACAAAGCCTAACATAATCTGTTTTAATTAACAAATTTTTTTTCCTCAGAACTATGGTTAGAATCATACTCAAGGACCTTGTACCAGTATTCTTTTACAATAAAGTCACAAAGAAGAGCCAAGTTTCAACTTATGTACACCAAAAAAACCTACCATATCCTTTAGAAATTACAGTCATGAGAAAAATATGTCAACCATACACTTTTTAATCCTCCAGAGATGTGTGTGTACTACGATACTTCTCAGCACTGTGGTCATATTTCTCTCAGTAGAGATTTTAGTATTTTTTGTAATTTGAATGTTTTGTGAAATTCACGTTCTGTAGTCTTAATTCTCAAATGGATTATCCAGGAACATCCATGGCAGTTTATATTTTGGTTTCCAGCAGAAATATTTTCTTGGCTGCTCATTAAATGAGGAATCCTCTCCCAAGAGTATTTATTTCAACAGACTGTAATTGAGGTGATGTACTTCGCGAGGAATATATGAATACATGTGAATAAAGAGAGACTTATCATTTCAGTCACGCTTTAGTTTACCTTGGGAAGTTAGTTTCAGTATGTAAATATGTGTATGCACCAACTGATGCATATCCTTGAGCGAAGGAGAAGGAATTTGCAGTTCTTATCATTTTACACTTTGAATTTCTGCAGCTTTCTGTTCTGTGAGAGGCCAAGTGCCTGGCAGTGCTTGGATCTAGGAGATCCAGGCCCTTCTCAGTGCTCCGTGCCTGGAGAGGATCTCAGCTGTGCTCCCTGTGCTTAGCACAACAGTGAGGTTAAATCAAGGCAACCACGAGGAGACCTTCAGAGTTTGCAGAGAAAGATTACATTGCTGTTAGTAAGAAGGTGATTTTTAGATAAACCGATGCCGAAGATCAGAGAATGGAAAAATGCCGAACTGGCTATATTTAAAAATGTTGGAGACAAAAAATGGTGGAATCCAATACATGAATAAATATTTAAAGGATGTAAAAAACGAACAAAGGTGTCTAAGAAATGGAGTACAGTTAATCAATAAGTACTTCTTTAAATATGCACTGTACAAAGTAAACGAAAATGAAAGAAAGTATTGATCAGCATGTTATGAAAGCTAGCAACAGGAATTAATCTGACTACACAAAAGACTTAAATCTCCACATAGTTGTTTCAGCAAGATAATATTGTCTGGTCTGTGAATTGCTTTTATCTTGGTAAGACATATTCTAAAGCGTCTTTAACAAGACAGTGATCGCTATTCAGGACCAACAAAAGAGCATAGCTGCATTAAACTCACATTTTCTCTGAAAAAATAGCAAGAGCAAAAAATAAAGTATTTAACGAGGACTGCTGTTGAAAGAAAATCAAAATTAAGCCTATTTATGCACAGTACTTAAATCAGTTTATTTTCATAAATAGATTTTTTACTATTATTTATGTGGAATGTTTGAGTGAAACTGCAGTTCAAAACAGTGAATGGTTTAGTTGTGGCTTAGGCAGTAGGTGCTGAAATCAGCATTCAGGCAGAACAGGTTAAAAATTGCTGAAATGAAGGGGTTTTGAATTATATTTAGTGTGATTCACATCAACACAAGAATTCAAAATTTGTAAGATTTGTGTATTACATTGGAAATGGAAGGTGGGCAATGGTGATTGAACAAACTATTAAAAGCAAGCAAACAAATGAAACAAAACAGAAAATATTGTACCCCCAAACATTTAGTACATTGCCAGTAAGGATTTACTTTCTAGATCCAGATTTTATACAACCCAATGGGGAATAGGCCTAAAGCTCTTCAGGAATCAGTTTTACTGCAATGGGAACAGGATTTCCTCTTGAATTACAACCTTTCCAGTTATATTTTAGACAGGCGAAAAGTCTATTTGCTTCTTTTTATTTTGAAGACAGTATTTAAAAGTATAACTTCTAGAATTTCAAATTTGAATGACAGGAAAATGTCAACAGAAGATGAGGATATTTTTTCATCTTAAAATGGCTTCTGTATCACTGTGGTGCTGTTTGAGAGAGCAAGTAGACAAGTAATTAAATCAAGTTTAGGTACTCATAATTTTATTTTTAATAGCTTACAGAAAAAGGATTGGGACTTGCAAGTGACAAATGCTTGCTTTTAAGATTCCAAATGTTTAGTAACAGCACTGTGATATTCATTCTTGAGAAATTAATGATTAGTACTGATTGGGATACTGCACATAGTCTTTAGTGATTTGCCTGGATTTACCTCGATATTTTCATGCAATATTTGTTCTGAACCTGAGAGTCACAAACTTGGAGCTGCTGTCATCCCCTTGACACATGTGTCTGGTGTTCCCATGGGTGACGGTGTCTGCACAGAGGAGCTCCAGGCTGGAAAGGAAATGTAGGTTTGTCAGCACACACTGCTCGTACTGTGCTTTGATAATCCTACATGTTGGCTTTCCACCTGGAATATGAGAGTGAAAATACTGCTTTGTCTGTTTCATGTTTGGAGAAACTGATCTTGAGAAATAGCAATGTGTTTAGCATGTCAGCACTTTCAACTAGGAAAGTGGTTGAAGTAATAAAACAAAACACTAAGGAGCTGTTGATGAGGTGAATGTATGAATCTCCAGTTGCTTACTAGCTTCTCTCCACTGTCATGAATGAGTGTTTTCTCTTATTTTCTTAGCTTTTTTTCTTTTTTTGAACTTTCATTCTGTTCCTGTTTTAATTAGAGTATTATGACATTTATAAAGAAAATTTGTTGGTTTTTTTTTTTTTAAATAGATGCCTATCAAAGCAGTATCTGGTGCTTCATAGCAAAGTAGTCATTGGGTCCCATCCAAGTTCATTGAGTTAATTATTTACTGTGGCATATTTTGCATAAGCTTCAGTATGTGGGAGTAAGGCATTGTAATCACCACTCAAATCAGAGAAACCTGACATTCTTGGCGCAGCTGAAAAAGAACTCTGACTCATGTGCAACACTACAAGAGCTCTGATGGTTCTTCCCTTAAGCCAGAAAAACTCCATGGGTTTAGGGGTCTTTATCCTATGGACAGTAGAATCTTTGTTGAGAAACGCTGAAAAACCCCAGGTAGGGCAGAGAAAAGATGAAACTGTCCTGATTGTTGTTATCTTGTATCTCTCAGAGTGTATTGGGGCCATTTTCTAAAACTCCCTGAGGAGGCCACAACTGTCTGAACCTTATCCAGAGGAGCGGTTCAGAGCAGCATCCGTTCTGGGGAGGATTTGGTAGACCCAGACCTCCACCTCCCTCCTATCCATCCACCATTAGTGTGAGCCCAAGGTGCTGAAAGCCCTTTTGGCCAGGGCTGTTTGCTGCTGCTCTGCTAACGGTGCCTTTTGCTGTCCACAGAGAGCGAGGAGGTGTACCAGCGCCAGGTGCTGTCCATCGCCTGCATCGTCTTTGGCATCGTCGTGGTGGGCATGCTTTGTGCAGCGTTCTACTTCCGAGCAAAGTAAGAGCCTTCCTCTGCTGGGTTTGGGGTTCAGCTGCTCTCCTTACAGCCTTAGGGCTCTTCCTGTGGAAGTTCCTGTTATCTCTGGCCAGGCTAGAACGGCTCCCCATGGCTACGCTAAGTCCTCCCCAGAAAAAGTAAACAGGAATAATATGTGCTCTTCTTTCTGTTTTTTGATATCAGGAAAGAATAGGTTGTGTCATTTCCAGTTCTTTTTTTGACAGTAATAATTGTGTGTCTTTTACTATCAGTGCAATAATCACCTTGCTCTTCTGAAAATGACAGTTTAAACATACCATCTCCTTGTGCATTTCATTTCATATCCCTGAACGTCCCTTTTATTTCTGTGAGCTGAGAACAAAGGTAAAGTTAGAAGTGCAGAAACAAGTTCTCTGCAGATATCTGTAACCTGTAGCTAATAAAGCAACCTGTTGACGAAGATGCATATGAGATGTAACACAGAAGCACTTTGACCTATCCAAGTAGTGAAATCTTCTGTACTAAACTATTTGCAAGTGAAATACTGTCCAGTCTATTTCTTTATCTTCCCAACTGAATATTATTTTATAATATTTATTGTTGTGTATGCAATTTGATTTGCAAAAACCTCATAGCAGTTCCATGACGTGCTTGTCAGTGCTGCTGTATCTATAAATATGTTCCGTGTGGTGGTCATCCTTCATTCCTGTTCCAGCTGGAGTTAATGAGAGAACACAAATCAATATAAAAAATACCTGCATGATGTTAGTCAGGGTGGCTGAGCATCAAAAATGTGGAGATTGCCACTATTTAAACATTTGGATGTTTATCTGACTCCTCCTTTCTAGGATTTTATTTTAATTGCTAGGAAATCTGATGAGGACTGTTTTTTTATTTAGAAACACAGTTAAAATTGAGATTTCTATTGAGGGGGAAAAAAAAAAAAAAAAAAAAAAAGAAGACAAAAAAAAGTCGCCAGATCTTTTTCCCCCTTTTTCTTCCCCTCAAATTTCAGGGGTAGGTCGTGTGTGATTTGAGTGAAGATTTGAGTTGGTTCATGTTTTTTCTAAAAGCTCCTAATTATTCTGATGTCTTGAGGGATTTTGTTTAATTGTTCTTTGGACATCCAGTGTGACAGCAATGCTAGCAGGGAAGACCCGACTGGCAGGACAGCTCCTCCCTGCAAACTCCTTTGTTGTAGTGTAAACTGCGAGCAGAGACAGCCATTAGAAATGTCACTATGCATTTTAGATCTGCAGGAGAAAGAACGAGCAAGAATCTTCCTGGAAAGGCTTGAGGGTTCTGCTGCTGAAGAGAGTTTCAGAAAAGGCAGAATGGGATTGTCAGTAGGAAGAACGTGCCGTCAGGGACTGAGGGTACTGTGAATAAAATGCCCCTGAGTTATTCACAGTGCTCCTCTGGGTTTTGCACTGCTGCAGGGAGTGCTGAGAGCTGGGCTGGAGTCACCTGCAAACACAACGTGGCTCTGATGAGGGGTGAGGAGGGCCAAGACTGGCAGTAATGGGTGGAAATAACACTTGGAAGAGGAACTTACAGGAGAACAGTGCAGTGTAACTCAGGAGCAGGTGCAGGTGTGGGGTTTGGGGCTTTGTCTGCATTAGAAATATGAGAGTTGCTGAGGAGAGTTGAAGTGGGCTTGTGCCAGACTCTGGGAACTGAAGTCTGGAGAGTTACGAGAAAATGAGCACCTCTGGTTCAGTCAGGAGGCCTCAGACAATATATGAGCAGAGTAATGGAAAGAGACTGATCAATCCCTGACCATGTTCTTCCTGGCACTGTCCAAAAAGTAAGTAAGAGTGTCTAGACTGGGTCTCAGAGAGGCCAGGTAGAATTTAAATGTAACATTGGCCAATGTCTTAACAAAAACCCAACCAATTTAAAGTGCTTCAACACTTACCATGTGTTAGATTTTAGTCAGCAGATTTTTGGGAGCTTCTTTATCAGGCATATGTATCCTGACTATGCTTAAGAATTATCAGAGCATTCCTCCTGCGTGGGGGTTATCTTTGGGTTTCATTTGATGTACAAAAAATTCAGAATATTGCTAACAGATACAGAAACTCCAAATAGTGCATCCATTAAGAAAAAAGTTTCCGTGAAGATCCTGACCCTCACTTACTTAGTCTGACAATTCTGTAATACCAGCTGCTAGAAATAGGCACTTCCCTATGTGCCACTGAATTAAAAGTCCTTTTTTTAAAAAGATTCAATCTGAGAAAGTTTAGGACTATAATTAAACTCTATGCCCTTCCAATTATTCCTTTTAGGTTAATCAAGAAAGTGCTGGAAGTGTTAGCAACAGATGAAGAGTACAGTAATGGGCTGCCCTTTACAGCTTAGACTTTTACAAATGACTAGTGACTTTATTTCTTGCTGAAGTAAGAACACTTCATTGCCAAATAACTCTAAAGTAGAACACATAAGGCCCATTTGTTTTGAAAACAAAAATTGTAAAATAAATTTATTAATCAGCAACTAACTTTGAATTATTAATAGTTTCCAGTTTTATAGCTGTGCATCCTATAGTTTGGCAAAATGAATATGCATAAACCTAATATTAATGTTAGGTTGCATGAACATAAAAGGAAATTAATGATTGGATTGTTTTTCTCAGCAAATAACCTTCAGGAATTTCAATTGTAATGTTAAAAGATTGCAGTAGTGAAGCTGAATATTCCAGTTTACTTACACATGTTTATAGCGATGGACCAACTCTCTTTATTTTTACTAAATAAATCCAAAAATTGGTTTGTTCTTTTCCTGATTAAATTGTCATTTTGTGGGTATAGGAGAGGTCCCCAAAGTCTGATGCTGCAATCATGTTTCATTATCATTGTTCATGCCTTATATGAAGACTCCACTCAGGAAATTCCTGAATGTTCTGTAACCATTCTGGAGACCAACATGGAATGGGCTGGTTTTCCAGCAGGACACAGGAATAGATCTGCTCATTTCCTCAGTGTATGTAATTTGGCTGCTCAGAAAATAGTTGTTCATAAAAAGGCTAAAGTTGCTTTTTTATGAATCTCCCCTGGAATTTTGTGAGAAGCTAAAGAGCTCATTTAGACATTTTATAAATTAAATTGTTCCATTTCACTGGATTCAAAAATTAGTAGATATTAAAAACATTTTAAAAGAGCTGTTTCAGACTCAACTGACTAATTTAATTTGACACTATAATCCTTCAGATTATATATCTATTCAGATTATTCCAATATTAACTTTACAAGTTTTGGCTGAGGAAAATTTTGAAAGTTTTTGTTCTTGAGAAATTATTTCCTCACCTACCTCTGTTCATAAATTTTACTAATTATGAGTTCCTAGCAATTCTCAGAACATGCCACTCTTATTTGTAACATGCTTACGATATAAATTCCTTCTTTTTCATTTGCTCCAGAATAGGATGCAAGTAGAAAGTCTAAGAGGTGCTTGTAGAGTTCCAGATTTGTCATAGCTAAAGACCTGTGCTCAGGAAAGGTGCTAAAACAAACACTTCTAAACAAGCACTTACAATCTGTTGAATTTAAGCAAGTGCTTACATTGTGCCATGCTGAATCAAAACTAAGGGACTCAAAAAATATTAAAAACTGCATTATTAAAATTGAATATCTGAACTATGATACTTCTCACCACTTCCATATTGAGGGAACTTGTCCTTTCTCACAAGCCCCTCCATTGACCACATAAGTAAGTAATTTTCCTCTGGTTTCTTATACTTTCCTGCACAGCTTCCACTGTGAATAAGAAATTAAAATTACTGTTATACTTCATTTGGTGTCAGATTCCCTGGCCTGTCTCAAGTAAGATCCTATCAAACTTGATGATGTCATAAGGCTTTCCGCAATCAAATCACCAGAAATGTTTCAAAATGTTGCTGAAGCTTCTTTGCTAAAATTTAAATTTCAGTTTAGAAAGGCTGTAGTTTATCTCTTATCAACACTTGCCCAAAATCACTTCCTTCTGAAATTTGGCTTGGCACCAGCTGCTGTCCAAAACCTGCTGGTGGCAGAATGAAATGCTGCTGCTGGCGAGCCCTTGACGTTGCTGAGTGGTTTCCAAGGCCATTGTAGGTTCAGTGTTGGAGATGCATCTTCTGGGAAGGGAAAGGAAGCAGGGAAAGAAGGAAAAAATTAAAATGGTGTTGCCAAATTATTACTCATGATTGTTTAAAACTGACAGTCCCAGGCATGTAGTTTATCACAAGAAAAAAGGAGACTGATAAAAGACCTTAAATGTATTTTGCTAACAGTTTGCCCAGCTGAGATATCTTTTCGCAGAAGATAAAAGCAATATTTAAAGTTCACTGTCTCATATCCTGTACTCATATCATGTACAGGACTTAAAAACTGTTTGTCACTCACACCCAAGACTGTGTGGCAGAAACAGAAAGTCTTCGTTAACAGTGTCGTTATCTCCTGAATAATGCAAGGGATTCATGGTGGATTATAGTATAAGAAGTCAAAAACACAGCCTCAGAGGCCATATTGGTGTTTTTTCCAGGGTTTCAGCATGTGAGCAGGAGCTGCTCTGTACAAGATGGGTTATAGGTCAAGTCTAATCAGCCAGCAGAAATCTTTGATTCTTCATCAATCTTTTGTAGCCGGCAGAGGCTCATGCCTGTTTTATTTGCCAAAATCTTTTTTTCCACATCAGAGCAAAATGCTTTTTTACTATTCAGACTGACTCACCATTGTTAAATGTGCAATAGATGATCTTACAAAATTCCACACTAACGCAACGAGCATACTATTATAGTAATCTAAGAATAGAAGATATTTCAAAACAGAAGAGGGTTGGGGTTTTTTTCCCCTTTGTTAAGCCTTGCCAGGAAACAACCACTGCATTGAAATACCAGACATTAGTGTATTAGCTCAGCTGGCTCATCTAAGACGGTGAAGTTTTGCACAAAGGGAGCTCTGGTTATAAAAGTGTCATGGCTACAGCAGAAGATCAAGCGAGCTCTTTCTTACATGAGTTTCATTTCTCTCTGCAGGAAACAAACAAAGCAAATTCATGAACAGCTGAAAGAAACGCAGAATAGGAAAACCTACAGCCTAAATGCTTCCAGCATGATGGCAAAGTCGGAGTGTGTGGCACAAAGCCAAGTCCAGCTGCAAAATGTAAGTAATGCTGCCAGCTCCAGCACTTAATAGCCTGGCTGAGTTCCTGCTGCTGATGGCAGCACATCGTCATGCTGCTCTTAACATCTGAGCAATGGGAACCACAATTCTCACCTCTTTCATAAAATGTTTTCTATCAGACCTCTTAATGGAAAGCAGGGATTTTTTTTTTCCCAAAGTTATTTCAATGGATCCTGATGCATTTTGTTCATGTAGCAGACTTCGCTGAGCCCCCCAGCTCTGCTTTCAGCAGTGGAAATTCTTATTATAGTTTCCAGCAATACCTGAGCTCATACATGTGTGTATGTGTAGCAGGGGTCCTTGAACTTAAGTGATGTCAGGTCTTCCAATACTTTATGAACCTGCATGGAAAAACATAGAGATTTGTCACAGTTAATTCAGAGTAAATTCAAAATCAAGAGCAAAATTTGCGCATGTAAACAAATGCCCAAGGGAAGACCACGCAGATGGTCTCGTTTTTCTGGATCTTCAGTTAAAGGTACTTTAGTTTACAGAATGAAATTAGTTTGTTTAAATTTGAAATTTATTTAGTCATGTTCTGAATATAGTTATATGTAAGTCATTACAATCTCACGATCATGAAATATGTAAAGCATGTTTGAAATAAGGAACTTGAAGACAACCAATTTATTTAGCCCTGGTATTTTTTTTAGCAAGGTATTTTCTAGTACATATCATTGTCTTTTCCCTGGTCACACACAATCGGTCTTGCTTTGAACAAAGCCTTTGGAAGAACTGAGAAGGATACTGGTAGCAATATAATAGGAAAATATAAAAGATGTATTAAAACCTTTCTAAATTATTAACTCCTTTTTAAAAAAACAGTGTCTTAGTATTGCTTTAAGGGATGACTACCTTATTTGCCAGATTCCATCAAAATAGTGGGAATGTAGCAAAAATGAGCACTCATAGCCACTTAACCAAAGATTTCTCAACTCCTAGTTTATATCCAATTAATTTAGAGATAAATATAAGCCCTTTTAACCAATTTAGAGTAAGCAGAGCCTCCCTGCTAAGACAGAGAAGTTGTCCGAGCTTGCTTATATTCACTAAAAGTTCTGTTTTGTAGGAACACCACTGTGGTGCTCCTATATATATATATATATATAAAATGCACTTTGTAATTCAGGAAAAATGTATTTTTTCAAGAAGAAAGATAGCTCCACTAAATTGACATAATCACAGTTGGGGGAACCTTGTGCAATTTTTTTCCTCTCCCTTTCAGTTAATTCGGTTTCATATTATTTCTTGCCCCTAATAAAAGAGCTGTTGGGAGTGTTGTTGGGTTGTAATGATGGCAATAAAAGGTAAAGTTCATGATCCTTTTGTTCTATCCTGTGAAGTAAGACCTGGTTAACACTAAGAAAATGTTCTTTGCCTTTTTCTCACTGTAATTCAGTGCAATATTTTGTCATTTTATTTTGCCATAACCATAGCTATAATGGCTGAAGTAGCAGTTTGTAGATTCTGGACATAGATATTGAAAACCATCATTATATTTACTATTTTAATCCAACTTTGCTCTTCAGTTTTAATCCTGTTCAGACTGATGAGTGCTGGTAGTTAACAGCCCATTTTCTTGTTCTTGTGGCTGTTTGCAGGCACCTGTTTTCTCCTTGCCATTAAAGCATTCTCCCTTTGGGAAGATAGTGAGGAAGGAAAACAGAATGACCTTGTGCAGGATTTAGCATAGCAGTGCAGGGTAATAACAGTTCCTATTGTTAGGAAGACTTTAGTGCAGGAATGCATGCAGGCAGCTCATGAAATATTTACCAAACTTGCCAGACTGGAGGGGGAGCAAAGGGCAGGGTATGGTGAGGGAGCAGAAAAGGAACTTTGGAAAGGCATTTTGTAGGAATGGCTGAGCAACTCCCCCTCAAAGAGCAGAGATCTGCCTCAGGCACATCTGCTGGGGGGAAAGGGCAGCAGGCAGCAGCCTGGACGTGATCCCTCTGCCATTCCCATCTGCAGCTGCCGCCGCATGGGCCTGGGGAGAAGTCCTAGTTCTCTTCATTTCCAGGAGCTAATAAATAAACTTAAATTAATTGGGGCTGTTATTTTCTGGAGACTACTCCTCCAGTCTGGCATTTTGGTTTATGTAATCCTGGAAGTTGTTTCTTTTCCCACTCCACATGCTCCTCCTGCAAGCAAGAGAGTTTTCCCATTTATGTCCCTTTCCTGTCTTTCCCTAGAAGATTCTCCTGCATTTTTCTCTCACTCTTTTGAATAGACCTGGTGATGTTTTCAGGCTTTTCACACAGCTCTTTGCTCTTCCACAGAGAAGAATGCTCTTGTGGAGACCAGAGAATAGTTGCAAAAAGTTCCTTATTTTTGATGACTGTTCTGAAAGAACCATCACCTTTTGACTCAGAGGTGTCTATCTTTAGTAAAGGGTCCATCTATCTTTCCAAATGTTGGGCTGCTCTGGAAAGAGGTTTGACTTCTTTCCCCAGACCCAGGGTACAGCAGACAGTGTTTCAAGTGCCTTGTGGCTGTAAAGAGCTTGACCAATCTCAGTGAAGTCATTTTTCTTCCCACGCTCAAATGTGTTACATCTCCTCCTCGCTCTTCCTCTGCTCAGTTGTGGCTCTGAAAAGTGCAATAAAGGGTTGGATTTTGTCAGGACAGCTGTGCTCTCTCTGAACTCCTGCTGCTCATCACTGGTAATTGTACTCACCTGTAACAAGTCTTATCCTCAGCAGCAATTTCATTATTTGGTTAGAGATGCAAATTAGGTGGAAAATACTGTGTACTGCAAGAAGGATTCATAAATATCTGTTTGAACACAGCTCCTAGGAGTTCCTGAATCTCCTCCAAGTCCACTGCTTTTCCCACATGTTCTGGCAGCAACACACTTAATTTCTTGCTTGGTTTTTCTTGCTAGGGTTTCTAGCCTCTTGGATTTAAAGACTAATGCAGGGATAATCTTGCTATAATGCTTTAGCCAGAGAGCCATAGATGTGCCAGTTTTTAATTCAGGATCTTTGAGGAATGGGAGATTCAGATTAATTTCACCTAATGCATGAAACCTAGGACTTCCCAAGCGTTATGTACCCTTTCCCAAAGAGATCATGCTCCCTTCAAGAGATATTTAAAGAGCTACAGCAAACAGTTAGGTGTCCACATAGCCAAAAGGAAAGAAATTTTCATTCTTTGCCCCCTAGAAAGACAAGTGCTTGGTGACAGGAGGAGAGGGGGTGGCTCTGGATCACTACCTCCTTTTTGGACATACAGTAGAGGGTTTCTTTAAATTCTCACAACTTGGTAAATATGTCATAGGAACGAAAAATAAAGAGTCAGCTGAAACCTTGACATTCCTTTAGTGATTCTGAGAATTGTCATGGCTTTTTAAAGTGGCCTTTTTCATCTTTGTGGGTTTGAATACCTTCTCCCATGGTACCAAGGGGATCTATTAATTTCCCATCACTTTCCCTCTGAGGTGGTTAATATGCCTTTCATGCTGTACTGTGTGGTTTCATTTTCACTACACTTGCTTCTAGTAGCTTGAAATCCCTAGCTCCTGGTTTCTGAAATTCCTGTAATGAGGAGCAAAAAATGCTCTTTTTGCATCTTGTTGCCTTTTGTTGATAGTAGCAGGAAATAAAACCTTTTCAGTCACAGTGATAGGAATGCAATTAATATATGTCAAGCGAGAGATACACTTAAATCTTTTAAAGGATTACTCTGTGGTTTTACCTGGATTACCATTTGGTTTATCAGCTAAGATCAAGAGCAAATTTCCCATTTCTGTATCACATGACTGCTTAGGAAGAACTGCCAGAGCAGACAAAGCTGAATTTACTGTCCTCTGTCTAGCGCCAGTGTTGGCAACAAAACATACAGAGCATATGGGAACAGTAAGGATGTTAAATGTACCACCTGAAGAGCTTTTGTGCAAGGTCAGCCCATCCAGAAAAATCCCTGACTCTTTCCTCCTTGAGGCCACCTCTCTGAAGGTAATTTAGAGCTGACCCCTTTGCCTTCTCAGTTCTTTCTGAAATGGGATCCCCAACATCGCTTCTCTTCCAACGCCACGTGAATTTCTGGATCTTTTACTATTTTGGGGAAATCACTGAGGGGGAAGAGCTAAGTACAGCCCGAGGGAGGGATGGGTGTTTTGCTTTGCATAGCACCAGGACAACAGTGTCAAGCTGCTCTGTAGCACTTGAGTGGCATTTGTTATCCCTGAGACCTACATTTTAGAAGAAGGAATTAAGGCGTGGAGCAGAGGAATTATTACTGTGCTCACAGTAATGCAGCAGGTCAGTGACAGAGGCTGATTTCTTGTGCCCTGGCTCAGGCTGCCTTCACAGATTCACTTAGCATTAACTAGCAGGGGGTGGAATTTTTACTGTCAGAGAGTTGAGTAATTGTACGTAATAGATGATTCTCTCCATGAAACCATGAAAAATTGAAAATTTGCAAAATATTTTTTTAAAAGCTATCATTATTCTTTAATTTATTTAGCCATATGCCTCAGTGTTTTTCAGTAATTGCTCAAACAAGAACAGATAATTAACCAAGAAGGCAATAAAACTGTTAAAAAACCTGAATACAGATAAGCTTTCAGAGATGCTTTCAGCCTACTGGAACAGCCCTTTGAAAGGGTTTCATGGCCTATTCTGCATCATGGCTGAGTATTCTGCAGCTCACAACAGGCAGAGGCTGCCACAGAGCCTGTGGGATGAGCTCTGCTGGGATACAGCTGGGGAATGATCCCATATTGTACTTCTGGGGGCACCAGCTGATCCTGCTGTAAGCTCTTCACAAAAGTGCGAAGGTGTTTTTCTCCAGAGGTGATCTCCGGGAAGGGATGTGGCACTTGGGATTAAGCTAAAGGAGAATGAACCCAACTGTGTTTAAAGATATATTAAAATGTATTAATAATATGACACATCCAGATATGTTCAATCACGTTGTTGGAATTTCCTGTATATTCACACCCCCAATTTAAACAGTAATACACATTTGCATTGTAATGGACATTCTGACTGTTACAGGAATTGTGTATTGAGTGGTGTGTCTGAAAAGGGGAAAAATGTTCGGTTAGTGGGAAAAATGCCCTTTTCAGGCTGTGCCTGAGTGGTGCTGCGTGCTGGACCTTCCTTGCACTTTGCTAATCAGCATCAGAGAAGCTTCTGGGGTCCTGTGCCCCACAGCTGCGATGAGGAAAGGCTCTGTACACACGACTCCAGCCCACCTGAAACACCGATGTAGCAAAAGGCACAGCTTATCTCTGCTCCTCATGATTCACTTCATACCCATGGTCTTATAGGCCATTCAGGCCTTCAATTTTGTGTCGTGAGCAAACTCAAAAAAAGGACAGAAATAGCTTCTTGGCACTAGCAAGCCATTCTTTACATAGCTCAAATTGATTTATTCAGGTCAGAAATCAAAGGCAGTTTCATTTCTGCAGCTGGCAGGATAACTATTAAAGTTTAAAACCTTCACCGACGTGAGTACCTTAAAAATCATATTTCTGTCTGAATATTTTATCTCCAACATTTACAAGTGACAACTAAGATCATGGTAACTGAAAGAAATGGGAGTGGAATATGTTTCTTCTTATTATTTCAGTTGTGTTTACTTCATGCATTCGGCACCATTTTGCATATTGCCACTCTTAGCTTTGCCTCCAGAAGCACGAAAGCAGTGATTTTGACCCTGTTTACATGACTGTTTCACTCCACAGAAAGAGGGACAAAAGCAGTGGAGAAAAATGTGAAGATCTGTTATTTTATCTATAGAAATTGGTCATAAGAAGTCTGAGTAGCTGGACTAAAAATACATATAACCTATATTTAAAAGAGAATAATCTTGTCTGGCTTTCCTATTTGATCTTGCTGAAGTCTACAGAAATGTAGATAAGTGAGAGTCAGAAAAGAATTCTGTTGGATTAAGGAGTTATAGGTCTTTTGTTAGACACAACCAACAGTTATGAAGAACTGTACTTTGAAAGAATGCTTACTATCTTCTCCATGAATTTTTATGCTATTGTATTTTATGCTATTTTTATGTATTGCTATTAGATGTATTGCATGGCATTTTTTGCCACTGCAATTTTTTGTCTATTATTTTTATTATTTTAATTTGTGTTTTCTTTCTAAAATATGTAATCACGTAATTTCTTTCATAATACCAATTTCTTGTAAAGGTAACATAGATATCTGGGTGTCCTGTACTAAAAACAAAAAAGAAAACCAAACAAACACAAAAAAAACCAAACAAACAAACAAACAAAAAACCAAAGGGGGGAAAAAAAAAAAAAAAAAACAAAAAACAAAAAACCAGACGTCTTAGTTTTAGCTCAGGTCCATGTAATGCAAGGTAAAAAATCTGAACAGTGCTTTATTTTTCACACCTGAGTGGAAATGTAAGTTAACCTCTAATATCTCTGAGATATTGCCCAGTAAACACAAATAAGATGGAATCTTCTTACAAGCCCAAGTGCAGCTTTTTCTATACTTCAACTTTATGGCTCCATTTAGGTTCAGAAAACCTTTTTTTTTTTCTTAGATGGCAGTTGAATCACAAAGCAAGAAGAACAAATCTGTTCTTGTTCATGTCTAGTGTCTGCTTTGCAGACCTTTGTGTCTCACTGTGTGTCCAGAGACTGCCCCACGCCTACACCTGCCACAAGAAGAATTATGTTTGCTCTGTTCTTACTAGCGCAGATGCTCCCAGGTCAAAAGTTTCACACTGGTTCAGAAAGTCATCTGGCTCTGTGGATAGGATTCAAATATTTTTCTTACTTATCTGATGACAGGAATGTTGTTTCAGTTTTGTTTTCATAGTTGTACATGCTGATGATGAATGCAGTGTTTGACTGAAATCACCAAAGGACCCAAGAAGTTGCTGACTGTCCTCTGAGATGTGTTTTGTGATCTCAGTCTTTGCACGGACAGCCACAAAAACAGACTTTTAGTCAAAAGGATCAGTGTTCCCATCACTCTGGGCAGATCAGTCTGTAATTTTGCTGCTAATGCTGATATCAGTGTTTTGATGTGGAGAACGTAATGGGGATAATGAGTACTAGCCTTTTCTGCTGGGTAAACAATCCTGAATCAATGTATGACTCGCAATGCCTAATTTTGATTTTAAAATGCACTAGAGCACTCCTTACCCTGCTCTGATATGAATTCAGAGTGAATAGCATCAACAATGTACTTTGTCTTGTGAGTATTAATTTATTTTATTCTCTCTGCTGCAGTATTCCAAACCAGAGAGGCATCCGGGGCCTATTCTGCACAAAGTCATGGAGTCCAGTTTTTCAGGCCCGCAGTCCTTCCCAGAGGCCTTGTCTCCTGACAGAGGAACCCAGCCCATCAAGCACCACAGGTGAGCAGAGTCTGGCAGCAAAGGGCTGCCTGGAGGTGCTGTAGAGCTGCTGATGGCTGAGCAAGGTCACTGCGTGCTGGGCTGGGGGAGCTGCCGAGGGCCACGGTGCCAGCAGAGCCCCAGCACGCTGATTGAACAGCTGGCCCAGCCCTTCCCTAGCTGCAGGCGTTAAGGGCAGCAGCGATGCTCAGTGCCTTCCTCCGCGCTTTGGGACACTCCTGCAGGAAGCATTTACCAGCACCATCCCAGCCAATGGGGCAGCTGGAGTGGGAGAAACCATTCAAAACAACACTTGCCTTATCCACGTTCATTAAGTCAATGTCATGAAGTTCCAGCCTTTTCTGCTGTTTCTTTAAACAAACGATACTTGGAATGGGTAATGACTTATTTATGAAAATATGGTGGCCTTTGAAAACTAGGCTTAAAAAAGTTTGGATGGTTGTTTCCAAGAGAAAAAAAAAAAAAAGAGGAATGTCACCCATCACTGGATGACATTCAGATTAGAATTCTGCTTGTAACTTTTTTTTTGGATGAGAAAGAGTGCAGGTTTTTCATTACAGGACTAGAAACCCAACTGGAGTCTGGTATAAGCAATAGTGTTGGTTGAATGACAGTGGTAACATCTGGTCCAGTGCACAGAGAGAGAGAAAAAAGGCTGAGAAAAAGGAGTTTGGAATTTTTTCAGCTAGATAATCTGGAGGGGAAGACTTGTTTATTAAAATGATTTTTTTTTTGTTTTTAATTACTTTTAAAAAAAAGTCTGGAATTGCATGAAGTTATGATCTGGCTTCTGTAGTATTTGGTGCATTTTCAGTGCAGTCTCTCAGCCAGCTACATGTTTTTGTCCTTTGAATGAGTGATTTGATTAACCTACAAAGTGCCATGTGTGAGCCAGAGAGGGATATTTGGGTCCTACCTACTTTTACCTTACTTAAGCCTTTAATTTGGCATGAAAAAATAATGTCGACTGTCATGTCAGATCCGTTTCTTAGGTCTTTTTCTTTATTACATGGAGATTTTCAAAATATGCTTAATAATTTTATTAAACATAGATGAACTATGGGACTGTTGCCTAGAATGCTTTCTACAGAAATTCTGGGAAGAATTTTATCACCATTTAGTCACAACATGAATTTCGGGAAAAAACACAGTGACATTCCCGTGCCTTTAATAGTATGATTGCAATATCCAAGAAATATCTTTCCTTCAGAACTAATGTAAGAAGTGGAATGACTAGTTAATTTATAAAGAATTCTTTTGTATTTTTAAAGCTTGAGATTTATTATACAAGGCCCTTTCTTTATAAAACATGCAACAGCCCTGAACATTTAAAACTTTTAAGATTGTCTTTAATTTATGCACCATGTGACAGCTTCCTAATTTAGTTTCTAAATTGTGCTCATTGTGGACAAATGGTCAAATGTGCCAAGTGAGGATTTTACACTAAATATCCCTTCATTTCGTTCCAAAACTGACTAGCCTGGAAAAATTGTATCAGCTCTGCAGGTTGTCTCTTTTATGCTGTTATTAAATTCTATTATTGTTTTATTTCTGCTTGCTACAGAAATACTTTGTTCCACATGCAGACCTGTTTTCCCTGCTGGTGTTTTCAAGGACACTAATGATGGGGGAACATTTCTTAAAATCAGGAGCTGGCTGTTTCCAGGTCCTAAAACTAATACAATTTTGGCCTGGCATTAAGACTGTCGATGTAGGGAATCATTTGGAGCTGCTGAAATGTGACTGACAGAGACTATCTAATTATTTCATTCAGATTATGGATAATAGCAATTTTCTGTCTCAACCAACCTCAGCTACACACAAAGAATTAATGCAGAGATTAAGCTGAAAATTGAAATTCAATCTCAAAAAATATTTTGCCTGTACTGTTATTAATCTCCTAAAATATTTTGCCTGCATTATGCGCTGCTGTTACAGTAGAAGAACTACATCTTCTGCTTGCATATGTAAAATAACTCTTAGTACTGTCAGAATTCAAAATTAACAAATGTGTTTAATCAGTAAACTTCCTGCAAAGTATACAATGTGCTCAAAAATTTGTCTTGGATTATCTGTTGGTTTTGGTAAGAAGGAAACCCATACTGTCTTATTTTCTAACAGAGAGAAACAAATTAGAGTTTTGTTAATTATGGGTTGAGTTGTGATCCCTTTGAATAGCAGTTTCCTTGGTAATTAGTCATCCTGACTTTCATTCATTGATTCAGTCATCCTTGATTTTAGAGGGATTCATTTCAGAGAATGCCATGATGAAAGCCAAATGCAGAGGCTTTCAGCCTGGAGCAGTTCTATTGTCTTACAAAAATGCCAAAATAGGATAAACTTACTCCAAAATTAAAAATAATTTGTGTTTTCATTTTCTAATGAACTTTTAACACCACAAAAAAGCATGGAAAATATTTTTTCATTTGGTAAGCATTTTACTCTCTGTGCTGCTCTTATAAGTGATCCAGTTTACAGTAAAGAGTAAACTAAAGTTATTCTGTAAATAAGGCTATTGAATTTCACAAATGAAGTAGAGATCAACTAAAGCAACTAAGAATGTATGTAAAAGCAGAGGAAGCCTGAAAGGAAGAAGGTGTAAGGAATCTGATATTTGCCCAAAGAAAGTACTTGGCTTTCTGGAGAAATGCACTAAAAATAATGCCTGAAAGGAATAAGATGTAGGGAAAGAAACAAACTATATCACAGAGGCCAAGTTATGCTTGAGCATTTCCAGAAATCACTGAGAGTTAAGAATTACTGATAGTACTGAAAGCGATCAGTTGTTTCCACTGTGGAAAAAGAAATTAGGAGTAATATACAGGAAAAAGTAAAGCTGATGGTGGGACAGAGATAATAATTGAAGCAGTTAGGGCAGTCCTGAATTAACAGATTTCATTCTTTAAGTTAGAATGACTATTTGAGGACAAAGGTGGAATATGAACAGGATCAAATGTATGAAAATAGACATTACTACAGTCAAAATGGAAGTAAAATGTGGAAATCAAAGCTCTCAAGATGGTTTGGTTAATCTTGATTTAAAAAAAAAAATCTGGAATGAGAATCAGCTCATGAAATTTCATGTCCAGGAGCAAAATGTGTAAAAATGGGAACTGTGACATGAGATGATGGATTACCAAGTGTCAAATATTTAGGAATATGAAGAATTATCGAAGTAACTAGGAACCAGTTATGTTGAATTTGAATAGTCAAGACTTTATGACAAATGTGGGGGAAGCAAATTCTTGGGGTAGATATAAAAAAGGCAAAAACTTGTTTACTATCTTACCAACAGCAGGTAGTGCAACATTTGCACCGATGATTGTGTTTGTATTTGGTGAGGGTGAGTTAGATCCCTGCACAGGATCAGTCACTGGTGCCATGTGTCCCATGCCTGAGGGGAGAAGGCAGGGAGGGACAGAGAAGCTCTGCTGTGAGTACACAGAGGTGCTTAAAAGGGAGGCATCAAGGAGTTGTGTGGAGCAGGTAGGACATGCACCCGTGCAGCACTCGGAGAATCACTCAGCACTGGGACAGCCTTTGGTCATGGCTCTTGTGCATGGCCTTGGCACAAAAACAGCCAGAACTGAGCATAGCGTGAGAATGTTATCCCAGCTGCCTGAAAGGGCCTCCCAATTGCCATGGACGCAAATTGCATTCCAAGCTGAGATGGGGAATGAATGATTCATGTGCCATGGAAAGAGTCAGAAAGTCTGTCTGATGTCAGTCTTCAGTTCAGGAGACTGGAAAGGGTGTGTGACTGCTGCTTGAGAATCCATGAGAGCAGGCATAACAAGAAGTAAAAGACCTATTTAAAATGACAGAGTGTGGTGGCACATATGCCAGTTGAATATTCATCAGAAATAATTTTAAATGGAAAAAGTCTCAAAGTTTTCAATATAGAACAACTTTCTGTAATAGGTATCGTCATCATTTTAGGATGGAGGTTGATCAATGCACTACAGGGAGTCTATGATGAGGTTATGGCCAAAGATTAAACTCAGTGCCACTGAGGTACCTTGAATGCTCTGTTCCCTTTTGCTATTCTATCACCAGGATGGTGACCAGATAGTACAGGTAGCATTGAAGGGTTTTTGTAGAGTTCCAAAGTCCCTGAGAGCCGCCAACACAGGCTATTCCCAAATACAAGAATACTATAATGGAATCAATAATGCTCACATTTCAGAAATTAAGAGCAGATTTGTAGCTGTAGGCTGGCTGCTGGAAAGCTCCTCCTAGATACGGAGAAGAGTTTTGGAGAGCATCACTGCATCACTTGGGTTGAGAATGTGACCAGCTGTGCCAGTTCATGACCACAAGCCAGGAAGCACAGGTCATGGTGCTGCTGCAGAGGGTTTTGTGCTCTGAGACAGCACAAGAGTACTTGGCAGAAGCATGGGAAAGAGTGGTGTTTAAATGCTCAGGTTACAGGATGCTATAGAGAATAAAGGGATCCAGCAATTAATTCCAGTTCTCTTATGACACATCTTTTTAGGCATAAGACTCCCTACAGTCTTAGCGTATCTTTAATCACATCCAGCTCTGTAAAGTCCCAAACACTGTGCTGAGTTTCTGCCTTTGGGGAGCTGTGTGTACCGCAGGCTCCAACGTGCCCATGGTGCATCCTCTCATCTTTGTAAGCAGTCTGACAAAAGGGCAGCAAGGCACAGCATTTCTGGGTTTGCATGGTGTTTATTGAGAGATGCTTCTCTTCTCAGCTATGAGATGCCTTTTATTCATTCTGAAAATTGGTTGAAAGTCTCAGTAGGTGATCCATGCAAATGTTAGCAGCAGATTGTCCGACAGGCTAAAAAGGTGGCTCTTAGGGAACATCAGAGGACACTGTCTGGCAGCTGGCTCTGTCACTGGGGTATGCATTCAGGGGGTGATTTGTAATTAACTGAAAAGTAGCACAAAAAGATTCCAGAGTTACTGTGAGAACCCTGCTGGTCTTCTCTTCATGACCATGATTAACTGCGCTTTGGAGTTGTGTATGTGCCTCAAGAAGAGAATACGCCACCCATGGGATCGGACTTTGTTTTCAATCAGTTGCTAAACACAAAGAACATTTTCACAGAAAACAATTTGCAACAATAAATCCCAAGTTTTTAATTAACCTTAGGATGGTTGAACTGCTTTTTTCAAAACATTAATTCATTAGAACTGTATTTCTCCCTAGTTTGTGCATCACTTGTGAACCAGTTCATGCATATTCTGGTTTTTTTTATTCTAGAGTAATTGATTGATAGATTTTAAGGACATATTTGCTGCATCTTTATGTATTGGTCTGTTTTACTGCAAGGCTCAGATGTGTGGGCTGATTTGTTTTACCCAGTTAGACTGGAGTGCAGGGAGGAAGAAACCATAACGGTGGCGAAAGGAAAATAAATTCCCTGAAGAAATCCAAAAGGCATTGTTTGCCTAAGAGAGAGGAATTTTTCACATAAGCAATAGAGAAGTCTGAGAGGGACATTGCATTTGCATTGCTGATATTCATATTGGTTTTGTGTAAAAAGAAAAGCTTTGCTATGCTGGAGATCCTTTTTCATAGAACTTTTAACAGAAATTGTTAGTCTTGTTTTCGGTGCCTGAAGAAACGAGCTTACAGCTGCACTGTCTGTAAGTATTTCCTGATCCCAGTGAATTTGTCTTGTCCATGAACACAAATGAGTTTTGTTCATTTTTCCCTCAGGTTTTTTTTCCCCCTGTCAGAAATGTTGAATGCATAAGAACCTCACATTAGCAACAAATTGTTTGCTTAGAGTCTTCAGCGCTGAAGTCCTGTGGTTACGGGATGGTGGCAGATCCCTTTGGTCTCAACCTCTGCTGCAGGTTATAGCCATTACCTTAGGTATGGCTGTATGTGTTGAAATTATGTCTATTGCAAACAGAGCTTTTGTGAATTTGCATATTCATATTATTAGATAGGAGGCCATGTGCTCTCATCCAACAAGGAAGATGCTCAAAGGCATCAAACCAACCACAAATTAAGCAAAATTTCAAGTTTCAAAGATTTGTAATGAATCTAAAGTTTGTTTTTTACTTTTGTAGTACTTTGATGAATATGCTCTAGTCAATAAAAAAACCAAAAAATTCTTTATCCTTCACAAATTACTCCTTCACCTGCATCTTTTGAGATCCCCTGCTGTATTAATCTCAGGCTCTCCTGAGCAGAAATTGTCAATTATTTTGTGATGTTGTAGTGTTATTTTACAGAATATTAACTGTAACTCACAACTTGAACCAGCCTTCAGATCTGGGAGGCCAGTACTTCAGCTTTTTTAAAAGGGTTTTTCACAGCCGCCTTAGTAGCAAAGGAAAGATCTTTTCAAGGAAGCATGAAAACTCCTGGAGGGAATGCTATTGCTATGGGTTGTTGGTCTTTTCAATTAAAAAGCACTAGAAAAGTAAAGGTGTGGAAGAAAACAGAGCTTAGCCTGCGATGGAACACTGCTAGCCTGAGCAGGAGGATAGAGACTATTGAATTTATTGCTTATTTTAACTTTGGGCAGGAAAGGTTGATTTTAATGGAAATGTACACTCAAAGAGAATTCGTCCAAGGTACTTCCCAGCAAGAATTGCTTTGGGAGTAGATGTGGCCCTACCTATAAATAAAGCTCCCAGTAGGTAAAAAATGCAGATTACTTTTAAGTCACATTATAATAGGAAAAAAGAAGCTAACTTATCAAAAGACTTTTGCATACCTGAATTTTATGGGAAGTTGGAATTATTCACACAGCCAAAAATAATGACTCGTAAAAGGCATCTGCAAAACCTATGTTAAGTTATCATTAAAGATGTAACAGAATATGACATAGCACATGCATTTCTGAGGGCCAGAAGATGCCAAGAGAAATAGGAGTAGCTGAAAAATGAATAGCCAGTCACGCCATGCAGTACTGAGACCTGTTAACAGTAAAAATAGATTATGCTTTGCCTTAGTTCTGTGTTCCCATATTTTTGCATTAGCAACAGCTGAATTTATGGTTTATATACCAAATCTGTGGCTTGTAGATACTTTTCAATTCCTGCTTGAAAGGGAAAAAAAAAATCCATTCTTCTTCCAAAACACCAAACATTTACAAAAGCAATTTTCTAAAATAAGTAGAAAAATATTACCTTTTTTAATTAAATTCAAGTTTCTATTATGCTGTATAAAGAAACAGCACAGTATTTATCAATGCATATAAAAAAGAAAGCAATCTGTAGATAAAACAAGGATTAAACAATAAGGAAAACAAGGATTAAACAAATATTGTTGAAGGGGGAGAAAACTTGTCTTAGATGGCTTCTTCAAGCTGCAGTTCATAAGCTTCACTTATATTCTTCACTTACACTTTTTCTCAATTTAATGGCTTTGTATCAGAAGCAGTGCCACATAGGCTGATAGATGATATATTGGGCCTTCAATTTAGGATGTGATTTTGAATTCAGCTGTGGGTATGGCAGAGCTGTGCTGTTTGTTTATACTGTCTGAGGACTCAACTCTGTATAGCAGGATTATGACGTGCGGCATGGAAAAGACAAGCATCCTTCATCAAGTGCAAGAAAGCATTTCATATACTGGGCAATTATTTTCATTCCTAGAAATGAAGTGATGTATTAAATATGGCATAAACAACAGCTAATGGTGGATTGTACTATTATATTTCCAGAGAGAATTTCTACTGACATCATAGACTGCCACAGCAAAGTTTATAAGAACAGTAATCTGTGCATTATTAATCCTGAGCCTTTACTTTGCCGAATGTTATGCTTTTGTTGTGATAATTTTTACTGTCCTCTTGGTGTTCCTAGAAGTCTCTCTTCATGCTGCAGCCCTGGACAAAAAAGTGGGATGCTCCATAGAAATGCCTTTCGGAGGACTCCTCCCTTGCCTCGGGGTAGGTTCAATGGGATTACAGGACCAGCATATCAACAGCTAGAAGAGTCAAGGATCACAGAGCAGGACACGATACCTTGTCACGGGTGAGTAGTGCCATACCTGCAGTGTAATGCATTGCCATCAGTCTCTCCAGCTTTGCTGTAGTGTGCTGTGGATCCAGGCTTTACAGGGCTGAGAGCAGAAGGACATTTTCAGAGCACTGGGCCTTTGAAGGTTTTATTTGTCTGGCTGCCTTTTTAAGCCTTTTAAGGGCTGTAGAAAGAGGGATTAGAAGAAATCATAAGTGATTGGCAACATCCTTCTTTATAACTTTGCTAGTGGTGCCATGATGTTCTGGTAATTTAAGGATCGCATTATTTTCTTCCACCAATCAGCACTGGGAAAATAAGAGAGAATAATTCAGAAGTCCAGATTTCATGGGTTTTTAAAATGAATTAATGTACATTGCGAAGTTGGTTTTCTATAGACTGATTACTTCAGGTTTGTCTTTGAAAATGCACAAAAACACACTGTTTTTTTCCTTTTTAAATTCAGTTTACTAGAACATTGGCTGTGAGCTTCAGCTGTACATAAGGTCTGGGTTTCAGAAGTGCTCCTGAGAACCTACAGCTGCCTTTGAAGTATTTTTCAATTGCTGAGATATTTTGCATAATATTTACATATCCCTATAGATGTCCAAAGACTTTCCAGAATATTACAAGCGTATTTTATATAAAAATAGCAGTGATATCTGGAATGGAATAAAAGCCCCACTAGTTTCACCTGTAAATCACAGTGAAACTTCACTGTGACTTACAGGTGAAACGGGCGGGGTTGGGTTTCTGGTGACTTCTTTTAAATAAGATTGAGTCATGCTTCTGTCATTATTATTATTGCTTCTTCTGAGGAAAAAAATGGCTTATTGCCTCTTGCAGTAAATATATTATTGTTCATTTGTATGATATGTGCATATAATTCCTGGGAAAAATTTCCTGCTGAAATTGCAACCCTTCCAGAAAGGAGCAGGCTGGCAGCCTTCCCTGTCCAGCAGCAGGGTTGTATGACACAGGCTCTGGGAAGTAACCTCCTCCCAGGCAGAGGGGTGAGGTACAAAACAGCAAAGCTGTGGGTGATTGTATTTACTCTTGTATGGGAAATCAGTGTGTGATGTTGAAGTATCATCTTGTACTGGCCTGTATTTTAAATTTGCAGTTGTGTAAAATTTGGTATTGGGACCAGGCCCTGACTCTCTCTGGCCTCCATCCATTTAAGCACTTCATCCGTATTTTGTGCGCTAAGGATGTTTGCCATCCAAATATCTGCTGGTTTCACAGTGTTGGTATTCTCAAAGGGTTTCCAGCCCAAACAAAAAGTTCCCTTGCCCCCTGCTGAAGTTACACTACTTCATTTCTTCTCCTTTTTCACCTCCATCTTTCCCCATAGGGATGCACAAACCAAAGTGGTTTATCTCCCTAATTCTGTGAGCATTCTGAGCTTCATCCACCAGCAGCCTGGCTGCAGTTTAGTCATATCAACAGGTAGAAAATGGGAGGGGTGTGTGTGTCAGAGTAAGTGCTCCCAGGGCTGACCCAAAGCCTGGCAGAGCCACTGGAATGATTCCGATCCATCTCGATGGACCTTGTCAGGCTCATACACTGCACACCTTTAGCCACGGGGCTCAGAGCAAAGCCACTGGGACTACGCTAAATAAAATCCATTTCATGTTTGAAGTTTCAGTCCCTTCTGACTCTAATATCTATTCTTAAACGAGGCAGTAAAATTATTGTGCTTCTTTCAGTTTCATTCTTTAATTTAGACTCTTACACACTGTATAACATAATTACTGTTGAATATTTATAAATGTTTGCTTTTGTTGCTTGGTTTTAGGAAGAGAGTGGAGAAAGAGCTGCACTTTGAAATACATGCACATGAATTAATTTATTCAGACAAAATAATTTTTCAGATAAAAGCCCAGATATATTTCTTTGGAGGAACTGTGGTTCTGGGAAAGTTAATTATAGGAAAATGTAATTAAGGTTCTGCAATTATAGTTCTAAGTCTCAGTCTATTGAAAACAGCAGCAGTCTGGTGTCACACATAGAAGCATGGATCAGTTTGTAATTAACCAAAAGCCAAGTCTCACATGGTTTAGATGTAATATCCCTTCTAGTTTAATACCTCACCTGTTGCACACAGCGTATGCACTTTAATACAGCCTCAGTTCTCCTTTGAAAGCCCTGTGAGCACAGGGCAGAAACTTGTAATTCTGGCATAAAATTGGTGTGTCTATCTGTATTTCAGAAAATATTATGGAAATACGCCAGGCATTGCATTACATGTCACTGCTGCTGCCAGTTAGTTTTCAAAATACCAAGAATAATTGAGTCTCTATTGTGGAACTGGCAAATGTTACTGTTTTCTCACCAAACCCATTTTAATTCAGTCTTTTCTTCTTTTTGCTTATATATCATCCATATAATACATACATTGCATGTGAAATTCATTAAAAACATTCACTCCCTTTGTTTTCAGGGTGCAGCCCAGAATATATTTAGGGCCTGAATTACCAAAAAAGGGACTAATGCAACTGATGCGATCTCTCCAGCTATAGTCGTTTGAACAATTATATATAAGCAAAGGAAACAAGAATGGGCACAACCCAAAGGTCTGCACTGTTTTGTTTTCATTTGTTTTTTTTTTAATTGTCCTCTCTTAGGAATAATATCCCTGATCAGTATTCCGTTCATCCTGAGTCTTGAGAACTGGTGTAAAAAGCCCCTCTAAGAATGGCTCCAGGTGTGTCTAAGCTTAGTGCCAATGTAATTACCCCAAACTGGTCCCAAATGTGAAACAGCTGCAGCTGCAGAGAGCGGACAAGAAGTTCCAGCACACACCCCAGAAAGCTCCTTGCTCTGTTATTCCCCTGGGTTCCGCTGCCCAAAGCAGAATCTCTTTCCCTCACTTCACAGCAGAGTTCCCAGCACTTCCTTCTTATCGCAGAGCTCCTAATGCACCTTCGGGGGATGTCAGGAGAGTTCTGGTGCTGGGCTGTGCCGAGCTCCACGTGTGCATGTGGACAGGAGGTGTGGGACACTTGTACAAAGTCAGTGCCCCCACAGATGAGTTAATTACAGATCAGTGGCGCTCTGCTGGAAATGAGCCTGAGGTTCTCTCCTGCTCCCTCCTGCCTGACATGTCGCCAGGAGGATGGGGCCAAAGGAAGCCTTTCCTGTTAATTACTGTTGTGGGCTAACACTGGACTATGGCGGTTTCATGCGATTCAGTTTCTTTTCCTGAACTTTTTCTGCTCATACCAAAAAGCAGTGAGGCACATGTGAGGATATTCCTAGTGAGATCCAGCAGGCTTAAGGAGCTTTCAGAATAATACCCTTCAAGTCGGAGCACCTGCTTCCACACCTGATCTAAAAGTTGCTCTCCTCATCCGTGGATAAAACATATTCGATTCACCAGTAGCTTGCCTTACTAAATAGTGATAAGCTGATTATAAATAAATTATGTTCTGTACGGAGGTCATGTCTGTGGTCCTCAGCAATCATGACTGCAATATAGTAACTCTTAGAGCACCATATTTCTAGAAATACTACTTTCAGATGGGGAACATCCCTTTTTTTTTTTTTTTGGTCATTGTTTCCTTTATTTTATATTTAGTATACTTTCCATTTCTGGTTTTTTTAAGTATTTTTTGTAAACAGTACAGAGTTTGGCTTTGAAACAAAATGGAAATGTTGATAAAAATTCACCAAGTTGCCTCACAATAAATAAAATTGTGTTATAATATGTATTAGTGGAGGATAAAGGATTTTTTTCAAACTTATTACAGTATCAAGAGAACACAGACATTTGCTGAAGCACTATATATTATATCTATTTCCAGATGAAATCTAATAAAAAAAAATCAAGCCAACATTATGAGTAGGGGCTATCGAAAAACAGACATTTTTCAGAGGTACACTGTACTTAGATACTCTGCTTGTTTGAGGGGGTGTCGAGACAATCATTTCTATGTAAATAAAGAGTACACAGTCATGTGTGTTTAAAGTTTTTTTATCTGCACTTTTTAAAAGTGTTTTCCTAAAGCAACCATTTGACATTGAGAGTTCTGACATTGAAGGAAGTATCCATCTATTTCCCCAATCAGAAATGTAGGAATCTAATTCCAAATTTCATTTCAAAAGAAAGTTAATAATACACTATAATTTCTGAAATCTTTTAAAAAGGAATTTCCGTTGTTCTTGTACACTGGTGGAAAAAATGAGACTTAGAGAAAAGCAATGCTTTGCCAGTGGCAGATTTGAGAATCAAAACCAGTCTCCAGAGCTTGTTATTTCCCTCAGGGCCCCACCACGGCCAAGTGCTCCTGTATTGCAGGAGAAAATGGTGTGTATCTCCTCAGCTAAACCTCACACAGTGTCCCTGCTGCTGGCTGCACCTGACCACTTGATGTACAATGAGAACTCTTTTTTACTCTTTCCAGGTATTCATCCAGTGGTTTAAAATCTCCTCAGAATACTTCAATAAATATGCAACTGCCTTCAAGAGAGACACCCCCATATTTTAATAACGTGGATCAGAAGGACTTGGTCGGCTATTCCTCTTCAAGGGCCAGCTCCGTTCCCATCATCCCATCTGTGGGCTTGGACGAAGCCTGCATGCAAATGCAAAATGTTTCTGAAGTAACAGGCATCAAATGGTGCAAAAACTCCTATTCTGCTGAACTTGTCAATGTGAGTTCCCCAGTCAGTAATTGTCTTATAGCAGAACAACACGAAGTGAAAATACTGCTAGAAACTGTGCAGGAGCAGATCCGGATCCTGACGGACGCACGGCGGTCGGAGGACTTGGAACTGGCGAGCATAGAGGCCGAGAGCGGCGCCAGCGAGAACACAGCCTTCCTGCCCATGAGCCCCATGGCCAAGTCAGAGCGAGAGGCACAATTTGTCTTAAAAAGTGAAACACAAAGAGACTCGGTATTGACCAAGTGACTCTGTGTGGGGGTTGTGGGAGGGGAAATGAGAGATCTGTGCATTCGATGCTTTGCTAAACAGGAAGGGAGGAAGTTAAATACAAATTATTTATATGCATTAATTTAAGAGCATCTACTTAGAAGAAACCAAATAGTCAATCGCCCTCATATCATAGTGTTTTTTAACAAAATATTTTTTTAAGGGAAAAGTTCCAGGAGGGATGAAGCGTGCTTTCAGGTGCTTTCTAGGCAGGATTACAGTTTCAGTTACAGAGGATTTGACCGTGGTCCTGTTCAGCTGTCCGAAGGCTTAAGCTATGCATCTTTTTGTCAGTGAAGGCCAAATACCATTCTTAGATGCATTTCTGGTTTCAGGGCAGCACTGCAGCGAGCTACCAGGCAGGGATTGAGACCCTGGGAACACGGCCTGTGAGCCCAACACACATCCAGTCCCTTCTCCCCCTCTTCTCTTGATTCCAGGTTCACACCATGAAAGCAGGTACCTGTGCACCTACTTCTGGCTTCTGGTACCTGCTGTGGAATGGCGACAACATCCCTGAATTGAACAGGTGCTTAAGGTCAACCTTAATTTGATGTGTGAGTCAGCCCAAGAAAGTCAGCGGAATCATTTCGGAGCTTTGGGATTGGCCAAGAGTGGGAGTGGGATTGGGGTCTGTAGAGATTCAGTGATCAGGAGCCCACAGCTGCTCCATCTTCTGAACTTTCCCTATCAGAGCTGCCTTGATGGAGAGTGAAGAAGAACAAGAGAAAATGCAGAAGTTTGTATTACAACAGGTTTGGTCTTGGTTTCTGGTTTGGCTTTTTTTAAGTGGAAACATAAACTCCATTGTTCGTTAGCACCCCTCAACATTTCTAAACTTTTACACTTTGAAGGCATTTGTAAGCTCTCAAGGAGCACTTCTTAGTCTGTGTGTATTTTTTTTTAACTTACTTTTTATTATGGCTTGTTCAGAGAAGAGTCAGGGAGATCCAATATGATCAAAATCCAGCCAATAAGTGTCCACGCTGCCTAATTTGTTCCTTCATTCAGTTCTCCAGTCACTTTAATTAATTACGGCTCAGGCTTGTGAACTTTAAAGCTGCAGCCCTGCAGATGGTTCGGTATGGGCAGGCCCACAGGCATGCAGAGATCTGACTCTAATGGAGCTTTATAAGAGCAGATGGTTTCTACCAAGTCACTCCCTGCAGGGGATCAAGGCCTTTGAGAGGAAGTATCATTCCCTGGTTGTCACATCCTAATCCCATTATAAGCACTTTTTGCATTAGCTTTCTTTTGAGACCCTCTTCCCCCCATAAATTGTAACAAAATGTGCCAATGGTGCAGTGAATTGGATTCAGTGACACACATTACTGGTTTTATTAGTGTTAAAATATCTGCTTATTCTTGGGGGGAGGAATAAACTATAATAAATAATTCCTAAGTAGCCTTCCCTGGTTAGTGTCAGGAGATTGATTAAAAAAATTATACTATATACAGAATGTATTAAAATACTCCTTTGAAGCAAAATAATTGTTAAATTTATTAATATGCCCCAGACTTTCTAGTTCACAAGTCTCAAGACTTCCCAAAATAGCACAATCAATCACGCAGTGCTGTTGTATGTTGAGTCAGAATAAAGCAATATTTTAACCTCTGTCAAGTAAATTTGGAAAAGAAATGCTGAAGGTGTATGTCATTTTTTTTTGTTAAGGCAGTAAAAAAAATATTATTCACAGTCTTCATTCAGCAAGTCTTACTTTGGGTTGCTTTTGTGGTTTTGGGGGTTCTTTTAACGATGAAGTTGATGAAATTGTCCTGTTTACAGAATTTCCTATGGCTGTAATCTTTGCTGTGTGTTTTCAATAGAAATATATTTGAGGGCAAACTATTGTTTTATGCCCCAGGAGGGAGCGTGGCTTGTTCAGACTCCCTCCTGCAAAGACACAGAGCTTTTTCTGAAGCAGTGAGGTGGGACCCCCGTGGGGTTTGGTCTCCCCTGATATTTTCCTGCAATATGTTGTGGCTGGGCACAGTGTCACGGTGAGTGAGCTGAGCTGGCTGGGGTGGGTATGGCCCCAAGCCCACCCCAGATAAACCCTCTGAAAGGCAGCGTCATTAGGGGGGCTCAGCTTTGCCTCCCTATGATCATTTGACTTTTCTCTCAACACCATTTGCATCTTCCCCATCTCAGGACATGAGCAAAGGGAGCTTGCCTCTGCCCATAAGCCCTGGGAACATACCTGTCATATAAAAACTGGGTACTGTATAAAGCTCTGCTTCAACAATTTGCAACGGGTGATCACAATTAATAAATTGTTCACCATTAATTTCATCAAGATGGTCTCTGCAATACAGTGCAGAATCCTGCCCAAATTGATGTTTAAAAATTAAATCTTTTCAATTCAAATGCAAGATCTTCTCTCCCCTAAACTCTGCAAATTCACCCCTGGCAACATAATGGAAACACACAGCAAGATTCCAGGTGAAGAGAGAACCATATCATAAGCAATGCCTTTAGGGAGAGAATGTGTTCATGCGCACCCCCAAAAGACCCAGAAAGAGGAGATGAGCAATGTATTTAAGAGAATGAAATGTTTAACTGAATGATAGCTGAAGATCTGAAATGGTGAGGATATCTTCATGTTAGAGATACGATCTTGTACTCAGCAAAGGATGTGTGACTGTTATATGTTAACTGTTCTATTCAGTTCTCAGCATGTTTGAATAGAGAGACGTTAATATTAACCACATGACAGACTAGTGTGTTATTTGTTAAGAGCATCACTTCAGATCTTATTGAAACTGTCATTGTTTGCAGAGGAAAACAAAAAGGGTTGAAAACATCCAACTAGGTAGCCTTAATGTTGTTTGTGTGGTTCTCTAATGCAACTGTTTTCCTCTGTGGACCTTCCTATTTTACAGTGAATGGGGCAACATTTTCTCTGAAGTCTGACAATTAATTGTGTAAAGGATCCATTTGAAAGTCGTACTGAAACAGCTGAAATGGTAGGCCAAATTTTGCTTTACTTCTGGTCCCACTGAACCTGTGGATTGGAAGGGATGCAAGTAATTGAGAAATGCAATTCATTCCTAAAATTACATCTGTTCCCGGCCTTGGAAACAGTCTGTAATCCCCCTAGAAGAGGCTCTGAACTCAATCATTAACATGCAACATAATTAAAAATTTTATCTGACCTATGAAGTTCCAGATGTAGTCTGGTGTGAAAATTTACACACATAGCATTGCATTCAAGCAAACCAGGAGAGCAGCTTACTAAATAAATTGAACTTTCTCTGAAATGAGCAGAGAGAAAGCCTGTGTCTCCAGCATAATACCATGGAGGAGAATTGTGAGACCTGTATATCCTGATCTTTCTTTTTAAATTATTATTTCTGTTTAGAATTGCTTCAAAAACAATCCAAAATAACCCTAAAAAAAACCCCAAAAAACAGTAGAACAATCCCAGCATTTGAAATAGGAAATGTAGGTAAGTATGGGCACATTTCATAGTGTTAACCATTGAAAAACTCTTCAGTACCCCAAGACCCAAAGCTGAACTGTTGTGATTTTTGCAGGATCATGTTTAGCTCGCCCAATGGTTCTGTGGAAAAAGAGCTCCTCAGAATATTTTGGTACCTAGCCACGCTCTCAGCCTGTGTGGTCAATGCAGTAATGGCAGTGTCTATTAACAGAGGATCACATCCCAAATCTGCTCTGCTTGGTATCTGATGTAGCATCACAAAGCTTAGTAGTCTGCCATGAGATGTAAGCGCTGCTGCACTGATTTCTTTTGCTTTCGAGGCCTTTGAGCATCCCAGCAGAGTGTGAGCACTCTCAGCGGGGCGCAGGGTGCGGTTCCTTGGCTGAGTGATTGGTTTGTCAGGTCCATCTGTTCGGGGCTCAGTGTCCCCAACCAGGCTCTAGCAGCAGTGAACTTGCCACCGTGTGGCTGATCCCAAAGCCACTCATCAGAATCCTTCAGCTTCAAGTGCAAATTTGGAAAAAAACAATGAGTTGATGGCATGTGCTTGATATACTTCCAAACTAAGATGTTCAGTTAATTCACTTCTCACATAAGCAGGGAGAAAATCTGGATTCCTTTGCCCAACTTATTGCCAGGTTCCTGTAGTCTCCTTTTGGACATTACTTGAACATTTCTTATAAGAAATTCTGAAAATGAATACCAAAGAAGAATTCTGAAAGAGTCCTGCCTAAAGTAAATAAATTTGAAGCTCAAAGGAGCAGACCTGGAATAAGAACTGGGTTTGAAAGTGGTATTAATATCAATTTCCCTTCAATAAAATGAAATTTCCCTGTAAACTCTTTACCCCTTGGGAAAGCAATGAGCTTATAAAGTGATTTATTATCTTGCTATGAATTTAATATGTTCATCTTCAAGGAGATTGGGAAAAAGCAAGTATTTAGTATAGATTTTTCATCTTTTGTGATTTATTTTTATTTTAATTTTATTTCAGCAGCCTAACAGGTCAGTGAACCCATTAACTATATTGTCTGACACATTTTGTGGTAAAAAAGCTGGATTGTTAGATTTCCTTAAGTAGAAGAAGATTTTTATCTAAATTTCATTTTAAAATATTCATAGAATAATCTAATTCTTGATTAAAATACATAGCGATGCAATTTTTTTCTTTTTTTTAACTGCATTATTGCTGAATTTACAGCAAGATTATGCTTCCTTTGTTTTGATGTCTACTCACATGAAAACAACTGACACCCAGTTTTCAGGTTTAGACTTGGCACTTCCAAATCATGGTATCAAGCAGGATTTCTGTATTTTCAATAGCAAAGTTCAAACGTGATATAAACATGAAATAGCTACAACAGCAGTAAAATTACTAATAAAGTAGGCTTGTGTTCGGGGTTTTTTGGTTGTTTTTTTTCATTTTTATTCCATAGCAATTAGAGGATTGTGCCATGGGAATTGGTAGTCTCTTGCAAGAAATTCAGAATGTATTAGTGACAGTGGAAAGTCATCACTGTAGCCCAGAACTAGAAAAGCCACAGTGGAGGAGGAAACAGTCACCCAAGTCTCCTGCAGGGTAAGAGTGCTTTCATCTTAATAGCAAAGACCAACAGAGTTGTTTACCTGCTGAAACTGCCAGAAAGAGTAAATCAGCTGCATTTATTAATGACCACAGTGGTAGTGTTTGATTAAAGGAAAAGGGGCAGAAATTCCCGAATTCGTAGTGCTTGCCCTGTCCCTTGGAACAGATCTAATTATGTTTTGGTTCTGTATTATTAAAGCGCTGTTTGCAGTGCTTCAGAGACAGAGTGGTCACACCTCACTGACAGCCTGCACTGACTCTTCCTTGCTTGAAAAGATTTAGCAGTTTCCTCTTTGATCAACACTCCTGTAAACAAGGAGTGATTTTCTAGTACCCCACAAGGCTGTTCTTGTGCAAGTTTTCCCAGATAAATAATAAAGTAAGAAGACAGCAAGGTCACTTGTAATTTTAATTTTTTCTATAAGAAACTATATCTATTATTTTATAGCTATAATGGAGAAGGGTTATTGATGACTGAAGTATGTAAATAAACTATAGGATATAATGTATGTAAGCAGCATGGAAATCCTGTATTTGTACCATAGCCTTTAGTAATACATTCTGTTAACATTCATTAACACCATCAGGAGATCTACATACAATTTTTTTTTTTTTCCCCCCTGAAGGGGGACCATGGTCTGTACCACATCACTGCAGTGACTGGGCACTGATGTATCCCTGTCCTTATTTCTTGCATTGCAAGACCCACTTCTGTGCTGTCCCACTGCTGCTGAAATCACTGAATTTGGAATGATTCAGCTTCTTTATTCACGTTCACTTTTACCTTGCCCTCAGAATCAAGAGTATCAGCCTGATATTTGGGACACTGAATAAATTTAAGGCCTTAAACAATTTGATGCACTTAACATTTGCCTGCTTTGGTTTGACCTGACAGGAAATCTCTCCCTTGAAGAAGGATTATGCAGCCCAAGCTGCAAGGCACTTTGCTGCCATTCCTTCATATCTGCCACTATCAGCAGAACTCCGCCACTCTGAGTTCTCCTGCCCAGCCCTGGGAAGTACTGTGAGATTACAGACCAGAAACCTCAGACTTCTTTTAGTGTACCAAAGACCAGAAGTCATCTGCAATGTCCTGAGCTGTAGCATCAAATGTGACTTTCTGCCTCTTACTACTAAAATGTCTCCAAAGGTTAAGGTCTCTAATATGCATCACATTAAATTATGTAATATAAGTAATGCCAAAGTTCATAAAATTAAGAGTTATATGGCAAATATTATTTTTAAATGTGTGTCTTGCTTTGAAGGAATATGGAACAAGAGCTCCCAGTTGTGTAAATATTTGGAAAAAAAATATAAATAATAATAGAAAGATAGAAAAGAATACAAGTAAGTAATATTCTAAAAAAGAGTTCCTTGCCTTCTCTGAAATAAGCAGTAGTAGTTGAAGGTTATTGAGATGCATCAGGGACATAAAGAAGACTCAGTGAGGTTGGTTTATAAGTCATATGTCAAAGAACTTTTCTCAGGAAATCCAGGCTTGGAGTTTCCCTTGCTTACATTAAGATGATTCTTTCATAACATGAAATTTACTCCTCTACATTGCATACCTCAGCATAAGCAGGACACACTTTGGCTTTCTGACTCTAACTCATTCACTTTAGGTTATCTCTGATCTCTTCCAGAAAAGGATAAATGAATATCCAAAAAGAAAAGAAGAGAGACTTGAATGCTTGATAACTCTTTTTTTCAAAAATGAACTGACTGCTATTAAGATTGGAGCCATCTGCTGAACTTCAGTGTTCTAGAAGTAGCTGAGATTTTCACTGCCCTTGATGGGGAAACAACAGGTAGTAGAAGCATCGCCACCCTCACCACCCCAGCAAGACACACTGGGAACGAGGGGAGAATAGGGTGGGAGCTTCACATTCTCACAGAGGGTTAGGGAGCTTGTCATGACTGCGGCACAGCTTTTTCCATGGGTGAGGAGGGATGGATTTCGTGTCAGGCCGGGTCACGTCATCTGAGAAACTTGCCTTTTGTTTCTTAGATCATTCTTGTTTCAGTGAAATTGTGGTCATCAGCACTAGTTTGTTTTTTATGTTATTTCCAAATTCTGTGATCCTTTGAAGTGTTGGATTTAGGAGGCAGAAATCTCCAAAGAAAAAAGTAAAATTTCTTCTGTGATTTTTTAAACCATTGAAATACATGTATTACATTAACTAATTTTTTTTAAATTAGATGTTGCAAATCTAAATTACAAATATTTAGATTTACATCATGATAAGAGAGGATGGGTAAGATCTGTGTTTTATATTTCTCTCCTGATCTAATTGAAGATGTCCCTGCTCTTTGCAGGGGTGTTGGACTAGATGACCTTCCAACCTGAACCATGCTAACCATGTTCAAGTTAGTTCTTTCAAATTGCCCATAAAAAGCTGCATATTTCTGTGTACATTAATGATAACTTTGAGTTGGAATGGTAAATAAGATACTTGGACTATATGAAGCTTCCAGGTCAGACTCTGGTGTTGCACAAGTGGCAGCTGTTTCACTGAAAGCACAGTTAATGTGAAGGCTCCCAAAGGAGGATATTTATGGTGGCTCAGCAGCTGAGCTGCCTGAAATAAATCCCAGGTCTCTCCCTGTGCAGTGCTAACCTGTGCTCCTTTCTAAAGGTGGCCCACAGGGTGTCAGCTCCTCCAACAGTGACTGTGCCAAAAGACAGGTGTCAGCACTGACTTCTGTGAAGGTTCTTCCCATTAAATCAAAATGAAATAATATGAACTAAAAATGGATGGGATGGATTCTCCCAGGCATTGCCAGGTTATATGGAGTGCCAGCAGCAGTGCTGATTTACAGTTTCTGAGGCTGTGGCCCATGGTTTGACCTAATTCATTAGTTGCCACCACCGGAGCTGGGGCAATTTAAGCAGAAATGTCTCTGCCCATCAGGGTAATTTCAGAACATCATTAAAGCAGACTGGTTCCATCTAACCTCATTTTTTTTACTTCATTGTATATTCTCCTTGATTATTGCAGAGGTGAAGCTGCTTCCAAAGTCTTAAAGTTGTCATCGCTGACCTGTCTTTGCCAGAGTAACTGGTTGTGGTCACTCAGCTCCAGCTCTGACAGTGGTGTGAGGTCCTTCAACTCTACAGATCAGAGCTGGCTCTTGCAGTCCAAAACCATGTATGTATCGTAGAACAGTTTGGTTTGGAAGAGACCTTAAAGATATCTAATTCCAACCCCCTGCCATGGGCAGGGACACCTTACAAAAGATCAGGTTACTCCAACCCCATCCAACCTGGACTTGAAAACTTCCAGGGATGGGACAGCCACAGCTTCTTGGGCAGCCCATTCCACTTCCTCACCACCCTCAGAGGGAAGAAATAGTACAAGAAAAACTCTCCATACTTACTCTGCAGTAATTGTATGCATTCAGATACATTAGCATGATCAGGCTGATCTTTCACATTATCAATTTTATTTAACAAAGTTATCTCTTATATGTAATTTCCATGCTGCTTGTCTGGGTGTTATATAGAGAAGCATGAAGGCAAATTCAGCCTGTCTGCATTTTCACCTCAGATAACAATGGTAGGAGTTTTTCCAAAGCAGGTCAGGAGACTAACTCTAAAATTGTGAGCTGCCTGTGGGGAGCAGGGTTATTCTGGACAGGGTTTGTTCATGTGCTTTCTTATGCAGTCTGTCTTTCTTCCCAAGAAATCCTCTTTCTTCCAACAGCCCATATTCCTGAAAACATTGGGAAAAGCTAAGGCAGAAGATGTGCTCTGTCTTCTCTGCAGAAAGGACAGGGACATAAATAAGGGCTAATTACCAAAATCTTTTCCAGCTGATTCCACCAGTATTTGCACAGACAGGTGATGCTGAAATGACTCTGTGTGGTTTGGTCACACTTATTTGCAGGCTGTGACATATAGAAACTGTTTTAAGTTGCCTGTGGTTTGTAGTATCTTGGACAGACTTTCAGAATGCTCAGGACAGCATTTGCCACGCTCCTTAACTTCCATCTCAGTTTCATTTGTCTGGTGGATGTTTCTATGACATTGGCAGCAGTGGCACCCCCTTGCCAGAGAGCCTTGGTGGGTGTTCACCAAGTCCCACGTCACCTTCTGGCAAGGAGGGCAAACCAGCCCTTCCTGAAGCCCTGCAGGCAGTAGTCTGGGTGGTGAGGAGGCATCCCACACGCTCAGACCCTTCTTCAGGCAGGGAATAGGGTTTCACAGTAGGGTAGGTCTCTGATTATAAAAATGAAAAATTTTCCCAAGGTTTCGGGCAGCTTGGAAAAGCACACTAGAAATCACAGTCCTTTAAAATAAGGCTTCTCTCTAACCCCATACAGATTGGCAGCTAAGTTGTGATTTTCATTTCAATTTCTCTGGTTAGTAGTGGAGTAGTTTTGCATTTCCATTAATTTAAAGCTGTCTCTAGATGGCTTCAGAGAGCAAAGAGAACTCGTCACTGTGGGAACGGCTGTGCTCTAGGAAGGTACTGCAGCTCATGGGCAACTTTCCATCCTTGTGGGTAGGATCTGGGCACCAGCACATTGCCTGTCTTCCTTAATTAGCTGAGAGAAGACCAGGCAGAGCCCTGCGCTCCTTGCTCACTGGCTGCTGATGAGGCCTGGAGCAAATCCCTGTACTAAAAGCACTTAAAAATGGAACAGAGGTGATGGAAATGTGGTTTGTTCACTGTGAATATCCAGCTGGGATAGTTGGAATAACTGCAAGGGAACAGTTGCCTTTGCAAATCATGTGCCTGATTTACTGGTTAAATAGTTTTTCAGTCCTCCCTATTTAGTCAACAAGGACATTAAGATGTCCAGAAATAAAAGTGGAATGATTGGTTCCCAGTACTAATCTTTATGGTCACAAATCCAGTATTTCAGATTTTTTGCTCAGCACTTAGCAAGTAGAGTCAATCAGGCTTCATTTAAATAGATGAACTTCTATTGTAGAGTTATGCCTGATTTCATGCTTTCCTGATCTTTTCTATATCACATAAAATTATGTTTACCTTAAAACTGATCTGTAGATATGCCTGAAACAGCACCTAATGTGAACATGAAGTCAGTGTTCTCAATGCATAGGGCGAGTCTTGTGAAAACGTTTTTTGCAGCCGAAAGTCTTGAACCATTCACTGAAATAAGACAACTATTTGATTTCAACAAAATGGATTTTGTTGTCAATAAAATCACTGATAAACACTTGAGTTGGATTTGGGGCTTCTGAGTATATATATATGTAAAGCTACATACACAAACTTTCTTTTAGAACACAGAAATGAATGCTCCAACTTAAAGTTTATTCATCTAAATAGCTGGAGAAAATATCCACTTAATCACATAGTCTAAACACATTGAAGTAGGGGGAAAAAAGGTGTTCATTTTCACCTGTGTTTATTTTTTCACCAGTAAAAACAAATAAAAAGAGAAGAAAAATTATCATAGTGCCTATGACAAAGATTGTGTTTCAAGGAGTGTGCAATGTGTACCACGATTAACTGCAAATGGAAGCCGCTTTTAGACTGAGTGTGGTTGAAAGGAAATATCCTTAGAAAAACTGTCACGCAGAATCCCAGGAAATGTTTTGGTTCAATATGTTTGGCCTCCATTTTTGTGGAGCTGTACATTCCTGTCCATGGTTCTAAAGGATAAAAAAAGAACTTATTTCAGAATCAATCTGTATTTTGACTCGTTTTTGTACTCCCCGCACCCAGGCTTGTTTACCCTATGTGTAAGTGAAGCTGAATGGTGTCATTTTTCTGTTTAGTGCCACAAATGAGTTTTATCTCATTCCTGAATGCAGTCCTTTTCCGCTGCTCAAGTGGTGTGTTCCTGCTGTCTCCAGCCATCTCTAGCTCAAAGCAGAAGTTTCATTTGCTCTCAAAGCCACAAAGAGGGTTGAGACCAATCCATCTGAAGACACCAGCTCTCTTCATTCAGCGTGGCTGGTGGGAGGATCAGCCGGGGTTGGAGTTGGAGACAACAAGGTACAGGGATCTCTGCCATCTCAGCACACACAGGGCACCTGTCTGGAAAGCCCAAGCCTTCTGCTGCTGCAGTCAGTCCTTCCAGTCTTGCCTGCAGCCCTGTTGGCTTTTGGCAAAATGAACTGGGTAGAAAGGCTGAGCTATCCAAAATAACACATTTGCCAGGAGATCAACAGAGAAGAGTGGCAGAGATGGCAGTATCTTTCAGTCTGGAGTCAAAACAAAACAAACAAAAAACCAACCAACCAACCAACCAACAAAAAAAAAAAAAAAAACAAACAAAAAAAAAAAAACCGACAAAAAAAGAACCAAAACCCTACAAGTTCTTTGCAAGGTGGCTTTTTACCTGAGCACAGGGAAGCACATCTAGGCATCAGAGCAGAAGCCATGGGGACGGGGCAAAATTTCAGTGTCACAAACCCATGATGAGCCAGGGGCTGCCACAGCGGATACAGTGCCCACTCCACCTTACAGCCCCTCCACCTTGCATAGATGTCCCTCCCTTCCCCCTGTGCCCAGGGCCATGTTTTCAAGCACATCCCCAGTTTGTGCTGAGCCACTCCACACTGAGCTTATTCATCATCCAAACCCCAAGGAGGCTTTCTGCTCGAGTGTTTCCAAAATGCCCCTCTGGTGATGCCAGGGACCCCTCAGCAATGTCCCAAGTCACTGTGTCCCTGATACCATCAGCTCTGCCCACAGTGTGCTGAGCGCCCTGAGCCTCAGCCCAGGCCCAGCCTGAAGGGAAGGCAAGCCCAGCCCAGGCAAGGGAAGGAGGGAGGAGGGCAGAGGGTGCTCCCCAGCTCCACTCTACCTCAGTCCAGCTCCCCCATCACTCCTGGACTCAGTCCTGCAGATCCCCACTTTCCTGCTCTACATGGGCTTTTTCTGTTGGCTTTTCCTTTTATTTTTCTGTGTGGTTCAGAATAGCTCTCTGGATCTGACACTTGGCTTCTGCTCATGCATGATTTTGCTTGCAATCTGCCTTAGATCAGCAGTGTTAGCCCAAGTGCTTTTGAACACACGGTTGTTACAAAATAGCAAAAACAGAGTTTTACTTTCAAAACAGCTTTTCCAGGCACCTCATACCCGTGGGGCACAGGCAGTTGGGTGAGTTTGATGCTGAAATCCCCTGGTGCAAGAAGAAGGTTTTCCCTTTTGTTTGGGGCTATGGGCAGATTTGGGTGATTGTATGATGCTGCCGCAGACAAGGTTCCCACCCACGGGCAGCCCACACCTGTGCTGGGTTGAGCTGTTCACCTCGTTTGCAGTCAGCTGTAACCACTGAGGACACCCTTTGTCTCCCCACCTTTCAGCTCTCTTCTCCTGGTGTGTCTCCACCAGAAGGGTCCTGTCTTGTTGGGAGGAGGCAGCTCTGGAGGTATGGCTTTTTCCTAAATGTGGTTTTTTGGAGTCATTTGGATTTGTATGCTTGTTTTCTCCCTTTGGTTTGTGCTGAATATTTCCTGTAGTAGGTATTTTATTTATTCTATGGGATAGTGGCTTAATTTATTAGACCAAGCAACGATTAAGGTATTTACTCCATTTAGAGCTATGGTTGATTGTTTTGAAAGCGTACATAAGAGAGAATCTCCTTAGATTTCCCCTAAACACAAGGGTAAGATTTTTGTTTGGTCCTTTCCAGAATGCAAAAATCTGAAGCTTATTTAGAGCATGGTTTATGCTGTGATAGGCATGGCATGCTGTCCCAACCATCCTATAAAACATCCTATGTGCAGAGGAACTCTGTGAACTTTCAAGGGTGCAACTTCAAATATAACAAATAAGGATGTAATGAGAGTAGCTTATAAAATTCCTGTTAAGAGGCATGTTTGATGCTTGCTTAAAACTTCATGTTTTTGTGGTATGCCCTTTGCCAAAGACACATTAATTATGAGTGCTTTCTGAAGCACGGCTGCAGCAGGTATCACACAGCATCAGGAATGAATGCCTTGTGATGATCTGTATCCTAATACCTGAAATCACTTTGCTTAGGCAGTCATCTGCACACCAAAAATGTTCCTCAAATCACTTAAATATTTTTAATTCATACCCTTCACAGATCCACAGCAAGCTGTTAAGTATGTTTACAGGTACCTCTCAAGCTACAGTTCAAGTTATGTGTCTTGCTAATGGGAAGCACTGCAGTTACGTACTAGCAAAATGCTTATAGGAATGTCATTGGCACTATGCAAAATAAGGATAAGTCTTACTCTAAGTAGCTTTCTTGCCAGGAGTTGCACAAGCAGGTCACAGTGAAGTGCTTGCTTACTTGCAAAAGTTCTCTGCTCCAGCGCAGCTGAAGCAAAGATGAAGGTGAAGCTATTTTGTTTCAGGTGTAAAACTGCTTCCCCCCAGCCCCAAAAAGGGTTTAGTACCAATTTAATACTACTTAAAATTGTGAACTTATGTCTATAGGTTCTGGATGTTTTTTAACCTTAAGTCAAAGAGCTTGTTCTCTTTACTTAATGACCTTCATAACAGTGAGAGATGAAATTGGAGGTGGGCAGGCAGCAAAAGAGCAACCACTCACAAAATCCAGGTTTTACCTTCTTCTGGCAAGTTTGTGGTTGTATTTTTAATTTGTTCTTTGTAAGCATTGTTACAATAAGATTGCCTGAGATGCAAAGAAGAGGATGGCATTTTGGGAGGCTCTGGCAGCAGAGGAATTGAAGGAAGGCAAGGCCTGGGGAAAGGGTGGGGCTCACTTAAGATGAAGCCATATTTTGGGATATCCATGTGCCAAGGACTTGGAGGACAAACTCTGTGAAGCTGCTCCATATTCAGATGAGTATAAGCCAGATGGACTGTTCCAGGTCAGTAAAGGTTGCAGAACTGGGTGGGAGAATCTACCCTGAGAATAAGACTCCTTGATAATTATCTGCCCGAAAAAGAGGGGACCCCAAATACAAATTTTACTCAGCATAATCACCTGAGAGCAAAACCAGAGAGGGATTATTTGCAGGTGAAGCCTGTGATTTGTGGTGCCTGGGTGTTCTTGACCCACAGCTGTACCTCCTAACTCTTCAGACTGGCAGGTGGCTTGGGCTAGGAATAATGGATGAAGTAGATTGACTAATCCAATAGGAAGATGATGTTTTCCAGCAGAGCTGATTTATTTTTAAGGAATCAAAGAAGCTAGAGAGGGCTACAGGGATTGCGTTTTGGAAACTAACTTAGGGAATACAAACTTTTAAAACTAGTTCCGCTAGCCTGGAATGGTGCTGATTCTCCCATCAGACTGGGTCCTGCAGGCATACAGAATGGAGAAAATATGGCATCTCCCCAACAGACAACACAAATCCCTACAGCTGCACAATATCCCCTGCTTTCTCTTTGGTGTCCTATATGAAGTTGCCAGTTGTCCTTCTCAGGGCTTCTCCTATGGTATCTCATGCTCTAGTTCTTTTTCTATGTCATTCTTGATAGTCTGCTGCTGTTTTTTCTAAAAATAGAGCTGTTATTCTAGGTAGTGATTTATACCAGGAATAACAGATATGACAGCTCTTCAGGCCTTTCTTTAAAATAAAAATATAGTTGTGGGTTTGGCCAAGTCTTCAGGAAATCTGGAGGGCCTGAGGTTGGCCTCATAGCCAGAAAGCAGGCTTGACCCAAACCTGTAAGGTATGCCTAGCTCTGGAAGATTTATCAGTTTGATTTGAACAGCATTTATAAATTTATTGGTGATAACTTTTACTGTAAATGTAGACCAGCAAGGTATAGACAGAGAACTTTTGATGTCACATCAAATGAACTTTTTATTCCTATCTAGTTAATAAAGCCAATATAGTTTAAATTCTCCAGCACAGAGATTTTTCTCTCAATGAATTAAATGGATTAATCTTTCTTAGAAAGCTATCACTAATTATATTACTGTACTGGGCTATTAATTCCTTTCCACAATCAGTTACTATTTTTATATGACTACAGTGACCTGAAGTAATTACAGCCCCAGTTTTACTTGAAACCTTTCAGTTTAGCACTCTTTTGATGAAATTTACTGCTTCTACTAATGTCTTTCAAATACTGTGAAGGAATAATGGTGTATAGAGAGAATTTAAATGAGCACTATCAGAGCAAAGCTGTGGATACCCTAACATAAGAGTATTCCTTTTCTCCCCTAGATTATCACTGAGGTAATCATATGTCTGTTTGAGAAGAGGAAGCAAGTGTTCATTATTATCTGTTAGATTTCTTTAGTGTGCTAGAAATAATTTATTTTATCTAGTTGAAGATGATGTAAAAATAAGGGGATGAGTTTCCATATGTTTGAAGTCTGAGACTGCCTAGAGTCCAAAATTCACAATTCCAAAGGCTGAATTTTGCTTTCTTGTGTTTAGAAGTGTAAAATGTTGGACTGCTGTTGCCTGCAAGAAGAGGTGTTAGCTGAATACTTGCTGATTGTCTAACACCTGATATCTTAGGTGGGCAAAGCCTACTTCAATCCATTTATGTAAAATTATATGGGGAGAATTCAAAAGGGTTTGTCACCAGAGAGGAAAACTTTTCAGCTGAGTTTCATCAGAGATGCATCATGAAGCCAAAGAGGAGTGAATTTCATGATTTATGGATTAAATATCACTTTAATCAAGAAGACATTTTAAGTAGCCAGCTTAATCATTGTCATCAACTTCATCAGGGTGATTGAAACCATCATTACTTTAGCAACTGATTAGCAAGAGCTGGATGTGGTCTTTCTACTAATGCTGGAGCTGCTCATTAGAAAGGTGTCAGAGGTGCCTGACACTGTCTCTGCATTGTCTGCCCTGGTGCTTTTGCTGTGTTTTGCTGGAGAGGATGTGGATTTTTCCTTAGATTAAACTTTCTGTGTAATTCAAAATAATTACTATTTTGTATTGCAAATACCTAAGTATTTGCATAAAGCTTGTTGATAAAAGCAAATCAGAATTCTGATTGTTTCTTAGGTTTTAGAACCATGGATAAACAAATCCTTAAGTATTTAAACACAGTTTTAAAAATAAAATCTAAAAGAAAGGATTGGAGTTTCTGAAGGAATAAAAAATTGCATCTAAACATGGAAAATCCCAAATACTAATGCATGGTAGAGTGGACAGGTGGTTGATAACTGCTCTGAAAGAAAAGCAATATTGGGCAAGATTACCAAAATGAGAGTCAGTTTGGAAATTAATGTGTAAACTTCTCTGTCTGGAATAAGAAGATACTAAAGGAACATAATTCATGTGTAGCAGGCCCCTGGGGGTGTTTTGGGGCAGGTGAAGGGGAAAAGAAAAAGGAATCTTTCTGTTAAGTACTCTGGAGTAGGCCATTTAAGATACAAGCAGCAGTGAATTCTTAAGAAGGCTTCAGGAGCATAAAGTTGAGTCTGAAAAGCAGCTAAAATAATCATAAACTATATAGCAAGTTATCTATAGAGGTGATGAATCCAGCCAGCCAGAGACCTTTGGAATGGGGGGCAGTCTTTCTGTCACACTGAAGAAAAGTTATGCCTGATCAGGAAAGTGGCCCTCTTGGTCTTGTTTTCAGATGTTCTTCTTTTTGTTTTTCCCAAAAAATAAAGGCTTGTTTTTAACTTCACAATGCTAGCCAAGAACTGGGAACTTGATCAAAGACACAGGTACTAGCAGTTTTATCAGTCATCTTGAAGGAATTTCTCAAATTAGTCAAGTAATCCAGATTTTGCATTGGATTCTTGATGGGGGTTAGCAGTTAGCCTGGCATTATTACAGCAAAACCTAAATAAACATTGTCCTAAAATGCTTCCCAGCACATGGGAGAAAACTGAGCAGCTCTCAGCTAAATGTGAGTGAGACTTAAAGACTTGTAATCCAAGTGTGGTGTTTTTGACAAAGACTAGTGATACATCTCATCTGTATTCAGATGGAGAATGGGGAAAGGAAGCTGAGGATGTTTTTTGTCGTTTTGCAATAACCACCAGGGGAAAGGCAATCATTCCCAGCTCCAGCCATCCCAAAGAAGCAGCAAAGACAAGCAGAAACAAGGAGGGCCCTCAGTGATACACAAAACACTGTGGGGGGGTCACAGAATTTCAATTTAGTTTCACAGTGTATGGAAAAACATTACTTTGAAATTAAGACCTTTTATTTATCTTTATGTCTTACAAACTGAGCTTAATGACAGGCAGGACTGAAAGGAAAGTGATGTGGAAAAGAGAGTTTAATGAATGTGAGAAAAGCCAAGATAAAGGGGATAGAAGGGGTTTTGGACAGGAGGACAAGAAACGGGTCCCCTACCTTATTTCTTGTATTGAAAATCGTGTTATTGTCATTCTGAAAGATGTGGGAGAACACCTGAGACCAAGATATGTACTGATTTAACAGCCATAAACTCTTCCCTTTGTGGGGCGGGAGCACTTGTGTTAATCCTGATCAGCTTTCTGTGAAAGGCATTTCCCCAGCTGTGATGGCATCTTTCCAGTACCAAATCTTCCAGGGCTTTTCTGGCTCTTTGGAGCCATATGTATTGGTTGCTGAGGTCTTGAATACTTGTTTTCATTATTAGTGGGATATTTCCCAGAGTGCTGGGTTCTTCAGATTCGCACAAGTGGCTTGCCAGCTGTTAAAATATTTGTTGCATAGAGCAGAGCTCCTCCAAATCAAAGCAGTATTCTCTGCCATCACAGGCTACATGGGGATGATATTTTGGAGCCTGAAGTCAGCAGAGGGGATTTCATCAGCCTTGCTGCACTAGTCCAGGTCCTTTCCTTGGCACACAGAGTTGTGCTGTCTCCCCAGCTCTGAGCCCTCCTGAGCGAGCAGGGCTGGTGAAGGCAGCACGGCAGCAGTGCTGCCAGCAGCCTCTGAGGCTGTGCAGTGTCCCTGTGTCCCTGGCTCCCATCCTGGCCCTGCTGTCACAGCAGCTGCTGCAGCAGAGCTCCCTTTGAATCAGCCTTCTTGCTGCTTACGTGAGTAGGAGAGACTGAAGCAAGTTTCCATTTTATTCTTTGGGCTGATATGCTTTAGCATCAAAGGATGCTCAAAGGATGAACAAAGGAATGTTCCTGCTGTGGCTGCTGTTTCAAAACACATACTGGAATTTTATTTCTATTACTCCTTATTACTGTTAGTTTGTCTCTCTTGCTTACCTTTGTTTCAGACTCGGCAGGAGGGCTTTTAGAGATGCCCCTCCTTCCACAGGGGTGTTGCTATCCATTTTGCTTAGAAGGAGCATTTGGTGCCATGAACAGGTTTTTATGGCGGCAGCATTGTTTCGAGAGAGTGTTTTGGAGTGTGTGTGCCTGGCATTTGCTGGAGCAGCAGCACCTGTGACTTTGTGGAGAGCAGAGAGGAGCTGCAGGGGCCGGGCTGTGTGGGGCGGCAGCCAGGCCTGGCAAGCCCCGCTGGCTGTGCCGGGCCCATGGCTGCTCTGGGTCCTGAAATGAGCAGGCCAGGCTTCTGTTCCATGCAGGAGGACAATCAGACCTTCTAAACGTAGCAAATAACTGTGGCAGCAGACTGCAGGAGCGCCAAAAGCAGCAGTGAAGCGCATCTGATGGGTCCTGCATTTACTGCATTGTCAGCAGTAAATAATCTCCTGTGTGCCCTGACAGCAGTGCCCAGGCCTGGTGAGGAGGCCTCTGTTCAGCTCGGGGCTTGCCCTCACCCTTGTGCATGGGAACCTGTGTCCGCTAGAAGAGCGAGATGGAGGTGAGAAAGGGTTAGTCAATAGGTAACTCAAGTGAACTACTGAGAGACAGAATATGTGAATCCTAATTCAAGAAAAATAGGATTACCTTTATCTTGTCAAGATAAGAGGGACAAGAATCTGTTTGAGGCCTGCACAGAAACCCTGAATCATCCCACTAAGGAGTACGCATGCTCCAGAGAGAAAGGTGAAAAGTGCACTGTGATGAAGACTACCAGATCATCATGAGAAGACCCCCAATGACCACCAGGGCACACAGTGCATGCGTGGCACACATGCTAATGATATTAATGATTTCTGAGAAATCATTTGTACAACCACTGCTATCCCAGGGAACATAATGAATATTCATGAATGTTACCCATAATATTGTGTGTTGGAAGTTCTGGTGTGTGTGTTTGGAGGAGTGAATCCCCCACGCCCGGGGTGCCAAATAAAGCAAATACACACTTCTTTGACTTTGTCTCTGAAGTGTCTCTGGGCCTGCTTGGGGCGAATCAGAGGAAGTTTACCACAGAGCCAGGGAGCTCCTAATCCTGTTTCAATTGTTACTGTGGCACTGCAGTCTCCAAATTAGTGGCTGTGGGCAGCATTGAGAAGGACAAGTACAGGGCAGGTCAAGCTAGAGTTCTGAGGTATGGCAAACAGCTTTTTGAGCAAAAGGAGAGCGTAGTTGTGCTGTTGTGTTTTTACCTGAAGAAGGAATTCACTTGTTGCTTATAATGAAAATTGCTGAATTTCTCTGCTTCTGCCTTATTCATATTTCCTCAACGTGCTTCCTTCTAAATTTCTCTATTACTACTATCTGGTTTAGGTGATCTGATTTTGTGGTCAAAATGAGCAGATGGAGAGGGACCTGCTATTCCCCAGCATGTTCTAAATGACATCAGCCCAGTGAGTTTAAGCACCAGTGCAAATAGCTGAAGCGAGAATCATAAACAATTGTCATATCAGACACAAATGATGTGTCTCAGCCTGTTAATAAAGTAGGCATATATTAACCTCCCTCCAACATGGCAGAATTTCAGAAAGTTCATGCATGGGCTCTCGTTAACCTGCTTAAAGAGTATTTACTTCTACAGGTTGCTGTGGAAAGAGATACTGCATTTTTAACAGGGGTGTTTGTCTAGATGTTAAAATTACTGAAATCTTTGAAAAGAAATCTACTGTTGACTGTAATAAAAATTGTGTGGGTGTGAAATAGGAGTCCCAAAGACATATAAACATCATTCTGCCAATTAAGTTTAGTTAAGGACTGCCAAGATGTTGAGAAGTGATCTGGTTTTAGTCACTTTTAGCATCACTCATATTAAGTACTTATATCTTAGAAGTGCAAACACCTGTTGAATACGTCATCCTTTTTTCTAAAGTTAAGAAAGAAGTCTATGCTGCAGTTTCAGGAAACGGGGCTGAGAAGGGACAATAGGAAGCCAAAGTAAAATCAGGACTTTGGTTGGGTGCTTCTCAAACTTCTCTTCAAAGCCTGTGTAATTTCCCTGGACAATCCCTTCTACTCACTTCATATTCTTACCCTTTAATGCTTTTGCTGCGAGACTTAATTTGGTTTCTTCTCCTTTGACATGCAGAGAGGTTTTCCGTTTTCCACATTGTCTGTAGGTCTGTGAGTATTTGAGGGCTGTGACAAATGTCTCTCCTGAGGCTTGATATTCTGGAGCCACCTTGCCCTCACAGCTCCCTTCTATCAAGGAAGACGTCAGCAAGTGTCTCCCCCAGTTACAACAATGAAAACCTGATAATTACCAAATATTGTTTTACCATCCAGCCATTTTGCAGTGGTTTCATTTGTTTTATCAGAGTAACAAAAATCTTTATGATAATCAAGGTACATACTCTGCTGGACCTTTCCTGCTTAAAAGACCTCTTCTGTTCAGGGTGGAAATTGCTATGAGTGAGTATTTGACAAACCCATGTTTATTGTCTGTACCTGCAGACACTTGTAAAACTTAACCCAAAGAAACTGAATAAATGAATTCCAGAGCAGAAATACCTTGATTTCCTATTGTGTTCCCACAAATAGTTTCTTCCCTCTGGCATGCTTTAAGAAAAGAGGCTTACTGGTTAGCCAAGACCTCTTCCTGGGATTTGTGGACTTCAAAGAATAGATGCCCTAAACAATAATGATATTACATGTTTATTTTAAAGGTGTATTTCCATGGATACTCAACAGAAATCATTCCAAATTAATGTTCTTGGAATTTATATTTTCCCAGTCCTCTGCAGGAGTCCCAGTTAGGAAAAAAAAGTAGTTTTAATTAATTTTTAGCATGGCTACTGCTCTTCAGCAGTTCAAGGTGATTGATTTATTAGACATTTTAAAAGTTTAAATACAATTATTGACTAAACAGAAGCCTGAGCAGCCTCTTCTACAGATTTTCATAATTACAGTATGACAAAATGAAGGTCCGAGAAGTAATTTTTTTGTGTCTTGGGATATCTAACATGTAGCACACTTTTAAAAAAGAGGAAATGTGGTATTAAGGTTCTTTTCACTACAGTAGCTTTAGATAAAACTGGGAATAAAAAGACTCAACTTGTGTGTTTTCTAAGCATTCTCATGGCTCCCCAGTGATGGTGCACACTGGAGATACTACTATATGTATGCTATGTATACTTCTCTATGGAGATGGCAATTTGGGAAGGAGCAACTATTTCTATCAGGGCCATAGCTAGAATGGATGTGAATGATTGCCCCTTCTGCTTCAGTCAGTAGGAAATCACCGAATCACACCGCTGAAAATAATCTTACCTTTCCAGTTAGTAATCAAATAAAAGAAAAATCTGTTGTGCCATGACCTAAATGCTTCTGAAAATAAAGGTGAACTTTAGGTTACTTCTCTGGATGGTTTTCCATTCAAAGTTTATTTTACAGTAGTTAATAGAAGATTTGCTGTGGTGCTAAGTAATTGTTTATCAGACTTTTACCACTCACCACCCAGAGCCCCTGCACCCAGGAAATAGTGCCTCAAAGACTTGACTGAATTTTTAAGTCATTTGCATGTTGTAGCACCAAGGGTAGGGTTTCAGTCAGATGTGCTTTTAGCATCCTGTTAGTACACAGTGGGGTTCTATATACACTCACTGAGTTCCTCTAAACATTTTGAGTGGCCAAAGCCCAATGAAAATGTTGCTTTCCACAAGAAGTGATATTTGCCAGCATTAGCTTTCCAGAAAACTTAATTTTTTTTTTCTTTCTTTTTTTTTCTCCATAAGTCAGTAAGGAGACTGTCAGTAAAATACTGCAGCTCTGGAATGTGTACCAGTTACCTCTCAGGCTGTAGAGAAAGACTGATGGAATTATTGAAATCCTGGAGATCTACAGCTTCAGTTTTCCCCCCATCACTCCTTTTGGGAAGCTCTCCAGCCAGAGGATTGCACTCAACTCCTGCTGGGAAAAATTGCATGAGAGGATCTTAGAGAGGAGGGAAAGCAAAATCAGGAAATGGAGGGGAGAAACAGGAGGAAAAAAGCAACAAATATGCACAGAAAAGTTAAAACACAGTAAAATTACCCTCTATATGTTTCCTCAATAGTTGGATTATTTCAGCAGTTTGGCAGTTTTTCTACTGAAAGTGGTAGCAAAGAGTTGTATTAAAAGTGGTGGCAATGCTCTAATTTGCTCTTAATTAAATCTTACTGCATTCTATTTCACTTTCAAATTTTCCTGTTTATGGGTGATTTGCAATTCATACTTACAATTCATGCTTAAATTGCTGTTCATGCATGTACTTTCTATGGTTGCTAAACAAAATTTAACTCTGATTTGATAGCACTACTTCTAAGAAAGGCCCAGGAATAGTGTGTAGTGTGTTTGCATTGTATGGATTATATACAAATTAGGGAAAGCATTAATTTTAAAAGGGGAAAAACCCATTTGATGTCACATTTTGAAGATCAGTGTTGTCATTTAAACGCTATGGTGACAAAAAAATGCAGTCAGTGAAATTGATGGGTAAACAGTTTTCTGGGTGTTTTTTTGGTTGGTTGTTTTTCTTCTGCTGTTGCTTTGATTTGGATTTTAGGTTTGGATTTTTGGTTCGGTTTTTTGCTCAGGTATTTTTATTTTTTAGTGTGTGTGTGTACATGAGCAGTGTTGTTTGGTATATATCAACTAAATGGAGAGGAAAAGTCACCTGGGGAAACCTTGGCAGATTCTGGCTGGAGGCCAGTTTCAAACATTTTATGGCTGCAAATTTGTTGCAGAGAGTCAAAGAAATGCTAGGCAGAGCATCCAGAAGCAGAATAAACTAACCTCTCTCAAATTCCATCGGGAGAGCCAGTCCAGCTAGGGAAAAGAAAAGCCAGGGAAGTTTTCCTTCCCTTTGAAACTTTTCTAGAATGAATCTTTAATGATGGGTATCTGCAACTTCTTCCAGACAATAAGAAATGTACAACGTCCAGGTTTTTAAGGCAAAGATGGAGCCTAAAGAGGAATAAGCTCAGGGTGCTCCTTGCAGTGACAGTTATATGTAGGTATTGCCCTGGGACATGAGCTACACTTTGTGTGAATAAAGCTAAAGGTAGCATTTGAAACTTGAGGTGGGGCTGTGTGTAGTGCTTGTTCAGCAGGCACTGAAATCTGGAGTGACTGCAGCAGTGGAAATGCAGAATTGTCCCTTCTGCAGCAGGCAGAGACCAAATGGCACAACAAGGAACAGGCTGTGAATACTTGTGCAAATGTAGAGAGAGAGACACTTCAGTGAAAATATGCAGGAAAAATGAATAGTTTAGTAAAAGCTGCTTTTTTGTCCTCCTTATAGAAAATGTGCTTAGTAATACGTTCATTTTGACTTCTAAAGGAATTTCTGTCAAATACAATTATCAGGGAAGACTACAACTGCAAAGGTATCAAAGCTATGTTTGCAGAAATCAGGCTTCAGAGCACTTTGAGATGGAAGATATTTGTTGAATTTCTTTACATGTCATCTCATGTTTCTTCTCTTTATGAATTTCCAACTGTGGTATATGCTGTCTGTTTAAAGATGAGAATGCTCCAGCAGTTTTCTTGTAAAAAAAAAAAAAAGTCTTTGGCAGCTGCATTATATTTATTTTTTTTTCCTCTTCACCACTTGAAAAGAAAGACAGAAAAGTGAAACAAAGCACAGAAATAAAGCAGTCTGTCACACTGAAAACCTCTGAAACATAAATAATAAACTTTATTTACTAGGTAATTCTCTTTGATACTCCTGTTTATCATATTTTCAACAGCTCTTGTTTAAGACAGTGTTGCCTAAGTACAAGAAAAGTGTCTTGATATTGTTAAACTGAAAGAAGTATCACATTCATATTAACAGACATTCAGGTTTAAAAGCATATAAAAAATATTTTCAATGCATTTGGAAAAGCAAATGCATTTCTTCCAAGTGTCTGAAGATTAATTTCATTTTATATTCTGGACAAGACCAGGTTGGTATCAAGAAATATCTATTATTTTCTACTTTTACTTTTTTCATGGCATGTATATTCCATGTTGAAGGTGTCCTTTCTGTTCATTTGGTGTCACATACAGATCAAGTTTTGGTAGCCACTCTCTACATGAACCTATCCTTATCTCTGTTTAACTCTCCACAGCAATGACTCCCGGCTGATGAACTGAGCATTATTTGAAGCACATTTAGAGGGAAAAAAAGAGATTAAATGGATTTCTTTCCCATTTTTTGACTACTCCATGCCCACAATTCAAACATGCACTGCATAATCTTGTGAAAATTAAATGTCATCGTTTGACTGTAAGAGGAATGGCCCACTGAATTCAAATTACAAAGAACTCCGAATTGCTTTCAGCTGTTCTCTCAGTGGGACACCGTTTCTAATGATGAGTCAATTTTTCAGGTATGTTGGCAGAGAGGGAGCAGAGAAGGTGGATTGTGTTTGCAGGAAAGCAGATATTAACGGGGATGCATGGTGTCTCAGAGCTGCACTCAGAATGTCTTCATCACTGCTGTGCCAGGGAAATGCTGTGCAAATTATTTCAGGGCAGCCGTGTCATGTTTGCTGCAGGGGCTGGGAGCAGGAGCTCTGAGCTCTTCCCGTTATGTAACGTTCTCCCAGTGGAAATAGCAAGTCACGATGCTATTGTTCCCTTTCCCAGCTCTCCTGTGCTCCCCAGGCTATCAGCCCCCCGGGGGCCTGTGCAGAATCCAGGGGGATCTGGCCAGGGCTGGGAATGTGCAGAGGAGGAGGAGGAACCCCCCCAGCAGAGGATTTCTCCACCCATGACCTAATACTGAATTAATTTAAGACTTGAACAGAGCAGCTATAAACCCAATGTGGTATTCAGTGGTTTATGAGTTACATTCTTTTTCTTTGGGAGGGAAAAAAGGCTCTAAATGTCCACAAGCATCATCTTGCACAGGCATCAAATACTTTTCTCCTCTAAAACTCAAGTGTGATTTGCTGAGGCTTAAAGCTGCAGTAGGATGACTTCTTCCTCCACCAGGCAAAACCTCCACCATGTGTTTTGTAGCACCAGTTCAGTGATACAAGTGAAGAGGATACATGACAGAGTATAAGGCAGAATCTATTGCTCATACTTCAGGATGTAAATCAGTCAAAGAGAGCTTCAGGTGAGAAAGAAATCTCTTCTCTATATTTAATGCCTGGCTATAAATTTGAGGCCTCTGCCTCCCTCTCATGCAGAAATATTGGCTAATGTGTTTTTCCTATATACAAGTGTGCATTTGTTAGTTTGTTCTGCTCACAGTACAGACATTCACAATTTTGATCACAGATGAGAGCTCCCCTCTCCTGAGATTTTTTCCAAGTATAGATTCACTTTAAAAGTCTGCAGAGGATGCTGTGCCTGTGTTAAATAGCAGCCAAGTGCCCATGGAGCAGCCTTCTTCACAATCCAGAATTTCGAAAGATTATTTCATAGGAAAAATTAATAATATGGAGTTTTCTGTCTCCTCACAGGCCACTAACATAATAAATATGATGAGAAGGATTGTTAATAGTTAAAGCTGAGTTCAGGACCCTTAATACATTTCCTAGGTAGTGCAGCCACGTGCTTAGAACCACCTTTCCTGATTATTTTTTAGGCTTTGAAAGAGCAGTGCTCTGGACCCCACGTGAGTTATATGCAGAAGATTGCAGCTTCCTGAAAGGAACTGCTCTTTCAAGAGGGTGAGAAGCACTAGAAGCCTCTAATTACAGCAGTGCAGACTGTCAGGTCTTGCATAGTATGCTATATTAAAATGTAGTTTGTGTTGATTCACTTTCAAGCCAAGATAACCTCACAGGAAGCCAGGCTTTTACATCAATTAATTAATAATTGATATGGCTCCAGTGCAGCCTAGATGAGGAGGCACTCGCCCCTCATCCTGCCGGGCCCTTGATGAAACCTGCCCTGGAAAGCCAAGCAAAGGCCAAGTATCAGTCATTGCTAATTCCCTGCTGGTGCTCCTGTAGGTAGCTTGTAAAGAAGATCCAAAGGCTATTTAATTTCACTGTCCCATAACAGCTTTATAATAAGGTATGTGCTTCTGTAATAATTTCCTGGTTTAATTTTATTATGTTGTTCAGGCAAAAAAGATTTTAAAAAAAATCTTATAGGCATATTTCCCTTTAGTACTTAGCTTTTTTAGGGCTGAGGGAACAGGATTGCAGGGATATGCAAAATCCCCTAAATTTCCCTGGCTTGAACCAGAGCTGTGGGGTGGGTGAACCTAAGCAATCATTAAACATTTTGGCACCACATATGACACTGAAAATAACGTCCCTCACATGTGAAATTCCTACAGTATGAAGCAAAACAGTGGATTGAATAATAAGTAGATGCTCTGGGAAGTGTCTTTACGATTTCACAGCTGTAGCTTGGCAAGCTGCACCTCACTCCTTCAGGTTCCTCTGTCGGTGATGGGAGCGGGATGGCTCCAGACCAGGGACTGACAGACTGGGCTGGTTTTTACATGGAGATCTTCTGCCTCCTCATGCCCTTCCCACAGTTCAGCAGAGGGTAGAGCTAAAAAGTGGGTACAGCCTGAGGTGATGTGGCTGCTGCTGAAAGGCTCGAGCCATTCTGGGATGGGACAGCACTCTGAGAGCTGCTGTAGATGTCCTGTTGTGTATGGACACCCCATAAACTGCAGCTGCTGTTTTTTCATGGTCTTGTGTAGCTGCAAGGAGAAGGTTAACAAGGGCAGAAATTGCTACTTAGTTCATTAATACTGAAGATATTATTTAAAAAAAAAATTAAAACCCAGTTGGCACAAGCTGCAGGATTTACTAATCAACATGTCAGTTAATTTCCAAATGCCTCATACACCTCGAGTTATTTTTGCCCAGCTGCTTCCTGCAGATACAATTTGAACAGTCAGAAATAAAAGCAAATTTCAGTGCACCAGCAGCGTGCTGCTGGCACTGTCCTCTGACTTAGGCAGGTATCTTATAAAGGCATGTACAAAGGGGTGGGGGAGAGGGAACAGCCAATGTGGATATGGGGAGATATTGAATAACTTTTTGCTAAAGCTAAGAAAATCCTTGCCTGTAGGCGACACAGAACATTGTTTCCTTTATAAACTGATTTAGGAAAAATTCTAAGATTTGTGCTGAAGATCCTTTGTAACTATGCAGTGAGGGCTCCACAACCTATATTCAGTTACGATATTAAAAAACTGCTTAACCCTGCAGTTGATAGGACTTCTGCATATGAAAAAATTAGCATATTCCCTCATGCTAGAACAGCTTCCCTGCTTTGGAGACTCCCCTCTAGGTGCATTTGAGCACAGGAGTTGTTCCCCATGTGCGTGCAGTTATGCCTCAGAGAGGGCAGCCCCATCAGATGGGCCTGGGTTTTGTTCCATGACTGGATTAGGAAGAGAAAAGGTGTGGGTTAGCAAATCATAGCGGTGATCAGGACCACAATAAGAAACTTAAATAATGAGGAATTAAAAAAAAAAAAAAAAGATAATGAGACATAAGTCTCATTAAGACTCACTGAAGATACTTGCTACCTGTGACGCTCTAGAGTGAGGAGCAAATTTTTCAGGCAATTTGGGTTCAACAGCTCCTTGTGCTCTTGGCTTCTGCTGCTGCTGCCTGTGACAGCCGAGCTGGGGAAGGGCTGGGCTCCCTGTCCTCCTCACCTCTGCTGTGCTTTCCAGCATGGACTCAGCCCTCCTAGCAACTGTATTCTCCAGGGCATCACAGACTGATGAATTCCAAGCAAGAATTCAGGAAAATCACTCAAGAGATACCTGCTGACAGCAGGAAGCTCTTGATTGCACTGTTCCTGAGCACCCTGCTCAGGTTTCTGTCTGCTTCGCTCTTGTTTTTCTCTCTCTATGTTAATACCCATTCACCACGGGTATTATTAGGAGCTGGAGCACAAATAGAGGAGCCTATAATAAACCTGAGGTTCCAGGATATGTTTTTGCTAGAGAGGGAACAACAAACGCTTATTTTCTTTTGAAGTGGCTCATCTGAGCTTTTAGCAATCAGAGGGAGCTTTCTCTTGGCAGGCACAACAAGGGCTCACGATTTGAATCCCAGCAGAAAGGGGACTGTGCAGAGGATGCTGTTGATCAGCTGAGCCCTGTGGCTGCTTGCCCGCAGACCTGCTTGCCCGGTGGGGAGAATGCTGGAATTCTGGGATGTTGCTGGAATTCTGGGATGTTGCTGGAATTCTGGAATGCCACTGTGCTGCTGGCTACCCTGGCAGGGCTCCTTGACACCCAGTGTATTCCCAGAGCGCTTTCCTATCCCTCCTCTCACGCACGGGTACCTCAGCCACCTTCTCTCTGATGGAAACCCGCTCTTTGCAAGTTTCTGGAGCTTTTTTTACCAGCTGGGACCCGAGTGGAAATATTTAGGCGTTTTCTACCTCGAGAGCAGACTTCTGCCGCCACAGGCTTATCTGGGACAAAGCTCATAACAGCAGAAAGCCAAGGGTCAGTATATTAAAGCAGAATGCAATAACCCGTTCAGTTGGAGGCTATCTTGATTTCCATATAAATGCAGAAAATTATATTTGAGTGTGCACCTTTCAGGCATATGAAATGCTAATGGTGAAGTAATTTTTATGTCACTTTGTTTTGATTTAGTTGTTTGATAAATGGACTTATTTCTGCCATTCTTGCCATCCTGTCTTGCTACAGCAATGTTTGAGCAGGGTTAAATTTAATTGGAATTAATGACTACCGATGGCACTTATGCAAGTAATTGGGTAAATCCTAGAAACCTGAATTCCTGCAGTCATCAGAGATATTTTCAATGCTCTGCACTGCAAAGTAATAACAACCTACAATTTGGTCTGTAGTTCTGAGCTAAAAAGGATCTATGACTCTTTTTCCATCTGTCCTTAGCCTGACCCACAGTTGTACCCCTACACCTACTTCTAACAAGAGAATTGTTGGTAACAACATGCTGTCAGAGCTAGATTTTTTTCCAGCTATTTTCCAACCCTTCAAATGGCAGAATTTGCCCTAAATTCCTTTGCTACTTAGAGGTTCCTGACCATTGCAGGCACCAACCATCCCAACCTCTTTTCTAGCAAGTTTTATGATAAAGGTTACACTAAATTTCTGATTTTCCTTTAAATAATTCCCACATTTGGTCATGTATTATTAATGAGCATGGAGTGACATCCGAAAAGACGATATATTTACCACCTCACCTTATTTTTATTTCTTATAAATTAAAAAGGAGCATAGATGACAGGTTACCATGCAGAGATAAATGACCTGCAGCTCAGAAGGAAAAGTGATGAATTTTAGCAACGTTCTCCTTTGCCAGAGCACTGCTGGGATGGTGGTGGATGGGGGGACTCTGCTGGCCCTGGGGCTGGCACTGAGCTGAGAGTTTCCCTTTGGCTAGTGTGGGAGCTGTGGGGATGCTCCAGAGAGGCCCTGGAGCTGTTCCAGTGCAGCGCTGGGCGCTCCTGGTCTGTGAGTAGGCAGAGCCCTGCAAAGTCTGTGCCCCATGGGGACCAAGTCCAACACTTCCAGTGGCTTGTCTGCAGCACTGGCTGTGTGCTGGCTGTGGGCTGCAGGGACAGGAGGCGTCAGGGAGCGCCCAGCTGAACCTGAACTCAGAAAGCAGCGGGTGATGGCTCGCAGGAAATAGGCAGAGCGATGGATCTGCCGGCAGGAGCTGTTATCTGGAATGTAAAGCAGAGCCACCTCTCCCCAGCGGCAACGTCGGCAGGACAGGGCTGCCAAGGCACTCCTCAGCCTTAACAAATGATTTCCCACTAACGCTTCTTATCTTGTATTAGTGGCTTTTTGTTATCCTGTGAGTGTTTCTCCGCGGAAACAGAGGGAAGCAGACTGTCCATAGATAATGCCAACGTGGGGAATGCATCTGCGGGCGGGAGGGCCCACGCTCTGCATGCCAAGCCATGGGGCCATCCCTGGGGAAGGGAAGATGCTGTTTTATTGGGATGCTGCCCTCTGTGTTTGCCGCTAAGCAGAGCTGCAGTCAAAAAGCAAGATTTCTAGCTAGTGGGGAGTGCTCAGAAAGCAGGCAGGCTTCACCCTGCCCCCAGTTTACAGGGCATCAATGCTCCCAGGAAATCTTTTCTTCACGAGTAGCAACAAACACCTTCAACAATGTAATATGCTCCTAAGGCTTCTGAGCCACTTCTCTGCTGCTCCTTGTCCAACTTGTTTTAAATTGCATTGTTCCTAGCTCAGTTTCTAGTGCATAATGCAAAACAGTTACATCAACAGTATAATAAAGCTTTCCTCATCTCCAAAATTCTTTTCCTATTGCCTTGTTCCCAGAAGATACTGCTGCTGTTGTGACAACTAAATAGATAAAACAGCCTTAGAGTTCAAATATGATTCATGGTATGTTAGCTTACTGATACATGAAACCTAGAAGGGAAGAAAGGAAAAAAAATATAGTTTGTTTTTTCCATATATTTCTCCACATTGTTTGAAGCTAAATAATGCAAACAGCACATAATTATAAATGTGGGTGTTTTTTTAAAATGGAAAACATACCTGTAGAAAGAGAATCTAAACTTTCCTTTTTAACTAAAATATTTTTTTGTTGTTGAAGGGGTCTTGCCATCACCTCTTCTGTTTCTTTCTCCCCTAGTACTAATTACAGAATTTTGTATAATTGGGAAATCTGTAAGTGTCTAATAGCTTTGATAGTTTCTAATTTACACAGAAATTCAGTTTCTGTTATGGGTCAGGGCTTTTCTTTTGTCAGATTAAAATTGTTTTTGGCTTTTTTGTGAAAGAGAATATGGAGAATATGAGAGCAGTTCATTTTCTTGTAGAGAATCCAAAGGGAGATACAGAATGTCAAAAGGAACATATTGAATTTCTGGTGTCCATCAGTAGTGTGTGCACCTGCCTTTATTGCTGCATCATCCACTGCAGACAGTGAAACCCAGACTCATTTATAAATTGCTACTACACATATTAAAAAATCATTTAGCGTGCCTTGTCCTCTGCTCATTACTTCCATTTGAAGTTTTGGCTGGGTTTTCTTTTTTCTAGAGATGTTTTCTTTTCGCCATGTATCACAGGACAGAGCTTAGATTCAGTGCCTTCTCTTTCAACATTTCTAATTCCAGAAGACCCACTAGAAACATATGTGAGAATCATCAGAAAGATCACCAAGGTCTATTCAGACAGAAGAATGAATCACACAAGGTCTTTTCCAAGTTTTCAACTCTGCTGTCAAACGTCAGCATCCTTTCTTTACTTCTCTTGTTAAGAGAGACAGGCAGACCCAGCGTGCTTGACTCTGTTCTGCTCCTCTGGCTCATCTTTCCTGATATTTTCTTGCACCATGAACTGAATTGCAAATAATAGGATTGCTTATATGAAAGGCCGCCTCTTTACATGGGTAGAAGCCATGAATTTGGGCTCTTTGAAAATGGCTCTGTGGCATTTCATATACTTTGTTCTCTGGTCAGAAGTTCAGGATGTTCCATTTCTAAATCTGATTTCCAACTAAAATATAAATGCATCGCATCGACTGATCATCCTTGGAAGTTTATATGCTTTTAGAGTTAAAGATGTGAATGATTAATGCTTCTGCTGTGCTTGGCTATGAATCATTATATGATGCCCTGATTTTTCTTTCTAAATCTCTGTAGCTGTAGCAAATAAGGTGTTTAAGGGAGAGAGGGGAGGAAAAAGGGTAGAGTATGACCTTCCTGTTAGTTGCACTTCAGATACAATAATATTCTTGCAAGGACATGGTTCTGTTTGAGTTTCTACCTACCCTGTGAACTGTGACAAAGTACAGACTATCACCTGCAGGCTTTTGGAAGTAAATTCAAACGTAAAAGTCTTGAAAGTTGAAGCAACAGATGAAACTGTCAGGATTAAAGTTTTAATACAATCCAGTATTACTTCCTCCCAAGGTCAGTTAGACATTTTCAGGGTATTCAAATGAAATATTCCTCCAGGAAACATATTTTTCCCCATCTAGTGACCAATATTCTTTACAGAACCCCTGAAGCTTTCTTGTCTCCCTTCATTGTGGTGCAGAAGGGGTTCTGCTGTGGGACCCTGCTCCTTGCAGTCCTCTCACCTGATCTTCTTTGGCCACTGTGGGGGAAGAGCTTCCTGATGGAGTGATCGCAAAAATGCATAAAGTTAATAGCAAGTCCCACCCTGTGTTCAGAGTTTGTCTAGACCTTGGGAGCCCATGTTGTCAATCCTGTGTGTGAGTAACTCCTGCAGATCACTGATCTGAAAACAACAGGGCACGACTCATCTAAGCACAGGCATCTACGCTTTAAACAAAAAGCATTTTCCCAAACCGCCACCCACATTTCACTTGCTTCATCTGTGACATTTCATCATCCCAACAGCACCTTTCTGTTGCTCCTCTCCGAGCCCTCAGCTCAGGTTTCTGATGGGGGGATGCAGTCTGGGAGGGGCAAGCTCCCAGGGGAAGATGCTTCACCTCTGCTGCCAATTTAAATGAGAACAAACAGAAGAGCAGAAATTGATTTGAGCAGGGATTAGGGATTCCAGGCGCTGTGCTGGGTCTGCTCTCGGGGGGCAGATGCCATGCGTTTGACTGGCAGGCATTACCCTGAACACTCCGTGTCATCCGAGAAGGCACAGAGTTAGTGGCTCTCATGACACTCTTAAATTCCACTTGCCATATTTCTTCAGAGGGGCAAGGAAGATTTACCATTTGTTGACTTTACCTCTTAGGGAAAAAATGCTTCATCTTATGCTTGTTTTGTCATAAATACTGAAGTAGAGCAGGAGAGCACATTTTAATTTAAAAACCCAAACAAAATTTTTGGCAGTCTTTTCCGAGATGCACCCTTTCTTTGCTGAGATGTTTGGAATGCAGCTTTCAGATGGAAAAATACGGAAAATAGTCTGTGAACCGATGGCTGCCCACTGAAGAGAAGATGGCAGCAGCATTCAGGGGTGTGAAACCATTCTGTTCTGATTTGATAATGTCTATAGCAGTTTCTGTGCTCTTATCCAATGGCTGCCACAGGAAAAGCACTTGCTTCACCTAATGGCAGATGTCAGCTTCTCCTAGGGGAGACAGAGGACTCAAAAGAAGATAGGAAAATAACTTCAAACTCCTTGGTTTGTCTTTAACCTGTAGTCCTTTTCCCTTTGCAATGCTACTGCTTTTTGTAGCCAACCTCTTTCAGAGCGAACTATTTTCTCTCAGGCACTCATAATGTTTCCATGGCTCAGATCACCAGGGAATGCAGCCTCACACTACTTGGGGACTAATTGCACAGAATAATTACTGAATCCTCAGCCCTCATGATGATTGTTTTATAAATAATTCCCGCTCAAAACATTGATTACACATATGCTTCCCGAAAGAATTGTATGGAGGAAATAATTCTCTGAAGCTGTCACTGTTCCTGTCACATGGCACAGGAAGAAAAAGTTGCAGAGTGGGAGTGACAGGAGGCAGCAGGAGAGGTGGGCAGGATCTGTGTCCCCTCACCTGGGGGACCCGACCAAGGGACAGGGTCCGAGCATAGGTTGGGTCAGCACCATCAAGGAGCCAAATATTCAGTTTTAAAGCAGGAATGACAGAGCTCTGGTGCTCAGCAAAACCTGTGTCTAAAGGCTGCTGGAGATGGAGGGCTGGAGCTGGCTTTCCAACAAAAGGGAAAGGAGTTTATAGGTGTGTGTGTGTGGCTCCACTAAAATCCTTGCCTCAGGCTTTTTCCGCCTGCTTCAGAAATTCAAATGGATATGGCAATCTGTGCTGTGAGGGGGACTATGGAGGTAACTGTATAAATGTGATGGAATGAGAATTTAAAATAGTGGATGTGTAGTGGTTGTGTAAATGACAGACTACAGATGGGGTTTTGCTAAATGTATTAGCATGATTGGTGAAGCGGTCTGACAGTATTGTTCAAACCAACACTGGAGTATTTGTACAGGGCAATCAATATCCCTTCTGGCTGCAGTTCCCTATGCCAGGTGAAGAAAATGTTTTAATAGAAATTCAGTTTATATGTCTGAAGTAGAGGAGGGGTTTTTTGTATTTCTTATGGTAACAAATGTGCTTTTCTCTTTTGAAGTATGTGTCAGGTGAATTTTTTTCTTTTTTGTAGAAGCTGGAAAGCCTATTGTAATAACCAGAAAAACCGCAAGTGGCAGTAGGGCACTGGCAGGTGAATCAAACATCAGCCCCAGCTGATAAGCTAAGGCAGGGGGTGTCTCTGGATGACTGCTTGCAGGCTAAAAATGAACGTGTGTAAGTGTGCAGCCTGAAATAGAAGTGAGTTGTATTGAATAGTAAAGCACAATATTTATAACCTTTCCCTAGCAATTTATAACACACCCACTTCCTACTACAGAGGGCAGAACCATAATCAAGACTACTTCTGAAAACTAGGAAACACTGTTTGCAAAGGCATGTTCTAGCAAATGCCTTTTAACTATTTCCAGGATCTATGTCATCTGCAAAAGAAACACTCTTCAATATAGATTTGGATTTTCAGAGAGTTTTTTACTGGTACCCATGTGAATTCTGTAGCAGATCTACAGGTGCAAGGAAGGCGCAGCTTGGTTTCTGGTCTTGGTTTGCATTTTACAGGTGGGGGTTGGAAAATGATTCTTTCTCGTGGTGCTCAGGAGGGTACCTGGTGTTACTGCGATACAGGAATGTGCTGGCAGCTTACCATTGACATATCCAGCCTGTATCTGGGGGCTGTCATCAGTGAGGTGTTTGATAGCTTGAGTTCAGATACTTGAGTCCATCACTCAGCCACTTTTGAAGGCTCTCATGGCCATTTCATGGTATTTGTATGAGTTGTTTTTTGAGTGGTATAGCTCTCTGAATCTGCTGTTGCATTGCTGACGTATGAAGGTCTTCCCAACACTATTTCCTGCTGTTAGATGTGACATGAGAGAAGTGTTACTGGCTTTCCTTTAGATTTTGATAGTTAGTAGCAGCTATGATTTATTTTGTATGAATCAGAAGTGGCTTAGAGTTCAAGTTTAACAGTGATGATGGTCTAACCACATAGCACAAAGCATATTTTCCCCAACTCAAAACCTAACAGACTTTTTTTTTTTTTAAGCCTCTTTTGTATTTGCTTTGCCTTTACCTAAAAACATTTGAAAAAGTAATCTAAAAGGCCAGATTAGCTATGGAAGTTTTAAATGCGCTTGTATTGTCTGTGGCTGTGGAGGAATAGCACAGATATAACTAAATCTGCTTGCAGACTGAGCTTTGTCCCACAGCACTGCCCCTCAGGCAGACCCTGCATCGGGCACAGCCCAGGCTCCAGAGACCTCTCCGGGAAAAAGACAAGTCAGGGCTCTTGCTTGAAGTTTCATTGATCCAACCCCTGCAAGAACATGAGAGAAATGATGGCAAATTCCTTCCCCAGACAGAACAGTGCCATTTTCTACATGATGTGATCTTTAGAAATCAATCAATTTTGTACTTTTCAGTAAATTCAGGCATCTCCAAATTAAATTGGAAGAACTGACTGGCATGGAAGTAATTCTTTTAAGTAAATTTCTGCCTACATCCCAACAACAATATCAATGCGGATTGCATTAATATGTTTCATTAAAAGGATTTTCATTAGGAATTAGTTTCAAAATTGCCTAATATGTCAGACTCTGAGGACACTCATAATTAATCTATAGCCTTCCTAGATCTATACCTTTTTCCCTCCTGTCTCTCTGCCTGTGCCAAAAAGCATTTCTAAACTGCCTGTTAGTATAAGTCTGGCATGTTTTACAAATTACAAAACAGTTTTGTTTTCTTTACATTTATTCAGTCCCTTAATCTTCTCATTCATTACTTTTAAACATATTATCCTTCTGCCTTTTTTTTAATAAAGAAGCAGTGAAGAAGAAAGTCTAATTACAGACAGTATCAAGTGGATATATTGGACTCTGGTCATGCCATCCCTTTCGGTTTTTAAGCACATCTTCAGACAAAACCATGTTTTCCAAGGAGTGAATGTGCCCAGACCCTCCCACTGAAATGGCTCCCTGATCTCTGCAAAGGCAGCTTGCAGCAAGGGATCAGGGACCTTTATTGTGGCTGGTGGACAGCCTTCTCTACTGAAGAGAAGGCTCCCTCTATCTAAGGATCTCTCACTTTAGGGGAAGGATCCCACTGGTGGTGAGTGGCTGCCAGACACATCACAACTCAGTGTACAGGAAATCATGGCCTCACACTGCCTTGAGTCTCTGCTGGAGCCCTGCGGAACAGTGTGTGCTTGTGTTTGTCAGCCTGTCTAAAGATTATTTTTACAATATTATCATTTTCCAAGGTTAAAGCTCATAGAAAAGTAATATACAAATAAGAACTAAAGAAAAGTCTACAAGAAACAACTGAGAAATATTACTTTCGCTTAGCATTGGCTATTCAAAAATGAGCTCTGTTTCACTTCTCATGTGTTAAGCTTTTCTTTGGATAAGATTTAGCAGCAATAACGAATTTCAGTGCTACAATAGGTTGAAACGGAATGTTTACCCACACTTTAATTACACAAAACCATTATAATTTAATGTATTTCAAACATCCTGTACACAAAGAAATAAATTGCTCCATATAGTAACGTTAAATAAATAGGCAACATTGCTCTCTTTTCTCAAGACCAGACAACAATGGACCAATTATTCTTTACTGCTTTCCAAGAGGGCTTCCCATTGTACAGAGAGGTTTAACATCTGGATCAATGCTTGCATGATTCTTAATGAAGTCCTTTAGCTCTTAGAAATTACTGAAGAAACATCTCCCGTGGAAAACAAAGATTAGTTTAGCTGGATGCCACGCTGAGCAGCGGATGTTTTTCTTGGCTGGCACACCACAGAACTGCTGCTATTATCTGAACCAAGTACGGATCTCCAGGCTTTAGTCCAGTAAACAAACATTATTTTCTTGTTATTCAGTGCACGCTGTAGCTCCTTGGTTTTCTTTAAGGCTGAACAGCCCGGGCCAAACTCGGGTTGTTGCCGTTGCATCTTTGCCTTGTAGTGTACCCGTAAAGAAGACTCAAAGGGACTCCTGGGAAAATCTGTACGTGTGACACAGCCCTAACTGAGAAATCCTACACGTCTGTCCTGTAAATGTGCACATTAAGGTTTGCCAGGGTAAGGATGAAGCTGTGTGAGAAGGCTGTTGGCAAAGCACAGGGAGTGCATGCCAGAGTGCGAGGAGCAGCAGCGAGAGACTGCCCTGAGGTACTGGCCTCTTCAGCATTTTTACAAATCACGGCCAGGTATACACTGAAAGGAATTTAAAGGAAAGAAGTTTAAAAGGTTTGTGATGTTTTTCATGTGTTTTTTGCCTGTTCCCCCTCCGCTGCACTTCAGATGAAGGGCAGTCTCTGTGAGGAGCATCAGTGCTTGCCCTGACGGCACAGAGCCCACGAGTGCCAGGGGCAGGAGGCTCTGCAAGCAGCGCTGGCTGTGACAATCAGACCGTCATGGATTTTGATCCTGTGGTTGCTCTAACACAAAGAACATCCCAGGCACGGCTGCAAACAACCCTGTCAGATCAAGTCACGCATACACCCGGAAAAGCAGATTTTTTTTTTCCTTAGGTGAGTAGCCTGATAAGACTGTGAGCTGATCCCCTTGAATCACAGGTTTTATTCATAAATCACTTCAGCAGTTTTCTCCAACTCTCTGGCACGCCATTCCAGTTCTCTGGGTTTCCATCTACCCAGTGGCTTACCACAGTGGCCTCTAACTATTGAAGGTTCTCTGTAATACTGCTAGTGCTGGCTCCAGCAGAGGTCAGGCTCAATAAATCTCAGCTGGTGAATAACTTTAATTTTTAGTTGAAGAGATAAGTGATATGAGAGAATAAATCATGGCAAAGAATTGTTCTGGTAAAGTGAATCAATGTGTGTTTAAAAATGTCCCATTCTGGGACCTGTGTTTAATGGGATGACCAGAGGATGCTGCGAGAGCTAAGCAATGAAATCGTTGCTTTCCCTCTGAATATGAGGAAGACTTCTACATCTAAATGATTATTTTAATGCTCTCTTTTTAAATTAAAACATGGAAGGAGAATAGACTGGAAAAGGGACTTTGGCTAGAGGCTTCCCAGCAGTTATACCCACGCTGATGAACAGCATGGCTCTGTGCTTTCCAACAGAGGGACTGGAGAAGTGAAATTACATCTGACAGGTTTATTTCTACATTACCTCAATTTTGGCTAAAGGCAAAATTGATTAAAAAGAGAAAATACTTAGGATGTTAGGATTTGTAGCTGTGTTTCTATGCTGAAGTCCCAGCATTCATCTAGACTTGGCTGCACTGGTTACAGGAAGAGAAAAGGTAATTCTGTACCAATTTCAATCTGTGTTTATAAATAAAGTACTGATGTAATAGAATTTTTAAATGCATGAGGTTTAGGAGTTCATAAGTAAGGAGAAGCAGAGCTGAGAAGTGGTGGAAAAAAGTGCATTTAGTGAGAAGCACCTGAGAATGGTATCCTTAGGAGGGTAAATAATTGGAATAAACAGAGCTACTCTGGAGAAAACATATTGTACTAGCAAAATATTACAGCGTGATTATTATCTATAGAAATATAAACACTTTTTTTGATCAGTATGTATAGAGACAGGTGTGCAAACAAGGACAAAAGCAGCCACCTTGTACAAAGGAGCAAATTCAGAAGCCTTGGGGAAAAAACACAGAAGTGATAAGTGACAGATTCTGCTTCACCTTTTGTGTCAATCCTCTTCATCTGGTTTTGTTCAGTGCTTTACAAAAACAGTGCTGTGGTTATGATATGGCTTTGATTTTTGTTAATTAGCCGAATTCACAAAGGATATTGACCAGTTAAGGCACCAGCTAGGACTTGCCGTGTGAATAGTTTGTATTACTTACTGTGTGATTCTAAAAGGATTTTGTCTTTTCATGTTTAGGGTGTAAATGAACTCCATACAAACCTCTCCTCGTATGGAATTCTGTATTTCTGTAAAGAAATAAATTATTAGCATTTTGAAAAAAGAACGAAGCAGAAACAAGATGAAAAATCCATCAGAACCAATAATCCAAATGTTTGTGTCTCTCACACTTGTGAGGCCAGTCAATCTTTGAAATTAACTTTTTTATTATTTTTTGAAGTTTAGGTCCTATAGCAAGTACATAAATGAAACTTTTTAATATTTCATGGATTGCACATCTTCTAATCTGTTCTTTATTTAATTTTTATGAAAATTACCCTTCAAATTAGTTTTCTTCATTCCTAAAAGACCCATATCTTATGCATTATAATTCTTTAATTATCTTGATTTGTGTACAGCTATGACTAGAGAAAATTACAGCTTGAATTTCCAAAATAACTGGTGTGACATACATGGCATCTAAATGATGTTCCATATCCCTCACCAAAGAGCATATTGGACAGTCTTTTGAAATGTTTTCCCTGAGCAAATTAAAGATTATTATTGCAGTTTTGTGCTTTGTTCCCCAAATTACCTTAATCCCGTCGTAATACTGGTTCCAAACAGTTCAGATATTAATTGCCATGTGTTCCCCAGCCTTTCCTAGCATCTTCCTTAGGAGATGGCATTCCCAGGAAAACAAGTGCAAGGGTTTCCCTTCACGGGGAAACTCTGAAAAATGAAGTACATGGCACTGATGTGTAGTGGGAAGTGACAGAGACTGATACCCTGACTAAACATGTTTAATTGGTTGTAATTGCTGCAAGTTTTATCCTTGCAAGGCTTTGACATCCACTGACATGCCTGGGCTAGGAGGGCCAGCTCAAGGCCCCCAGAGCTGCCAGCATTTTCTTATCACTTGTGTTAACTCTGGCTGTTTTTCAGTGATAGGGATCAGAAAGGAAAGAAAGCTTCTCCGATGTTACACTGTCACAGTTGTTGTGATGAGGGAACTGTGGATAGCCATGATGGCTGAGATGCTGTGGGTGAGTGAGGAGCCAGGCAAACCTCCACACTCCAAGCAGGCCCTTGTTTGTCAAGTAGTTCATGATGTGATAACAGCTGAAAACCCTAGCACTTATCAAACAGATTAGTCAAGTGACATCAATGCCCCGATGCTGTACTTCTGTCTCCAATGGCTTCAGTCTTTGGTGTTTCTTAATCTCCAGGGTCAAAACTGCTGGCCTCAAGACTTCTTTGATGAGAAGGCAAGGAGCAAGGTGGGGGTCTTCACTCCTCCCCAAGCTGTGCCATCACTGGGGCATATATATCCCTCTTTGTTAGAGAAAACCAGTCTGGTCTGAGGGCTCACAGCCTCTTTCCACAGGCCCTAACTGCTCCAGGCTGTCCACACAGGTGCTGTGGACACTGCACCACAGGTGCTGTGGTGCTGCTCCATGCTGGCGTGACCTGGATGACCATCAGATGCTGGTCATGCCATTCCTTCTAACAGCTGCCAACCAGAATAGCCAGCAGGATGAAATAACCTCAGGACTTTCATGCAGCTATGCCAAACGAGTGCATGTTATGCAATGTTTCACTCTCTACCTTGAACTGAGCAGCTGTGTGGTATGTCTGGTTTGCAAGGCTTCCACAGGGAGCTGCAGTGGTAATCCAGCCCCTCTGCTGGCTAGGATTCTCAAAGGAGCCTCCTGATTTTAGTCCTGATTAAGTCTATCAAACAAAAAATTACTGCAGACAAAGAGTTTTCAAACTCCATTAGCCAGAGTGCAAGTATGAACTCTGGTATAGACCTTAGGACATCTAAGGTGACAATCAGGGTCTGGCCACCAAAGGAGGAGGGGTAAAAGCACAAAGCAGCACAGGGAGGGTCAGATGGGCGCCTGAGGAGCACAGGCTGACACACACACTCCCTCACTAACAGCACCAGCCGGAGCTGCTTCCAGCAGCTTTCATCATGTTTCACGCTGTATCTTTGGTCCAAATGTATTTTTTTTTGGCAGAAAGCTGTTTATACCTCCCCTGGCAAGCATGCAGGATGTGTGTTGTGTTATTCTTTTCTCCAGATGATTTAGACAATGCTTTCCCCTGCCTGCTCTTGCTGCTGCTGGTTCACTTAGATGCTTCATCTCCCACACAGTGTCTCTAAATTATTTGTATTTTTTGAGTGTGCCCTGGAAACCTCACTAAATCTGTCTTTCAGATCAGGCATTCAGTTCCACCCAGAAGCTGAAAGTATTTGACGACTTTCAGTGTTTGTTCCTTCTATCTGGAACTTAAAAACACAGAACCCTGTGAAAATGAATGAGAAGCCCTGCTTATGTAAAGCTGGTAGGGCTTTGCTGCACATTCAGATTGTATTTGAGGCAAAGCTTAACATGCAGATGAGGTTTTGTAATTCTTCATCCCTCCTGCTTTTCCTTGTTTCCCTGTCATGGATTTTGATTTATTTGATGATGGGATCAGACTTCTCTGTATGACCAGGAACCTTCACACATTTTCTGCTAAGGGAAGGGATGGTAAGATTTGCATTATGGTTTTTTGTTATTTTCCTTCCACTGCCACTGAGATTTGAGAATCCCTGGTAAGGCAAAAATTTTTTTCTAGATACAAATCTATAAAACAATTAAATATATAAATATGTATATCTGTACTGATAATTATATAATACATTGTATTAATAGCTGGAGGTAAAGAAAATTATTTTCTGCCTAGGACTATAAATGTGTTAGGCAAATTTTCTCAGCTGAGAAAGTTTCTTCTGTGTATTTTTATCATTGGGCATTCTTGTCAGAGAAAAACTGCCAAAAATTTTAATGTACCCTGGATTCATTAGTAGTTGGTAATGAATATGTAATTCTCCAAAATGCCTTTGAAAGAAACACAATCTATATATTTTCTTCTGTCAATAGTCTTCCTATAGCTATCCTAGGTCACATACGTATTCATCAAACATCTGTCTTTACTTACTGGCAAACTGAGCTAATAATATATGCATTAGTCTGAGCTGTACCAAAGTTGAGATGTGTGCAAGCTTGCACATGTGTTTTCCAGTAAAAAGGGAAAAACACTTAAGCCTACAATAGATGCCTTCTATTTAGCTCACTTATTTTTATTCTGCGTGTATTTCATTATTATTAGTAACAACTTTTTATCAATGTTACCATAGAAATGGAGAATGCTAATTCCTCGAATCGTGCCAAAACTCATTTTCCATCCTGTTTACTTAGTTGCTCTATTGCAAACAATGCTTGCTAGATAGCTGTGAATAATTCAGAGCAGCTACATTATTTGGCCAGTTTATTTTTGTGTGCAATATCCTTCCGTTTCAGCAATACATTTTACATGTTGTTTTGGAGAAGAGTCTTGTGAAACTATGCTGAATTTTAAAGGCAAAACCATCGATGAATTTCTGGGGGGAGGAGGGGGAAACCCTAACAAGAATCCATGAGCTTAAAGAGAAGGAAGGACAGGGGCTGAAATTTATATACTAAGTAGCTCTTTTTTCTTTGAAAGCCATTTCATACTAATTCATAAGCTGTGTTTCTTCAAACAGTGCATGTATGTTTTAATGGAACTCAATGACCATTAGGCATAAAGCATATACTGAACTGCTTTTTAATGTTTCTCCTGGGAGCTCGGGCTGTCAGTAGAACTTAAGGCACTGCAGCTGTATCACCTACAGCCATCTAGAACCTGAGTCATTTAACCATAATATTACAATTTATTTAATTCGGAAATACTAATTAATTGCTGGGGGAGGGGGCAAGAGATTCTAGAACCATCTAGTAAGTACATTTGTAATGCAGCAATTAGTTAGAAAATTAACTCTCCTAAAATAACATCTTGGCATTCCATAATTAATATAGGTAGGGCACTCCACTATGAATCTTAAGAGTCTGGAAATAATAATTTCAGAATATCCCTACTGTAACAACTGAATCAAGTTTAGAAATCATCATATTCTTTCTGGTTCATGCATCATCATCAGCTACTGCAAATTGCAAACGTCCTAGAATCAAAACTTAGCAAGCAATTTTGTTAATGTACCAGAAGGTGGAAAAGAATACAATTTAGTCTTTCACAGCAATATTGACTCTGTTGCGCTGACAACCCTGCTCATGCTTCATGGTACTCCATAATTGGAAAGAGACAAACAAATCCAAGATTTACAGCTTCTTTTACTCAGTACAGTATCTTTACATAGCCATCCTCTTGATAATTCTTTCCCCAACACAAACATTATGGCTGTGAATAAAAACAGAGAAGAGGAAGAAAGGGAGAAATTGTTACCTAAGTGTAGGATCCTGAAACTGTCTTCTGGCATTGTGAATAAGAGCATTGATTTTATAATGCACATAGCACTTGGTGATTCCTCTAGTCTGTGTTTACAGGTTTGTTTGCCTATTTTCTATCATCTGCCTGTTTCCTTACAGCCTCTGTAACTCAAAAGTGAATCTCCTTTTGGTATTGGGTATTCGTTTTGTTCCCTTGTATGCTGTAAACTGCACCAGCACCTTGGAGCTGAGCATTAGCACAATATGGGCAGTAAATAACTGATTCATCTCTTAAAATGAACTTCACAACTGACAAGTTTCTGCAAGAAACCCTGCATTTCCACACAGTGTACAGCTCCATTTGTAACAGCCCCATCTGGAGCCACAGCAGTGTCACAGGCACTAAATCTGCACCCACATTTGAGCACACAGTGAGTGTGCTGTGTGATCCAGCAGGGGTCTGGAGTGCTCAGCCATGGTTATGTCCAGCTATTTGCACTGAGATTGTGAGTGCAAAACTATCCCTAATGCCATTAATCACCTCTGCCTCAGAACTGCAGCTGCACTTCTCCGTGCATTAGCCTTTTTCCAAAGCTATCCACCTGGATAAGTCACTGCAGTAACAGTTTATCTTTAGACATTACGACTTGGAGTTTCCACATCCTTTCAGTCTTTCAACCCATTTTTGCCTTGCAGCATGTGAGTGTCTGTCTGTGTAAGCAAGGTAGCGATGATCACTTCGATCAGCCCCGGTACCAGCACTGCCGACCCTTCTCCCACCGCACGCAGGAGCACATCCCATAAATATGGAGTGACTGCAGCCAGCCATCTGCAAGGGAGCCAACATTCAGCTGCAATAAGCAGGTAATGCTTTTGTAGTCAGGATTTTTCAACTGTGGTTTCTCTTTCCACTTGAAAGGTTTTGATCAAGAAAGCCAGTTTGAAAAAATATCCTACTGTTCGGTACATGTATTATTATTAAATCTTCATCTTTTCTCTGCTGTCTCTTTATATGTCCTTCTTTAAATTAAAACATGGGTAACAACCCAAAGTTTCAAATCAAAATTATTGCTGCTTGTAAAACTGCAGTAAGATTGTTTTAATGTATATTACTAATACTTTCCACGTCTTAGCTATGATTACACCATTCACAAAATCTTTAGAAAAATGCATATCAGTGCATATCAATAAGAATGGGCTGAATTTGAGTGCCTTTATAGCGCTGCTGATAAAATTCTCACTTGCCAGAACAGAGTGTGCTGTAGTAACAGCACTGTTCAGCAAGAGCATATTTGCACATGATGCAGCTCGAAGCAGAAATCTGCTCTCCCCTGGCAGGCTCTGTAACATCTGTGAGAGATAACAGCAGAAAGGTGGAAGATTTAGCACCCTTTGCCATGTTTGTCCATGCTGTGATAGCTGGTGTCTGATGCTTGTCTTTGAACTCTGTCTCTAAGAAGAATGGGGTGGGCTAAAGATCTCTGTATCCCTGACTCCTTTTGATTAATATCATTTCACTGTGCCCGTCTCAGTGTCAATGTCAGATGGCCAGTGGCTGCTGCAGGCGGCCCCTTCTCCAGGCTTCCCACTCCTGTGCAATTTGCAGCAGGTGAACCCTGCTGCTCCTGCCTCACCCTGGGTACATTTGCTGTTATTTTTTTCTTCTGCATATCCACAGAGCAGCACTCTCCTTTACTTAGCTGACATCCCACCAGCTCTGCTCTCACGGAATAAACCACGGAACGGGTCCGGCTGGGAGAACCCACCCGTGCTCCTCCAGGAAGCCATAGGAATGTGGTAGGAATCTGAGCAGGGGGGTGAATAAAGGAATTATTAATTCTGGTAGGGGAAAGTGCTGATGGCTTCATCTTCAGAAATGGACCATGGAGATTAGGGCACCCCAGAATTTTGGTTTTTTCCACACTGATAACAATTTTTAAACTCTGTCTTTAGTGCTGCCTGTGAGGTGCTATCCTCTTGAAAGAGTGTGCACTTACTGGAATAATCACACTTTCTCTTCCCCTCTGCCAGCTATTAATAGTGGTAAATTTTAATTGCATATGTAAATAAAAACACTGTGTACTCATTAGTTTAAATATGTTTTTCATTAGGCAAATGAAATGCTTATTGTATATGATGCAAAGCTAAAAGGAGAATGTTAACAGCATTGAGCAGTTTGGGAAGTATAGTGACTTGAATTTTTAAAGTTCTTTTCTTAGGATAAAAATAAGCTACGTTTTAAGGGATTATTATGGGCAAATTTTTCAGTATAGGCATCTTGTTTCTGGAAATGGAAAACACAAAGTTAAGTGACAGAAGTATGGGTATGGTGTCAAGGCCAATGCATTAAAAATTCTACTAAAAGGGAGAGCTAGCACATAAACTTGTATTGCTATTTATAGCATTGGCTATTTTAGAGATGGTAACTGCAAGGCGGGTAGCATTTTTCAGTTTCTATTTAGAAAAATCCTGACATGTCTCACATTTTGATATCTTGAAACATATTGGTCCCAAATTATATCACTTCTTCATCGTTAATTTTCAAACTCTTGGAATGCCACACTCCAAATACACTTTTTGCTATTTTAAGGGGCTATGCAATTATAGTCAAGAAGATATAATTTTTCAGTTCAGTAATCCATACTTTCAAGCTTGGAGTATATTTATCTACCTACGAGGTCATAATTTGTTTCCTTTCTATCAACAAAATACCCAGAATTTCATAACCAATTTGCTTCTAAACTGCCTTTTCTATCTCTTTCCACTGTTCTGCTCACTGTGAAATGAGAGGAATCTTATCATAGAGACATTTAGTAAATTAGTATCATTTTATACAAAAGCCTGCCCTCTAAACACTTCAGCTTTAGTGAAAAGATGCTCTGAAGGTGTGACTTTCTTAAGTTATGGCTCAGAACAGTTTAACAATCTCCCTTTTGGTTTTGGAAAAGATTGCATTGCTTGTGTGGTTATCCACTGAGGTCAGTCATTTGTCATTATAAATATATAAAGATATATCATCTTAATATCCAAACATGTGTTTCCTGATTAATATGAGAATATAAAATCTCTCTCCCTGCAAAACGCAGAGCACCAAATACACTTTCTTCTCAATTGCTTTAGTAAGAGAAACAAAAACCATTTTTATTTCATAAAGATAAGCTTGAATATCCTTGTCTCGTCTATGCTTTCTCAGTTCAAATTCTATCAAACTTTTATACTGGAGCACAGTAAAATATTTATATGCAAGATGTAGTGAATGAAACGCAAGGGCTGGCTAGAGGGCAGTCTCTTGGAATTAACAAAGAGCAGTCTAAAAAAGAGTAATATGTCAGTCTTCTAGATCCTTCACTTGCCAAACTAAATTGTAGCTAACAGTACCCATTGCCAAGAGAATAAAGGCAACAGAGATTCCATTTTGTATGAAGAGTTGTTGCACGTGACATGGCTGAAAACTTATTAATAGGCTTTAAGACGAAAAAGGGACTATATGATATCAAATGGACTTTCTACATAAGAGAGGCCAGAGGGTTTCACCTGCCAGTGCCCTGAACAAGTTTATGAATTCTGGCTGAGTTGGAGCAAAGTTTTGAGGATGATATTCAGCTTGGTCATGGCTGAAAAGCCGAGAACCAAATAATCTCTTTTGCATTTTCCTGCAGAAAATGTTTAAAAGCTCTCATAATATAAAAAGCAGTGCTGTGTGTTTGATATTTTCACTTGTCCGGATCAATCCTCTAGTCATTGCATCATATGTTATTTTGTCCTGGGCCATTGAGGAGAATGGAGATAATAAAGTTGAGGGAAAAAATACATAGATTTTGTCAAACAAAACAGTTTGAGTTTTAAGAGATTTAAGGAGGCTGCAGTATAATACATGATGATATCACATAATACATAATAGGTCCTGATTTCACTTTTGCCTTTGATGCCCTCAAAATACTTTTTTTTTCAATTCTGCTATACTAAAACCAGTAGGCAGTGTAATGTATAAGTAGTGTTCACTGGATATTCATGCTTCCACTTACACTAAGAACAGAAATCCTACTTCAGTTAGGGTCCATGCCCCAACAGATCCATGGACTCCTTTCCAAAGAATTTGAGCATAACAGCCCACCAGACCCATTGTTTATGGGCTAAGGTGAATTTGAAAGCAATCACATCCTGACCTTCATTATTGCTCTAAATGTTGTCCTTACTGTTCAGCTCAGTTCTGTTGATCTCTAATCCATGCAGTGTTTCTCCAAAGTTGTAAGTATCCCCAGAAAGTGGTTATCCTTTACAAATGATTTCACCAGTCTCCAGATGATTCCTTTGATTCTCATCCAGCATCAAATCCTCTTAATGATTTCTCATGAGGTTCCCCTCCCTCTCACCTCTGAATTTCTCTAGGCAGGAGAAGATGTATTTCACAGACATTTAATATTGTACATAGATATCTTCACACACTGACACAACTCACTGTAGCTTTTAACAGCTCCTTCTTCAGGTTCCTCAAGAAGCTTATGGTAGAGGTGAGATATCTGAGGCTATATAACACTTTAATCCATAGTAAGCTCTCAAATATTTAAATTGTAGATACATCTAGACCGAGTGTTTTTAATGGTAAAATGTAACGATATGTAGGTAGACAAGGAAACGTAATTTCTCTATAACTCATCCAAAACTAGCTTATCACATTTTATCCACATTCAAATGTCTTATCTGAAACTTGGCTCAGCAGGAAATGGTAACATGTCAAGGATCCAATTAACATTATCTCACTCCCCTGGTTTTTTCTTCACTTTCTCTGCCTTATGGGAGCTGCTTCCAGTTCTGTTGTTACTCACAGGGAAATTGATTGATTTCTGGCATGGTTCTGATTTGCTGATACCTCAAATACTACTGGAACCTCTAAATTTGTATGAAATATGAACCTCCCCACAGGGGAAAATCCATTCATGAGTGTGCCATCAGAATTCTGGATAGTGACTTCTTTGTTCTGTCTGGATTACTTTATGCAAACCGTGAAACCTTCTAAACCCAAACGTTATCGAATGGTCCATTTTGTACAGTGTACGACATCAAAAGGAATGTGAGTTTGAAGTACAGTCAGCTTGCCAAAATCAAATTTAAAAAGAGGAAACTGGAGTGCTCTATAATAGGGAGAGTTAAAACCTTAATTTTAAGCTGTATTTGACACTAAGGAATAAAAATAGGAAGGCTGAGAGAGGTCCATGATCAATACATTTGCATATTAAGATAATTATTGTTTATTTAAAAAAAGAGCAATTATCAACTGCAATAGACTGAACAGTGGAATTTTACCTCATTTCTTCCAGTAGCAACCATAACATCCTTGCAAGGCAACACCAGAAAGAAGTGTCTGTAAAGGGGTGCTTAGGTAAGCGACACTAAATGTAAACACTACATGATTTTTTAAAATTAATTGCCTTTCAGCAGTAACCACAGCAAGACTCTGCTTTGGATTTTGTTTTATCTTTTCCAAGATTCCCAGTTACAATACAAGGATCTCATGAGTGTGCTGAGCTGGAAATTTTTATACCTCTGTTCTAGAAAATTTGCCAGCCTCCATTTCATCTTCAAGTGATTATCGGCCATGCAGCTGTTAGTATAAATTTCAAGTCATGAAGGGTCATTCACCAATATAGAGAATTGTGGGAGACAGAACAGGAAAACAGAGAAACTTTCTGGCTCCAAACTCTTCCTTTAATGTAGTCCAAGACAAACAACTAAAGATAAAATGTGATTTAGGATCTGGTTTGTCATGTAGTTAAAAACAGTATCTTGCTACTATATTTGTTCTACTGACTTATGTCAGTTTTGACTTGCTATTTATCCATATTTAGCAGCAGGTGTAGTTTAAGTTTCAGTGTACTCCATTGATTCACTGTGAAGCATTTATTTACCATCTATGTGCAACTAAGGAGCATGAAAATTAGAACAGCTAATTAAATTGAAGCTGGTAGCATCCACAGTGGAGGCTAACCATAAAAAAAAGAAAATAATCCAGCAAGTCCATCATGGATCCATTTTCACTCTCTTCTTTGAGCTTCTCCCCTGCTTTTAACAGATAGTGGGGTTTGCCATGCAAAGCAATATGGAAAACAGGATTCACCAGGGAGAGGAGCAAAATCTTTTTCAGATTAATATCTGCAACATTTTGGGAACTATTGTTGCCTTGGAGGAAGGCTATCCATAAGAACATAAATCATACCCTCCCAGGTGAGTCTGGTAATCTGCCTAGCCCAATATATACATAGTCACTAGGGATGTGAATAGAAATCTATATATGTGAAAATATGAGCAAGAAATTACTAAGCAACTTGTGCAGTGTGCACAGGGATATGATGTCAGTGTCTCAAGACTACTTGAACCCCATCTGGGACGAGCTCAGATGTGTGCAAGCCTTGATTCAAAGCACATGGAAAATGGCATGCAGATCCTTATAATGAATTTTTGAAGAAACACTCTATGCTGTGCCTAAGTGGGAGTGACTCCTTCAAATCCAGCTCTGATCATTAACTCATGAGCACAGCATGATAATGTGCTACAGCTGGGGATGCCTTTGGAAATGAAGGTAAGTGATGCAGATGTACATGTGAGCAGCACGTTATCTCCATGCCAGCGTCTTGAGCTGCAAGCTCTGAGGGAAGGAAGGCTGGGCTGGGCTGCAGTTTGCAGAATGGCTGTTCAAATACTCAAATTCCTGGGTGCTGAAAGCAGATTAAGTACCCTCTTAAGGTATGCAGTTTTAGGTACCATGTCAAATACTGATTCAGCCAGGGAACTCTATTTAAAAAGACCATTTCCAAGCAAATTGTTCTGAAAACAAACTTCCTTTGCCCCCTTAGCAACACAGTTCTTCACACTCAGACTTGGACACAGAAAAGCCCTTAAACACCTATTAATGCCTATATCCTGTTGTCAGTTTGTAATACTTGGTGATTCTCTGGTTCCTGTGAGACCTGTCATTAATGTAAAAAATGTTCTTAAACACTTGGTTCCTAAAGTTCTGCTCCAAAAACTATGGACCTTAGTGGGACACCTTGCAGATTGTTTTGAGGGATCCAAAACGACAAATACCACAGTAAGTGAGAGCCAGGCAGTTTTATTTTGAGAATCCTCAGAACAATACTCCCAAAGAATGCTTTCTTAGGAAAACTATTTTGGCAGGTTTCTAATTCCTTTTGAATTTCATGATCTTAAAGCATATATCTGAATGGATACACTTTGAACAGGAAGGGGCATACCGCCCAAATCCGAGAAATGTTCTACTGAATCTGTGCCCAAATTAATGAAATCATGAATAAGTCTATTCCCACTGTAATAATTCATTTATTAAATAGGTTGCAAAACCACATAAAAGAGGAACTTGCTCGCAAGGCTCATATATATTGGCCATTCATAATTAAACTTACAAAGCAAAAATATCTTTGCAGTGTAGATATCAGGCATCCATTGATGGTATTATCCTGTTATTTTGGGATTTGAGAACTGCAGAAGTCAAGGGAGCAAGAGGGAAGGAAAAGAGAAAGTCCATACTTCAGTGATGCCAACCACCACTTGAGATTTTTGACAACCAGTCATTCATTTGCTGCATCTCTCATGTCTAATAGGTAGAAATGCTTTCCTTGGTAATCTGCAAATGTACTTTCACAAATAGAAAAGGAAACTACCTGCACATTTGTCTAAAACTGAGTATTTTCATTGAAGATACAAACTAGGTTTTTACTGAGCATTTTGCCATTCAGCACTAGGCTCCAGCTGGACTCTAGCAGTTGGTTCCTTCTGTAACTGACTCCAGGTACTTCTGAAAGCACACTCTGCTTTCTGCTCACTGTAGGAAAAACCTCAGCACATTTCTGCAAGAAATCAAAGGTATAGCTTTTTCTCCTCGGGTTCAGATTGTAATTCATAGTTTTAAGATATCTCCACTCCAGACAGAAGCAATGAATGTACAAAATTGTTTCATTTCCAGACATACACCTCAGCTTTACAATCCTTCTCCCTCTTTCTCCTCCATTTCTCTACCACTCACATCACCCAAGAAACAAAGACATATGCCAGGCAGACATTATAACTGTCTTTGCTAACATCTGTTACAGGCCAATTTCAATGCTATTGCTGCTTCCTTTCTCATTCTGTACGTATGAGCTGGTATTAATACCTCCAAGGAAAGTAAATGCATGAATCAATGTGTCTGAATCAAACAGGCTGAACGAATGAAGCATATGTATAAAAAAGAATGTGTTATGTTTGCACATTCAGGTTCTGTGTTGAGCACCACACGTGGTGAGGAGCACATTGTGGAGGCCACATCCAGCTTGTCCAAGAAAGGCAGAGCAGGCAGAGGAAGGGCCAGAGAGACAGACCCTTCATGTAAGCTGTCACAGCCTTCCTTGAAAATAAGGTGTGGGCAGTCTCTGGGGCTGTGACGATTGTCTGTTCTGCTGCCACACAGGTCTCAGAGGAAAAGTCTGGCAAACAGCCCTCCCATCGAGGCAGAGGAGAAGGAGGACAGAGCATCAGAGGGCATCAGGAACCAGCACTAGAAGACCTAAAGACATGGTGGCTGCTTGTGAGGTTAGTGCCCGCGGTAAGAAACTGCTTCCAAAGCTAGATGTCTTCAGAAAATACAGCATGTCCACCCTGGGGGGAAAAAACAGGAAGAAGGGGAGGTGCTTTCAGAAACCATTTCTGAAAATTCCTGCTGAATGGATGTAGTGAATTTCTGCCTTTCCAGCTGTTCCCATTTGACCTGCCCTCCCAGAAGCTGCCTGTGGAAATGATGTTAGTCCCAGCCCTGCTGGGAGTGGGTGGGCACTCACTCACGGGCTGGCTGACATGGGCTCAGCTTGCTCAGAGCCACTTCCAGCCCCACGTTTCCTTGAGCACCCAGTGAGGAGACAGCGCTTTTACTCTCCAGCCTTGCCCGCCCAGTGCAACCCCTTGTCAATAAGGCAGCCGCTGCCAGTCAGTGAGTGATGGCCACAGCCAGTGCCACAGCGACACTGCCCCCGGCCCCAGTGCCTCTCCCTCCTCCACTCACCCGTCTCACCTGTAATCCAAGTCCGATGTGTCACAGCCAGCCACCTCCTGTCCTAGCAGGCACAGCCTGTTAGAACAATTTCAGCAAAACAGTAAGAGGAGATGGAAACCAGCAGCTGGCTTGTAAGGGAGAAGGGTGATTTGGCTGGAATGTGTGAGGGTGATAGATACCTTTTGGTAGTGTTCAGATTAGCACCTTTCAAGACACAGTGTAGCTGTGGCCGAAAGCTGCTCATTCTGCCAGGCCATGTTGCTGTCCTGTCCTGTGTTCACTGTGTGAACAGCGCAGGGCCTGGGAACTGGGTCTGCTTCATGGTATAGAATGTTCTGCAGGCTGGTGTCACTGCTATTTCGCTTTATTTGATAGCAATAGGCATTTTTACAAGAGAAAAATATGTGCAGGAAGCTCTCCAAGGTCAATATAACACTCTAAATAGCCAGATGCTATTTCCCTGTGAATTACAAGGTTGAGCAGCCAAACATCTCTTAGTCATGTAAATTATGAAAATTCTGAGAACTGCAGTGCAGACAAAAAAAAATCTACGGCTGCTGAATCATTTTCTCTGGTTCAGAAATGACCATATCTTACCCTTTTGTTCCAGATTTTATTTGCATTGCATGATTGTGTTTCTTCCTGTCAGATATAGGGATGAAGCTAACATCTTTGCTTTAGGATATTGTTCTTTTATTATCGAAAAAGGCGTTCAGCAGACTTGCAGAGATTCTTTTCAGACATGGAGAAAATAATACGAAACCAGTATTGAGCTATTCCTTTTAAGCTATCTGCAGTTAAAGTGATTATTAAACCCCAGGACAGGTTTAAGGGTAATCCAGATGAATATTGTTTTCATCAAAGCAATAGTAAAGTCATCTGCTTTTTCCTTGTTGCCTTAGGACTGACATTAGAAAAGGCATACCAAGTCAAATTGGGAATTACTTTGCTCCACTTCCTTTAAAGTTCAGTTTTGATCAGTTACTCTTTGTAGTTATCTGATGTAAGAAAGACCACTTCCTTTTTGAAAAACACCATGCACAGAGGTGGCACACAGAGGCTGAGGAGGGTGGGATTCTCAGGGCATCTTCTCCTACAGTCTGCCCTCAGCAGCACTTGAAGTCTCCAGCGGCAAAGCACTGCTATGGTGCACTCAGAGATTTTCAATCCAAGAATGATCTCCACATACAAGATTAGGTGCAGCTTCTACAGCTTATGTTTATCCATCTGAGAATTAATGCTAGTTGGTAGAAAAAACACCAGGAATGGGTGCCTGGGCGTATTTGAAGCCATTTGACAATTATTTTTATTATATCAGAAACACTATCACTTCAGAAGGTGCTTCATCAAAGATAAAGTCAAATGACAACAAAGTAATAAAGAAAAATACAGGGCACAGCATTTAATGAAACAATTTATTATATCAGGATTGTTCATGTCAGGACAAAGTGAGTGGAAAATGCACCTAAATTAGAATAATTAGGGTTAATAGGCCCTTTGCATTGGCATGAGTAATTACTTCATTCACAGGTCAAAATCATTCTCTTTGGGTTCCTCTGATATTTTTTTATTTAATAGAGTGTAAGAGGATAATAGCTGAAGCAAACAGCACTGCATCTGGAGGAGGTTTGTTGTCCATATAAACTCAATCATTAAAGTTAATTCTACTTCATTCACTGTTTCCTCAGTTTGATCATCCCAGCTGCTTCCCTAGAGAAACAACATTCTTCTTTTTTTTCTACTTTTTTCTGTTAATCTTCCTTGCTCTTACATGGCTTCTTGCAGTGGTGCTGTCAGCAAGATGATGCCTAGTCCCAATTAGAAATTCAATCAATATTCACATAATGAGGGTTCTAGCAAAACCATGTCATTTAGTTCAAAGACATGGATATATTACTGTAGCTATTCAGGATTCAAGTGATTTAGGGCACCTCAGTGAAAAAAGATAAAATAAAGCTGAAAGGCTTAGAGGTAGTTAATTGTTACTATGGCAACTTCCTAAATAAGCTTTAGATTCTAGTCATTTTTCAGTTTATTTGGAGGCAGCACAGAATCATTAAAGATGAAACTTATTTAAAGCTCAGAACAGTTCTGGGAGCTTATAGTTTCCTGCTGTTCCTCATAGAGTTACTTTAAGTTTGTCCATCTCAACTTTGAACTGTGCAAAAGAGCAAGATGCAGCCCGCACAGATGAAAAAATGACAGCACATTGCATAACAATGATCTAATTTTAATAACTTTGGCAATTGTATCTTTACATTTTTATGTCCCAGCAGAACTCTTTTAAAAGTACTGTGTGGGAAAGAAGTGGTCCTCAGTAAAGAATGACCTCACCTGACCACAAAATGAAGATATTAAGATCTGATTTTCAACAAAGGGCTCTGATGGTGAGTGCACCTTTGTCACCTGGCAATATGGGGTGCTGTGCCCTGGAACCTTTCCTCCCACAAATCCCCCTTGTGTGGAATAGTGGGGCTACATTTTAGCCTGGTCCTTAGCCAGTGCTGTAACAAATCTGATGGTTAGGAAGAAAGGTCACCATATCAAAATCTTGCCGTGCTGAGTGTGTCCATGTGTGTTCTTAACATGAATGGATATATTTGGCCTCTGTGGGGCTGCAGCACTGAGCAGGTCTAAAGGGCCTTCTACAGGCAGCAATGGAGAGAGCAAAGAGGAGAGACAAAAGAGCTGGGAAACTCTCGGTCACTGAACATTAGTTAGGTGAAGATCCATCCCAACCTAAACTTTCTGCATTATCTCAGCAGCTATAACTCCCTTCCTTAACCATCCCGTAGTGCGTGATTAACCAGCAGAGGCCATGAAATAAAATCGTGTCTCAGTAGGAGACACCCCCTGGCTTCTCACAGAAGTAAATTCATACCTCAGATCAGTTTTCAGTCTTCTGTAGGCTGGAAATCTCTGAAGTCACTGAGTCATAACTGCAAAGTTGTCAGGGAGTGATGCCTTGGGTGTGAAGATACTTAGAAGACACCCCTAGAGGTGAAGGTATAAGGAGTGTCGACTAAAGTAATGTGTTCTTCTCAAACCAAAAAGCAGGACAAGCTACCTGGCTGTGAGCTCAGTGCTCCGAGGGTGAACAGCAGCTGCTGTGAGGCATCTTTAAACCAACCTCAAGATTAACTGAGCAGCGTGGGGAAACTGAGGTGTGCAGGTTTCACTCAAAAGGAGGTAAATGAGGACTAGAAGAGTGACAGACCATTTGGTACAAGACCAGGAGTCAATATGACATTGTTATAAGATAATTCCCTTTCCCCCCACCTGCAAACCTGTCTTTCTGTCACACGTTCATGGTCCTGGATATGGGGAGTCACCCAGCCCACGAAACACCTGGCGGTGTTTGACAGGCTCAAAGTGACTCTAGACTTTCTCCATGGTCAGTGTGGGGGAATCAGGCTTTGCCAGGCCATGGTCCATTCCACCCTAGGGATTAAGCCACAGAAGAAGTCAGGGAATTAGCCTGTTTCTCTCCCTATATTCCTACATGGAATTGTGAAACAGAGGAGTGTTGAAAAAATGTCTCTTCATTCATTTTCCAAATTAAATTGTCCTGTTCATCTAAAAAGAGACAAGGCCTTTGTTTTGAAATATAAATTGAACATCAAAGTTTCATGACATAAACCAGTCATCATGGATATACGTTCCAATTCAGACTGGTTCCAGGTTACCTCATCAGGCTTAATTCTGTTGGTCTTTCTCTCTTCTTTTGTCCTCAGATAACTCCTCCAGACTGTTTTCTGATTTAGAACAGTAAAAACGCTCTTTCAAATTTCACATGATTAAAAAGAAATGTGCATCCAGCTGCAAGAGAAACTTTTATTCTCTCCCATCTGAAAAGGCTGTACTATGGGCAGGAATTCTGCATCGCCTATGACTTGCACCACCCCTTTTCTATGGAAATCCAGTCTCCAGAGTTATAATTCAGGGAACTATAGTCAGGAGTAACTTGGCTTAATTTATAAAAAGAGGAAAAATACCTGCTGAGGAAAAAACAAAGGAGAATATGGTCTGATCCCAAACAGCCTAAGCATTTTTTATTGTATTTTCTTTTCTTTGCTGTTATACAACCACAGCACGCGGCTGTTTGCTGTGTTGCAAGGGAAGTATTTTCAAGGTTAGCACAGAAGTAATCAACCACTCAATGGGGGTATGAATATTCATATCAAGACACATTATGAGAAAGTAGATAGAGGCAAATATGCAATTTAAATATAGACTACAGCAGGAAATGGGACATGAAACAGTAATTAAATAGTGAAAATTACATGTTATTTACATAGGTAAATACACTGCGGGGTTATGCATGTGATCTTTTCTATTAGCATTTGTTTGTTTGTGATTTAACCCTGATTTAAAAAGGGAGGCTTTTAAAGCATGAAAATGGCAAGGAAGGAACACTTACTTTGAACTAGAAAATCTGCATTGCTTGAAGGATTACCAGTTTGGGCTGTAAGCCAGGTTTCACAGCTAACATGGATCAGAATAGGCCTGTACTGCAGAAGGTAGTGATGTCAGTTCTCTAAAACACAGGCTTTCTCCACAGACCTGCAGCTCAGTCCTATTTGGGCTGCTGGAAGCCTGTAGGTGATGGCAACAAATGCCCAAGCTCCTATGGCCCAGGTTAGATAGAAATCATATGGCACTACTGAATTCCTGGGGCAAAGAACATCTAGAAGAGGACAAAAGCATTTGTTTTCCTTCTTCAGGGAACACCTAGTTTTAGACTGTTTCCTGCTTTTCCTTTCAGAAAAAGAAATATGGCTCTAATCTATTTGGATCAGCACAAGCACACTCTGAGTCTCCACCATCATACCAAAGGCAGGAATACCAACTTTTACTTCTACTCTGAACTACCTCATCTTGCTGGATTCCTTACCTATGTCTGTTCTTTTTTTCTGCTCATTTAGCCAAGAGGAAGGTGAGAGAAAAGGCTTGACTAATGTGTCTCCTTTCTTCTCTTCAGCCAGCAGGATTTGTGCCTTACCATGACCAGCTGCTACAAATGCAGAGTTTGTTGATAGTTTGGGATTCCCACAGAAAATGGATACTAAGGAATTAATGAGGGGGAGAGGGATTGAAATAGGTATCTGTCTTTCAAAGGCTCATTTCTTCCTTAGCCTTTTGCCTCTGGGCTGCTTTTGCTTGGGTATCTCTACTGTGCTCGAGTCTGCAACAAAGAAAAACAACTTCAGAGTCCATGATATTTATTTATGGGTGAATACATGCAGTGGGGTAGCTGGGACTACCATGCTACATGGCCATGCAAATATTCTTGTGCTTCTGGGTGAGTCTCTGCTGAACAGGCAGTCATCAGTCAGGTCAGGGAAGGGTCTGCCTCTGCTCCTTGGTGTAGGCTGATCTTTGATGTTGCAGATTTGCTGTCTTCCTATTCTTTGCTTTTCTTTCCCTAGGATTTTACAGCTTTTCATGTCAGTGTTTTCCTCTTGAATCCCTGAGCTTTAAGGAACTCCATCTTAGCAAATACTGTGGAGTCTATTGTTTTGCTTTTCTTAGCCTGTGTGGCTTTAGCTCATAGGTTTTCTCACACCTGAACAGCATTTTTCTCTAAAACTCCGCCATGGTGGCAGTTGTGTAAAACCAGGCTGGGGTGTGGAGACAGCCAAAGTCCTCAGCCACAGGGCACGAAGGGTTGTATCTTCAACCCAATTCACATCAGCTGCCCCAAAGACATAAGGAACTGCAGAATAAGGCTCAAGGGAAAATTTGCCAGACAAGTACGTGACAGTGCAGCACAGTAACATTTTCAGGAAATTCCTGCGTGCAGGCTCTCCAGCTGGCACATGGCAAATACCCAGAATCTGGCCTGAGAGGGCACTGCCCTCCTGCAGCTACTGTGCTTCTTAACACAGAGAAATGCAGATGTTTGACAGGGATTGGGTGGTTTCCCAATGGGCAAGTGTCTCAAAATTGGCATTCTGCGCAAATTCCAAGCTGGTCAGTCCCACTCCATTTTTAAAGTTCATCTAAAATATGGGTTACTGTCTCTTTATTAAATCTAATTAAGACTTCAATTTAGAAATCATGATAATGCCAGCTTTGTCCTTGGTTATCTTTCATTTCCAGTTTACTTGTCATCAACAGAAAAGTGCTTGTGGATATGAGGAAAAACCTTGAAAACTCTTCCTGTCTTTTATGCATGCTTCAATGCACACGTGCTCTGCGTGAGAGTGTTCTCTCCTCTGTGTATATTTGATTTGCCACTTCCCCTTGTGGAGGTGGCAGCACGTGGTCCTTATTCTTTAGAGAAAGTTTATTACTTTTTGTGAAGTATCTTGAGACTTTGTGGACTAAAAGAGTGTGTTGAGATAAAGATTATTTATTATTCATCACTCCAAATACATTTGTTCATACATCTTGAAGCTGGGAACAGTGTGTGATAAGAGACAGCTGCATAGCTAGGACTCTTCCTGCAAGCATGCAAATTATTTTTCAGATCTGAAAAGAGGTGATGGGCCCAAGCAAACTTTTTTTTTTCCTTTTTTTTTCTCTTTCTTTTTTTTTCCCAGCTGTATCAGATGGGTCAATGAAAGCTATTAATTCTCCCCATAAAACATAGCACAGGAAGATCCCCAATCTGTTGATAACAATCCTATTGTAGCTAAGAGAATAAGCACACAAAAAAGGATGTAAAAATGTCATAAAAATCACCAAATCTCAGATTTGAATCTTCTGTATGAGGAAGGCCTCCTGCAAACAGAGGTATCTCTTATCCCTGTGTGCCTAGCTGTTCCAAGTAAAATTGCTTAAGGCAGCAAGAGGCAATTCAGCTCAAGAAATAAAAGCAAAGCCAGTCTTCCTGCAGAAACTAGACATTTTGTGAAACCAAATGGAGCAGAGTGAAGAGTGGCTGTCCGTGACTGAAACGACCGTGACAAGACAATCTCTCCATATGTCAGATGGATAAAATAACAACAGACTCTGCTGTGGAAATTCAATTGAAACTCACTCATATCAGGCCTGTGGGCTTTCTCAGAGAATGGAAATTAAGATTCTAGTAACTCTTCTCCACCTGTTCAAATGCATCCCAGTTCTCCATTTTTCCTCATTAAGGAGACAGGGAGGATTAAACATCTCCTGTTGTTATTGGATCCAGTTTGAAATTGTTGAGTATTTCACGGGAAGCTATTTTTTGGAGGATAATGCCTCTAACTTGGGCTGAAATGATCTGAGCACCTGTGACATTTCAGACTGAAAGAAGGGCAGAGTTCCACAGAACAAGCCACTTTCATTCCAGTCAGTGCAGTCACTTCTAAAGACTTTGACACAAAAATATTTTACTCCACCTTATTGTTTGGCAGTTAAGAGGAGCCTCCATGGAAGGGGAAAGCTAATTTTTTGTTTTCCTGGTAACAGTTTAGTAGTCAGTTCCACCTAGGATGAAATCCAAAGGATTGTCTTCCTCCCTTTCATAACTATCCAGGATGGGGAAGTGTTAGAATGGTCATCTGAAAGGGCTTATATTTATATTAAGGATAACCACAAATTTCAACAGTGGTTTGTCTCTGAAACCTGCAGGTGACTTTTTAAATTACAGACATAAGACAGAAAAGATCCTGTTCTGTCCCTTGCTGTGCTCAATAGTGCTCAGTACTTTGGTGGAGTCCATTTTCAATGAATGGCTCAGGGAGAAACAAAACCTGAAATGTTCATGTGAAGAAGACACTGCTAAATTTCAGGTTCTGCTCAACTGAGGAGCAGGCGCTATCATAGGCATGGAATCCGTAGGGAATGTTCCTCAAATAACAGCAATACAACCCTTCCAGAGCAAATGGGTATCAAATCAAAGGTCCAGAGTCAATTAACAGAGTCAATGGAGTCAACTCCACTAAAAATTCACAATTTGTAAACACCAGGCCCCAAGCTTCACCTTCAAGCTTCCACATACCTTTCAAAAAAATCCTCTTTAGTCCTTCTCTGACTCAAATCTATCTCTTTTCCTCTGTGTTAAAACCTAAGATCATAGCAGAGGGTCTAATCTCATGTGAGGAATTTAAGTAGCACTGTACTTAATTATTTCCTATATAATTTTCTTTCACTTAAGATATTCCTTTTTTTTTTTCTTTTCTGTTTCTAGCTCTCAAGAATGATCAGCTATTTTTTAAGGTATTAACTAGCTTATTTCCAGCTTACAGTCCCTATGTGCATAGGATTCTGCTCTGGAAGACATTCTCACACAGTAGACATTCTGGCATAAAATCTGAAAATCCTTGGTTTGGGGAAGAGATTTTGCCATTTCTCTGCCTGCTTCCCGAGATAGGAGCAGTGGCTGTCTATGACTACTAAATGCTGTTTCAAATGATTAATTCATGCCTTACACTCAAGAACACAAAAAATATCATGATGAACTTTTGCAAACAGGAAAACAATATCTCCAGGTATTTGTGTTCAAGATTTGATTTATATAAATGACATTTTGCATGTAAATATGCAGCCACTCATTTCACTGCCTGCCAAGAGGCATTTCAGCTAAACACAATGATGCTCCTCTTAATCTAAAATGTCATGTTCTCATATGCACCTACCGCAAAGGTTATCACACACATCTGAAAGTAAACAAATTCTTTGGCAAATAATTAAGCCTCACCAAATTTTTGTCTTTTCTTCCTGGTTAAAATAACTTCTGTCAAGGAATATGAGTCCCCAGACAAGCATCCATCAATTCTGAGCACCTGATTTAAGATGATATGAAAATACTAATTGCCTTCCATTCACCCCAAACGGAGCTGAGTCCCAGCTCCAGGGGGATTGAGCAGATGTGCTCAGAGAATACCAAGCCCTGGGCTAAGTCCTGCAGGCAGTCCTGTCTGTAAAGCTTCCTTGGAGTTTCATGAATAACCAAGGGCCTCCCTTTCTGTCTTTCCCAAATCTGGGCTTGCACTCAGAGCCCTGCACAAGCAGATCATTTATAATGCGAGATTGCGCTGGCTCAATGTGCATTGAGATCTGTATTTCTTCAGAAAAGCAAGAGTGGCAAACATCACAGAGCATCTCTTATTTTCTCCTTCTGGAGTTCAAAAGGCTTTCAGGCTTCTGATCTGCTAGAAGATCTGATCTGCTACTTCAATACATATTTACTGAGCATCTCTGATGTGTCTATTGCCCGCTCTGCAGCTACTGCAGCACGGCTTTCCCAGGCCCCAGGATGTTCCCTCAGCACTGAGGCTGCAGCACAAGGACCTCAGGCACTCCTGGTGATACTGCCTAGATCTACCTATAGATTTGGCATGTTACAGATAGTTCTGGGGAGAATATGAAACGCAGACTCTGAAGGAGAATTTGAGTCATGACGATTGCATGAGCCTCACCCTCCCACTGCAGGGTGCTACAGTCACTGCCTTTGTTGCTGGGCAAACTTTATTCCTCTCCTGCCAAAGAAAAATTCTCCAAATTTCAGTTAGATTTTTCACCTTTTTCTCCCCCTCTACATTCTTTCTCCCCCCCCCCCTTATTAAGTAATCAAAGTCTGAATTATTGATCCCTCCTCTAGCAAAACAACCCTGTGCTCTGCATTTTGTCACAGGTGTATTTAAGCTGCTGCCATGGAACTGCTCTCCTACAGCTTGACATTGCCTGCAGCTCAGAAGTCACCTTTGTTTCCCCTCCTAGACTGTTGAATGGGAAGCCCCAGTGAGGCCTGACTCATTTCAGTCTCTCTCATGTCAGATACAATATGTACACATCTTGTTTTGTGATGTTGAAATTTAAAAAAAAAAATTGTAGCTCTCCAATTACATGTCCAAATTTTCAGTTGAGAGGTCTCAGACAAGGTTTCTTTTTCCTTTACACAAACACATAGTATACAGAAGGAGGAAAAGAAAAAAGGTCTGCAGTCTGTCTTGAGGAAATTTAATTTTTTTCACTTTTAAACCTAGCAGGGAAAAAAGGACTAAAATGCAAGTCTCGTTTCTCTTCTTTTCACTTCCATGCACGTTGAACCTTTTATTAAAAAACAATAACAACAAAGAAGATAGAAAGGAAACATAAAGAGGAAATGTTCTTTCATTTTCAATCCCAAAAATTGATGGTGTGTTTCACTGCAAGTGCTAAATTCCTCCTACTTCAGACTGAAGGAATTTTTTCCAAAATCAAATGGTGCATATATATGTATCTACCATAAATTAGGGGAGCCTATAGAGGTTGCTATTGTTCAAGTGGTGTTACTTTATTTTTTCAATGAGATGGCTATGCATCACTCTTCTGCTGTTCTTCAGCCCTGTCTGTGAGCTAAGTACCAAATTTATTTTCCCTCAGATGTTTTTCACTATGGCAAGCTCCCAGCATTATGAGAGGCAGCCTGTTTGACTAACAACTAAAGGAAAACAGCCTCCAGGTTTTAGCATACAGGAACATAAGCTGTAGCCTAACTGCTTAAAAGGTTTGCTCTTGAGCTGGATCCAAACCTCACACAAACACAAGGACCACATCCATGTCCAGCAAAGTTCTCAGAAGGGTTGGTGCCCTGCAGGAGGAGGAGAGGTTGCACAGAGATAGGAAAAGAAGCGTGGTAGCTTACAAAGTATTCGCTATTTTAGCCTGAAAGGTTGCCCCCACTTCTAACCTGCTCCTGTGATGGATGCTGATGAGGGTGTCAGGTCTCACAGGTGGTGGAACCTTCCCAGGAGCGGCGGGAGTCCTTTGATATTTTGACTGAAACGAACTTCCTTCTTTCTCCTGTGAATATCAGCAGAGACATTTGAGAATGAGGGAGGCACGGCTGTGGGATGTGGACACAGTTTTTTGGGAAGGAAAGGCAAGGAGGGATGGCCTACAACAGAGGATGAGTCAAGTGTTAAGGCAGTGGAAGAATCAGTCACTTGCCTGTACAGCATATCCTTTAACCAAAGCTTTGTTTTAAATCTGAACTTTCCTTTCTTCAAGTCCTTACTTCCTTTTTCTCCCATTCCACCACTATTGCAAAACTCAGTTTTATCTACAGAACTGAGAACTCAGTAGTGAACCTCTCACTCCTGTGCCTGTAGCTAGAGGTTAGAGTCAGTCTCCAGGCCTGAAACAGTAGAGGAAGAGTTCTAAGTAGACGTCTCTATCCTGTAGTTGTAAGATAAGGCTGCCCTTTTCAAGGGATGCCAGATTATTGCTCCTTGAGCAAGAGCCAACATTGCAGGAAGAGCTCAGCCTGAGCCAAATCACCACTTGTGCTTGTTACTTACTCTGTATTGGTAACCTCTGGCTTAAAACCACATTTGTGGCACTTAACTGTAGAAGAGATGATGGGCTAAATTGCTTCCTGAGTGGCACTCACAAATAAATATTTGAACTGATCAAACAAAAAACAAGACTCTGAAGCAATAGCAAAACCAGCAATTAGTTTAAATTTGTCGTTGAAAACGTAAATTTTTTCAAGGCTGAAAATAGCTCAGCTACAACATTTTGCTAAAAGCCAGAAGACAGCATATGAGCTTTTTTCCAGGATTTGGCAAGGGGAAAGAAGTTAACACAGAGGAGACCATGGAACCAGCATTGCATCCATTTCAGCCCTGGTGTTACTCTGGTTCCAGATGCCATCAAGACAGCAACAGCACTTCAGCCTCCTGACTGCATCATATGAAAGAGCTGCTGAGGTGCGATACAGACACCAAAGTCCTACCTGGAGGGACCCTCTCAATAGTTTCAGCTTCATACTGTGGCACCCACCCTGCCTTAGGAATGGGGAACAGGGAGCCAGACTGCACTTGCAGGACATTTGAATCTCCACCACTAACAGAGCAGGGATGTCCCTTTCTGGAGAAAAAGTTGTGTTAAGAGGAACACAGAGGTCTGGACAAACATAAAGAAAACACAAAATGCTTTCTGATGGATATAGACAGCCTCTCTGGAGGTGATTGTATGCTGTAAGCCCACTCATCTTTTAAGCTCCCAGCTGCAATGAGAATTAGAATTAACTTTTTCGTAGATGTTATTAGAATCATTCACATGAAACTGCCCTTCTGGTGCTAAAATCCACGTTTTGTTTTAAGCAATTTCAGGTGTGTGATGTGCTTGTAAGGCTGGGCCCCAGACTGGATTTTACATGCACGCTCTTTAAATCACTACCTCATGCCAGGTCTTCCAATCTAGTGCTTTCCAGTTCGTTTCCTGGATTTATAACTTCCCCAAAATTATCCAGGGGAGATTCAGATTACCTGTCATTAGGCTGCCTTCTCTTTGAGGATCTCTGCATGGCTGCCCACACCCCCTAAGGTGCAAGCCCACTCTTGCCAATGCCTTCCAACACCCAAGACCTTGGAATTAAACTTTTGAAATATTCAATTATATTGCATCAAGTAATATGTACAGAAAACCTTTTCCCAAGTGAAACATTCTCAGAATCCTTGAGTAAGTCAAGCTACCTTTCATTTTAACAGCATAGTTAGTGTTTTTCACATAATGTTTAGGTGTGAAATCATTACCATGAATAATTTAGCTGTGGTTTTTTAACTTTTTTTTCTATTCACATTCTCCATTAACAAAGAAAACCTGGTGAGCAGAGTGCTGCAAGAACACCAAATTCATGAGTTGAAAAAACAAAATATATATGCTGAAACATTTCTAAGAGTGATTTATTATTCCTGAAGTACGATATAATTACAGCATTTGTTGATTCTAACTTTGTTATTATACTTTCTTTGACCTATTTGTTAAAAACTGCTTGCACATTATGTGCTTCTTGTACAAAGCGAATCTGTGGAATGGAAAATAGCAATGCTGACATTATTACGATAGGGCAAAGAAAATAATGTAAAATGAATTTACTAAGAGTTTAGAGAGTATCAAAATTATGACTGCATCCATTTAACTCACCATTTAAGTCAATTTGCTTTATTCTTCGACCAGATTCCTGCCTCATTCCCTGCTCTTGACCTTTTTTCTCATGCCCTACACTCACTCTGTAGCTAGCTATTTAATATATTTTTTTACATCTTTCTCACTCATTGTGTGACCTCAGTGCCTTATTTACTGCACCACTCTGACTCTCTGTGGATGAAAAATTTACTAATGCCCTCAGAGGTGTTTGTGGTTGGTTGGTTTTTTTATTTGTTATTTTTCTTTTTTTACCATGGAATCTGAGCACTTAACATACTGATGTCTTTATTTTCCCAACACCTCCATGAGATAAGTCTTCTTTCCATTTTACATATAAGGAATTGAAGGTCAGGGTAAAGGCACAGTACTAAAGGATGCAAAGATAAGTTTATTTGGTTTACATCCAATTTATAAGGCACAGATTAGCCATTTGGCTCCTTTTCAAGCAACCATTCTGCAAAACAGAACTGGATATCCCTTACACAAAGAATGAAATGCACTTTGATTAGGGCCTCTGCTAAGTACTGGTTTTCATTAGTTGCCCAACAGCACTCCTGAGGGGTTAGTTTTGGCAGAGGTAAAATGCTGTTCTCCAGGGCAGACTGTATCCTTTTAACCTGTAAGACTTCTCTTTTTTCAGCTCCTGGTCTCACTTTAAACACATAATGTTTTTTGGCACAGATGCAACACGAATGACAGAGGTGCCACTGCACCCCTCTGACCAGAACGCACAGCTCATATCAACAAAGTACAACTAGGCAATGAAACATTCCCTCATGCAAGCACACACCAACACAGGTCAGAAACGGAGCTGATTTTATGTGTGTTCTCCAGTGGAAACAGCTGTCCTATCCCTTAATAGGTCACAGTATTTTAAGTCCATTTGCCAAACTACAGGGATGTTAAATTTCCCAATTAAGCAGGTTTAAGATATTTGTGTTACAGATCAGCCTATGAGCTTTCTCCCCAGGATCTTTCTGGTAAATGACAGAAGAGTTTGTCTTGGTGTATGTAAAGCTTATGCAAAATATGATGCTAAAATGTGTCAAAGCTGTATGCTACTGATAATAGGTAGCTGATGGTGTTAAGAAACTAGAACTGCTGGGTTTGGAGGTTCAATTATATCAATAACCTCCAGTTAGGAAAACTGGCCTTGGCATTTGCAATGTCCTATAATTTTTTGTAGTATTTACTATTGCATCTATCTTTGAAATCTGATTCTAAGAAATTATATTATTTGAAAACCAGCTGATTTGACCAAATGGACCTGTCCCTATATTCCTAGGAGTTAGTCTGCAGGGAATGCGATCTTTTTTGAATGTATTTTTGTCTGTAAGAAACATTAACATTTAACTATGTTTATGTGAACATGGAAGTTAAACCTTTCTCATTATTTCATGTTGATTTTTTGAAAAGCCACGGCTCGGCTTTTCCTTTCATAACTGTGATTATCAGCTGATTTTTGGCTCAAAAGTCAGAAAAAAAATCCCCATTATTTATTTAGCTAATTTAATTGAGTTTCACTGAGCATCTTTTTGAAAAGACAATTGTGAAGCCAATATGAGAGTAATGTTAGTTGGTGGAAATTAATGAATTCTAATTATCGGGTTAATTAACGAGAGTAGTTTTACTAGGAGAAAGGGACATTCAGGTACAGATTAAAGAAAAAATAATTTTGAAACTCTGATAAAATCAAATCAGATTAAAATCAAATGAGCCATAGGGTGGCTAAACCTGTGGAAGCATGGCATCACCCGTGTTTAGAGCAACTATTTGTTTCTTTCAAAGAGGAGAAGGAAAATTACTAAGCCAACCTTGGTTGTAATTTTGTAGGGGTTTATGGTAACTGTTGTCCTTAAAATGCCCAAGGCTTAGGGTCCATACAGAGCTGTCACTTATCCAGCTGGCAGGGACGGCAGGTTTATTAACTTTATTTGTGTTTCAGGAAGGCTTCGCTGGGCACATCACAAGTGTATTGTATTCTATTCATCTACGTGAACAACAAATGAAGGGCTTTAACTGTTGGTTTATGATTGTGCTGGGAAGGAATACATCTGGTCTATTTTTAACAGCTTTGTGTCAGAGAAAGAGATGTCTTCTTTTCAAGGCTTTTCAAAATAGAGAGACCTTAAAAATGTACTTCACTTTATCAGCTCACAGTGCTCATGCAAACAGAAATGAGACAGGGAAGAACAGGAAGGTCAAACTTGCATAAACACACTGTTGCATATGTTGACTGCCAGGAGAAAGAGCAGCGTGCAGCTGAACTGAATGCATTATGCAAAGACAGAAGATGCTACTTTGGCAAAGTCAAATTTCTCTTTTATGCAAGCTCCCATGTGATAGAGCTTAGAACTGCTGTTTCCTTTTAGTAATGTAGGAAGCATAAAGTAAAATGGATTTTTAAGAACCTGGCATGATGTTTTTAATGACAAAGGCAAAAGGAGCTTTAGAATGTCTTTGTTTTAAAATCTATCATATATATTTTTCTGTTTCTGTCAGCAAAAAGCTAAATTTCCTAGCACCAACCTTCTAATAAAGCTCAATTTCTTTTCAGGAACCCCACTTGCTGCTGCAGAGAGGGATCCACCAGAAGCTGACCTCGTTATCTTGAATTTCATATGTAATGGGGAGCTAAATCTGACACCAAATTACTTTTAGGAAGAAAATTCAAAGTCAAGCCATTTCCTTTGAAAAAGTCATTTGAAACCTTTGGGGAACAGATATGGAAACACGATTTAAAACTCATTTCCCCCTCAAGTGATTGGGATTAGTTTCAATAAATCCAGTGTTTACTATGCACAGAGTATCTCCTCCTCTCACCACAAGCCCTGGCCACTTTGGACTACTCTTTCATTCTTTGCTTCCTGTAGAAGTGCCCCCTCATTCTGCTTGTGTAATTCAGATTTGTTTTTATCTGCAAGAAAATGCCTCTTCAGTTATTGAGACTAAGCCTGCTGTACCTGTGGGAGAGTGCCTGGCCTCGGCTGCGCCGCAGTGAGCAGCACCGCAGTCCCACCTCGAGCCATGCCAGTGATGTGTGACCCTGGCTTGGCTTGTGGGCACCTCCACTGGCGATCCTCAAGGCTGGGGCAGAAGCTGTGCTGTCTGGCACTATCTCTACTGGAAAGCACTGTTTGCATTTGTAATGCAAAGCAGACATGATTTCAGAGCCTGATCTCTTTGACAACAAAGGCTGTAGAAGATTAGAAATGCTTAGATTTGCAGTTCATTAAAAAATGTATTTCCCTCTGTAAAAGGAATTGGTTTTCTCAACTCATTTGCCTTGCTTCTCTCTTGAGTGTGTATTTCCATTTGTGCCTTTAGTGTATTCTGGTAGTTCTATGAACTGTGGATTTTTTTTTCCCCAATTAGTTCCTCTGGGACTATTTTATTAAAGTCTTTTTGGCATTTAAAATATGTAGATGATATCATTAATCCGAGTAAAGTGTAGGTAAAGTTGATAATACGAATTGTGAAGAAGCAGTGCAAGGTACAATTACTAACGTAATTATTTTCATTATCAATACAATTATATTTTCCAGTGTTTGCTTGCTTAACCTTTTTATTTTTTCCCCATTTCTTTTATTAGCACTAATCTACTGCTGTGAGAGGCAGTTCTCTGCTTCTTCAAGCAATATGAGGGTTGAGGTGGACAGAACTATTAGCAGAGGGATACAAGCCTTTTATCCTTCTGTCTGGCTGAACTCCAGTGAAGTCAGCTCAGCCAGCAGAACTGTTCATTTTCCTAGGGGGATGAGCAATTGGGGTCTCAGTTTATCTTCCAGGCCAGAATGGTTTTACTGAAAAATCGTGACAATCTATAGGCTTGTAGGTAATATCAGGAAAAAGAGCCACAAAATACCATTTCATCCCTCGAAGTGTCTCAGGAATGATTTTAAAGGCCCACTCTATTCTGTTTCACTGGCAGGCTACCACCAGTAACATTTTATCAGTACAACAGAGCAGCTCTTGCACCTGGGCATGAAGGGCAGCAACGTAAGTCAATGCTGTGAGAACTGCAAAGTGAAAATAAAGACCAGGAAGTGATTCAAGACAAGAATTCAGAGTGAAGAGGTAGGTTTAATTTTAATAGGAAAGAGACAAAGCTCATGGGGGTTTACATAGGCTAATTCTTGTGATACAGTTCTCTGGGGGAGCCAACTTGTTTTGACTTGAAATTGGGATCTGATGGCACTTCCCTTTTTGTCCATTCTAAGGGAGTGATTGTGGAGAGACTGTGAGCTGGTGGAGTCAGAACTGAAGGAAAATGCTGTCTTTGAAGCCCACTAGTCCACATGAGTTCCCACACCTCCACTACAGCTGGGACTAATCAGTGGATGATGTTTTTTCCTCTGGGATTTTCATGTTGCTTTCCAGGCAGCACTCACTTGAACTAATGCAAGCAGATACTTCCAAACCTAAATCTACATCCCTAAGGGTAGCAATTCAAAGTTGAACTTACTGATGTAAATTAAGGAAGACTTAATTCAAAAGGCTTGTATCTGTAAAATGATTCATCCACTTCTAACCCTGGGATTTCTTGATCTCTCAGTTAGAGGAGTGGGTTAAGAAACTAGAATTCTATTCTTATTAACACTGTTTCAGTACAATGTGTGTTGTGGGATCATTATTATCCTGTGTGTTTGGTCTGATCATCAATCAAAGGGGTCTAGAATAACAAATTAGATTTTTTTTGTTGTTGTTGTTTTTTTTTTTACATATTAGGTTCTACAAAATCCTTTAAACTTTCCACATATTTATGTTTGCGTGTGCATGACTCTTTGTCTTGCTTTGGTAAAGTGTCTTCTAACTGCATGAGGCTGCAGTTTGTGCAATGCCCGGGGAGGGGCTACGTCAGTTGAAATTAGGGTGAATTGTGCATGAAGCACATATTTTCCTCATAGACATGATCTCAGCATAAATGAATAAAAAATATTTGTGCAGGCTCTCCCGATGGGAAGCAAGTGAATGAAAAATGAGAACCACATTTAATCTGTGTGATGACTTAAAAAAGCACACAGGAAGCAATTTGGTCTTTCAGACACAATTAAGGCTTGCAGAGCTACCCTAAAAGAAAACCCAGTGTGCAGCTGCCATTCAAAAACTCAGCCCTCCAGGCTACCTCACTGAAAGGCTAAGTTTTAGAGAAGCAATGGAGAAGAAGATGGCAAACAGACAGGTTTATTCTCTAAATGAGCAGCAAAACCCCATTAAGTATTAAAAATGATGACCACACAGAAGAGCAGATTAATGTATAGCTTGGAAATATGAGTCCTGATCCACATTTAGTGCTTAGCACGTGTGCTGGATAAAACCTCAGAGCCTTATTTTTGCACAGATTATTAAAGATTGTATTAATTCCTCTAAGGACTAGGAAGCAACTGTGACCAAGTTCTCCCACTCATCCTAAAACAGTTAGTGGGATCTGAAGTTGAATCCTGACAATAAAGAGTAAGAGCACAATTGGGAGGGGTTTTTAATCCCTTTTCTGGCACACTGGACAGTTCCTGGCCTCTGCATGGGCCCCTTCACATGCTGCCAGTATGGCACCCCTTGATTCTGCCCTCCTGAGCAAAAGGATCATCTTCCAAGATTCAAACACATTTTCTGAACCTGGAAGAGCCCTCCACCTTGTCCCAGGCACTCTACAAAGTACATGGAATGGCCATGGATATAATACATCCAGAGTGAAATATGAGATGCTGTTAAACAACACTTTAGCTCTGGAACTTGGGAGGTGAAAGGTGTCTAATTAGTAAGAAGTTAGAACAGAAGGAAGAATGAAAACACTAACGAGGCAAGGGAGAAAAAAGGAAGCAGGTGTTTAGTGATGCCCATGATGAATACAAACATATGAAAGCAATTCCGGAATAGGCAACCTCTAATTGAGCTTTTTTTTTTCGGTGCTACTATGTTATTGTAAACAGCTGAAGGGAAAGCTTCTTGAAAGAAACAAGTACAGATTACAAGAGAAGAGGAAACAATATTCATGAGACATTTCATGATCATCAGGCTTTCTAATGCAATCCCTCATCCCAAATATTAAAAATGCTTTGAAGTCTGATGACTGCTCTCTCTCTTCTTCCTCTCAAAAAAATGTGGTCTTCTAAAGATAGCGTATTATCCAAAAGAAACATATTTCAAAATTTTTGAAACATTGCCATAGAGAATTTCTTTCAAGTTATGTCAATTAGTTTGCTATTTAATTCTATTAAAAAGAGTCTATAGGTCCACAATCAGCTATTAGCAGATTTTGTTGTGGTACACAACATGTAGTCCCTCAAACATGGGAGAGCAAGGAAAACACAAGTTTATGCGAGATAACACTGGATATCAATCATCCTCTAGGAATACCAGGGAATTATAAGAAAGTAATCTCTGACTAATGTTTGTTCCAGTAAAATAATCTCATGTAATACATTGATTCATTCAGATGTCAGCCCAGTGGTCATTTCTTATTAGTAAATTTTTAGCAGCTGAATGGCTTTTCTCAGAATATGCTGACCAAACCCAAGCTCAGTACACTATAGTTTGAACACAAAGCTGCTGGAAGAAGATACTATTTCTACATGAAGATTTAAGAATTCAGCATAAATACTAGTTCAAAAACCTTTTGAAACAGTAGCACTTTTTCTATCTGAGAAATGTATGCCAAATGTTAGGTCTACCGTGGAAAAGGCTGTCAACCCAGGCATTCAAATCTAATTCCCTTGGTGCTTTCCCAAACTGCTGCCAAACAAACAAGTAGAATAGCAAAGGTTCTGGTTAGAAGCACGCAATGTGCAGAAGTTCGTAAGACTGATGCTTCTGTAAGGCATCCCAGTGTGGGATGTGAGACTGGGACACTACTGATGTGCATAGTGCTGGCTCATGGCTCTTGCTGCATGCTTGGCACATCCACCAGCTGCTCCCTGCAGCTGTGTTCTGTAGGGTGAAGAACAGGTGCCAAATCCAAGTACAGGTGAGTACTATAACCCATCCTTTCATTGTAGGAGGATAGAAGGAGGCTGGAGGGCCACTCTTTAAGGGAGAAGGTCTGGCTGACTGTGCTGCTAGGCAGGCTGGACCATCCCCAAGCCTTCTGGAGGAAGTGTTGTCACAAAGAGGTGCCTGATGTTTTGATTTGGAGAGATGGACTCTGGATAAATAATGGCATTTGAATTCAGCAGATGCATATAAATTAAAGAGACTCAATTTAAAAGATGAAGGTGTAGAAAGGACAGTATTGAAAAGGTGGGCTACTAGCTTTTTTTCATAAAAAATGCCCTCTTTAAGAAAATCTTTGTTCACTTAGTCTGTCCTGATAATGTTTACTTTCCTACTGTATTTGAACTACAGTAGAAAGCCCAAAATCACATGGTTTATTTGCACTGTGTTTATACCATATTAATCTCAGGCCTCCATGTTTCTTTTCAGGTACCCATGGGAGATCAGGAAGACTTTTTTATTTATTTAAATATTCTGTTTGGCTTTGAAATATTATTTCTACTAAGCTCTGCAGCACTGTAGTCTGGCTTCAGTTACAGGTAGGATTTTGGCAAGGTACACATAGTAATCTGCACTTGATGTATTATGTTTTCCACATAAGAGAAAAATCTGAATTCTGTGGAGAACATGTGTTAGTAAGCTGACAGAAAAACCAAAGAGCATGAAATTCAGATATGTTTGGTTGGTGTTTTGCTAATCCACTTAGCATAAAGCCAAGCACAGATATGGAGCCAAATGGGAATAGTCTCTGCATCAGATCATGAGCAGGTATTAAGGTTTGTTTTCTACCTTTTTCTACGGACTGAGACATGATATTACACCAGGCTCACCTGGGAGATTTATTTAGGAAAGCTACTGCTTATATAGAGATGTTATTAGCCCCATGACTCTATTATTACTGCTTCATTTGTGTGAAAATACAGCACAAGACACGAGGCACTGTGTTTCCTCCATTGTGTGATGGTGCTTGGACTTGTCTACAAGAGACATCACTGGCATTTTTAACAAAAAGCTTTGGAGCCAGGACCCTGCGGGTCAGGAAGCCCCTTTCAACCCTGTGCTCCTAAGCTGGCGCAGCCTGTGTGCCACTGAATCTGCTGAGCAATTGCAACAGGCAGCAAAAGCCTCTGTGGGCACTGGCAGAGTTTCTAAGCATAACCCAGACACCAGGCAGACCTGTGCTGTCACACCACGGATGGCTGAGAGCATGTACGGCAGCCAAACTTGAGAGCCTGTGCAATTTTATGTACGGAAACTTAAGTATCAACAAGGTTAGATAAAAGGGTTTGTGACTGAGTGATGCTTTAATATTGGGAAAAGGCCGTAAAAGGGAAGTCCTCTTGCATGTGGCCCTAAGTCTTGCTCCTTTAATACCTAAATTGCCAAATGCTTCCATGGTGAGGCACTTCTGCTTCAAGGGAAATAGCGAAAGAAGATGAAAATTTAAGTGCCAAGGAAACACTACCATATTGGTGCCCTCAGTCCTGCGCGCAGCTGGTGAAGCCCGAGCAGCCTCGCCAGCAGCACGCTGAGAGGCGTGGAGAAAGCGACTTCTGTACTTCGCTTTTTCTTATTTTACAGCTACGTTTAATAAGTGAATGCTATGAGCTTTTATGGGCAGATGGTTATTCGTAACAACTTAAGCTGTTTTCAAGCTCTACTTAATCTCTGGGTGATGCTTGACAGTAAGACTTTCATTGCCTTCAGACAGTTTTGGAGCGGCTCTGGTTCCAGTCTTTTACATGGAATAGTTTTGGTACCCTTCAGCCAATCAGCCTTTTGAACATGCTTTAACTTTTGACAAACGGGCTGGCCCGGCTTTTAAATGATGGAATGCCAGGTACTTCATCCTGCTCCAGAGGATGCACGCCATCACCTCCTCCCGCAAGGCTGCCTCGCCCCCAAGGCCATGAAACAAACCACAGCTCTGCTGCCAGCACGCTCTGAACGGCTGAGGGCCAAAGCGCTGTATTACCGAGCGCACCAAACTCGCTGGTGCGGTCAGCTTAAAACCTTTTCAGTGGTTTTGTGTCCTTTTAGCGTTCCCTGCCCCTGAGGAGACGCGGAGGCCTTCAGGATCTGCGCTCCGGGCAGCACGCGCTCAGTGACGCCCCGGGTTACGTGCCCCGCGCGGGCTGTTTAAAGGCCGCCGGAGGTGTGCTTCTCCTTTCCCTCCCTCAGGGCTGGGGCAGCGGCGGTCGCTGGATCTGCTCGGTGAGTCCGCACGGGGCCGGGCCAGGGCCGGGGCAGGGCAGGGCGGGCACAGCGGCAGCAGCAGAACCGGACCGTATCCGTCCATGCCCCGGCAGCTGGCTGCGAGCTCGGGGCGGGGCGGGGGGCGTGGCGGAGGGCGGGGCGTCCTGCCGGGCCCGCGGCGTCTTGGGCTCGCTCGGCCGCGTGCGGGGCTGGGCTCCACGGGCTCTGCCTGAATCAGCCGACCAGCGGTGTTAATTAGCGGCAGCCGTGCGAACTCTTGAGGGGGGGATGACTGGGGCTTCGTAAGAGCCACGAGTTCGCAATGCCTCGGGAGCGTTGGAGGTGTTGTCCGGCAATAGCACTGTGCATGTGGGTAGAATTAAAACCAATTTGCTGTTATGGGTTTTGTTTGCTTGCTTGTTTTTTTTTCCCTCTCTGTGATGTCTTGGCTGGGGCTCAGTTCCTCAGGTGCTTTCTGTTCTGCCGGGGCCCGGAGCAGCCGCGGTGCGGTGTTGGGGCTGTCCCGCTCCCTCCTTGCGGGGCTCCGTGGCTTTGGGGGCACTGCCCGTGCTGCTGCTTCAGGAAAAGGCTGACCCCGCTGAACTACCTGTGGGCGAGGGCAGTGAACGAAAGACCACGACTTGAGCACCCGGCTAATCTCTCCTTCCTTCTTTCGGTTCTCTCTGCAGTACCAACAGAGTTTTGGGTACTCAGGCTAACAAGGCTTCAATACCACATCATTTTAAGTGCTGCCTAGCGTGAATTCCAAATGGGAAGTTTTTTTTGTTTTGTCAGGTGGTGGAGGGAATTTTTGTTTCTTGGATTTTTGGTGAACTTTTATCCTAATGTGTGGCTACTTCAAACAAAGTCTCCAAATTTTGAATATGAAAGTAACATCTGGTTTGTGCTCAATACTGTTATGAGCAGGAAATGCAAATAGGGTTTTGTATTTTAACAAAGCGCTCTTGGATTGTCATTCTAATGAAAGTTTCCTACATCCCAATTATCCTAATGTCAGGAAGGGATTTGCTAGCTCTTGCTTCAGTTGAAAAAGAAACTTGAGAAATATTTCAGTGCAAAACTGTCCCTTAGGATGACTGGCCATTGTAATAGCATTAACTAATCTGCAGCTTGCAGTTTCTTCTACTTATCATATTTTTAAAGTCTCTAGGCAATGCATAAAATCTCTTTTTAGGTCTTCAGTGCAGATTGTATCAGGCATGGACTATTGCTGATAAGCTGACACATAGCTTTTCACACAAACTCGAGAGTGCTCCGTGCTAAAGTGGCATGGAAAGGACATACTGACCTAGAAGTGTTAGGAGTATCTGCAGTGTTTCATTGGGGCGCGTGTTTGACTTGGGAGAGAGCTCTTTTGAGACACACGTAGTAAATGATTGTACCAACATTTCCTGGTGGCTTTGCTTCTTGGATTTAATTTGTATTCCTCTTGTGGTTTGGTGTTGAGTTTCTTGTAAATTTCTGCATTTTGTTGTATTGCTTGCCTGATGACTCAAATAATGAAGTCTTCCAACTGTCGTGTATCACTGTGATAAACCTGGTTCAATGTAAGAAAGAAAATGATGAGTAAAGTGTTATGGAAGTTTATTTTTACATTGGATAAGTACTGTTTTGTTTTATCACAATGTCTGTAACTGTTATGCAGACAGGGAAAAAAAACCCCAAACCAACAACAAAGCCTGCCTTCCTTGTAAAGTGTCCCTTCCTCCTCCCTCTTCAATCATTTGCATTCTGAATGCTCCAAAGAAGGATGGTAAAATAAGAGGTGAGAAAGGTGATGGTATTGCCACAAATCAGACTTATTGAACAATTGGTTTTCTGATGGGTTGTGGCACTGTAGTATTGCTTTAGCAAGAATCAGAGAAGGAGCTGTGATGACAGTAATTGTTGGAGTACTCAGGGATGGTTTTATAGATGTGGGTCCATCAACTTACTGTTTCTCTTTAATGATTACCTACCTGGCATTGTCCTGTTTCTCATTTTACAGGGTGGGCACCTTTGCATTTATATTTATAAATTAAAATTTGGCTTAAAACATTTGTTTTCAAATTAATTGTGATTTTTCTGTAGCATCTCTTAATTGTATTTTATTAACGTGAACATTAGTACTGCACTTGCCCCAGTCCTGCAATATTTGGCTATAGATCATATAACTGAAGTCTTTCTGGAGCACAGTTTAGTTCACTCAAGAGAGGACACAACTGCAAAGGCCATGGTGCAAAAGGCCTCCCAAAGGCTTGAGAATTGTCAGCCTCTCCTGCAAGAGATGAGCTATTTCAGCCAGAGACTCCAAGCAAGGAATACAAGAGCTGTAGCCATAACCTTATGCCGAAGCTCAACCAGTCTTTGGAGGGAGTTAACTCTCTTCAGTACGATTTCCATCCTGTAGTCACCTTGCTCTGCACAGCTGGGTTAGAAGTGTCTAACATATGAACAAGAGCAGTTAAAGGCCTGTCCAGCAGTGTCCTGAACTCCATGAGGAACAGGGCTTATAGCATGCTTTGCTAATTTAGCTGGCACTGTTGCCTTTTAATAATCTGCCAGGTAAAGCAATAAAAGGTAAATTGATCTGAAAGGTATAGAATTTGTGGCTGTTTTCTTCTCTAAAAGCCAACCAAAAACTACAGCTTGTTTGTTTCAAGAGGAACTATGTGCTGTACCATCTAGCATTGCTTATAGGTGTTTGGAAGAAATTTGTGTCCAGAAGAAGAAATCCGCTTCCTTTTTTTTTATTTTTCCTAGTGATTAGGACTAGCCAGAAGCATTTTTCTTGATATTTAAAGGTTATGGGAATACTAGAGAGTAAAACAAGGTACTTAGGTCACAGCTGGTAATGAAGATTGCTGGAGTTAAGTGGTTATGGAAGCCTGAATATGCGACAAGTGGTTGAAGCTCAGAGTCACTGGACTCCTTTGTGGTGACTTGAGATGCACAAATAGTAGAGCTCAACTTTAAAGCATGTTGTATAATATTGTGATCAGAGGGGGGAAAAAGGCAACAAACAAAACCAAATTGTAAACCCTTGTCTTAGTTTGTCTGACTGTGGAATCCATCAGTAAATGAGGCAGGTGGGAAACTGGCAATCCTGAACCAAGAAACTGCAGCAAGTCACTTACTTCTGCATGGTACAGACATGACAAATAGAGCTAATACCAGCTGCTTGTCTCCTGTACATAGAGACAAAAGATGAGATTAAACCTGGCCATCAATCTAGTATGGAAATACTGAAGCATCTGTCAAATATTTGACACTTAGGAAACCAAAATTTGTTCAGTCTGGCACTGCTGGAGGAGCATCTGGTAAAAAAGAGCAGAACCTGGAACAACTTCAAACAAAGTCTTGCTCCTGGAAGGGTATTGCTATGGTAACTAAGTTATCTTAGCCTCACTCTACCCTTTAAACTAGCCAAAAAGCATCAAAGTGTCCCACAGGAAATACAGATTCACAGAACAAGTTTGTCATTTCTAGTAATGAAAATATTTTGGTGTTCTTTGTCAGATGGGTTACAAATCCTTATATGCTTAGAAATTAGGTCTCTAATACTAGAATGACTAAGGAGTGAAAATGAAAACTAAATTCAGTGTGGTGGTTTCCATGGAATTTGTCACTTTGGGAGTGAATATTGTAATGAATACTTGGGAAATCATAGTGGTGGTTTATTTCTGCTGTGTAAAAGGCTGAAACATAGCCCAAGGTTTCCATCATGATTTGAAAGTATAATATGCTGAGTTACATTATCTGTTAATTTTCTGTTTTATTTTTCTTGCAAATTATACCTCTTTTAGCATAGTTATATTATAAATCTTACCTTGAAAGCTGTGTTGTATTGGCAGAAGATGAAAGCATGAGTGTACTGTCATATTCATGGTCTAATCTTACTTCTAAATTATGTTTCATGGGAGTATAATTTAGCTACAGCTCTCCTGTCTTTTAAATGGAGATAGAATTTGCTTGTCACATAAAGTTGTTCTGAGAATTAATTGCTTAATGTGGTATGTATGCCCTGCTTTGAAAATTATGGCATATAGGTGATGAACATCATTACCAGGTAATTATTACTAATATACTGAGTTCTAATTAAAGCAACTATTGGTAGATGAAGAAGGTAGTGTCTGATTGCCCATTTTGATGTCAATAATGCTACAGTCATAAAACTGATATAATGGGGTGAAGAAGCAGCTGTGGGAATAGCTGCTACTTTTAAGGAATCCTTTTTATCACTGAAACCTAATGGTAAAATGAATACACATTTTAGCATTTACACTGTTAAGGGAGTGATAACTGTAACTACTGCCAGACAGGCAGATTTAGCATAAACAGAAATGAAATAGGGTCCTGCACCTCTCTAGGTAGGAGATTGTTGATCTCTGGCAGTTGATCTTGAGTTGTCTGTTGTGACCCTATAGGTAAATGACGCTGAGTTGTGTAATGGTTTTGTTGCAAGCAAAATGCCCAATGTATGTGTTAAACTAGGGGAATTTATTAAAAAGAAGTATCTTGGCAACTGTATGTACGAATGTAAACAGTTCCTTGTCTTAGAATAGGAAAAGTTCTGACTGCTGATCAAATTATTAGGAGTTTAGTATCCAGGCTGGGGATGAAATTATGAAAGTGGATGCTGCATGACTAAATATCTCAGATAGATCTAAAGAGTTCTGTGCCCTCGCTGCCTCAATAGTACAGTATTGGAATTGCACAGGTAAAATTATCTGCTCTGGGCTGGGTGATTATTGAGGAATGCAAAGCAGTGCAATTTCATCTGAGACCATGAATTAACAGTTCCTTCAGTTTCAGTAGTGCTGCAGGTAAGAAATAAATCATAGCCAGCTATTAAAGCACTGGAATATCTTACCTAGTATGGACCTCCCAACTCAATAGCTTCTAAAGAGAATTTGTTAAATTCATATCTGTGGGGTTTTTTTTGGAAATGTAGTAAAATCCTAACTCCACAAGATGGAGAATTTGGGAAGTTGATCCATTAAGCCTTGTTATTTACATCCAAAGCCACCTTATAATTGTGATAATTGTCAGGATACTGAGAGGGAAGTGATTAACAATGTTTATTTCCACTGCATTGTAGAGGAATCTGCAACTAAAAGGTTACTATTAAGTAGCAATCTTAGAAGAGCTGAATGTGTGTGATGCCTTGTGGCTTCAGAAAATGATTGTAAAATATTGTCTTGTGTTTCAGAGTCTCTAATTCATCAATGATCAAACATAATGATTTTCATAGTAAATTCTATAGAATCACAGAATATCCTAAGTTGGAAGGGACACACAAGGATCACAATTTTGTTAGACTTGAATTCCTACATCTGAGCATTCTTGTGGGCTTAGTGAAATAATAAACATTGTTAAACATTAATTTATTGCACTAATTCTTGATTGATTTCTTAAGTGATCACACCTAATAAGGTGATTAGATCTTTTTGTGTTAACCAATTTATTTAACTGCATAAAGGTAAATAAAGATGCTCATTTAACATGAACATTATAATATTTAATTACTTGTTACCTGCTATGGTTTCTTCAAATAGTAATTCTGTTCCTTCATCTTGCAGCTCTTAAGATTAGGGGGCAAAGAAGGGCAGGGAAGCTGGTGTGGGGTGCGAAGAGGAGCAGCTGGGGGAACTGGGGTTGTTGAAGAGAAAATGAGGCTCTGGAGGGACCTTATAAATCCCTACAAATACCTGAAAGGAGGCTGTGGGCAGGTGGGGGTTGGTCTTCTTTCCCAGGTAACAAAGACAGGGCAAGAGGAAATGGCCCCAAGTTGCAACAGGGGAGGTTTATATTGGATATTAGGAAAAATTTCTTCACAGAAAGGCTTGTCAATCCATGGAACAGACTGCCCAAGGAAGTGGTTGGGCTCCAAACCCTTGAGGTATCTAAAAGATGTGTATATGTGGCACTTAAGAACGTGGTTTAGCAGTGGACTCACAGCATCAGGTTAACAGTTGGATTTGGTAAGATTACAGGTTTATTCCAAGCGAAATAATTCAATGTATCATTTACATGAATTTGATTAACATAGTCAAGCTTTTTTGGCTGATTTTCATCTAGATTGTTATAAACCAAGTCACTTTTCTGTGCTCATTTGCAAAATGCTTTCTTAATGGAAGCAATTAAAATCAGCTTCTTTTTTTTTTTTCTTTGACATGTTCTGCAATATTTAGTTTTAGACATGGGGTTTGATTTGCTTTTTCTCTCTTATGGTATCAGGTATTTAACTGGTTTATAGAATGGGCTGCATTTCTAGATTCTACTTGTATAATATTACTTTAAAAGAATCCTTGGTTTCTTCAGTGAGATCTCATGGGCTTTCTCTCTTCTGACAATAACATTTGGAATATAGGCATAGCTCAAGGGGCACTGATTCAAAAACTCTCTCCACATATAATACAAATATTAATGAGGATGGGTATTTTCCATTTTCTAATGCTAACTGTGGGAGGATGCTTGTAATTTATGTTGTTACATTAAGTTTACAGTAAAGCCAGTAGAGTTGAGAGCCAGTTTAAATAGCAGTCCTGGGTTAAATTGTTTGTAATCATTGCATATGAAGGAGGCAGATGCTGAAATATCTGACAAAAACACCCCAACTTCTAAACTTTTGGTTTTGTTTTGCTAAGCTGTATCAGGCCTAAAGCAGGTTTTGAAATAAATATAACGGTCTAAGAGAGCAGTTCTTTCTTTGGCTTCTGACCTTATTTTCTAGGAATCCAGTGTTGTAATGGATTTCAATTAAAAAATTAAAAACCCCACAAGGAGACAAAAAGGTGTTATCCAGCTTTGACACTTCTCAGTATTTTCATTGCTTACCATTTTCTATACCTGGTAATAAATTTTGAAGGAGAATATGACTTAGAATTTTACTGATGTTTGAAGTCTTATTTCATACTGACATTCTTGACATAGGCCTCTATTCTTTTACTCTTTCTGCATTTTTCCTTTCTACAGTTGTTTGTGTTTTTATTCATTGCTCCATGCAAGCTTCAAAGAAAGAAGTAATCTTTAACCTTTTGATTCTACAGTGAGTTGTTTAGGAAAGAATGAAAAATGCTTTGTTGATGGAATAAAAGTTAAACATTTTGTTTTGATATCTTGTAGAAGCCCCAAACAAGAAATGGCATCTTAGTGTGGCAAGTTTTCTGTAAATAAATAGAATCTGGTACCTAATATTCTACTAATGTAAGCAGTGGTGTAACTGCATGTGTAATGATGGAGACTCTTGTTAACATGTTGGTTGGTGGGCAAAGTTCCAGCCAGGAGGGGATGAATAACAATACTCACATAGAACATCACTTGCTCTTTGTTCTGCCCTTCAGACTGAATCACAGAAGAAACAAAAAGGAGCAAAAGGAATGTGGAAGAATTCCATCTACCAGAGGCCTTCCCAAAATCCCAAGAAGTGAAAATTACACATTCTTTTCTATGGAGAGATTGTGGTAATGCATAATTAATTAGTTATATACGGGAGGTCAGCATTACATGGGTTTAAAAGACCAAGAAAACCAAAACTCAAGGTGGCAAGTGCAGTGTGAGTAAATGACTATCTGAGGATCCTTCATAACTAAAATAAATTGTAGAGAAATTTGGAACAGGATGAGGAGCAAGTTTTGGTTTGGAGGGTTTTGACCAAAAGGGAATTCTTCCTGCATGCTACTTTGTGCTGAAAAGGGTTCAGAATAATGAGAGCACTGGGAAAGTTTTAGTCAGGAAAGGAATATAAATTTTTTAGTTGAGCTTTTATGGTTTCTCATATTTCTGGTGTAAGTCAAGCGATTGGAACTTAATTACTGTTTGAATGCTTTTCTTGTGGGATCTTGTTGTGTTCTTATCAGTGGATCCTGTGTCGAAAACAGAAAAAAATGCCAGTTTGTCTTCAGTTGTCCCAGTCATGTAGGAAGTTGACACTTGCAGCAGTGTTAAAGGAGCTGGCGTGATGAGAGAAGACAGATTTAGCATGAATAACATGCAGGTTGTGGGACATGCATTTTACTGATTCACTAGTTTTGTTTTTAATGGCAAGCTGCCCAAAGCCCAAAATGTACGAATAGAAAGTTTCCCTCTAATTCACTGAAAAATCGTCAGCCTGAGGACATGGTGATTTATGCTGTATGCTTGTGTTCCTGGTTAGTTCCAGCTGCCAGTACAGTCTCCTATCTCTGGAATTCTACTTCTTTAGAACATGTGTGCCGTGCTGGACTCTAAAGCAACTCCACATTTTGTAAAACTGAACTGGAGTTTAGGCATTTAATCACACAAATTTTAATTCTTCATGCTTTTGGCATGTTTAAACATAAAATTCTTTCAACTATTTATGCTATAAAGTTTTAGAGATCCCTCAGAGGGCTATTTTAATCTTAATTATGTAGCTGCTGAAGGAACCTGTTAATTACTAGTAGATTCGTGCTCTTAAACATCTTGTTGTCATCCTTGGTAGTTATGCCAATACTAAATTTTTATACCACCTGAAACTGTAAGAACAGTGTTGGTATCTTTCACGGTTCTGCCATCCAAAATGGCCTTATTACATGTGTGTACAAATTCTGAGTGAATCACTCAGATAAACACGAGCAGATTGTTTGTGCCTGTTCTCACAAACTACCCCTTCTGCAGGTTTCCTTGAATTCTGTTCTTAGTCACTGATTAATGCAAATAATGTATAGTTACCTCAGCTTTTGGATGACTCTTAACAGTTTCAATTTTCCACGGCTCAGGCTAGTTCATTATTTTAGAATTGCTTTGCTATAGTTCCTCATTTAAATGATGTGTTCACTCCATTGTTAATTATCTGGGTTTCTCAGACAGAGGTAGTAGTAGATGTAAATTTTATTGCTCTACTAAGTGATTATCAGTTAGCAGTGATAAAAATTCAAAAGCTAGTTAAAGCCTTGAATGTAATTAGTTTGGTATTCATTTGAATTTGGCAAATGCCTTTTTGAATGGGAAAAAATAAATTTTTTCACAGTTCTTTCTAGGACAGTTCTTTTGGTGTTTTTCTCTTTTAATTAGTATTATGCTTAGTATTTCCCTATGGGTTTCATTGATGAGATCTAGAGTACTAGGCTTTTGAAAGATAGGCATCTGAATGGGCTGTTCAGTACTTCATTTGAGAGGGTGTCATGAGTCTCCAAGGGACTAATTGTGAGCTCTGCTCTATAAATAACCTGGCTCTGTCATGGGCAGGACATCAGCCAGGGTGTCTGGTGAAATTTCCCTCTGTTGTTCCCTCAAGTGTGCACCTGAGTTCCTGTGACCTTTAATAGAAGTCCCAACTCATATTTACCTGTGCCATTAACCTCTGTGTCCATTTTCTGTGACTGCCACCTGTGAGGTACTGCACAATTCTGAGAGCTTATAGAGGGAGGGCTCCACACAGGTATATTTGTACAAAACGGGCAATTGTTTGTCCACACCTGTTTCACACTGCCTTAGCTATTTATTTTTCAGCCTTAGTTGCCAAAGTAGTTTAAAAAGTGCACTACTTCAACCTGACATGAAGGTTTTAGATGAGGAAGGATCTAAAAGAGAGGGTTACTCTCCTCCCCATAGTCTTTCCTGAAGGAATCTCTGTCCATATGCCTCTTTAATTAATGAGAAAGTGGTTTTGGATGCAGCTAGAAGTGGAAGAATGTACCTGAATCTGCCAGTGGGTTTTGGACATTAGCCAAGGTCATAAGGTTTGTCATAAGGTTTGCTTTTCAATAGTTTGGTAGATAGACTGTGTAAAAATCCTTTGGAGATAGAATGCAGTCATCTGATTCCTGTGCAGCTGGGACCATACCTTTTGAGATGCTAAATTTGGGAAAGAAAAAAAAAACAAACCTGTATTTACTGACAAAATTTAAAAATACTGATAGTGCACTGACTGAATGGGATTCAGCAGAAAGATCCTTGAGAGGACTCCAGGGTTCCTCACTGCCTGGTTCAGATCTTACATAGTGCTAGGTCATGGGGTACAGGTCACTTTTCACAGCTGGTAATATGGCTATTAGCGTAACCAAGTACTGGAGAAATATTTTGGAAGCCTTAAATGCTTCAGGAAACCTGGAACCTAGATATTGTAGAAACCTGAGTTTTTTTAAGCATTACAAAATGGATTGTAAATAACTGGGTTTGACCCTTCTAGGTCTATTTTTGAAGACTTGTGGAACTGCTGTGCAGAGACATCATGGAATATATTTTTCCTCTGAGATCTTTCCATGTCTGCATGTTACTGGTCTAGAACAAGAGTGTCAAACTCTTGCTGTATGCACTTTTAGTTTGCCTGTAAGGCTGTGTGTGTTCATCAGATCTGTGTATTTCAGAGAGTTCTTATGAAGTGAGTGACAGTTGTTTTGCAAGGTTTGTTTGTTGGGCTTATTATTTAAACTCTGTATTGGTGAAGAGTTGGAGGGGAGTTGCTTAAATGTCACCTGCTCAGCATGAAACTCCTGGGAGATAGGATTTACAGTCCTGACCTGAATCCATGCAACCTCCCAGAACACTGGATTGCTGAAATGCTGCGTTGTCAGTGTGAAATAGCACTGTGCTATCAGTATGCCAGCAGCAATAAAGATGTACTGCAGCTGTCTCATGAATGCTAAATTCCCATGCAAAGTTCAGGTAGAAAGTTTCACATGCATCAGTCACGTTTGCTCTCTTTGTATCTATCTCCTGGTTCCATGTGTAAACATGTAAAAATAAACTCGGTTAAACTGTATAAAATAAATTAACACTGGAGATAAAGCTCTTGGAGAAGTTAATGTGATGTTCAGTGCAAACTCCCTCATTGATTGATCCCAAATGACATTGCCCGAAGATTCAATAATTAAAGACCTGCTCAGTTATTGTATTCTAAATTTCTCTTGTATTGCTCTCTCTCCTGCCCCTGAGTAAACTCCAAAGTCATTTAAAATGGCAGGATTGGTAGTGGATACTAGTGGCTTTACTGATTACATTTGTACAGTTAAATTACATGTGCTTTGGACCATTTTCAGACAGTGAGGGCAGTTGACATGGAAAAAACCATGTCTGCATCATGAAACTCTTTTATCCTCCAGCATAAGGAACAGGTGTGCGCAAAATTCAAGCTGACATGCTTTTTCTGGGAATGGTCCTTGTTATCTGCTGCCTCCAGGGAGTTGTTTAGTGAGGTGTGATTTGCTACATACAAAAAACATTTGAAACTTAAAAATATAACAGTCAAAACAAGTTTCAATGCTTCTTAACACTGGTGGTCTCTTTTCTGGCTGCTTAATTTGCTAGAGTAAATGTACCTTTGGATAGGGTTCATTTTAAATCTAGGAATCTAGTCTAAGGTGTTGGGCAACAGCTGATATTCTCCTATCCTAACTTCTCTGTTTGAATTTCCCACTCAATGTATGAGCAGTGCATGAGGCAGACCTGTGAACAAGTAGATGACACCAACCCTTAAGTACCTGTGCTACCTTGGAGGAGATATCTGTAAAGGAAGGTTAAATATTAGTTTGAAGAAGAAAGTCAGAAATAGGTAACTGAATGGTGAGATGCAGGTTTAGAAATAGTTCTTAAAATTGTATGTAAGAATGGTTAGAGAAAAGCATAAAGATATAGTAAGGAGCGCAGTTGTGGAGTGTTGGAGAAGGAGCCTCTAATGAAAAGTAAGGCTCTGACAGATTGTGAAGGAGAATCAGCAGCGGAAAAACAAAATAGGGTATTACGGTGGTGTTAAAGGAAGGCCAAAGCAAATGGAAACTGGAGACTAGAGTTTTAAACAAACAGAAAATCTTGAGTAGTCTGAGGACTGGTTTAGTAAAATTTAGCCATTTAAATGGGTGAATCCCTCTAATTTTAAAATCATTTATTTGGGGGGACTTTGAAGAAAAATCTCACCTGAGTCTCTACTCTGTAGCAAGTACTTTATAATTAAATTCTAGTCCTCTGGATTCATATTCTGAAAGATGTAAGAATCCTTGCCTCTTTGCATAGACAGTAAAATAGAAATGTTCATTTCTAATAGATATATAAAGCAGTAAGGATATTTTAAAATTCCTGTCAAATCACTCCATGTAAATTACCTAATCAGATACCATAGCTACATAATGTAATGTTCAAACCAGGAGAATTACACCATTACAGGAATCAGCTAGCCCTGTTCCAGATTACAGGGTTTTATAATTACAATGTTTTTTCATCAACCCACTCCACTTCATGCTGTCACCTATCTTTGGAATTGTTATGAACATTTATCTCTGTATAGGTTTTCATCTTCTTAAAAATTCATGGTTTTCAAATTTACTTTTTTTTTGGAAATCCTTTTTTTGTGAATGCTGGTGCTGGAATGTTGGGTATATGCTAGTTTGTGTAATGGAGAAAGAGAGGCCCTGTTTATTCAGGAATACTGAAACCATAAATTTGATCAAATGTCTGAGTGATTTTATGTGCTTAGTGCCAGCTCAGAAGTACAGAATAACTTTGTATACCATTACAGGCTCTTTGCAAAATAAAGTGTGTTTTATCTCCTAAACTTCATATCCTTTATTCTTGAATACAAGGCTTTGTGCTATTTGAAAGAAATACAAATCAACTAAACTTCTCCTTGCTCTATGGTGGTCTCACTTAATTTCATTAAATTTCTTCTTTCTGGTTGTGAAAAGAGCAGGCACTTATCTCAGGAAAGGCTATTAAATAAACAGTGGCCCACTGGTGCAGCAGTGCACCTAAAACCAAAGGTTACAGCAAGCCCTCCGTGCACTGAGATAACTCCAGCTTGCTGTGATAACTGATGGCTGTTCTTTACAATGTTCCCTGAGCTCATTGTTTTTGCCCATCTCCTCTGACCTGCCTTCCATCCTGAGCAGTTGCATTCCTTGGCTCAGACCAACTTTGAATGATTACTGGTGTTGCACAGTCAGCTTAGTCCATTGTTCATAGGCATACCAGCCCTCTTACAGAACCAAATCCGGCAGCCTTAGTAGTTTCAGAGTTACTTGGGTGGACTTCAGAGCCTCTTCTATGGAAAATACAATGGAGGAAAAGGATGTTTGGCTTAGACACGAGATGAATCTGTTTGCACAGTGCAAAGCAGGTTTCCATATCTGAAGGCGACCAGGGGAAGATGTTTTGTCTGTGACTTCGACAGAGGCTGACCATGAAAATTCTCATAAATGCTTTCTTCATAGGAATATGGGAAAGGATAAGTTCAGTCATAGTCCATTCTTTCAAAGTAACCAATCTCTGTGCATTAGAACTTGCTGGCTTGCTGAAATCAGAATGGCTTGCACAGCCCATTTTCGTTTCAGCAAAGCTGAGGTAGGGCTCTGACAGATCCCTGCTGGGTTTCTAGCTGGCTCTCCTGCCTCAGCCTTTGGCAAGCTGCCTGGCAGGTTGACAAGCAACAGAGAACATGACAAACTAGGGGGTTCTGGCACTTGTTCTCATCGCTCCTTGAAAGGTGAAACTTGCAGGCTTTTTAAGATTCCTGATTCCAAGGCAACTTGGTAGGTGGACTGCTCCAGACTGAAGACTTGCTTTTCTTTTTAAGCTGTGGCATAAGAATATAACTAGCATCAATGCTGATCACAGATGACAGCTTTTTAAATAGCTTTGCAGAAAGATAGGCAAGAAAAAGTTAAGTCAAATGTTTTGCTAACATGTGAAGGGAAAACCTTTCTTGATTTGACAAGAAAGTAAATATAGGCTATTTTTATTAAATTAAAATATTTGTCATTGTTGCTTCTCGATAGCAAAGTCCAGATTTAAATTACAATATATTACCACAGTAAGACTGTTAATGGGCTGATGCACATTTTTGTCAGTAACTAAATATCAGATATTCTAAATCTTGTTACCACATGTAAATTGGGAAATTTATATGTGGAGTAGATCAGATGAAATGGAGAGGCTTTGTTCTCAGTCACCTGCCCAGTCTGATAGTTTTTATTACCAGGCTGTCCTATTTTGGCTGAATTGGTTGAAGGGAGGTGAAAAATAACAAACTGAAGGCCTGAAAAACTACTCAGTAATGAAATGTTAGTTGGACTTCTGAAATAAAACTTTGGCATCTTCAAATAACTTGTCATGTTATAGATCAATCTAAAAGTGGCAAAATATTAATTAGGCCCTGCTAATAGGGGTTGTACTGCCTAGACTGATGGATACTAACCTTTCTGGTATCGGAGTGAGTTCAGAATCAGGTTTGATCATTTTGAGAAAGAATACATCTCATACTTGAAAAGACAACCCCTACCACCACTGTGCTCCCCTGATCATGCATGATGGCATTATTGTTCTGTGGTCTCCTCTGTCCTTGCTATTGGTGTTTCCAGTGTCTGAGGTCCCATCTCCCAATAAAGACTGACAGAGTGTGGATTTTTTTTTTTTTTTTCAGAGCTAGAAACTCCCTGCAACTCTTCTTTCCTGAGGTTGCCCTGGGCTTTCTCTATTTTGTTTCACTCCTGACTGCTGATTCAATTGAAATGTAAATGTATTCTGAGCATTTTTTTCTAAAAGGGATTTGATTCAGGCAGATCTCTCAATTTTATATACGCCTGAAATATTTGCTTTAAGAGAATGAAATAAATTTGCAATGCCATCTTGTAAGTATGTCTTCAAACTCTGTTAGCTTTCATCACATTTTGATCAGCTACCTGCTATTTTGCTAAGCACATGATTTCTGCTCATTTCTTAATGTCAAGTAGGAAGTGGCTATGAACATGTTCTCAGCATTGAAGGAAAAATGTTTTCATTCAATATCATTCTGCAGTCTTTATCCTCTCTGGGATGTACATCATACAAACTCTTCTTGATCACTGTTCTAACTTTTCTTTCCTTTCCCATACTAAACATTGCCAAGTCTGGCTGCTTATCTTGCCCTGGAGCTCTACTGCAATTTCCTATAATATTCCAACCATATATCTTTCAATTCTGTACAAATTGGCAGTGTTCCTGCAGTCAGCATGCATATATCTTTCCTTTCTTCTGCCTGGTGCTGCTCCTCCTTCTGCAATGTATCTCTGCACCCTTTTCTGTCTATAGGAATCCATCCTTCCTATAGACTTTATTCTGGAAGTTAAGCAGTTATGTCAGTTTCCTGATTAGACCAGGTCTCACAGGCTGCATTTCTTCATGTTTCTTCTTAGATTCACACACTTGAATTCCTCCTTTCTTGTTTATTATGTCTTTTGCATTCTCAGTAAAAGAACAGAAGGATCCGGATGCAATGTGTCACTGTCTTTTAAATGATCATTCTTAAACCCATCTTTTTCGCTTGCTAGCCATGGCCTCATTATTTCTTTCTGGTTCAATAACAGTTATCCATCAGTGGCTTTTTCCCTGAGTAATGTATGTTTCGTTTTTATCCTTTTAAACCCTTTTATTTTATTTCTGATCCAATGCGTATGGTATCTACAGTGAATAGCTAATACATGTCCTCTTTCTCTATTGGAATAAGTAGATATTTCAATAGAGAAAGTTTAAAATAAAAACAAACAAACAAAATACCAAAGAGGTGTTTAAGTTACATTTCCCTTAACCTGCATTTGAAATTATGTTTCCCTTATTCTTTAAGTCATCTTTTCATCTAACAAAACGGTGGTTTTATAAAAATCTATTTAATTGCCAGTTTGGACCTCCCAGAATATTAGCATCACTTTCATAGTGTTGCTACAGAAAACAATTTAATTTCTGTGTGAATAAAATTTTTTTTTAAAGTCACTGGGCTTTGTGCTATTGGATCATTAAAATGGATTGGAAATGAGGCAAGGGTCAAAAGGGAACTTAGGTTTAGCGTGATCAAAAGCAGAAGCAAAGCAGTAATATGTGGTCTGGAACAACAGCTTCTGTGTGGTTTATGCTCATTTCAGTGATCCCACAGGAATACTGCACGTTAGGGTAACCACAGAAAAATCTGGAATGTATATATCCAGGAACGTGGTGGAAGATTTTAGGTAGGCATGTAGGGCCCTGATTAAAGTAAGAAACAAAAAGCCTCAATGTAGTTTAACTCCATGTACATTTAACCCAATGTAGCTACAAGTTTACTTCTCTTACCTGACCTGCCAGCCCATGGACTGGCTGCCTTTCCAGCTTGGACCCACCAGGGGTTTCAGCCTTTTCCACTGCAGCCAAGAGATCAGCATGAAGACTGGAATCTAATCCTGTCCTCTGTTGTTCTTTGATTTGTTACTGCCCAGTGATAGTCATAATTCTGTCCATCCCTGTGGGAACGACTTTACACTGTTAATAGTTTGTTATAATTCTCTTGGAGGCCATGGAATCAACAAAATCATGATCTGGTTCAATTATTATTTCATTGGGTTTTTTTTCTGGACAGGCATTGCCATCTTGCTTTTTATTATTTTCCTTTTTTCAGTGTTGTCCCTCATGCACAAAGCTCATCCTTAAACATATCCAATAGTCATCTATTCTGATTCCTAGCATGTGTATGTTCAGGCTTTCACAAGAGGCTGTGAGATCATGGTTTGTGATGGTAGAGCTAGCTCAACAGTTTTTCTGTGTTTTCTTTGTGTTACCTCACTGGATTTTGAAGGTGGGTTTTTCTGTACCATTTTTTTGAGCTCCTGCTCCCCACCCCATCCAGAGACGGGGAAAAATCTTGCAACAAAAATAATTTCAAATGTACCCTCCCTCTGCAGCAAAGATCAGTGAGGCTGTGAAGTCCTGTTTGACACACAGCAGTAGGACATGTGCTGTCATATCTATAAAAGTCAATCTGAGATGGTTATTTTTTTAACCAATGTAAGTCTATGTGTTTCATAAAATGTATTTTAAATTATGATCTGAGTGCTATTGTGCTTCGTGACAATTGCAACAGGAATCTCTGTTGGTTTCTGCTGAAATGTTAGAAGCATAATTGCATAATCCATATAATTTGCATGTTGGCCTCTCCTATGCATTCAGATCTGATTAAAATAATCTCCTCTGCCATCCTGTTTGTATATTTGTAAAGGTCAAATCTGTGATTAGGCTTGACTATTCAGCTGCAGGATATAGAGGATGTTTTGCAGCATCTGTAATGTGATATGCACAGAAGCCTTTCTGCTTATAAAATGACACCTATAGATCTTGAGGGTCGCAGGTGCATTTTTTCTTCTGTACTTTGTGCAAGTGGTGGTGTCAAATCCAGCTGAGCCAAAGGGTGAAGTGTGAACCTGACTGGAAGGCTGTGGTGTTGCCTTGGCGATGCTCAATATTGAAATGCTGTTGGTCTTGAGTCAATTATCTTCTTTGATCTTTACACTCATGTTGCACCCAGAACACTTAGTGCAATAGTTATTTATGGGGACATAAGTATAATTCCCATTATCTTCCCCCTCTTTGAACAAGTGGAACATGGTTCTTAGTACATCTAGTGCAATATCTTTGAATGCTGTAGCTGTTTTCTCTGGGCCTGTGGCCCAGCTATGACTGCCTGGGTAGCACTTGGACATGTAAACCTGCCAGAAGTTATCAAACATTGTGTGTGTGTTGTGTTGTAAGTAATTTTGACAAATACCTTTTATGCTCTGGAGAAGCCAGAAGGACACAGTTTATCTTTGAAAAGTGCAGTGACATAAACATGTACTGTGTATTTCATGTGGATGTATCCATCTGGGTATAAAGGAACTATATTGACAATGGCTTTTGATAGAACGTGAGGTACTCAAAATTTTATTCTAAGCTACATCCCTGTTTTAACATGGAAACTGGAGGCATTGAAAATGTGCAGTCCTGAAAAATACCAAACATGTGAAGCAGCAGAGGTTTAGATTTAGGGGTGGGCCTGAGGAGGTCTGACTTTAATTTCCAGATCTATAATAGATTCTCTATATTATTTTGAAAAAATACTTTTGCCATTCAATGCCAGAGTGCTCTTTTTCTGTGAAGAGGCAAAAATTTTGCAGTGCTGCGTGCAGTTTTGTACAATCTCCTCTGGCATCACTCCATGGTTTTCTATAAATCAGAAGCCCCTATGGCACCGCTGCTCTTTGTAGCTTTGTATCCTCTGACAGGTCCAGTCAGAAGCTTCCCAAATTACATTGATATTTACTTTAGAAAGGATAGGAAACACTTAAGCAATCTGACTTTTTTCTACCAAGGGTGATCTTCTCAGGGACTCATCAGTAATGCAAATTGAAGGGGGGCTTTAGATTTGTTCTCAGTGACTTTTGCATAACCAGAATCTATTAGTGGCTACAAGCACATGGATAATATGTGTGAAATGAGTTGGTGTTTACATCCTCTTTTCTCATCTTGGAGTTACTTTATCCTTTTAATCAATAATGTTGTGGTTTTCACAGTCTCTGAAGAGGCAAAGAATACAACAATATTGAAAGAATGTGGGTGAAATGATAAAGGCTGAATGATGGATTACATGGGCATTCCTAGTCAGGCTTTGGTTGGTTTGTACCTTCAAGCACCATCTATCTTGGTTATTCTATGAATGAATATACACATTCACTTTATTTTTAAAATATTTTTTTAACAAAAAGTCCTTCAGAATTCCCTTCCTGGTTCAAAGTAAAACAGAATAGTTACACTGAATGAGTATGATACAATGGACAGATGAGACCCTTTCCATTTCTTTATGTTGTCTCCCCTTGTAGTCAGAATCCTGTGGCTCTCTGAGGAAAAGAGTTCAGACAGTGTGAAATAAGTTCCATCTGGCAGTCACTTCTCCCATCTCCACATCCAGAACTCATTAGAACTAAAGAGAATTCTTCAAAATGAAATGAACTTTCCTGCTTAGGCAGTGATTTGGATCCATTTGGCCCTCTTTATGCAGGACCTTTTACATCCTTCAGATGTAACTTCTCAGTTCTTTAAAAATGCATGAAATGGGAAAATTGGGTGCGTTTCTGTTTTCCACCTCTGTTAGCAGATTCTTTTGCATGGCTGCATCAGTGACAAACCACAAGCTGCTCCTTTACAAGCCCTAGTCCCACCTGAAGATATTTGCTGTATGAACCTACTTTTAGCTGGCATTAGTTTAAAGCCACTTCATGATCTCAGTATATGAAGCAGCTGAGGTAAACACCTGTGTGATATATACACAATATACGGCTCTTCAAGGAAACCTAAACCGTACACCCTTCCATGGCACCTACTAGTATTACAGGTGTTAACTACACACACCTGTGTTAATTACAGCTGTTAACTACCTACAGATATCTTAACAGAGATTCTTGCATCAGTTATCCTGGGTAGGAGTGTTGTGATTAAAGAAAAGTAGTCAAAACTTTAACCATCCCTGCCTTTCCTGATTGTCTCTTCCCATTTTAAGAGAATTTACAAGCGTTTTCTCTTACATCTGAGATTCTGGATTGTATACAGCTGGATGTGATTTGGCAGGGCAGTTGCAATTGGTCACAGCACTGGTATGACGCAGGTTGAAGTAATCTGGTTAATCTCACCAAATTAGTAGTCACAGGATGAAATGGCAAGGGGCAGACAAACCAGGATGCTGATGGGACACATGTGCTCTGTGAAGAGTTAATGAGTACTTACAGCAGGATATTAGGGTCCATGCAGTGGCTCTGTCTCTTGAAAGAAGAGAGAGCATGTTTTAATTTGCTGGTCTGGTCAATCTCTTTAATTCTGAAATGTATTTTAGGATAATACTGCAAAAGAATTCAACATCTTCCTTTCTAAGAGAAAATTCTTAGAAAGTCACTGTCCATCAGGTATGTAAGCCTTCTGTCATCCTGGCATGACAGTTCCTCCCATGCTTCTCCATTGCTCAGAACAGGGGCTGTCTAGGCACTGACAAACTATCAATAGTTGATCATCATCTTTATGGGATTACAGCAGGCCATGTAAAGATATTAAATTATTAACCTCTGATTCCTGAAAGTCTGTAAATTGGTTCCATTGCTTATGAGCTTTGTGGTCCTTTGCTTTGAAGCTTCTTCTGTTTTGCTTCAGTTTATTTTGGTTTTATTTTCATTTTGGGTTCAGGTTTTTTTAATTGTTGGATTATGGAAGAAGTACTTGAGATATCCTAAGGGGCTGATCTTTTCCTCTGCTGCTGTGTTACGTGTAATCAGCTGATCCATGCTAACTTCAGTCCCAATTCTGAATATTATCAAGAGCAGTGGCAAGTCTTTCCTATCTCTAATCTCATGACTCTTCAGGGTCACCCTGCCTAACTTTTCTGTTATCCTTTTACTGTCTCTGCTTCCGTACATTTTTCCTCTTAGTACTTAGCTTTCTTTAACAAATAAATTGCTTCTTCTGTTTTTTTTTTTAAAGAAACATATCTGTCTAATGTTCTAGTTTTTTAACTCTTACATAAGTCAGTGTTGTAAACAGTTTGCTGTCAAAAGCTCTTGTTTATTTTCCCGAAACCCTGAGGCTGAAAGCAAAGAGTTGGTATATGTAAAATTCAACCCTGCTATGGATACAACTAATAGTCTGTCTGTAGAATAGGTTATTTTAGTTTTGAATCATAATTTCCATTAGAAGTTGATTAGTTCATGGGGAGATCTTAGAAGAAGGTATTTATATGTTTGTGTGTATGTATATCTGTAGTAGGTATTTTTATATAAATGGAAAAGCATTAAACAGAGTCCTTTCTGGATTCTGTTTACATTTTTCTCAGGATTGGCATTATATATAATGAGAAAAGGGTAGAAGAGAATAAATTCTAGGAATACATCATGGTGCCTTCATTTGTGATGCAGCCGTTTAGACCTGGAAATGTTTCTGCAACCTCTGCTTGAAGCAGAAGTTTTCCTTCAGCTAGGAAAAAAAAAAGTTACTGTTTTGAAAACATCTTAAATCTTGGTGCAATACGTAGACTGATTCTGTCCTCATTAGCACAGCTTGTTAGCCCCCAATTAAATTGATGTCTGTTGCTGTTACACAATGTCAATCTGGTGGCACTTTATGCCCGAGTAGTATAAATTACAGTGAGGATGGATTTGCAGACTTAATTTTTATTTTTTTACAAATCCATAAAATACATGGAGGAGTTTGGTAAAAAAGAAAAGAAAATACAACACTGTATATCCCAAATGTTGAACTGCTGCTAATTGAAAGGACAGAACTGGCTCAGAGATGTTCATGGGAACAAAAGGTGACCATTCAAATAGCAAGGTTATGACAAGCCCCTTTTACCATTTTCTTACAGATGCTCTCCTCAAACGGGGAATACCCGATGTTTAGCAGCTGATCAAAGCGGGAGTGCAGTCTCTGAACAACATCCTACAGTTCCAGAAACTGTTTCTAGAAAAGCAGCGGCTACTTCCCCAGGGAAAGGTTGCCCTTTGCCATGTGAGACAGAACGAGCCATCCCTTGAAAGCTGTGAAAGGCAGCAGGAGCCCGCGGTATTTCTCAGCTGGCAGAAACATCGCCCTCTTCTGGGAACAGAAATGCACAGTAAGTTGATGAGAATGTTTTTCAAAAATGCAAATTAGCTGTTTTCAACTCTTTTATATTTATGACTGTATTACTATGAGGCTGTTAAGAGTTTTAATTTTGTAGTTACCCCACCTGCTGTTTCATTATTAAAACCTTGGGTCTGATTAATCAAAAATGTATTCTGCAGTCAGATCACAGCAGTTCTATAAAGTTTGTAAGCATGACTGTACTGTGGAAGCTATTCATGACTGAAATAACTTTTAAAGTTTCTGATATGTTTTTAAATGTCTTATGAGGAAACAGTAAGGCAAAACAGGGGTGTTATACCTGGAGTCAAAAGAAAAATGTGAGGGATTTTTTTTTCCTTTCATATAAAACCCCCATGCCCATAAACACTACAAGCAAAGGGAGAGGTCATGTAAAAAGTTATTTTCATGAACACTTGAAGATGTAGTTACCAAAAGGATATGGCTGACAAAACGGCAAAAATCATGGAAAACCTTGGCAAATTCAATCCCCTGCATCATGTGGTTTTAATGCATGCAATTCTGTGTCTCTAAGGGAAACTGTCATTGAGCCATTTGTGTTAAAACACAAATATTGTATGAGGAGAGTATTAATGAATCTTCACACTTCACTTAGATCAATAAACCTCTTTACATCAGCATTCAGCCTTCACTGGCTCCCAACTTTGCTGAATACTTTTCTTACAACAGAAAACGTGATGAGAACTTTTCTTGCAGTTCATGTTTTCATGGAAGTCTTTATTTGATGTCTGAATAGTCTTCACTGTCATGTAGCCTCAGGATAATTTAATTCTTCAGTTGCTGTGGAATTTATGCTTCCCTTGTTTATGTTTGTACAGAAGCTAACACCAGAATGTTGTTGTGTATCTGGACTTCTTTTTCTTTACTGCAGTTGTTGGTAGCTTGTATGGGAGCTCCTATTAGTTGGGGTTTTTTTATACTGGTGCTGCCATATTCGGCAAATTTAATGAGGTAAAAAAGGAAAAAATGAAAAGCAAGTTTGAGGACAGTAGTATCCAGAGTTGAGACAGACAGACGGTAACAGCAGAGAGGCTCACAATGATGGAATTCATTTGTTAGTTTTGCGGCACAAACAAATATTAGCAGAAATGGTGTAGATTGATACATTCTTTAGAGTAATGGTTTCAGTGTAGCTGAACACTGTAAATCACAGCTTTCCCTAGTCCATTAGACTCAGAACAGAATGAAAACAGCTTGCCTGATGTCTAGAGCAGCTCAGAGAAACAGTTAATATTAATTCATGAGAAATATGCTGTAAGAAGTCTGTTAAGATTAAATTTACAAAAGAAAATTTCCAATCACATGAATTACATTTTAAAGAAATAAGATGAACTTGCTTTTGGGAGCCCAGTCCTTAGTTGACCTTTCTGGTTGCAAAGCAATTAATATAGCGCTTTGGCAGTATAAAAAGCACTGGAGAATGACAAAATGTTCTGTGGAACTTAGAGGAAAGTGAATTAAATTTTTTAAAATAAGTAAAAAAACTGCTAAAAACAGAAGTGCACCTTACAAGCTCTCATTCTAGTCTCACATAATTAACTTCATCCTGTAGCAGCAGAATTGGTTCCAGGTACACGTGTGTCTCTAAGTTCTCCCTTACCATTGCAGGCTGCATGACGCGACCAAGTGAACATTTGCTCCCAGCACCTCATGAGTCACGGGGAAGGGACCCTCCCCAACAGGATTTCTCACAGCTACTTCTTGCAGAGCTCTTTCTCAGCGATTTTCATAACCATCTGATCCATAGCAGACATGGCTGAACCCCTCAGAGGACTTGCAGAGCCTGTTAGTGCGCTCAGATTGCTGAGATGTGCTAACAGACAGATTGTTCCTCCTGAGGACAGGAGGATTCTGGAATTCTTGTTGAGGCAGCAGTTAAGACTGGCCTTCTACTTTGTACTTCTGTAGGGACGTAGGCTGGGTAGAAGTTGGACAACAAAGGAGTGTTTGGTCTGAACAAGATTCCCTTCTCAAACCGTTGTGGTCTTGTAACCCCTCGTTTATCTGCTCTTTAGCTCAAGGAAAGAGTGTACTGCTCTGAATATGTTTGATGTTCCTAGTTAAAGACTAATACCAAGCTGCTGGAACAAGTCACCTAGCTCCAGATAACTCCCCACATTTTCTGGCTGTAGTACCATCAGAAGAAGAGGCAGTGTGATAACATTTCTTGCTTTTGGCTGTATTTCATATCCCAGTGCTATCTTTGGCAGAAAACGTGCCTGGCTGGAAGTAGGTATCAGAAGCCCAGTGCTGAGTATCAGCAACATCATTTAGCATTTTCAAGGAGAACTAAAATGGACATTAAGCTTCTTGAATTTCCTTTGTGAATTATGTGCAGTTTTGCACTGCCTACCCTTCTCTTCTTTGCCCTCACAAGATAGCCAGTTACTCAAGAGAATTCTTACCAAAAGAAAATGGAATATAGACTATTTCAGCCTTTGAAACTCAATTCTCAGCCTCCTTTCTTATACCCTGTGAATGTGGTGATATAAAAAAAGATTGATTCTGAAACTTAATAAGTAGTAGTAGTAATAAGCTGCTGAATGAGGCACCTTGGAGTGATTCAATCTTTTAAATAGCATTAAAAAAGAAAAAAGATTTTAAGTAATGTAAAGCTGTACCAGATTGTTTTCAGGGGAGCATGCTATGATACATATTCTGTGCTCAGCCAGTGCAGAAACAGGGTGTGTTGCTCTTCAGCATGGAAACATAAGAAATCTAAGAAAGTATGCTTGGACCTTCCACTGGTCATTTATGTCATCTGCAAAGAACAGCTGTGAGACCAAAAATGATACATGTTTGTAAGATGTCTGTTCTGTTACTTCATGTGATGTTTAAGGCTCAGAGCTTTACCTGAGCAACTGTGTGTGTCAGAACAGGCAAAAGATTGCTTTCGTTTAAATTCCTTTCAGGAAGATCACAGGAAAACTGTACTATTCATGATGCTCAGTGATTTTTTTGTTATTTTTAGTTTCATTGCAAGGATAGTAGACATCAGTAAGAACGAGGGATATACAGCTATCTTCCTTTTAAAGATCTCAAAAATAAGCAAGGTTATTTGAGCATTTAATTGACTTGAGGTATAGAAAATTATTTTTACTTGTATCTTTCAAAAAGGGTTTAACATAAAAATATGTTCAAAAATTGATCTGGTGGATGTTAGGCTCATTTTGTGTTTATCCACACAGTAAGCATTAGAGCTTTCATCCTAAGAAACCCAACTTAGGCTGTGGATGGCTTTGGACTAGTGCCATTTCATTCCCCTGGCTAAACGTAACCTCTTGCATTTGAACTCCCAAGAACTACAACTTCGACAAAAGAGAGGTTGTTCTGGGAAATATGTTTCAAAGGGACCTGGTTGCTAAGGCTCTTGTAGAGAGGGGATAGGTCTTCTTCTGGCCCTGGCTTACTTGCTGATTCCTAACATCATTAATTTAGAATACTCTGGTTTTGAAAGCTCCACCAGTTTTTTTAGTAACTTGGGTGTTTAAGTCTGATGCTTAAAGTTAGCGTGATTGTCCATTTTTAGCAATCTGGGCACGCATCTTTAAAAATCTCTGTTTTAGAAGACACCATCAAAGAAGTGTGGTAGGGTAATCAGAACCACAGCAGTACTGGGCAGGGGAAAAACTGACATGATAATTAGTAAAAAATAGTTTTCCAAGAATGAAGGAGAAAATTACCTGGACTGCAGAAACACAAGGTGAAAAATGTTGCTTTCTTTTTGGTTTTTATCTGTCTCTTCAGTATAAAACGTGCAATCTAACAATTTCAGTTAAATACAGTGACCTGGAGAAAAATATCAATATTTATCAAAAAACAGTGAATTAGGCTTGCAGAGCAGTTGACATTGCAAGGGGGTCTCCAGTAATTCCGCTTTTACTGCTGAAAAAGTGTTAAATTAATATCAGCATTGAATTTGAAGTGAAGAAACAACAACTCATTATTTTCTATCTAATGCACTTACTTCTGGCTGAAAATTTAGAAACAAAAAATGCAAACTCTTAACACAGTTCTCTCTGTCTTACTAAGTACTGTCTGCTTCTCATCTGTGTTCAAGGGCTACACTACCTTTAGTTCAAAGAGGCTTTGCAAAGTCAAAGGAAGCCCAAATGTGCACATCTCTACAGTATCAAAGTAAGCTGTGTAGTGGTTGGTAATTTTTCTTGTAAGTTGTTAGGAAAAAAGAAGATAAAACTGGTTTTGCCTCGTTTCCTTACCACTGTACTGTAGCTGTACCATACCCTGGGTTCCTATGGCTAAAATTCTTTGCTTCCTCCAGAGCAATTTTCATCCAAAACCAAGTTGTGCACATATTTAAGATAATATTTTACAACTGAATTGTTGTTCAGAATGTTGCTTAATGTATTACCTGAGGTAGTTCAGAAATACTAATAACACTTTACAAGTGGAAATTAGACTGTTCCTGGCCTCAGTTCTATTATCTGGAGCAGATCACTTGAATAAAATACATGTATTGAATTTTTTTAAGTATGTTTTGGCTAGAAGTTGAATATGGAGAGCATTATGCATATGTATTAAAATTCTTTGTGTGCAAAACTCTGAGAAACAGGAATAGCAAGTCCTCTTGTGTGTGAACATTGCAGCATCCATTTCATTAAAATATGCCTGTTTCATCAGCTCCATGCTGGCAAAATATTAGCATTTAAAATTCGTTGATACTCTGTGATCTAGGATTAGATACCATTTTGTAGGAAGTTTGACTGGATTCAGATTCTGCAATGCTTGGTGGGTCCCACAGTGGGTCCTGCTTTGGGTCTTCTGCCCCACCTGCTCATCAGTGCATGCTGATGTGAAGCTGTTACAGCCTTGGAGCGCTGCTTTGTGTGGTGATTCAGTCCCCTCTGCTTGGGGAAGCTGCACAGACTTGGGAGCATCTTTGTTCTGACCCTTAGGAAACCTCTTCAGGCTTTATCTTAACACTAGGATATCCTGAACTTTCTAGTCCCTGAACCTAGTGACACTTTTCCAAGTTTCCTTAGGGGAGGCTGCATAATTTTAAAGGAACCTTGATGTTTACAGTTCTCCTATTGATATTGGTGAATAATCAAATTCCAGCCAGACAGGCACTGCCAGGTTTTTCTGTATGTGTAGTCATATTTCTGAAAGCAAAATAAAGTATGCAAAATGCCCTGTATTAGTTGGTGCCCAGGGCGTGTGTTGGTCGGACTTAAAGCTTGCCAGAAAGCTTTAGTGGGTTTAAAATTCATCAGAACTCCAAAGAATTCTAGGTCTTATCAGATCAGGAAGGAGGGGAGCGAGTGGGACCCAGTATGTGCAGCCTGTTCAGGTCATTCTGTGATTACATTTTTTTAATCCCCCCACTTTCTAAAAAATCCAGGGGAATAGTTTGTAACTGAACATCTAATGAAATATAGAATACAGGGTACAGTAGACTTTGATAGGTATAATGTATCACTGCGGGAGTTCTCACTGCTGCTTTCAGTCACAGGCTGTGAATGTGCCAGATACAGCTTGAGATTTGATTTGATTCATTACTCAGCCCTCTGACTGCACCCATACAAAACAGGCTCAAAGTGGTGTTCCTTGACTGAAAGGCCACCTGGAAGGTGGCTGTAAATACACTGATAGGAGGCAGATGGGTAGGGCAGTTGTAATCACAGAGTCATGGAATGGTTTGGATTAGAAGTGACCTTAAGGATCATCCAGTGCTACCCCTCCCTTCCCCCCGGAGGGCAGGGACACCTCCCACTTGACCAGGTTGCTCAAAGCCCTGTCCAGCCTGGCCTTGGAACACCTCCCAGGGATGAGGCATCCACATGCTCTCTAGGCAGCCTGCTCCAGTGCTTTACCACCCACACAGCAAAGGATTTCTTCTTAATGCAGTAAGAAAGGCTTGAGTCTTCTGTTCTTTTCTAACAGTTTGCTTGTCCTTTCAGCATTGCAAACCTGACCCAAGTAACTCTGTTGGAAGTTCCTATGTGACATTACATACATCAAAACAGGAAGGTAGGCAAAATTTTTTTAGATCAGTTGGACAATACCATGAAGTCAGGAAAAACATCATATGTTTGCTTAACACAGTGAGGTGAGAGTCTTTTGTGTGTGTGTGCTCAGTCCAGGTATTTAAGAGCCAGGAGGGAATCCAGTGACATGACAGCAGAATGTCCTGGCTGTGATTGGTAAGTCTTGGAACAAACAGAAACAACAGAAAGCTGTTGGTGGTAATTCTGGCATAAAATGAAGCGAGTAGAGAGAACTTCTGTTCTACGGTGTAGGATGCGATACATTTAGGAAATTGGTGAAAACAGGACAAGTGAGGAAAAGAAAGGGGAGAGAACATCAGTGGAACCCTAGACAGTGTGTACTTCCACAGGTGGAACAAAGCTCTATGGATATCAAATAGAACAAAAAAGACAACCAATTGACATTCCAGATGGCAGGGAAAACTACACACCCCCCCACACACCCCACTGTCATCCAGCCCCTCCTACCACCCCTGCCCAAACAAAGCAAAAAAAGCTCTGTCTATGCATCATGTACTGAATGAATACCTTAGAACACAGACATATTTGTAAATACAAGATACATTAGAATGGAGAACGGTGATTTACCTTCTTGGGAAATTTGATTTTGTACCAATGCATCCCTCTCTGTAACACAGAAAACACCAAAGTCCTATGAAAACAATGTTGCATTTTGTTTTCAAGAATATCAAAAGGAACAAGAATAAACCTCAGAACTGATCCAGAAAAAAAACCCACTGGTTTGTCAATGCTAAGAATTTGTCAGAGAGGAAGGAGTTTTCTTGGAGACCAATCACTTACAGTCTTTAGGATTATGACAAGATAAATGCCACTAAATGTGTATCTCTGAATATGAGTCAGCTATGTTATGATTTCCCTGAACATATTTTAAAAGATTATGTGATAGTCCATTCATGAAAAATGGGAAAGAGCTGAAAGAGGATACATGAGACACAGTTTTACAGTGATAATCTTTAGGTTTTTTTTTTATTAGACTCTACTCTTTGATATTGGTATGAATAATGCAAAAAGGCAATGCCCTGACAGTTATTTTAGATGTTTTTTACATTGCTTTAGGGTTGCTGGTTGTGTTCTGATACCAAGGAGAACTGATGCAGAGAATCTTTAATTCCAGCAACTGCTGCTGTTGACCACCAATCTTCGTTGTAAAAAAATTAAGTCCCAAGATTTTACTGGTGGAAAATAGTGCAGGTTCATTTATGTCAGTGGCATTAAGCAAACTTATGCCATCTAAGGATTTTACAGATTATTGCATCTAAAGCTGTATATTAGAGCTCTTAAATATTTCTTTAATGGAAGATGATAATTGCTATCAGGATAAATTATTACATTTCTTAAAAAAAATTCTTGTTTCTTTAAATGCTTCAGCTTATTTGCAAGTACTGATGAATTTGTAATGTTGGGGAAAAAATCTTTTGAAGAAATATTTTTGCTAAAACCAGAAAAAAATCTATCAGGAAAAAAAAGAGAAGATTAAAATGCAAAATTAAATAATACAAAGTAAAGCTGTGTTTTTCAGGTTTCTTTGTCTCTAAGGGATGAAAATTCTGAAGCAGAATAAAAATTCATATGAACAATCAGAAATTACTCAGGGAAGAAAAGGTGAATCCATAAATGTTTTTTGAGAAGAAAATTATTACAACTGAGGAAATAAAAAGGTAGAATTGTTAGTGAGGACAGAAAAGAAGGTAGAATTCTCCAGAGTTGCACTGTGCATATCAAAAAAACATGGGAGGTTTCACAGGTCCCTCACAGATTAAGTGTGGTAGGGTTTAGAGAAACCCTTTCAAACAAGATTGCAAAAAGAAAGTTTAAATCGGAGCTCAGAAATGGAAATAGTCCCCTTAACATAGGGAATTTGCACTAGCTGTGTATCCCTGTGAAGTCAAGGGGAGGAAACAAAGTATATTTGGGGGAATTATTGGCTGATTCACGTGGTGTCTTTCAGCACTGTTTGATCTCCATAAAAGTTCAGCAGGGAACACCCAGTTAGTTTTGACTCATTGCCACAAGGAAGTGGTCTTCTGATTTAGTGGTATTTTTATCCAGGTTGTCACTATGGCTTGTCACTGCCTCCTTGTTACTGTAGCTAACACTTTTTATCATTATTATTTACTACCACAGTGTCAAAAAGCCCTTTTGTGCATGGCATTGTACGAAGGAGACACTGTTTGTCCTGGGAAGTTTACCATTTGTATACAGAGAGGAAAAAATGGGTGATTTTAGGGTATGTAACTTACCATTCTTAAGTTCTTAATGAATCACGAAAAAAAGCCTGTTTCTCCTCATTAAGCACAGAGGGATTCTGCAGTGATGAGCACTGCCATAGAATCTACACTGCTGGGAGTTAGGTGAGATGGATGTCCCCCAGTATGTCACAGTGATGAGCCCTGATAGGATGTCATCCCTCACTGGTGCTTACATCTTTAACAACTTTATATATATGTCATGTTTACATGTGTTTAAGAGAAGGCAGTTGCAGACAACATGTCAGAGAATGACTGTAGAGGGAGGAAAGATATATCAAGTGGTATTGTGAAAATGGGAGGGTGTCAGTATAGAGTGTCTGGGCTTTCTCTGAGTAATTCTGAGTACTGAATGCTTAGCAGGCACTAGTGGACTTCCTTGCACCAACCTGTGATCTCTCTTGTGCTGCAGCACACATTTATAAGCACTGCAGTTTATGCAGTATGCATCTTGTATGCTGGAAGCCTTTTTTTGTGTGTATTTTTTTTGTTTGGTTTTCTGTTTGGGATTGGGTTTTTGTTTTTTTTTTTTTTGGTGTGGGGTTGTTTGGCTTTTTCCCTTTAAATAAAAGATCTTAGCAGAAACGGTTCTGTGATATAACAACCGAAACAAACAAAGAAAACCCCACAAGAAGAACAAAAACCAAGGCTTGTATGTTCCTTAGGACCATTATGGGATTGGTGCCATCTTCCTTTTGATCAGGAGAAGCAGCCTTGCCTATTTTGGCAAATAAAGGCTGCCGTGTGGTCTGACCTTTACCTAGCATGGTGCTCCCAGACAGAGTAGATCTGTTCCATCTCCAGCTGTTGCAAGCTGGGGTAGAATTTTGCTGGTGATCCAAACTCAGCTCTGCTGCCTCTGCCGGAGTGTCAGACTACAACAGCAGTTACTCTGTGCTACCAGGATTTTGTGAAGGAGCAGAATGGCACAAATACAGGCAAGAAGCACATTTCCCATATCTTTATCAGCCTTCAACATGTTTCGCAGTGAACTTCTGCTGAATGAGTTGTTGCCGTAGCAATACTGATGTACAGAATGAGGAAGAACCTTTTAGGGAAGCAGCTGGCAGCAGCCTGGATTACACCTTCCACATGGAGCATAAGTAGGCTGATTGAAGCTGTCTGTCAAAGCCTGGCTAGAGCAGTTTGTTTCACCTGGCTTATTCCACCACAAGTCAGTGTCATATTTTAATGTGAATTAGTTTTTAAAGCTGGAGGCTGGAAGGAATTTGGTTCTTTCATATTTTCTGTACTGTATGTAGAGATAAACAGCAGGCAGTATTAGGGCACTGGTGGAATATGAAGGCTGGTGAGACACGTAACAATGTCTTACGTGTTTACAGTAACTTTTAAACAAGAAGATTCTGGAATGTACTCTATACTGTGAATACAGAAATGTCTGTTGTGTTATGATGCTCTAATGGTTCTCAATAGAGACATATAAGTTTGTATTAGCTTGTATAACAGAATACAACTAATATATTCAAATGCTTCTTAGTCCTTAGGCGCATGTATTTCAAGAATCCTTTGTTATGTTGTGGAATACCATTATTTATAGTGCGGATTGTGAAGCAGGCTAGTGATGGCTGTATCCAGAGCTCTCTGAAAGATGAAAGGGAAAATGGGGTTGACTCAGTTGAGTTTTGGTCAAAAAAGTCCACTTGGTCCTGATAGTAATAGGTGTAATAAGTAGTTTTCATTCTATCTGTGACAAAAGCATGTCAGTGCAACAAGACTTGCAAGCTCTTTACCAGATTAATATTGCTAATAGTTAATTTGATGAGCTACAGCCCATATTTTGGGTTTTGATAATCTATTAGTAGAAGAAAGTTCTTGACTTCAGGCAGATTGGAAAGCTTTTCTTTAGGATTAATTGTTTTGGAGCACCTCAGAAATACTGGCTAAAGGACATTGATATCAGTCTTGCATTTTGTAATCTTGCTTATGTACAGCCTAGTCACTCTTTTTTATATTTATTTCACTTTACTCATGATTCAAAGAATAGACAGAAATGGATTGGAATTCTATTGTTCTTTGTGTTTCTTAAATAGCCACTCAGCGAAAGGGGAAAAAATTGCTTGCAAGCTGGGTGCCCAGTGAGATTTTTGCTAAAACAGATACACAGTGAGCTGATACTGTAATAAGAGGGTCATGGTGGTTCAATCTGGAAGCAAGCTTGAATAATTTGTCTAAATCTAAACTCAGCTAAATTTTGCACATCTCTCCTGATTTACTGCTTTACTTAGGAGTGGCTGGGGGTTGTATTTTTAGTAAGTGAAATAAAATAAAAGACTGGGATGTGGAGAATAGAAAAAAAAGCCCTCCTCTCCAGATTAAGTTCTTGTCCTAATGAAGTTTTTGCATTTTTTCACTCTTTCACTAGAGCATTATAGAAAGACCTCTCTACAAAAGAGTAAAATAATGCCATTCAGCATCCTGTTGCTTAAGAGAGCATAGTCAAAAACTAAATCATTGCTATTGTCATGAAAGTTTCTAGAATCTTGCTTAGTTTTTGACTGTCACAATGATGCTTTGTTTGAAATGTACTTAAGGATATGAAAGAAAGCCTTTTTTATGTCTCTGTGAAGCCAATAGAGTCAAACCTTGGTCTGTCTGATGCCCAGCATCATTAAGAGAAATTAAAATCAAAACTATAGTAATTGAGTCCTCAGTCTTTTATTCAACGAATAACAGAGATTCGGAGTAATTAATTAGTTTAACCAGACACAAGAATATAAATATGAAGGACTCTCACCTATGCAATCTACATATTATGGAACAAGATCTGTCTTGTTTCACTCTTCTTTTTTTCTGAAGGATATTGTGGTTAGACAATATTGATGAAAGCAGATGCACAATTTCAAAGCTGGAGCTTTCCTGTTTCTGCCCTAGCTGTTCTGGTATTATATAACTCAGAGCTCTGTGACAAGTCACAGCACTGAGTTGCTCCATCCTCTCTACTCCACGCTGGTGATGCCTCACCTGCAGTGCTGTGTCCAGTTCTGGACTTTCAGCACAAGAGCTGTGGGCACACTGGAGAGAGCACAGTGAAGGGCCATGAAGGGTACGGAGGGATTGCAGCATCTCTCCCATGGAGAAAGGGCGAGACATCTGAGATTGTTCTGCCTGGAGAAAAGAAGGCTCAGACACATCTCAGTGTATATAAATACCTGAAGGGAAGGTGCAAAGAGCAGGGAGAGGCTTTTCAGTGCTGCCCAGTGACAGGACCAGAGCCCATGGGCACAGCCTGAAACACAGGAGATTTAGTCTGAACATCAGGAAACCCTTTGCTGTGAGGGTGACCGAGCACTGGTACAGGCTGTCCAGAGAGGGTGTGGAGCTTTCATGCTTGGCAATATTCAGAAGCGTTCTGGACATGGTGCTGCACAGTCAGCTTTAGCTGGCCCTGCTTGAGTGGAGTGCTGGAACAGATGACCTCCAGAGGTCCCTTGCACCCTCAGCCAGCCTGTGATTGACATTGTTTGCAAAAGTCTCTGTAGAAAGCTCTAACAGATGACATTTGGCAAATAAAAAACAGATACAGCAGCGGGTTTCCTGCACAAGTTTCAAGACTAGAATTAATTCTTATATAGCTTTTGATTTTCATACATGTGGTGTAATTATTCCTAATTTTTGATCACTACAGTTGGATAAAAGATACAGGAAATGCACAAAATACTGTGATTCTCAAGGCCAATAAGCATAAGCCAACCAACCAAATAAAAATACTTGTACTATCTGTCACAAAAGGCAGAATAATACAGAAGAAATTTATGTAAATGAAGTTTCAGGATAGGAGTAAGAATTATTCAGACACCAAAGGACTTGATAATAGACCAACATAAACAGAAGCATCTGTCTTTCTGAAGTGCTGGCTGATTAAGAAAATTACTGCACGTGTTTAACTAAGCTTTTCTACTAACCCTAGGTTAGTGGTAGGATTAGAGGCTTTGTATCTTTTTAATGGCGAATTTTTAATTTTGTCTTTGTGGAAAGGCACCCTAAACTACCCTTTCATTTATACGTTGGGTTTGAATATTATTTGTAGATCTGGAAGCTGAAATGTGTAAGTAGCTGTTACTAATGGGGAGAAAGGATAGAACAAAAACTGTTGGAGGGCTTCTTTGCCTCCTGCTGATCCACCTGCGTAGAAAAGATTCTCTAAGCACCTAAATCATGGGGGTTTAGTGTCACTTGGCATTACTGAAGCAGCTATTGCATTGTGCAGAGGAGAACTTTTTCTCCCTAAGACAAACTCCTTTTCTGCAGTTCCCACTGTTTTCTAGAGGAAATACAGGTGTCTGGCAACTCCTCTGGATGAAGTCACTGGATTCTTGCAAGCTGTACACAAACACAAAAAAGCATAAGCTTGTCAATGTTTTTAGAAGAAAGTGTGTGCTGGGTTTGGCTAGGATAGAGTTAATTTCTTCACAGTAGCTGGCATGGAACTCAATTTGGGATTCACTGTTGATAATGCAGGGATGGTTTTGCTATTACTGATCAGCACTAACACAGAGTCAAGGCATTTTCTGCTCCTTACCCCACGTGATGAGGCTGGGGGTGCACGAGGAGTTGGGAGGGGACACAGCCAGGACAGCTGACCCCACGGACCAAAGGGATATTCCATAACACAAGGTGTCATGCTGAGCATGTACACCTGGGGAAAGAGGAAGGAAAAGGGATGATGTTCAGAGTGATGGTGTTTGTCTTACCAAGCACCCACACGATGGAGCCCTGCTCTCCAGGGGGTGGCTGAACACCTGCCTGCCCAAGGGAAATAGTGAATGAATTCCTTATTTTGTTTTGTTTGGGTGCACAGCTTTTGCTTTCACTGTCTCCACCCATGAGTTTTTTCTTTTATTCTTCTGATTCCTCCTCCATCCCCGCGGGGTGAGTGAGCAAGCAGCTGTGTGGGGTTTGTTGCCAACAGGGTTTAAATCACAACAAAGAGCATCAATAAAGTTGTGGGGAGTGGACTGCTGTAATATTACATGCACTTTAAAAACTCCTTTCATGACCAAACTGAGCAAAGTGCTATGGGGATATAAGAAATAATCCTATCCCAAAATCCACTTGCTGATTCTGTGTTGTAACCTATGCTTACAAAGAAGTTATGCAGCATGTGCTACGTTATCTTGGAGGAACCCACGGTTTGCCAGTGTAACAGTGAGCATTTACTCCTAGAGAAATACACTGTTTGCTCCATGTGTGCTGCAGCCTGGCACACAAGTGGGAATAGCACTAGTGAGCCCCGAAGGCTGCTGCCATAGAGCAAACTGAAGGAATGTCACATTTCTCTTTTTTTGTTGCTGTATTCTGACAATGAACAGAATCTAAAAGAGCTGGTTGAGTGAATTCCAAACTTTAGCAAGCTGTTCCCTTGCCATGGAATTTTCAGGTGGTGGGTAGAAGAAACCAAACAAACCTGAAGAGAAATGGCTCTTAATGGTTTCATAAATTGTTATGGTAGTTCCATAAACTTTTCTAAGGAAAAGACCCTTGGAGTAGAGTGATTCCTCTCTCTTGCTACCATTCCAGCTAGGAAATAGTAGAGAATATAGCATATCTATGGAGTTCTGTAACATAACCAGATACTTGCATTTCAGGTGTAACATCAGAACTGATCTTGCATTCTTTCTACATGCACCTGGATGCTTCCCACAAAGCAATGCAGTTCCTATAATGAGAAAGTTTAGTCCTCAGAGACTTAATTGAGCAAACTCATTTGAGAAATTCCTTTACACCAGTTTTAAAAAGTTTTTAAACAATGGCTTTTCTCTACCTTCTCTTGAAAAAAAGAGATCCATTAGAGCAAATCAATCTGTAAATTTCACAGTGTCTTAAGTGCTTAATGTTTTTCTCTTCTGTCAGGGCTGTATTTACAAGCAAAGCAATTGAAATACAATATCAAGTAAGCCCTGGTGGAGATCCTTCCCAAGCCAATGTTCAGGAGACAAAGAAAGTTACTTGCATTTCTGGAAGGTGGTTCGAAGTCTTAGATTATTTTCTTCTTTGTTCTTCCCCTCTATAACGATTGCTATTTTGCTTTGGCAACAGAATTTTCAATGTAATGGGCACACAAACATGATTTGGAAGCTCCAACTCAGAATTGTCACCTCCTTAGCTGTTTAATGAGCCAGCACTTCCCTCCTCTAACTTTAATGGATTACTCTAGAACAGAATGAAACTCATCCACAAAGAGCAGCAGAGAGAGCAATTACTGAAAATTTCATCAAAGAAAGTTTTCAAAGCTCTGTTTGTCAATTTAGTGAGTTCTCTGTAAAGTTGAGACATATTTAATTTTACAGTTTTGTATATAAGTCTTTGCTTTACATATCTACCTTCATATATGTGACATGCATTGAAGAACACTGTATTCATTCCAGGGCACGATTTGCTCCATTGTCCTGTGTTAAGCAGGGAATAATAGACAACCTTACCTATTCCAAAGGAGCAGCGGGATGGAAAATTTCTTTATTTCAACCAAATCACCTATTCCTTTAAGGGATCAGGTATTTACTGAAATCCTGAATGACCTACAGCTTTTTTTGTTCAGGACATCCCAGGAAAGAAGGAATTACTTTTTGCCTAGCCTCATTGCTTGTGCAAAACATCAGAGTTCCTGGGCCCTGCATCTGCAATACAGCCAGGGACTCATTTTTCCAGCCTATGCAATGGATTTTTTTGTATGTCTTCATGGTTCCTTGAGGCCAGAATGCATTATTTCCTAAAATTTCTATAGTCTACAATTCCATTTTTCATCTGGGCAAAGAGCAGTTTGGATTGTAGGTGAACAGCTGTTGTTAATAACTCTTCAAAGTGAGAAAGTCAGTAAAGTACATGAGCAGAAATAATGTTCCGGGAATGACTTATATGAGTAAAAGGATCAAATTCTGTCAGGAACAATTAGTTCAAACATGTCAGTGCATATTGCAGTGCCTTTTTAGAGGCAACACGCACAAAAAAAATAAAAATCAGTGGAAAGAGATCTTCCCAATTCCTTTTGTCACTAGTCTGTGTATATGTGCTGTGCCCTTGTACATGTCTACATGTGTTTGAATAGTAGCATGTTTATATATGTGTATGTATATCCACACTATTCTCTTTCAAGTTATGAAAGTGTTTGCTGTGAAAACCCATAAAACTGAAACCATGGACTGACTTTATAAGGAAAATGTGTTCTACTAAAGGGTCATAATTTATAGGGAGCCCCCAATACTTAAACAGTTGTAGTGATATTTTCAGGTGGAAGGTGTCCAGTTGCATCATATCCATGAAGCCAATAAATAAATGCAAATAAACTTATTAGCAACCTTACACTATTAGCTCAGACTTTTAATGTAGAGGCGTTATACCAGTTGAAGGATTAGCTTCTTTTTCACTAAGCAAAAGTTACAGGTTTTCATCAAGCCATTTTTATGTGGCAAAATTAGCTTGTAAGTTTAAAGATTGATCTTCCCTGAGTGTGAGCATAAATAGTGTCATAGCAACCTTTGTACTTCATTGCCTTCTGTTGCAACAATCATTTAATTAGGAATTGGAATTAATTTTAAATAATTTTGTTTAAAGCAGCACTGACAACTCTCACAAGCCAAAAGATTTTCTAATAGGTTGAGGTCTGGTTGTGTTTTTCCTTTTGTTTGTCTAGAATTCTGAAAGCACAGTGGTACCTACTGCCAAAACAATGTATGACACTGGATGGTGTCTTTCTCCCTATCATAAAAATATAGAATAGAACATAGAGTCTTAGTAAACAGTTAAGAAATGAAGAAGCATAAAAAATTTATTAAAAAAAAACCAAACCTAAACAGATTTGCAGTATATTGAGAAAAAGGCTTTGCCACTATGCTAGCTACCTCATTTTATATGAATATTGATTCTTGTTTTGCACCAGGTTCTACATATGGTAAAACCCTTTTTTAATTGTAAATTAACTATTGGGTGGGCAATGAGTCAAGAACCCTCATTTTCTATTACTGAATGTTTTGGTAATTGTTTAAGATGTAGTTGTTTGAGACACTGTGTTTTTGATCTCTGTGTTTTGTGGCTCAATTTAAGTGAGTTCTGAGCTTGGCATAATGGTTACAGCATGAGAATCTAATTCTGTTGTTTTCAGTGTCCTGTAATGCAGAATTGACTATATAGGCACTGTGGCCATTACAGCCATATGGGACTAGAATCAAGTAAACAAACAGTTTAGTTTTCTATGTGCACCTACATGTGTGGATATGAATATACCTATTTAGATAATGTACAAAGTGTGTCTAAGTATGTATATTTTCATGTATTACATAAAAATATAATCTCAACGTTGTTATTATCCCAAGTCTTCTGTGTTTTCCTTATTGAAATTATTGAAGTTATGATTTCCATCTTGATTTTATGTTCAAGAATTAGGCGTCTTGTCTTTAGTTTGCTGAATTTGTTGTGTCTTCTCTTGTAAAGTATGGTGTTTTTGAGGATTAAAAGGTATTGCTTCCTTTCTGGAGCTCTACCTGGCTGAATTTCTTAGATATCACTACTCCAAAAGAATTACACTGTGAACACTGTACAGTGTGTGCAATTATGAAGATTGCTTAGACAGCAAAGCTATGGAGTGTGTTCTCTTTCACTCTGTAATGAATTCCTAATGACTATCCATAGTCATTCAAAGAGATAATTTCCTTACTAAGATAATCTTTTATGTACCCACATTTTTGTTACAGGAGCTATTATTGTGCTTTTCATGTCTCAACCTGCTTCCACCTTTTTGAAAGGCTCTTTGATTTTGCTGCTTCCTTTTCTTAATTTTATGTGACATTCTGTACCTGAGCACTTTTGGCAATTCTTGAGCAAGCTTTCCCTGTCTGCAGAGAGTCTGTTTTGGCTCATCTTGCTTCCACAGTGCAGCTGGGCATGCTAGATTGAATTTTTCTGCTTCATACATGCCAGCTGCCAGACCTTAATCTCTTTCTAAAACCAAGAATTATCAAACTCCTCAACTTTTTCTCTCATTACAGTAGCTTGAGGCCCATATGGCAGATTTACATAGGAAGACAAAACAAAGCAATTCTGCAATTATCCTCAAAGCAAAGGCTTCTGTGTTGAATCAGACAGTCTCACTGCACAGATTTTAGTGGAGCGGTCTCATGTGTCTTTCTGACAAAGCGATAGATTAAACTGGGCACTGAGAGCACTGAATTTTAATCTGGATTTCAGCGTTGAGTGCCTGTGTGTCCTATGGCTAGTAATTCCACCATTTGCATTTTAGATTGTAAGGCCTCCAGAATGAGGACAGCCTTTTCCTGTCTTGCTAAATTTGCACAGTGGTGCTACAGTAGACTCCAAACCTTAAGCATTGCTGCATCAGAAGTTTCCTTCAGTTACTGACATCATGTTTGTGATCTGAAACAGTCTTAGCTATTTCCATGTGTTAGGGGACCTTGCAAACATTTATAGCTCAGCTCTTGAGTTTTCATTTACTCTGTTTTACAATGAAAGGATTAGGGATGAGAAAGCCTTCAAGCTGAAGTTATATAATGACTATACTCTGTCCCCTAGAAGGACATCTTATCCTTGATTTGAGGTGAGGCTGCAGCGAACCAACAAGTTCTTCCGCTTCTGAGAGATGCGAGCTGACAGATAACACTTTAAATGCATATGTTGTTATTACGCTAGACTGAGTCAAGGTAGCAAAGGTGGCAGGAGTATAGAATGACTGAATTCTAATCTGGATTGCTGGGGAAACCTATTAATTGCAAAACTGTATTGCATTGTTGCTACTTCAACAGTACACAGATTGCAAATTTTGTTTTGAGGATGGCTTCTGCAGCAGTGGGAAATCAGAAATATGAAGGTGTGGCTGGTGCAGTACTGCTAATCCTACTCTAATGGCAAAAGTGCATTTCTCACCAGTAGTCTCCCTGAAGCACCTTGGAAAAATTGTGTTAGTACTTTGACCTGATTAATTAATATAATAGGTAAGATTGGACCCTGGATCTCCTCAGTATTACTGAAAATCTGAACTTGACATGACTCATAGATAGAACTGATGGAAAAGCCAGCCGAAAAGGATTGCCTTAGTGAAGTACATATTTTGCCATTTAAATCAAACATTTATCAGTAGGGAGATGAAAGGAGAAAAAAAGAATGAACTAAAAGTGAAATATATGTACAACACACCACTTTTCTTCAAATGCTTTGTTTTCCCTCTTACTTTATTATGGCATATGTCTTTATTCTTTTGATTACTGAATTACATCCAAACATTTTTATTTCATAATCAGGAAAACAGGACATTGATCCTTAAACAAGATTGTTTCCTGGTCTTCTGATTGTATACTTTTTTCTTAAAGCAGCCCCTATTAAGCAAGGTATTGATCCTGGTGAATTCATAGAGGAGGGAGGGGAAAGTCAATAGTGATTGTTGCTGTCCTCTTGTTTCTGCTTTGCAATTCCACCTTGGAAGTCACTCAGCAGGCCCTTCCTGAGAGCTAATATAATGTAAAAAACAGGGAACAGTGTAACTAAATGACCAAATACTACTTGGTGTTGAAATTGTGAAGCAATTTATGTGGTGGTTTTCATCTTGGCCAGCTGCCATGGTTTCAGCCGTCAGTTGCATCCCCAAAGCTGCACTGTTTTATCCAGCCACTATTCCATGTGTTACGCTGATGTAGGGTGACAATCCAACATAGCTTTGACTCACATAGTTCATTCAGTAATACAGATAAAGATATGAGGAGCAGACTATTAACTGCATTGGGCTCAAAGGCAAAGGGGAAAAATGTAGTATAAGTGAGACTTGTTGAAAAATGTAATTAAAAAGGTAGCTTTTTCAGAATACAGTGATAAAAGTCCACTTGGCCAAGCATTGTCATCCCTTTATCTATATAAGAAGACAAAAGTAAATAATTACTGCCTGTTTCATGTGTACAGGTCAGGGTCAGAGGCAATTCTGTCAGCATGACATCTACTAAGATGGAGAACAGGCTTTCTATGATTGTGCAACTCCAGTAACTTCAATTAGAAACTTAAAATATTTGAATTTCTTTACTAGAGAAACATACAAATTATTTCTTTATTATGTTTATTAATTGCAGAAAGAAAATTTTCTGAATTAATGGGACTGTTTAAAAAAAGTACCATTTTCTCTTTTTGGCTACACTCTGGTCACACTCCCATTTTTTTTCTCTGGTTCTATTTTTCCTGTTTTCCAGTAAAATGTGAAATGCCTTTCTAAAGTTTCAGCACTCCTAAGCTAACTGTTTTCAGAAAATACAGGTTATCATGATGTTTTATATAAAAGCTTTCATACTTGCAGAGCCATAACCATAATTTTGGTGCTTGTAGGGGACTTTTTCTTGCACTTAAGAACAAAATGTAGAAAAACCACAAACCTCTTTATTAGCACTGTTGCATTGCTTCACCTCAGTCCCAATTAACCTTCAGTTTATGGGAAGCAGCAGGCACTGTGACTTTGTTTGCAAGTTTTACAAGTTTTATGTGAGCTGTACCATGACCTTACTACCTAATAAAAATATGTATTTAAAAATAGACAGAAAATGTCAGAAAGGAGAAGAAACTTCAGAGTGGCAATACTACTTGACATCACATGTCCTTTTCTCCCTTAGCTCTCCTTGTTCCCTACCTATCTGGTTGATAAATAATCTCTGTATAGCTTGTCTCTTGTATGAAAAGGCTCATTTGTACCTGCAGCTAAGGAATGGTTTTATTTTTCATATGATCCCGTGTCAGGAGTCCTTGAGTTGTCTCCTTATATTATGTCCTTATATTTCAATTATTTTGTGAAATGTTGGGTGTACTCATCCTGGGCCTCAGGAGGAAAGGGGGCTCTTTTGACACAAGGGAGGCAGCAGTCAGCGTTACAAACTGTTCCCACTACCTGGATGCTGTGGAGCAAGGAAGAAATGTAGGTTATAATGGCTGGGCTGCTGCCTCTCTCCTGCCAGTGGCCTTGGGAACACCTGGTGGATGTGGCCCGACAGGGAGCCTGTGTGTCACATTCCCTGTTTCTTTAGCATAGTGTAAAATAGCTTTTTACTAGGAATTTCTACTGGGAATAGCTTTTTAGGGAATGTGAATGGTGAAGAGGAAACATGTAGCAAGTTTTACACATCTGGAAAATTAGAGAATAGGGTAGGTATTCTTTCACTTAGGATTTTGCAATTAATACTGCATTCTATCAAAAAAATAGATGTTGGAGCATGTATTGAGGAATTTCACCTCTCAAGTGACAAGTATCCTTGAATAAAAATCAAAAGAATCACAGGATTTGGGTCCTGCACTGGTGCAGGAGCAGATGGACAGGAGATCATTGCTTCCTCTATAGGGTTTGCCGGTGAATAGCTGCTCTCTGTGGCCAGTGCTTATTGCTGTGATGGTACCTAACTCTCAGCCACTTGTCTGGCTGAGTTACACCAAGAGGCAGCAGGAAGGTGCTTCCTTAATTTAAGGGCATCAAAACAGTCTGTAGTGAAGGGCTTGGCATAAAAATATTACTGCAGCAGCCTAGACAAGGTTCAGTACAGTGCCTAAAAGTGGGTCTTCTGTAGCTTGTAAATCCTCTATCAATTATGCTGTTTGATCCATGATGGAAGCTGGACTTGGGTGGCTACGTTAGCTCACTTTGTGACTAATTGCCAGTGTCCATACAGGGTGATAAACCAGTCTGCTCCTTCACCACTCAAAAACCTGCTGACACATAGCAGCAAAATGGCATCAGATGCCAAGCAAGAACTGATATGACTCTAATAAGCTAAGGGAGAGATTCATGATTCACATCCAAGGTCTTATTGTGTCTTGCTTTCTTCTCTAACAAGGTGCAGGAGTCCAGCTACTGAGCTTGAATACCAAGTACAGCGTAAGAGTAAGAAATTCTTCCCATTTACTTGTTGGGCAAAAGACCTTCTCCTCTCCCAGATGCACTTGCAAGCTGTGCACCAAGGGCAGCATGCAGTTACCTAGTTGATGGCAAATGCTGTGCATCTGCAGACATACCTGTTTGTCAGGAAAGAAACATCACCTTAGCACAAATTACTGTACTTGAAATCTAATTCCAGCCTAAATTGCTTTATTGCTGCTTGTGTGGCAGCAGGCTCGGGGAGATATCTTGATGTAAGTAAAAAAAACCCAAACAGAAAAAAGCCTCACAACACTCCAACAACAACAAATCCAATCCGAAAAGACCCCTAAAACAAAACAAAAAACCCTGAAAAAATGAAAACCAACCAAACAAAACCCCAACAAAAGCAAGTCTCCACACTGACTACACACTAAAGAGTGCATAGAACCAAACTGAGACCGATTTCCCCACTGTAAGATCTAGAAACTGACTTAGAAATTCTGTAGCACATTCAGTGTCTTCTACAGCACTAGTCAGAGTTCTTCCATAAGAAAGTAGTTTTTAGGATAATACTTGGGCTTACAGCATGGTAGGTATTGTAGACTTGCCAGTTTGCAATAGCAAAGATTTGTTAAATGTTTATATTCTAAAGACAAGTTATGTGTAGTAATATGTTGTCTTTATATCAAAAGCTTTTGTCTAATTTGTTTTAAAGAAAGAGGAAGTATCTTAACTACAGCTGTTCAAGTAACTGAATATAGAAGTAGATACCCCAATATCAATGACTACATAGTCAGAGCAGCCAGTATGCTTAAAGGCATATAAATAGATGAAAAATAAATACAGAAAAAGAAATATGTGGACGTATCTAAAATAAATTGCATATGTATTTTTCATATTTCAGGATATTTTCTTCCTGTCTAGGTTGACAGTGATACATGTTCTTGAATCTGGTTTTATTTTTATACTTATCCACATATAGTGTAACTACTGTTTTACTGGAACTGAAATTTTTTTTCTCTTGCTGCCTTCCAAATATGCATGAAACTATAAATGCATGTGCATATCTGTTTATTGGATTTTCATCCAATTTGGAGTGGAAGATACCGTGGGTTTCCTATTAACTCAGTTTCCACTAAAAATGAAATCGGTATCATATATGGTTTTCAAATTCGGTTTTGTTTGTAGCTGTTTGTCCACCAGAGTTTTGTTTTGCGCCTTTTTTGTTCTTCCAATTGGCAAATCTTCATCCACATATCATGCCTCAATTTTCTGAAAAGTCTCCAAGGCTCGCTTTAATACCTCCAGAGAAGACAGTTTGTTCTCCTTTGGGCAGTTTAAGCTCATCCTGGTTTTTTTCTGGTGATTCTTGTCTCTTTTGCAGTAGCATAGGGCTGTTCTATTAGTTCCATCTCATATCACAAGAGTGCCATCCTGTAACCTGCTAGGAGATGCCACCTTTCCTCCAGTGCCAGTGTCAGTGCCCATCCAAGCTGTGTAAGCTCTCAAGACCCCAGGTCAGCAGGTTACCAAGCCATGAAATAGATAAACCTGCCTGTTAGTGACAGCCTTTTCAGAGAAACTGTCCACAAAGGATTCTGTCATAAATGTTGCTCTCTGCACAGACCATATTAAGGTTTTGTAAGACTCATTAGACTGTCCACTGACTCCTGATATGAAATTTATTTTGATACACAATTAAGGCCTTAATTTAAGGACTTTGTCTATTTTAAGACCTCAGTTGTTTCTCTCCATTCACAAGAGAGTGTGCAACAGTCTCATCAAAGGACAGGGCATGAGATTGTATTGCTGTACTAATCTACGTTATGGGACTATGGCAGCTCAAGGCTACTGTAGTGTTTTTAAACTGTTTTTATTTCCCTCACAGGTTATATCTTTAAGCAAATCTGTTTTTGCTGTGCTGAAATTTACCACAGCAGATCTCAAAATGCAGTGCCACAATTACCCCCACCTCGTGTGCTAACTGGCAGTGTGTTGGCTGTCAGGGTTACACTTCCACTCCTTGCCCTCTGCTTTACTGTGACATTTTGCTGTCTTTCACCTGGCTTCCTTTTTTTATAATCCTCTTTCACCATCATCTTTTTTCCAAGGACATTTGACCTTTTGTTTGGCTCAGCCACTCTGGTTTTACTTATTAATTGCCCTGTGTAGAAGTATCAAACTGAATCCTGCTCATTGTCGGCGTCTAAAGAGGAAGGTGTGATGTTCTGTAAATTCCCTATACTTTTTATTTCTCCTCTGTGTCAAGTATGATTTATTGACTGGTCAAGATGCTATTTTAAGCACGCAGAATACATGTAATAGATGTTTGTAGCAGAGGTTATTCTCACTGCTGTTGGGGTCATGGGCACAACAACAAGAAAAAGCAGAGGATGGTTATGACTCTGGGGCTTTTGTGCATTTGATTCAGTGCATGGGCTGTAATGACCCAAAGGTGAACAAAGTCCTGGAAGTTAAACCAAGGTCTCCCAACCAGCAGAATATCGACGTGCATTTAGAGGCTGTGCACCACCAAACTGTTTCCCATGTCCTGTTAAATGTCACAGTCATTAGAACAAAAATAGAGGATTAAGAGCAGTAATAATGAGGTCTGCGTGTCTGTCTGCATTCTGAATAGCTCAGTGTGTCTTATCTTCCCACCTGTAGTGCTCAAGTCCTGTGCACAGAACATCATATACTGTGAACTGAAGAAAAAATCATGGAGATTGCTGCAGACGTCTCATATAAAAATGTGCTAATTAAAATGAGAAATGGCAGTAGATAGAAGGTCAGCATTATTTCCTTGGTCTCAAAAGCAAGGAGAATTGTTCAGATCAGGTATCCTGAATTGGAATTAAACCCTGTAGAAAGTGAACTGGAAAGTTACAGCACAATGTAGTGGAACGGGTGGGGTCTTACCTAGGGCATGAGCACATGTCCTACAGACATGGCTGGGTGGATGGGTAAGAGAATATCCATGTTTGCTTTTATTCGGGAAGGTGTGGGAAGGGAAGGCTGCTGGGAAGAATTCTTCTTTGGTCACTAGTTTTTCAAGCAATTTTTTTTCCCAGTTATACCATTTGATGAGAAGGCAGAACAGGGACTGTGTGTTACTAAGGAATCAGATTGTCTCAAACTGAAAATAATTAGAGAATTTAATATATTCTAAAAAAACCCAAACCCACAAAGCAATATTTGAATCTTTTCTGAACTCTGGTGATTGATAAAAAAATACTATTTTGTTTCATGGTCAGGGAAAGAATAATTGAATGTGGCTTTTTAAACCATTCTCATTTTTCTTTTTTGTCAGCTAGCAAGAAATAATCAAAATGACATTTACATGTTATAATGCACAAACTGTTTTTAAATCAATGGATTTGGGTTTGATATTCTTAAAAAAAATTGACATGATATTTTAGGTATTTATGACACTTTTCTTATGGGAGAAGGCTTGCTACATATTAAACTTTTTTTGGAGCAGTGAGTAAAATGGAATATAGGCTTGGCAAGCATTTCTTGAAGCTGGCATATGTTGAACAGAGGATGCCAAGGTACAAGTAGCCAAATTAATTAATATTGCTTCCTGGACACTATTCGAAACATTTTGTGTCCCTCCTTTTATGGTGACTTTTCCATAATCATTTCCTCACTCCAGTCACAGGAAGACACTTGAACCTTTTCTTGTAAAGCAAAGAAGGATGCGTAAAGAGAAAAGTAAAGCAAGGCTGTGCTCAGAATTGTACATTCAGCATCAGCTTTTGACGTCTTCTTCAGTGTATGGAGCCAGTGAATTACAATATAGTCAGTCAAGCAGTCAAAATAGGACTTTGAACCTTTCCTGAAATGGAATCACTAGAAAAAGCTCATGTTCAAGGTGTTGGAGAAATCTATTTCAATAGCTAAATATATTTCAATAGCTACAATTTTTTGGTCTCCTGAAACTCAGTACTGAATTAACATTCAAGTTATTAATGGAATTTAATTGTACTGTTGTTTTCCACAACAGACAATTATGAATTCATAATCATCCAATTATTGAGTTAAAGAATATAGTCCAGGATGAGATTTTTCAATGATGACAAGACAATCATCAGTGGACTCTGTTCTCAGTTTTCTCCACCATAAAACTGTGGTGGTTTACACCTTAGGCCTTTGCAGAGGATACAAAGCAATTGTCTGGTACTTGAATACAAACAAATTTTCTGCCTTCTCCAATTGTCCCTCAATGAAAATAAAAACAAAACTCAAAAATCTGTCAAAATAAACAAAAAATGCAACAAAAAATCCCAAACCCCACCAAATTTATTTGAAAAACAAGTAATTCAACAGCTAGGTTTTCAGGAATGCCAGATCTGCAAAGTAAGTTCTTTTCTTAGTCTTATTTTTATCACTTGCAGCAGATTTTAGCAGTTTATTTTATTGCAGATGATTCAGGAATATTCGACAATATTTCAGCAACTCAAGTTTAAATGCTTTTTAAAAAATGTGCTATTAATTTTGCTTTTAATTACTTTAAAGGAAATGCTTGGGTTCAATGATCCTGATATCAAAATAAATTCAAAATATAGGTCTTCTAAATGCTTTTCCAATTTATTTCAGCTCAGACTTTGGGAGTGAGCCATTTTGAGAGGCTGGTTTGATCCTCTCTGTGATCTGACGCTTTCTCTAGTAACATCAAGACTAAGATTTTTCCATTCTTTACTACGGATTGTCATCACCTAAGCAGTTTTGGTCACATCTGTTTGGAGATTAAAGACTTCTCATGTGCTTTCTCAGTACTGAGTGAATCAGTTTGCTGCTAGATTTTTTTCCTTTTCTTTCTAGACTTTAATTGGTACTATATCTAAAGGTGTGCAGTGACTGCATTTCCTACACTGCCACTTCCACCTTACTCCCTAGTTTACATGCAGTTATGCTGTGAATAGATGTGATGTGTCTAGAAGTTTACACTGCTTTATTTCGTCCTCTTCTATGTGCCACAGTGAAAATGAGGACCCTTCATTTGAGATAAAATGAAGAGTTAATATCTTCCTCTATGCTTTTTTCAAATTTGAGCTGCCAAAACCTCTGTTCAGCTCCTTATTAGGTTAGGTTTTGTGCCTTTAAGAGAGGTGTTAAACTTGGATTGGAATGGATTCACTTAGGTGATGTGTTTAGTCAAATGTTCTGTCTTAATGTCATTTTAGATTAGCAGCTTGCTTGTGTGACAGGCTGTGGAGGAAGACACACAGTAGAGGAAAACACTTTTTTGGAAGTGACAGTTGAGAAATGCTTCTGCCTTGGGGCACATTGCAGTCTTACAGTTTCTGTGACTTAACGGCCAAGACACAGCTCTTACTATGAAATCCACCTTGACTTGTCAAGAAATTAAATACTAGATTCTGACGTGGATCATTATGCTGGCTTCTGACATTTATACTTGCAGGAGTTTGCCTATCTGAGTGGATTGAAACAATCAGAGTTTGTCCAGTTTTTGGGGGTTTTGTGGGTTTGGGGTTTTGCTTCTTTGCTTCCCCATGACAATCTTTCTCTTCTTTCTGTGAGAAGAAAGATTGCTGCAATAGCCTGTGTTTTACAACTTGCTTTCCCCTGCATCTCTAATATTTTTCTAAGATTCAACTCTTCTAGTTTCTGGTAAGTGAATACTGAGCTCATAATAAATTTAGGAAGTGTTGAATCTTAGGAATTAGGTTTATGTGACTAATTCAGGATTTAGTTCCCTCTCTCATAGATTCTGGTCAGTCATAATTTCTTATCTCTCTAAGCTTTTTCCCAACTGATTCTGTGATTTAAAATAATAATCTTGTGGTAAGAGGCCCACAAGTGCCTAATTAGACTGTATGCCAGAAGAGCGTTCCATTGGTAATTAAATATGTCAGCTTATGGAGTAGGTGTGGCTTAAATGTATTTAGCCACTGGGAAGTCACTTGAGCTGCCTACTGCACATGAAAGGAGTGCAAAGAAATCTCTCCTTCAGACTGTTCAAATTCTTTATGATTGTTATTTTTGATTGTTCTGTCAGACATGTATTCCGGCTTGCTACACCAGCAGTTCTTGAGGTCAAAAACATGTCAGCTTATTCTAGTTACCAGTTTAAGGTTTACTGATGGTCTGTTTTTGTAAATGTGTTCTCATTATATAACAGAGGACACAAATATCTGAATATGATGAATTTTCTAGAAACATGGTATTGCCCTGGAGATGTGATCACATGCAACTTTCTGGCCTCCACTCTAAAAAAAAAAAGTGAAGCAAATACCTAATGTATAATAAAGTTACCTTGGTCCAATATAGACCCAAAGTGAAATAATGTGATTTACTTAAGGTAGGGAAATATCAACATAAATCACATAACAGAAGCATATGTCATCGTTTCTAAAATAGAAGTTGGTACTAAACACCTGCTTTATAGTTGCTGCACTGATGTAGCACTGTGGGGATGAGTTTCAGCTCTGTTTCTGCATCTCAGTGTGCAAATAGGATTTGTGCTCAACAAGATACCAACATACTGAAATTCATAGAAGTGCAGAAACTTGGCTCTTAGGAGAGCCCCTCAGAGAGCTGCAATCCAACCTCCTGCTCAACACGTGTCCAGTTTCTGGTTGCTCAGGGCCTTTGTCTAGTGAAGTTTTGACTATCTCCAGGGATTTCTGGGTAGGTTATTCAGCACTGTTGGTTTTTAGGGAGAGAATTTCTCAGAAAAATTAAACCTGCAGTGGGAGAGTTCCATAATCATTCCCTGTACCAAGTCTGCTCAAGAGTAAACCAAATAATTTTTCCTTAGAAATGAGGCTGCTGTTACTACAGTGTTGTTACACTTCTGGGCATCCAGGGTTTAGTAATGGAGAAGTTGTTACACCTGGATTCCTTCTTGGTGGTCAGAAAGAGTGAGTATTTGCTAAGGTGCTGTGAGAAGCACTGCCACCACCATTTCCAGTGACTACATCCACTTCAGAACTCCTGCAGGAAATTCACCCTCCTGGCTACCATGTCTGTGCCCAAATGTTTCACATTCAGGCATTACCAAGTTTACATCTTACATTATAGTCACACCACTGATTGCTCTCTTTAGCTGGCAAAAAGCAATCCTATATCACAGCAAACTTAATTGATGATATAGCAAGTGGTTGATTTAAACTGACATAATTTGTTCCTTCTTTTTCCCTGATTTTGCTGGTGCATAATTCTAGCTTTTTAAAAGTTTATCTCAATGTGTCTCTGATTTTCACCTCTTGAACCTGCATTGCTTTCTATTTGTGACATGAAAATTAGTTGCCATGGAAATGATTGCAGCAGGAACAGTGCATCTCTTAAACAGGAGACTTAAAAAAAGATTGCACATATAAGCAGATGGGCTTAGCAATGAGCAAGGAAGAACTATCACCTAAAATCTAAGGTGTAAGGGGCAGAGGGGCTTGTTTTAAAAAACTCTGTCTAGGTTTTCATTTGTACCACAGCATCATCTTAAACCTTTGCTGATTTCCTAGAGCACAGTTTCCCTGTAAGTGTTTACCTGACATCCTGATTTACATGAAAGCGTATCCTTATATCTGTGGTGACGGAGTACCAACTTTAGCGAGACATGAGGCACAAGGAGTTGCAGCAGGTAAGCAAAAGCTCCTCTGTAGGGGGGGCAGGTGTAAGAACAAAGGTTCAGAGGGTTCCTTGGCTGGTCCAAAAAAGGGCGCAGCCCACATTCCCCAAATTTTGTGCAACAAGAACATCTATCTGATGAGCACAGTGACAACAGCCTGGAGGGCTGGTTTTGCTGAGCTATATTTGCAGTGTTTTCTTGTCTTAATAAGGATTGGACCTGAGATCTTTCTAGGCTAATTCTTTTGACAGGGCTAAGAATGAAATAAAATTTATGGTGGGACTGTCAGGCTTTCACTGGGACGGCTTTCATTCACGGCATTGACACAAAGATTCTCCTAGATTCGTTGGAAAAATCAAATGCAATTTTCATTATGGAGGATTATAGTCTTTCTATCACATATCTGTATCAAGAGTGATGGGAAGCCGACAGTCTCTTTGCACATGATGTTAGAGAGAATGCTCAGTAGATTCAGCTGTGGAGTGATTGGTGATAAGGACAACTTCAGGAAAAGTCAACAAAATTTCATTTAATGTAGGGGATGATATTTAGGTCTGTAATTGTTTTGCCTCAGTACAGTTCTAGTCTGGACATTTTAACAGGGTATTTACAGATGGCCATTTTGTTTCTCACTGTAAAAACAAAAAAAAAAGATAATTAGATCTGTGTGTTTGTACAGTGAGAATATTGAAAGGCACAATCATCTCTTGCTAGTACCCAGAACATTAGTCCTCTGCAAGGTGACTGAAAGGATCACATGCAGCCTGGTTTGAGTTCTTATTGGAAACAAATCTTGTTTCACTGTACCTTTTGCATATGTATTGGGTTTGACCCTTTCTTGTGCAATTATCACCTGTAGTGATCACAGCAAAACTTCACAGAATGTCCCAGGTAGAAGAGTTTGGCTCCACCCATAACCTGGCAGGATGTGCTTTAGCCAATATACTGCGCCATCAGGATAGAGCTGCTGTCTTTTCACGTTGGGGCACTGGCTTTGCTGGCTGAGTATAAATCTAAGCAAATACCTCAGAAAACTTCACTTGCAGTCACTGGAATAAAAGAATATTAAAGACAAAAGTTCAATGTTTACTTCAGACCAGTCTTTTATTTAGTTTCTATGAATATTTTAATGTATAAAAATATCTGTACAGAGCATGAGATTTATGTACATGAAGAATATTTGCCAAAAACACATCATGAATTTTTGCAGATCAGTCTTTAATCAGAAGACCCAAAATTAATGCTTATGCTTATAAATAGATAAAAAATACAATGCTCAATCCAAGTTAAATGACAATGCTTGACTTTTGCTTTATATACTCAAGATGAAGGGCTCATCAGTGATCCCATCATGAAAGATTATTTGTAGGAATGGGTCTTCAAATAATTAAATTATGACTTATTAGAATATTTTAAACTGCTTAAGGCCAACTACAAATAGAAAACTAATTTGATGCAAATTACTTGTTCTAGCTGGGGACTTCCACAGCAATGGTCAATGTCATCAGAGTTAAGGGACATCTTATTCTGAGCAGCCGTTTCTCCAAATTTACAGAGAACTTGAGCCCATCTGCCACATCTCCATTTCTATTTCCTAGGAGCATTCCTAGTCTCATGCAGTGAATTTTTTAAAATACTTCTTTAAAATATTTTTGACTGATGTTTTAGTTTCTTTCTTTCTTAATAAGCATCTATGTAATAGATGGAAATAATTTCTTTCATTGCATAGGTACATATTTTCTATTGCTTATATTCTAAGCATTATCAATTCTTCATTATTATCCAAACATATACTATGATAAATCTATGATTTTTAAATATCTTGTATTCAAAGCCCCATGTTTTCTATGGTTTTGTTGGTTTTTTTAAAACTACATACATGTGGTTTTCAAAAGGAGCCTAAAATTGTGAAGTTTGTCTTGTTATTTCTTAACCTACCGCTGATCATTTTAGTCACAGTTAAAAGCAGTCCTTAAATGAAAGATTCCACAGGCCTCTGTACTTAATTATGCAAATAGAGTATCACAGAAATCAAAATATTCATGATGCCTTCATTGTTTTTATCTTATTTATGTACTTTCTAACTCTTTGTGAACTCTAAAAGGGGCTTTTTGCTGGTGTCTGCATCTAGCAGTCAAGTCTCCAGTGGTACATTTGTAGACATCTGAATCCCTGTGCTGTGGGGTTATATTTTAGCCTGGAAAAACTGAAGGTTTTGGACATAAGTAATATTTGGACATTAATAACCTTGGAGGTCTTGTCCACCCTAAACAATCAATATCTTGTTGGAACATGTGGATTGTGAGTGAGGTTTGTGTTGTTGCTCTATGATTACATTCCTTCCTGGATAGTCACTTGCACGATGCTCCTGAATGATGCCCCTCAGACTCTGCTGGCATCACCTGATGTAAACATACCGATTTCAGCATTTTTTGTGTGTGGGATAATGCTGAGATGAATGTACGGTACCCTGCAGGATAGAGTATTAAATGCTTCTCAGCTCTCTGCTGTGACTAGGGTTTCTAATTTAGCGGAGGGGAATTCAGTACCTTTCCACTTCGGAATAGGAAAGAAAGATTTCTGGCCCTAAATTAAATGAGACTTTTTTAGGCCTAAAAAGGTATGATAAAATCTTAACAGCCACAAACAGGATCTCACTGTGGTAGGTGGAGTCTATTTATTTAAAAAAAACAGCCAGAATTATAGACAATGTGGTTATCACAACTTAGAGTGTATATTCTTACTTGTCTATTCTCTTGCATGACAGTAACACAATACCCTAAATAAGAGAGCATATTATGGGCAGCATTTCACAGGGGAAAGCTTTTTGCAAACTAAAATGGACATTTCTGATTGAGGTGAGAATATTTTGTGTGACTTTACCTCATGCAGCATCTAGTCTTCATGCTTCCCTTTTGACAGCAAGGGTGTTCCCATCCCTCTTCATTAGAGAGCACCGAAAAGCTTGAGCTTTCTGTGTCCTGCCTCAGTTAAATGGTCAGCTGGCACCGCCACAACGAAGCCCAGCTAGAAGAGGTTTTTTTAACTTGACCTTTTTTAATTGATGTCTGAACTCCCTGGTAAATGCGATCTCTGAGCACTGTGAGTTTTCAGCTTTTAGTTTTATCCTTAAGTACACTTGAATTAAATTTGCTTAGACTACAAACTATTATTTCTAGCATTTGGATATCCTTCTATTTCCAGGATTTCTCCAGGCTGAAGTAGGCATCATTTTCTTCTGGGTATTGGCTACAGCTAACTGTGCCCTGCAGTACTTTCAGCCCTAACAGGTTGCATAAATCTAGCCTTGGAAGGTCCACTCACAGCAGTTGGCTGCGAGAACTGTAGATTTATTTGGAGAGTCAGGTACCAGTGAATGAGAAACTTTTTCTTCTGAAGCATTTTCAAGGGTTATAAAACTTCTGCCTATGTGTAAGAAGAATGGAAACATTTTCTGTGGGTAGGCAACTAAGATGAAATAATAATCAGTTAGAAATTTATTCAGCCCTCTTGCTGGGAGGTGATTCCTGTCCTCTTACTAAAGGTCTGTGACTGATGTGCACAGTGCTGGTTTTCAGCATTACCAGTTGTATTTTGGAATGTCATGATGAAATGAATTGCCATATTGCACCATTTACAAGACAGGGATTTGCCCAGCCTGACTCCAAAGTGAAACTAGAAAGGTCAGCAGTTATCCTAGAAAAAAAAGCTGCAGCCAGATGAAGAGGAGGACAGGCTACCATTTAAATGATGCGTGGGATACACCACCAAGCATTTGTTGCTAGTGTAGCCAGACGCTTCCCATCAACAGACTGCCTCTATATTCCTGTGTTAGCCTCCTGCACTCAGGAAGGTTTGCTCTTTTCTGTCTCCCAGCAAAGCTTTTGCTTTGGTGTTCAGCATCCTTCTTTCAAACTTCCCCAGCTTTTCCACCAGTTGGTTTGACTGCCACTATTTGTCTGCCCTGGCATACACAAGGAGCACTTGCTATCACACCAGCTGAAAGGCATTTTAAGCTGTTCCCTGCTGTTCTCTGCTGTGTCGCTGTTTCTGAGCTGAACACAAGCCTGATTATACAGTAACTTGAACCTAATCTCAAACTGTAATGATGTTTGCGGGGCTGACGAATTGGACTGGGGCAGTAAACATGTATTAGGATCAGGGCTTGAATGAGAAGCAACAATGTAACCAAACTAAAAAAACTCAGTCCTTGCAAGCCTAATATGAACCTTACAGACATAATGAAAATCAAAGTTAGCACATGAAATTTTTTCAATGGCTTATTTATTGTAGTGAGTTTGCATAAAATTTGTCTATTTCTCAAAATAGCAAAGGAATTTATTTTGTATTTAATTTCTTTATGTAGTTACCTTTGATGCTATTGAGCAAGTATTTCATAAAATGCTTTCACATCCAAGTTTTAAAAATTTAAAGAGGACGCATCTAAAGATCAAGAGCTCAGGAGAAACCAGTAACCTTCCAGTATTAATGAGCAATATTCTTCACAGAAAGGGTGATCAGATATTGGAATGGGCAGCCCAGGGAGGTGGTGGAGCCGCCATCCCTGAGGTGTTTACAGAAAGACTGGATGTGGTGCCATGATCTAGTTGTCAGGGTGCTATTAGGTCATAGGTTGGACTCGATGATCTCAGAGGTCATTTCCAACATAATTGATTCTGTGATTCTGTTAGTCTCAACCACTAGAAGCGTAAGACTCACTAAAGCAGTAAACTCTATCTCCATTATCACATAGCAAATACATAAAGCAGAACAGCACTAAAAGGTGTTTCACAGCCTCTACAAGTGTGTGACATAGCTCTGTTACTGTGTGTTTCAAAGACAAATGAAAATGTTGACTAAAATTCCAAGAATTTAAATTCAGAATCTGGAAATGTGTAGGAGCTTACTATTAATGATCTTGGAAGCCTTAACAGCAGTGTGTTAATTTAAAATGGTTTTGACAATTAAAAAAATACAGATAACTGCTTTATATAGCATCTAATGTTTTAGTTTGACTTGTAAGTTGTTAATATTTCATAAGCCTCCATGAGTTTCCATGAGATTTAGAAACTGGGCTACTAAATCACAAAAGTGTGGTGAAAATGTGACTAAAAAAAAAAAAGCCTAAGCAGCGCTGTGCTTGGACTTGTTAAAACCTTCTGTGTCTGAATGTTTCAGTCCTACAAACAGCTATGTAGTCTGCTTTGTGAAATCTAGGGGTGTCTTTCCTGCTTTCAAACACACTGGGATCAGGATGTGAGTCTGTGATGTTCCTGGGGCTGGACCAATACTTGCTGCTTGATTATAAGAAAATTGGGTCATTTAAATAATGAATAACAAATAATAGAAGTTTTAAGGCTAACAGAATATTCCATCCTTAGGATTTTACAATGTATGAAAATATAGGAAATGAAATTGCAAATTTGCTGCCATGTAATCCAGCTGGAGAGGAGGGTAGAGGGAAGGGAGGGCAGGCAGCTCAGTGATCAGCAGGAACTAAGAGTGAGAGTGGATGCTCAGAGGTAGTGTTTTTAGTTTTGTTTTTGTCATGATGCAGAAGGTACTACCACAGCTGTGTGAGATAATGACTTCTACTGAATTCCTGGTGGAAATCCTGTTATGAATACAGCTACTTACACAGAAAGTGGTGCATACCTCTATCACACTGCTCATCCAGTAGAAATATACTTTGGCATTTGTGTAACAAGATACAGGCAAGCCAGGAAACTGGCATTAGTTTTGGTTTGTATTTGTTTGGGTCTTGTTTGTTTGTTCTGGGGTGGGGGTTTTCGGTTTGGTTTTGGTCTTTTTTTTGCTTGAGTTTTTAGTTTTGGTTGGGTGGTGTTTTTTGAGGAGAGGAAAAGCATTCTGGTTGCTTTCCTCTGTTTTCATGTTGTGTATCCCTCAACTGTGCCATCTCAACTGCGATAGTAACTCTGACCCTCAAACTACTTACAGAAGAAATGCTTTTCTAGTCCAGTCTCCTCCTCACTCTGCCACAATCTGTCTGCAGGGGTGAGAAAGCAATTCACTCTCTGTTCCTGTTCTGACTGGTCAGAGCTCTTGACAAGGTGTCAGTGCCTACTGTGATAGCCGTTCTTAGCCTTTTTTTGTGATTTGAATGCCTTCCTTGGAAGAGAGCCCTGAGCTTGTTGAAAAAATTCCACAGAGACTCTGAGAGAGCCTTGAGATTGTAAGACCAATCAGTAAACTGCACTGGCTTTGAAATACAACCTTTTATCCAGTTACCTCTAGTCAGTTCAAGCTGTGGTGTCCTTGCATCTCTGCCACCGTTCAGCTGTATTTTGGGTTTGTTTCAATGCTTTCATTGGACAGATATAACCTTAGCTCTCTCTGTGACAGTCAACAATAAATGCCCATGAAGTTCAATAGCATGGCATAAAAAGTGTGGTATATCTACTGCTTTCTTTGAATCTTTATCAAAACAAACAAACAACAAATAATAGGAGAGGCTCTTTGCTGAGCAAGCTGCTGGAGAGCTGGAGAGGACAGCAGTGCGTTCTGGGCTATGCACACGAAGAGTTATCTGCCCTGATCCTTGTTGTCTGTATATCATTAATATGCTTTCATCTTCTTCCACCTAACCCTTACCAGAATGCGATAATGAAACCTAGCATTTTGAAGTTTCACCATATTCCAGTGACTCTGGTGGGGTTTCTTCCTTTCTGCAGCACTGGATCACAAGGGAATGAGAAATCTTTGACCAAATTCCTGCTCCACTAGTCTGGGATGGCAACTGTCCAAGAGTTGTTATCAGCAGTCTCTCGTCCTCATTATGTATTTCCTTGCTCTGTGGAGGACTGTTCTATGAGCAGAGGAGCTACACAGTTCAAAATGAATGCAGCTAATTATAGTTTGAACTCTTTAGCCATTCTAGAGAAGTCTAGGAAGGGGGTACAGTTGGGAAAAATGGCTGCAAATATATATGAGTGTTTGAAAGGATGACAGTGATTTCACGGACCACTTACTGTATCAGATGCATCTCTTGACACAAAATAAGGGGGAACTACTCAAAATATCTTAAGCTGAATGAACTATGATATAGACCCTCTAATTATTTATGCTGTACAAACATAATGTGTGCTTTGGGATATTCAGTAAAAAACATGTTTCCTATATTCTTAAAATGTAGTGATTTAGGCCCTATGAAGGATATTCCAACAGCCTCAGCTCCTGCTATTTCTCATCTGAGTTCCACAGTGCTGCTTGGCTGGACTGCAATGGAAGTAGATGAATTATGGAAATATAATATTTTTTATTTTCTTCTCCTATTAATAAGACCACATGAAAATCTCCCTCAGGAAAAAAAAAAAAAAAGATTTTTTTTTCCCAAACAATCTCTTTCCTGAACATAACTTTATGAAGGTGACTTATTTTAAATTCTCCATCATTTAGGGAACCGCGGTATCTGTACCGCCTGTTGGTAATGTCCATTAAGCAGCAGCAGAAATGCATTTTTTTCCTTGGTTAGACACTCCAATGAGTTCAATTCTGCAGGAAGAAATGTCTTTTACTCTAAATATTTTTTTTGTTCCCAGTCTAAATGCATTATGCAAATAATTCACTTCATAAAAAGATAACAAATGTTTGTGTTTTGGTTTGGATTTTTTTTCAAACAGCTCTGAACATGATAGTTCAGGAAGCCAGTGTAATTTTAAGAGCTTAAGAAGAAGCAGCTACAGTATAATAGGATCTGGGTTTTATGCAAATAAAACCATTATGCCCATTACTGGAGCATAACAAAGTAGAGAGACCTCTGCACTTATGTGCAATATGACAAGTGCTTTATTTATGATAACTCTTAGAATTTTCTCGTGGCATTTTCTTGCAGTTCCATGTGGTCTCCAAGAGGCAGGGTTTTATGTTGCTGAAAAGAGCTCTCAACATACTAACAGATTACTTTGTGCAAAACAAATGTTCTGCTCAGATTTTGTTTTGTTGCCTTTTAGCCCTCCAGCAGTTCAGTATAGTCTTGACACTATGAAGGATTGTACTTCAATGTATATGGTTAATCCAACATAAACATGGAAGGTGGGAAAGGTCTTCAACTGTATGATTAAACAGCTTTTTAGCTTTACAAGTATAGTGTGTCCCAAGTCAACAAAAAACACCTTGCCACAGGTCAAACTGCAGAGTGCCCCATTTGTTCTCCTACTGCATCAGGCAGTGGAGTATGTGAGTTTTCTAAAGGTCTACTCAGATGCCCCAATGACCTGAACATCTTGATCTTTGTGTCTATTTGTCATTTTATCCTGCAGGTTTTTGCATTCTACAGGCAGAGTCCTAAGGCATAGAAAAGCTGAGTGACTCCCTAGGCCTGCAAAAGGACAGATATGACCCTTGGCTCTGGAAAGCAAAGGGAATATCTTGATCATCCTTCATTTCCAGAAAGTCTAGCTTGTAAGTTTTTGTGTTCAGTGACACCATGATTTTGATAATTCAGTTCCTTCCAATTATACTAAGGAAAACACCAAATAGCTTTGGGCTAAGATGTGCCTGAAGTTTGTTTTTAAACATATGGTATGCAATGAGATGGTGCCTTCAATGAGTACCTTAATAACAACTAAATCTCTAAACAGCAGTCTTACCTGCCTGTAAACATGAGCAGTTGCTCTGTTCATTTCCATGGGCAAATTGTTACAACTACCAGAGTGCAATTAATCTTTGCTCTTTAAACTTGACGGTGTATGTTTTGATCTCCCTGCTGTATTATGGCTGTACGCTTTCTCAGCAGACTTTGACTTTCAATGCATTGCCATTGCAGTGACCAGCAAAGAGACTCCTCTGTGCCACTGCTGCTCTTAAAGCTTTGCCATAAATATTATTATTCATTTGTTTTTTGAATAGAAAAATGCCCATCCACCTTGGTTACTGGAAGCTTACAGCACACAGAGAGGAACTAGTAGCTAAAGATGTCTTGTGGCTGTGGTGGCGCTTTTGTTGCTATATCAAAAGTTATAAAGAATAAACCCCCTGGATTATAGGGGAAGCACACCCTAAAATCTTCACACTTCTGCTGACAATATTATTTTCTCTGTTAGCAAATAAAAAGTAGGCGAACCTTTCTCTTTTGTTTTCTGCTCTTCCCAGGCAAGTCCCACTTATCATAGCCAGGAGCAGCAGAAAAGAGCAATAGTTGTGATGTGTTGTAGAAAAATGGGAACAGATAATATACAAAGTTCCTATACATAGCCAGGTTATGGTGTAGCCTAGGAAAAAGGAAATGTCCAGCTCTGCTTCTGTCAGCCATGGAGGGAACATCGGTTTACATATCTTTGAGCTAATCACAGTGATTTCTGTTGTAAATTGAATTAATCTTGGTTTAGCTCAATCAGTAGAAGTCAAAGCTTATTCTCCCCTCCTCTGGTCAGTGCTGGGGTTGCTGTGCTGGTCATTTATGACTAAATGGGGCTATTGGCAAGGGAAGGCAAATAGACTTTTCAGAAATTGAAGTACTATTGGGCCAGTGATGCTTTAGCACTGCGCACCTGTTGGGTTCAACTTTCCCATCTGGAATACCCTCATTAACATCACCCAGCAGTTAACACTGCAAGGCCTTTTGCTTCAGGTTTTATGTGCAATACATAAAAATGTGACAACAGCTTCTCAAAGGCACTGTGCATCTGCCAGCTGACCTGTCTCCTTTTCCTTGTTCACTGGTGGGAGGGATTTAACAGCAATACCTTCATAAACTGCTTTAAAAATACAAATCTCTTATGATTGTATTTATTTATGCTGACCTAAGTGCAGGGCAACTGTAGAAATTTATGGGCAAAGCACTTCAAGGGACATTGTCAGCAAACTACCATCGTTTATGTGTGTGGTAGGACCCCCACTAAGCAATGGGCCTCATTATGTAGTCTTCATGCAAATATGTGAATGCCACTAAATGGCCCTTGTGAGCTCAATATAGTTTCCCTCAGTGAAAACTGCTGTAAGCAGAAGTACTTAGAGATACCCTTACTCCTGCAGTAAGCAGAAACACAGATATTGTTGTAATTAGAGAAGATACTGAGGTTAGTGGAATGTGCAGATTATGCTGGCAAGTGTTAGGATATATAAGGTGGATTCTGCTATTCAACATGACCTGGTAGGGCACAACAACAATGTTTAGCTTCACAGAGCAGCTCATGAAAAAGAAAAAAATACCTCTTTATAATCAAATGTATACAAATTTATTTGTGGAACTATCAGCTTTTGATACAAACTCAAAATCAGTCAAGGCATTTGTACTTAGCAAATCAATCCAGAACACCCGAAGTCTGTTTAATATTTGTACAAAGTTATTTTTCACATGTTTCAGTAACTAAGTTTAATACTTCATTGACTTGCATCTCAAAAGATTTGTGCCCAAATCTTGGCATTGAAAGAGTTTTCCTGCACAATGAACCATGAAGACAGGAAGCTTGTCTTTGAAGTCACCTGTTCATGTAGGAGGTGGCATGTGATTGCCACCCAGAGGCTGGTTTACTTTTGTTAATCAAATTGTGATTCCCTAGATTAGAAAACTGTGCTGTTAGTAGCAATGTCAGCCAAAAGCCACAGACCCTGCAGAGGGAAGGATGTGGCTCGTTCTCTTACTGAGTCACTCCTGAGGGGAGGTTAAGTCCTGCTGCCAGCCAACTTCAGGTCTGGGCTGTATCTAAAAAAGCATTTCACTATTGCTAGATTTCTAGTCTCAGCACTAGACTTCAAAGGAATGATCCTGGCACTTTTATGGGGATAAACCCAAAGAATGGTGAAAAGAATCTTAAAGAATCAACTGACAAAGTCAGCATCTGGTCCACTTTGAATCCATAGACTTGTTTTTTTATGAGTGGTACTTGTTCTGTGACTTATGAACATTAGTAGCTTCTCTGGATGTTGTGTTGCTTTGGTTTCTTTAAAACATCATCCCACCAGTATAATGAACATTATAATGAGCATTCTGGGAAAAGGTATGGCAAAATTTCCATAGTGTATCAACAGGAATTATTTCCTTAGAAACACTGTAACCAAGAACACTCTAATGTATGAGGGAAATGTTTTTGGCTGTTAAGAGATTAATTAAAGTGAGGAAATGAAAAGGATGGCAAACAGATGCCTGGTAGTAAGCAGAGTTTAAGAAGAGAATGGAATTACAGAATTGGTAGACTCATTTGCATGGTAAAGCATTGTAGGCTTTAAGACTCTGTGGATTTCGTTATTTAAATTTACATATGCAGCCCCAGGATAGACTAGTTAGCTCAAACAGGGGTCCCATGAAGTCATCCAACCTGCCAATTTCAGCCTGGATCTCTGTGGGAATTCAGTGTGTCCCATGCTGTGGTGGGATGGGAGTAACCTGCCAGCAGAGATGCTAAGGCCACTGGGGATGGAGGGCCTGACTCCTTGCAGGATTCGCTTCTGAGTCTTGTTAACAGTAATGTGCAGTTGGATGCTGGAGCACTGCAGAGGAGGGAAGAGGTTAATGATTCAAGAGTTTTAAATTTGGGAGGGAAAAGTAATTAAATACTGTAAACTGGATAGTTTTATAGCCCAGAATTTCCAAGACTGAACAGTAAAAGAAAGGTTTATTTCTCTTTATTTTTTAATTTGCCTCTTATGTGCCAACAGGCAGTTGCAAATATACAAAGACAACCTCTGTTCCTATTTCTTTTGAAAATACCATACTTGAGCTGTAACAATTTTTTCCCTAATAAAAATCTAATTTAACCCAGACCATTATACCCCTTCACAAAGAAAAATACCTTTTTTAATTAATATATAGTAAAGGGAGTTATCACAAAACTAGGTCTGTATTAATGGATCTTTTCCAAACTATAACAAAATAATGAATTCAATTTAAATTTGTTGCTGAGAGATTATACACTTTAATTGGACCTGAGACAGTGTACCTTGGTATCTTACTTGCTGAATGTGCTAGTGCTGTTCTCTAAGAGCAAAGGATCCACTTTGACAAAATCTGAATTCTTTCTGTAACGTTCAATATGTATAGTTGTTTGTGAGCGACTGACATTCCCACTCTGCTTTCTAACACAAAATCTGGTAGAAATTCTGGGTACTTTCAGCTCCCGAGTAATTCCTTTTATGAGACGATTTCAGTTGCATTGTAGACTTTGTGTGTACAGGTAGACAACTCCTGTTAGACCAATTCTTCATCTTAAATTTCCAGCTTAATGTAAATAAACGTGATTCAACCATATTGCTTAAATAAGGGTGAAATATGTTGTTGTGCTGCGTAGTTTCTTACAACAGTTTAATTGAGAATCCCCAGTGTTTTGAAACAGAGACTAAAAATTTGGCAGGAGGCTAATTTACTATGGTGGCTGTGCCTGCACCTGGCCTGATGCCAAGAATGAAAAACATCATCTTCCACATAGTCAGCAGAGGCTTGTCAGAATTTGCCGAAGTCCCTGAGGATGTGTCCTTTCAGGGGCGCTGCTGGGGTGCTTTGAATGTCCCTGTCGGTGCTGCTCCTGCCAGCCAGGGCTGCTCCTGGGCAGGGCACTGCAACAGAGGGGAGGCTGAGCTGCAGTGATGGTAGCTGTGCCTGCTGCAGCTGTATGGCAGGCAGGATGTGCGGGATGAGACAGCCCATCTGGACACAGGAGGAGCACAAAACTGATGCTTTTAGGCTGGGAATGGGCAGCAGCAGAGAGGAGCCAGGAGAGCTACAAGTTTAAAAGGAAACAACACTTCCTCTCTGTCTTCGCCTTTAGTTTTGTTTCACATGAAGAATAATCTCCTTGCTGTAGATTGCCCTCGTATGCTCTTAATATAGAAATGTCCTCTAGGAGCTGGGCAATGTGTATCTGACATAGTCTCATCTGATCAAATTGGTCTTTTTCCACTTATATAACCAAAAAACTCCAAGTAAATTAAACACTTTTGGGTTTATGTGAGGCCATTTTTACTTTTATGATTGTCTAGTAAGCTTTTCATGGCAATGTAGTGGTTTCATTGCAACTGCATCATTTTGCTCTGAGCTGGTATTGTACTCATAAAATCATACTTCCATAAACTGACAGTGGAAGGAGGTTTTTGTTTTTATTTTGGTATATGTGAAAGGGAAGGTGAAAAAGTTCCAATAAAATAGCTAGTAGTTTTATGTTGTTTGCCTACAGTAGTATAACAACAATACAAACCTGATGACATGGAAATAAGTTTTCTTAAACAATTACTTTGTACTCTGCCTCCTTTGAAAGGCATAATGTTATGCCTGGAATTAGCAGTTTCTTGAAATGGCAGTGCATGTTTGTCATAAACAGGCAGAATGATTTTTTGGGGTGTTCATTATTACAACTACGTGTGGGAGAAATTGTCAGACTCACTGGCTTTCTGTAGCCATCTTGTGAGTAACGCCACATCACCCTGCATTGCTTTAGTTACTTTTCTCAGTTTCTCCTAGAGTAGAGAGATATGCCTATATGTTTCTAAGTTCACAGATGATTTGAAAAATTTCTGTTTCCATCCAGTTCAGACAGGACAATTCCTCTGTCCTGTTGGCTTTTTCTGCAGCATCCATTTCCTTCTAGTGCCCCATGACTTGAACTGAGCAGTGCCTTCCATCCTGTAGATATATTCTATCTATTAAATCAGCATTAGTACTTTCACCCTCAGAGCCCCTAGAGCAAATGTGTCCAGAGGAGATTTTGAAGGGCCGGATGAGCTCTTCTAACTGGGTCTTCTCCTCCTCTTTAATTGTTTTTTTGCTGCTTTTCTACCTTCCTTGCCTTACTTGCCCAGGTGTCATTGCCATAGCTGATAATCTGTTTAGTAGCATACAAAAAATTTGCCTCAGTCTTGACTCCTTGATGACAGCTATACAAAGGGACATAACACCACTGCAATATAAATGGGATTCTGTTAAAACTGAGGTAATTAAACTGAAACATACATGTATTGTAGACTGCTCAAGTTTTGTGGAGGCATGAAGGCCAAACAGGTTGAAGCTGTGGGCTGTGACCATGTCATTTGCCCCAACAGGACAATCCTTGGTCTAATGCTGTCAGCATTCCCCACTGTGTGACCCTTCAGAGTTCCTTTGCTTTCTCTGTAGGCACATATGCAGGATGGCACCAGGAGCAGGTACCTGTGGGAGACTCCACGATATTATCTATATGTGCTGTGGTGTGAGGTGGAAGAGATAAGAGAAATGCATTTTCCATCAGGGAGCCATCCTAGACTTTTAGCATCTCTTCTGCCCTAGACAGAGATGAGTGGAGCCCAGTAAATAGGGAATGAGATTACTCAAAGTAGCAAACACTGAGGTTTTTTCTATGTGTCTTTGCTCTGCCACAATGCAGTGTAACTCATTTTGCATTTCATAAAACACAGCTTGGGATTTTGAAGGTGATTTTATTTCCATCAAACACATGAGCTCTGCTCGCTCCCTTTGCTAGCTAAAAAGGGGTCTTACTATAAAAAAAAAGCAGAGCCTAGAGCTGCAAATGATGCATGAACTGACACAGCCTCGCATTCTGCTGTGGTTTTGTTTGTGATGCAGTACTCAGTTTGTATAGAGCCATCAAAACACATTAAAGTCAGAAAAAATAGAAAAACTGATAACTGTGATTTTTTTGTCTTCTTCAGTTAGTTTATAGTGATCTCCACAAAACTTGAAAGCTGTGTAATGATGCAATTTGAGAAGAAAATAATTAATCACACAAATAATTCCTGCCACCAAAAAAAAGTGTTTTTTAAATAAAATCTTCACATAGACATTTTGTAAAAATACAGGTTTCAATCTTTTACAATCTTAATTTAAATTTGGGGGTTTGTGTCTGAAAAGCATGTCAGATTTACGACTTTTGGGAAAGAAACACACTTGATTGACACTAATACATGTGATCCCATCTGATTACAGGTGTAAAATATACTTTCAAGCCTACCCCACAATATATTAAAGGGATATTTTTGTGGCATGTTGGTGTGTCCTAGTAAATGCCTTTTAAAGTGTCTTCAGGAGAGCTATTAGAATTTCCTGTGTCCACGACCATGATAATTTAAATAATGTGAAGAATATTCTCTGTGAGGTCTGTGCATTAGCGTTGAACTCATACTGAGCAGCAGCCAAAACTGTATACTGTCTGCTGACAAAATTATTTTTAAGGGCAGCTCCTGTTAACCCTACGGGGAAGCTCATTGCCCTTGAAAGCATTTTGAGAAGCTACAGGAAATTATATGCTCTGAATTAATTTCAAAGTCAGATCCTGTCAAAATCTCACTTTTTTTTTCCTCCACAGCTCTGAGGTTTCAGTGTAAAAATATAAATGTTCAGGTTGTGATGCTTCAAGGTTGTATTGAGACTATGATTTGATATGCAGCTACTCTGAATTACAGCAACATTTCCAGAGACCAAACCTGTGGGAGAAGTAATGCTGATCCCAGACTGAAATCCTGATCCTATGTAAGCCTCCGTGTGCAGGTTTCCAATAATCCTTGCATTCCTCTAAACCAGTTTTAATTCTAAAACTTCTTGTCTTACACAGTGTGAAATTTGTATTGGTGAAATCAAATGACTTGGCTCCAGATAAATAAATGGAATAGTTTAGGAGACAGTAAGCACCACTGATGCCACCTATGTTTCCAGATAAGCTTTCAAGCTCTGAACACAACCTCTTTTAGGAGATTGGTTTCAATTAAAAATATTCCTAGGTTTGGTATGATTGATACGTCTGTGAGACTTTGGCGTGACTGTAGAGGTTTGATAAGCAAAACACTCACAATTTAATAAGTGCAGTGGCTTGTTTTAGCTGGATTTATTTAGGTTCTGCTTTAGCTTAGGGATAAAATAGCCTGCAAAGATGGTGAAGAGTGAAGGAGTTAACTGGAGCTTCACGGGAAATGAAGTAGGTAGCTGGCAGTAGCTTGGTGGTATGTACATCTGAAGCTAGAAAATTAAGGTTCCAGCTGACTAGTCAAGTTACTTATAGCTAAATAGTGTTCAACCACTGCACCAAAAACTTCACATATTGAAACTCTTTCTTTACTGTCACTGAAGTTGTAGAGGAATTGCAACTGTAAGGAAGTGAAGAGGCCATTAATTTGTAATTAATAAAAAAGTTTGAGATAGAAGAATTTCCAATTACTACTTGGATGACGTTTTATTTGGTGAACAGATAAGGGGTTTTCATCCTTTATTGATAAGGATTTCTCCATCAGAGCTCTCAAAGGTGCAGCACTTGGGTGCAGCACTTTGGAAAGGCAAATTTTGATTATAAAAGATATCTCTGATAGGGACCCCAGTAGCTTGAAGTCACATTACAGAATTTTCAGATCAAAGATCTGTCTTGATAATGAAGAGGACTACAATTTTATTTAAGTTCTGTTTAGAGAGAAACCTCCAGGAATTGTATCTTCTTGAAAAATCCCATGCACGTTGATGCATTATTCTAAATGGAGATCTTAGTATTATTACGGAATTCAGGACTGACCATAAGGTGCAGACAACTGTAGCTGGGAGGAATTCAATTCCTGGCATCAATTAATGCCTAAGGGCTTTGGCCTTGCACTGTAGCTTTGCCTTATGTCTTTCTATATCACAATTATACATTTTCGATTGTACTTAAAAGGTGATTGAGAAGCAGTGTTTTCCCTGGCAAAGGTTTTACACCGTGGGGCAATGGCGAGTGTGGAGCTCGCTAACACTCTATTCCCAAAAGTCACAGCAAAGAGGCAATATATGAAGCTGAACATTGGCAAAGCTTTCTAAATCAAGGGGAAGTGTTCTTTTTCTGGATCTTAAAATGTAGAAACAGTACTTTGCTCCATGAAAACTAATGCTTTTGAGCTTTCAATCTTTGATGTCATATAAGAAGCTTTATAAGGAAACCTGTTGCACCCTCTTTCGGATAATAATATCAATGTTTTGTGTGAACAAATACTGGTAATTGTAGGAAGCATTTGCACTTCAACCACTAATACAAATGTGTGTGTATTCTGCTGACTACCGTTAGTGCTGAGTTCTCCCTACTGAATTGATCTTCAATTATTTTAATATTGTTTGATTAAGCTTGAACTTTATTGGTTTAATTTTTCCTTCCCTGGGATCCTAACTGTTAATTTGGAATGAATTCTGTTCAAAGGATGGTCAATAGCAGAATTTCATTGCTAGAGAGGCTCTCTGGCTACACACAGAAGTGTCTTGTGTTTGTGAACTCTATTCTCCCTGCAGGAACATTCATTAGTTTAATTCACTTAAGTTTAATATCTCACCGACACTGCAAATTTCTATATTATATCCATACCTGCACCATCTATATTTCTATAATGTTTTTTGCATTCAAAACTGTTTCATGCAGTTTTTCAGAGCAGTCTATGTGTTGGGCATTCTCTGGGCACTGCAAAGACATAGAGATTTATACAAAAACTAGAGTGCTCTTAGCTGCTGGATTTTCTCCATGCACTGCTGTCAAGATGTATCAAATCTGTTCTGGACTGACACTTTCAGGAGGAACATTTCATTTGTAATTTTAGTGATCTGCAATTGCTACAGTCCTGATCCTTTGTCCTTATTTGTTGTACCTGCGTGCTGGCACTTCATTCTCACTGTTTCTCAAATTCAGACCTTGGAAAACGTTCTCCAGCTATTTCTCAGCTTAAATGCACTGTTACACCTGTACTTCCTCTCCCCTCCCTTGCCACTGATATTTCTCTGTATTGTTGTTTCATGTGTTTACATGGCACCGTGTTCCATGCATGACCTTCCACTTGATGCAAACCACACTGTTCTTTTAAGCAACATATTAAACCCTTCTTAATCCATTAAACACTCATGGCAATATCTCACATCCCTTTTGTGGTCTTTTATGTTTGTATTTAAGATGTGCCGTGATGCAGCAGGTGCTGCTCTCAGTACCTATTGCTTATACGAGAAACGTGAGTGCTTTCGATGCTATAGCAAATAATTTGTGTTCCTTTCCTGAAATTGTCAAAGATGTAGATCTTTTGTTTTAACATCAGTATTTTTCTAGTGGGAATTGGATTTAGATAGTCCATACAGCTGTTTCTGTATTTCCTCTAAGATATATGGGGACACAAAGACTCTAACAATCTCTTGGATACATATTTTAGCACCATGAAATTCTTTAGCGGAGGTGACCTCCTGGGAGGAAAGCAACAGACAATTAATTCATGACCCTAAGTGGTAGTGTGTCTGGGAGAAATAAAGACTAATTGAGCTAAGCCTTCACTTGACTGTTTATTTTCATAACCTAATTGTTCATTTCACAATGACTGTAGGCAATGTGATTAATATAATTGTGAGAGCAATCAAGCTGAAAGAAGATGGTAATGGACTACATGAGGGTATTCTTGTTCTCAATCGTCTTATTTTGCTGCAGTTTTGTAAAGCTCTTCAGCTGAGCTATGGAATGCCCTGAAATTGCTTTGGTAGCCAGCAGGTATATCAAGCTCAATCTATTGACAGGCATAGTGCCATTGCTGGTAGTGTTTATAGCAATAAAATTCTAAATAGATTTTTCTATTTTCTTTGTCCTTTGGTTCTTACCTCTGTATCATCCTATATCATCTTCAGACACAAACAAGGTATAAATGCTCAGTTGCCATTTGCAGGTCAGGTCTCATTCTTTGGACAGAGACTCCTTCCCAGGAGACTCTTTATCTCCTCTTATTATTTCAGCTCTGTCATGTATCAACCACACCATTCAAGTTCCATTACTGCTCCATTTTCCCCTTTCAGAAGGAATAAAAGCCCTTTGTCGTTGGCCTTATTTCCCCTATCGCTTTAAAGAAATGTGATGCTTTTCTGTATATGAACAAGGTGAGGCTGATTGAATGAGAAATTCTTTCATGTAGTTGCCTGCATTAGACTTTTAAATTGCAGGGCAGAATAAAACTAGATATGCAGTGATGCTTTTATAAGATATTTAAAAGTCCAGTTCCGCTGGCAGCTGGCCTAGATAATCAGAGTATTAGATTTCTCCAGCAAACTGGAAAAGCATGACCTTGACATCTTTGCTTCTTTTAGCTTGAAATAAAGGTGGTACCAGTCACTTGCAAGTGGAAGAAATACATTATAAAGCCACAAGGGATTAACACAGAGTGAATTTTGGAGCCTACATGTGCTTGTTTTGGAGCAGGTAGATTTAAAAATCTCAAGAGTAAAAAGCATTTTCTTTGTTTCAGTTTCTTATTTATGAACATTCTATGCAGAGAAATTCTTCTTACAATCAGCTGAAAGATGCCCACACTTTCGTTTTTTAATTATTTTTTCCCTAAAAATAAACCATAGGCTGCATAAATATACTTCATATATGCTGTTCAAAGTCAAAATGAGAGCATAGCACTAGAGCCAGACTCACTCACATTAAGATAAATAGCCCACATGCAGAAGGAAGCTGTATCATTATCATTTCATTTATGCTTAGATAGTGACTGCAGAGTCTCACTGTCAAATCAGCACAAGCCAACATGTAGATGCCTTGATCAAGATAAATAAATCCATGTTGCTAAAGCCATTGCTTCCTTTTAAAGCCTTTGTACATGCAGCTGAAATAATAAGCTCCTCCTGGCACAATGTGGATAAATGTGGCCCCACACTTGGTCTTTACAATCTAATAATTGCCTGAAGTAGAACCCCAGTCGATGTGTATGTTTTTTGTCCTGTATTTTAGTTATTTTCCCAAGTGTACTGTTTCTGTGACATTGATGATTGACACCCAAAAGTACTGTCCAAGGATAAGTTTCATAATTTTATGTTTTAGGTGAAAAAAATTGCTTCAATTGGGCCTTCAATGCTTATTAATTACATACAGCATCAGGAAAGGAATGTCAAAGAAGACTATTAATTTTAGAGCAACCAATAAATTAATTTCTACTCTTTTCTTCTCAAAAATAGTTCATATGAGAGTGATCCAAATTCTTCACCCTTTACTCTTGAAGCTGTAGTGAAGTCTAGTATTGCAAATTAACCTTACATGAGGCAGAAGCAGAGGAGGTTAGTACAGATTGCTCAGATTAAAAGGTGTCAGTACTGGTGCTTCAGGTGTAATTCTTACAGTGGGATTGGAAACGAGAGTGTCTTGTCAAAGGGAGATTCCACTGAAGAATGTGAAATCCCAGTGATCTGAATCCCATCTCTGCAGGGTCTACAGAGGAAAAGCAATTCATCCCCTTACATAAAAGAAAGGCTGATTCTTTTCCTACATTTTTGAATGTTTTCAGTGAAGTTGACGTAGGAAGGACATAGCCAAAGAAGATCATGACTGTGAGAAGACATAGAATTGTTTTGAGACACAAAAATAAGTAATATATTTACTACCAACAGCAAGAAAAATGCTGGCAAATACTGGCTGCTCATCAACATAGGAAAGGTGATTGGATTTTGAAGGTAGAGGAGCATTGTGCCTGCCCAAAGAGCAAAAAACCAAAGCTAAAAAAAAAGAGTTCTCCAATTTCTTTGCTCTTTTTCTTTTCATTTAATCCTAAAAAAAAAAAAAAAATTAGAAAAAAAATTAAAAAAAAAAAACAAAAAAAAAAACCAAAAAAAAAACAAACAAACAAAAAAAACCCAAAAAAAACCCCAAAAGCTTCCTTGTAGGTAAGAACTTAATGAGAATGTGCTAGACATAAGGAAATTAACCAAATGTGAATTTGTCTGCCTTACATTGCTTTGGAAGCTTCCTCTATGGAATCTCCATCATATCTTAAAATGCAGTCTAGTTCCTTCCCTACGTCTGCATCTGGGTAGTGGATTAAATGTTTCACAGCTGAATGGAAGAAGTCATTAGGGCCATGCTGTGTTTCTGTTACTCTGCGTGTGCCACCAGGTTCACTGTAATCAGTGGCCCTTGTACTCCAATTATCACTAAGGAAATGCAAACACGCTCACCTCTGCTATGAACTACACAGGTGTACATGTGCATTTTGTCAGACGAGAGAGTCCAACCTGCTCCTATGGCAACACTTAAAGAGCTCATCTCTCTTATCTCTGGCTTCTGCATAGACTGGGGTTTTAGTTTTAGGTATAGTCCAAACAGGCAGAAACAACAGGCTCTTTTCCATGAAGGGCTAACCCTGGAAACACTGCAGTCTTAGAGAATCACCGAGTAAATTGGGGCTCTCTTGACTTGCCCTAACAGTGTGATTTTTCTCGCCTGAATAGCACTTTGTGGGTTAAGGGAGGAAGAACTATTTTTTAAATGAGGGAATTCAGCTGGCAACACCCATCTAGAAAAGGTGTTTCATTTCAGTACACAGTGTCTAATCACAATAAGATTCTTAAGAAGCCTTTGAAATTTATACTGGGATAGTGCTAATCTTTGTTCCTACTGTTAATTTTTTATGCTTATAGGAAACAATTCTGATGATAATGTTATACAAAGTAATTTTGAGATAAAGTTATTTACTTCCTTTGTGATATTTATGCCACCTGCTCTACAGATAAGTCTTTTGCCTTCACATCTGATGAAGTAAACCATTTTTTCTTTATCTGATTCCCCTATCAAAAGAAGATCTGGTTTTTTCACCTCTTCCCTCACCTTTTAGACTACCTCTGGCTAAAAGTTTGTAGAGGCAGCAGGAATATCACCTTAATTGAGAAAGTGTTATTTTCCACTGTTTCCATATGAAGTAATTTCATATGAGACTGAGAAAGAATTTATGCAACAAGGATTTCCTCACCTGGAAGCCTCTGGGAATGACACAAGTGTTGTTTTAGTAAGTTTAAACTTTTTCACAGAAGGACAAATCCAAGCCCCTTTGGTGTTACCAAAAAGATCCCCAGCAGTTATGACAGAATTTTAGTTTTGGCCTAACAAAATAAGGCCTTTGAGTGCAGGATAAAACAAACTAATAACTGCTTATAGGCTATGATATAACTGATGATTAGGTCATCAGTGTGTGAAAGAATAGTTTCATGTGTTTTTCCTGCACATGGTAACTGTTTTGTGACACCCACCACCATCACAAAAGCACTTTAGTAGGTCCAAATCACAAGTAAAAATGTACCTTTCCTACTTGCCCAGGGATAATCATGAGAGACTGTTCATAAATTAATGTACTGGTAATATGTATAATTAGATCAGACACCATTTGTAATGTCCTTAGGCTGGTATTTGGATGCATTGGTGCCTTTTGTAGATGCACAGTCTTTCTGTTCTTGCTGTTCTTACTAAGCCCTCATCCCCTTTAAAATGTGGAATGTTTGACCAAGCACTTACAAATAGACAGGAAACTGGAACAGCAGCTACAGTCTCAAAGGCCTCAGTGTAACAGTCTGACCTCTCAGCCCTTCAGTTCACAATGAATATGGAGATACTGTGATGGACACATGCCGTGTTCTTGCTGAGCCCAATATGATAGAGCTGCCTCCCAGAGAAGTGTGGCTTTGTGAAAATGGTACCACGTTTTGTCTGTCCCTTGCAGGATTTGTTGAACCCCCTTGGGCTCACTGCGTTTTAAGGCAAGAAACAACCCAGCCTTAACACAGATTTTTCCTCCCTGCTCAAGCAATGAGGTGGGCCAGCCACATGTCTTCAAGTGTTTGTCGTTATGTCCAGCGTGTGCTCTTCTGCTGCATGTCATTAAAAGAAAGAAAACCTTAGGATTGGGGTTGACCAAATTATCACTGTGAGTTTTGATTTCACAGGCTCTCTTTAGATTTCAGATGAGGAAATGAAATGGTGAAAAATTACAATGAAAAAGCTGTCAGGATGTCACATACCTGCCATGATATTTTGGAGCATTTTATTTATTAAAATGTACTGGATACAGATGAATTTTTTACCTCAATATTTATTGCTTCATCTGTCATGAAACATGAATAGTGCATGCTTTGATAAATGTGTAGGGTAGGTGCTTGGTGTGATTTCTCTGCTGATTGTTAAATACAAATGTGCTTTGTTGAAGTGCTCCATTGTAACTTGCACTGATATGTTCCCGGGAATTAAAATGTCCTACGTCGTGTTGAGGAGCAGCACTTTTGAGAAGGATAATTGTCCTTATCCCTCAAAATTGGAGGAACATCACCAGCACAGAAGTATAATAAAATTCTGGTGCTTGGTAATACTGAGAAATACTGTGTTTGGGAAATTCTGACTGCAATTTATTAATTTAAATGTTAGAGAACTATTCAGGGAAGATAATTTCTCTGGTTGTGTTCCTGTTCTAAACATAGGGTCAGGCTCCAGGGGGACTCATAAATGCAGTATAACATTGTGATGTATTACAAATAGAGCAATCAAAGTTGCAGGGCTTAGTGCAGCCCATGAAATGCAATAGCTGGAGGCCATATCAAATAAACTCCCAGCAGTGGGTGTCTTATGCCTTACGTGATACTGTTGATCCAGGAACTCATCCAAATGCACAGGAGAACCACAATTCTGCTAAAAGTGATCATTTGTACTTGGAATGAGTTGGGGCAATATATTTGTTCTTCAATGATTATAGTGATTTGATAATAATTTGAAGCTTTCCATTACCATTGGAAGTCTTGGGATCAGAATAAACCAGGGCTCATTATAGTGAAATTCCTACTTAGCTTTAAGCTAAGGTATTTCAAATTGCTTTGAGGCTTATCCATTGTATTACTAAACACAGAGAGCAGAAACACATAATACTGCCTTCTCGGAAAAGAAGAAAAAAAGACAGACATGCAGTTGACTACTGTACATGAAAACAATTCAGATGTCAACTGATTTGAATAAGAGATGTGAGGAAATTAATTCAGAGTGCCTGTAGCTGTTTTTAGTTAGGAAAACCATGATTACTTGCATAGAAACTCTTTTCCCATCACCTTGTGCTGAACTTAATTATAATACTAAAACCCTCAGGACAGAAATAAACCAAAAACACCATTTGTGTATTCAGCAGTTGGTGCAGATACCACCGTTTATAGTGTCTGGTACTGGGAAGGTGTGTGTAGGAAGACTGAACATGAAAGCAGAGGAACTGACAGATAATGGTGTCGAAAGCAATAGGAAGAAAGGTCGCTACCATTTCATTCTAATTCCAGCATGCCTTTGTGGAAACATCTGTAGAAAGCAAGTGAACTGAAGCAGCTGTGCTACGGATGTGAGGTCTGGAAGGCAGCCATTAGTTCTGTGAAAAGTGATTATGCTCGAGTGCCATGTCCTTTGTTAGGCCAGTTCCCAGCAGGTAGTCAGGATCATATGAGCTGATTTTAGTGCTTACAACATGTTTCCCCTCCTGCTTACGCCCATTAACCAGAGATTGCCAGTGCACGAGGAGACCGAGCTGCTCTGGGGGCTTTGCTTTATTGCTTGTTAGGGGCCAAGGAGCTGCAGCTGAGTTGGAGTCAGCTCTGAGCTTTCCTGTCCTGTGGAGCCTTAAGCCTGACTCCTCTTCCATGCTGTTCAGCTGGGACCTGGTGTGGAGGAAATTGCTGCTTTTGGGAAGTTTATTCTGTGCTCAGCAATTCTTTTGTCTTTTCTCTTCTACTCTCCCCCAAAAGTGGAGGTAAAGGTTGGTTGTTCTGGCTCTCACCTTAGGCAGCTGTCCTTTTTTTCAGGCTTATGTGTTGCCTTGGGCTAAGCAACTGTGAGGGGAGTGGAATTGCATAGATGTCTAGCTAGGTACAGGATGTAAAACTTATTCAAAAAGACAAAAAAATGTTTTAAAAATGTATTTTGACCAGAAGTAGCAATCCACCAGCGGGAAAAAACAATGCATGAAAGCTTTAGGAAAGAATCTGAAAGCCAGACCTTTGGCCGGTACAAAATGTGTTGCTGCATTGAAGTCTGATCAGCCCCAGCTGAGAGAGAAGCCTGCAAAAAAAGGTCTGAGGCAATGAGGGAAGATAATGTCTCATACACACAATTCTATGTGCCATGTAATTCTTAGAGGAATGGAAAGAATGTTGTAAAATCAAACTGCAGTCCACCCTTTTTTTCCTCTCTATTGATTTGGAAATTGGTGGCCAATTTTACATGTTTTAAGTAGCAATCCTAGAGGTAAAGGTAAGGTGCAAAGAATGAAGTCTATGTGGCTATATATACTCAGTATTAGATTCCCAATACATCAAAGCAGAGGTTTTGGAAAATGCATTGTACAACATGAGCTACAGTTATTTCAGCTGTAACTTAAACAGCGTATACCTTCCTTTAAGGCTAGGCAGTACTGCTGATACTGAGAATTTTCTTCTATCGAGTCATTCACATTTCTAGTCAATAGAGTACTTTTAATTTAAAGAATTATCACACGTAGGCAACTTTCAGCATATTGCCGTAGTTAAGTATATGAAAACTATAATTTAGATTTTAAAATTGGATGAGAGAGGACCTGAGCTAATTCCATTATCCACTTCTAGAGATGTTTGAATTTGGCAGTTTTGTTGTAAGCCTTGGTGTTGAGTTTGCTAATATTGTGACATAGCCTTTTAATGTTTTCCTTTACTCCAGGCTGGACAGCAGATATTTATGTAAAGCACTAAGGTAAGGGAAAGTGCTGCAATTTTTGAAATATAACTACTACCCTGGTCTACTTAATCTTGTGACATCTGCCAAGAACTGAATATACAGGAAGGTACATTTTAATTTTTCATTAGAATCTGACATTTTAAAATGCTTCTGCTACTCAGTGAAGACTGAAGTACAAGTTGCATACACAACCTCTATGTGAAAGAGCCTGTTTACTATCCAGAATGTTCTAAAATGTGTGAAGTTGCTGTTCCCAACTGTTTGTCTCTAAAGCTATGGAGTGAAATTGTTGCAAGCATCTTTGAATTTCAGCAACTGTTTAAACATTTATATAACAGTATTGCAAAATGTATGTATACACAGGCAGCCTTTTTAGCTTGGAGATGTAATTAAAGGGGCAGATGAGTACAAGAATTCTTCAAGTGCTCATTTATAAGCTTTTAGAGGACTTATTCCGAAAGTAATAAAACCGTACCAGTACTGCATATTCTTAGGGTGTGAAAGGAAGGTATGAAAATGCAGTGATGCTCTCCATGCTGGTAAGACATTTTTCACTGTACACTTGAGAAAGCACTGAGGTACGCTGAAAGTACTGTGCAATTGGGAACTTCTCTGTGTGCCAAGATTAATCAAGGAGCTGGGCTCTTTGTTTGAGTTAGGGGTGTGTATGAGGTAGTCCCTGTACCAGGGGTTCAAAACCTAGGCAGTGTTAGGGTGGTGCTTTCTGCATTCATGCAGCATTAGAGTAGTAAGTGATAGTGTGGGATTGCAGCTGTATGAGAGGTTTGTACTTTCTTGTTTTCCTGGTCATTTAATGAAGTCTTTGAAGGTCTGGAAGGATCTAGTGTTATGGTATCTATTTAGTACTATCTCTCAACACCAAAGATCACTGAATCTATACAGAGATTGCCATTCAAATTGCTTCCATGCAAAAATTAATAACAACATTTTAGGTTCCTGATATTTCAGACTCTTTGACTTTGGGGCCACATCATGTTTAATGATGTCAGTCATCTTCACATCAAAAAATATGTTGGGCAAAACTGATAGGGTGTACACAAGCTTCTAATTGTTATCAGGTCTGAAACTGAGACCTCATATAAAGGAATTACTGTAATTTAGTATTTGTTTGCTCCCTGTAAAGAAAGTCAGGATTGACATGCTGCTATGGATGTTTTATATAAAGATGACTTTGAATTTTTGGTCTGTGAATGTGGTAGTTTTAATATGTGCTGAACTGATGCAAAATTCAAATTGAGCAATGTAAATATTCATTAGCTATGATGAAGTTAAAGCTGTCTTGAAGAAACACTTTTTGTTTCATTCCTGAAGGAAAAAATGGGCTGGAGTGCTTCTGCTAGCAGCTCTTGGTGTCATTTGCGTTACATCCCCCAATGTGACAGCGTGTGCAGTGTGCACAAGGAGAGTAGCTCTGCTTTCACTGAAGTTACCTAAGAAATTTAGCAGAGGGATAAAATTATGTATTTCAGCCTTCATCTCTACTGACAGCATAAGTACACTTCAGGCAGATCACCTTAACAATTTAATAATTTCAGTTTGAAATTTCATAACTGCTTTTTCCAGATAACATAAAAATATGTTTCTGATGACCTATTGCAAACCCTGCAATTGACAGTTGGTTTTCTTTTCATCCAGTTACCCATTATATCTAGTGGACACAACAAAGGGCTTTAGAGAAATGTAAATTCTCAGTTAAAAAGACTGCAATTCATTGGGAATCCTCTACACCCATTGGTGAGTAATTGCAGTTGGTAATTCCATTACCTCCTCAGAAAAAAAAAAAAAATCCTCCTAGTGTAGCTGACTGTTTCTAGCACGACTTTCCAGATATTGCATCTTGTTAGTCTTTTGTGTCTGCTAGCTCCTGGAGTCAGATAGCTTCTTCACACAAAAAGTAACTAGAAAAATGTGGAAATTCATCATCCTGTACCTTTTGATAAGGAAAAAAGACAAAACCCTCATGAAAAGCATTTTGCAGCTATGATCTATTTTGAGCAGTTCAATTTTCGATTACTTTGCAGAGGTGTAAATACAGAAAACTACACACAGTAATTCAGTACTGATAATATATCATTTTTAAGTGTATTCTGTATTGCAAATTGCATTGGTGAAAGAATGGACTACCTAGGCTTTGCAGCAGTCTTGGCAATCTGGTGAATCCTCTGTGCTGGAGGCTGCTGAGTGCAAAGGATGATGAGGTGGGCAAAAAGATTGTTGGCAGATTTGTCAGCCCGCAGATCCATGTCTTCTCTACTTAAGTGTTTATTGTGCTCCTGTTGAACATTTGTATTTGAAAGTTTTGTGTCACGAGGCAGTTCTTATCAGTTTGGTGTTTCTGGCAGGACCCCCTTCGTGCTCAGGGCTGCCTCTCTGAGTGAAGAATTTGCAATACTGACGGAGAACGCAATAACCTGTGTCCAGAATTAGTCATCTATGGCTCCTTCATGTATAATACATTCTAAGAAGCTCTGAATAATGGCATTTGGTAACGTGTAGTAGCCCTCCTGGTTTTGCCTTTTGACAATAAAGCATAGCAAGGACGAAGGATGCAGATGGCCTTATTCAGAATAGATAGACTCACATTGGAGAAGTTCCTGGAGGACTTCCTCACGTTATTTCTGGTGTGAGTTATACATAGCATGGTAGATCTCCCTAACCACAAAAGATATTTTCCTGTATTCCTGAGTGTCTAGACTTGTAAAGTGGCTACAGATCTCTTCCAACAATGGAACAAAACACATTTGTGGATCCCTGAGAAATAGTTTTACATGCCACACTCTCTCAAATGTATATGTAGGAAATCCTCTGTATCCCAAAACTCAAATGAGAAAAGTGACTATCAGGTGAATCCTTGGAATCCTGGCAGATGGCTGTATCTAGCTAGATATAATTTCATCTTATCAGTGATTTTTGAATTGTCTCAAATGTCATCATCTATGGTAAATTACATATTGCATCTGTTCTGCAGGAACAAGTGAGATCAGGACTGAAATGCTATTGAGTGTGCTCCCATCTGCCTAAACCAAGGGGTGCATTTAATGAGGTCTCTTTTCTTCTGCACTTCCGTTGTGCCAAATGGAACTAAGCATTGCATGAGGGTTTTTTCCGGAGATGATGCAATTTTTAAACAGTTGGGCAATAATTAAGATGGTTTGGGGTTTTTTTATCAGTGTCTCTTAAAAGAAAAAAACACCAGAAAGGATGAAACTTACTTTCGCAGAAGTTTTTTTGAGTTTATTTTGTTTCACATTAATTTTCAATGTAGAACACTGCATGGTATTTCTATCACTTTTAGTTAGAAGAGAATGTCCAGTTAGAAGTCTGGTTCAAGTCAGAAAACTGCTGTGTCGCCGACTGTGGCTCAGGTTGGGGGGACATTCATTCTACTCCTCTGAACCACCTAGAGCAGCAACTGAGATGGCAAAACCACTCTAGGAAAGAGCATGAAGAGTTGTTCAAAGAGCTCACTGACAGCTCAGGATACCATATCCCAGGGGAATCTGAGCTTGCTCTACAGGGCCATGCTGCCCTCCTGGACAGCTGAAAGAAATGGAGCTGCAGCTGCCCCTCCAGAAGCACATTCCAGGCTGACCACTCGTGTTTTAGAAAGAAACACATTATTACTGTTCCTGTGATGCCCTGCTGGGTTGTTTGTAATGGAGCACTCACCTCTTCCGCTCTAGTGCATCCCTGCTGCAGGAGGACTGGGAACTGACAGCTCAGTAGCCAGCAGCTATGAAGCTGCTGAAACTGGCATTTCCTGGAGCTGGCCTTTCCAATCTACAGTTCCTCTTGCTCCCCACACTCTATTGTACATGTACCTTCAAAAGTGCTGATTCCTTTTACCCTGGAAATTTGCCATTTATATGATGCTATCAAGAAAGCTTTGATACTCTGAGAAGTGTTTTGGGTGCTGTTTGAAAGGTCACACATATCAGTAATTCTACAGCATATGTATTATATAATTGGAGAGTAGAGGAGTCCAAGGATTGTTCTGTAGTTTGGATTTGTTTGGGTTTTTAACTACTACCTTTTAAAAATACTGGGGACTTTTCCTCCATTCTTTTTTTGTTTCCATTTCAAATGATACTCTTTGAAAAGGATTGTGCTCCTCATTCTATTTTATCCTGATAAGAATAGAAGTGCAGGCTCAAATCCTGAATCTTAACCTGAGAAGATTTGGAGAGCTTTTAGAGTGTATGAGAGAGCCTACCCCTTCTGCATGCTAAGGCAGAAGAGTGCATGCATGCCCTTCAATTTGTATAAAAATAGAATGTGAAATCTGAATGCAGTAGTACTTTTTTCACTATTATTATTATTATTATTATTAAATTTAGCAGTCTAGACTAATATGAAAATGTATTGGGCGGTTATTTTTCATTTAATTGTTACAGGTAAATGTAGACTACATTGTGAATTTCATTGTAGTCTGAAATGCATTCTCTAAAGCTGTTGTAAGAAGCAGAAGTAATTCAAGGCTGCACTTACACCATTTCCTGCCACTGTTGTGGTGTCTGTTGGATCTTGGAAAGACAAGATATTTCATTTTTTTCAAATTCCTTAAAGGCACACATTTTTTTCCCAGTGCTATCAGATATTGTCAGTAGATCTCCCCTATCTAATTAAGTGGTCATTTAATCAATCTTCAGGCAGTAGTTTTTCATTTTAAAGGACCTTCTCAAGGAAAGGCTAAGTGCTCCTTTAAGGCTCTGAGATGGTTTTCCTTAGTGCTGTTCAAAGTCATCTCACAGCAAACTGTTGCAGCCAAATTCCTAAACCTCATGATAAAAATCAAGCATTTCACAGTATCCATTAAATATTCTCCTTCAGGAATAATTTTTTTCTGAAAGTGAAGGAGTTGCTCTGAACTCTTAACTTGGCCTAGTTTGCGACCAGCAAATCAAATGACTGATACTTTCTGTTCACAACTGAATTGCTTGAGATTTTTCTTTGAACTAGAGTTTGGGGAGTTTTTTGTTCCAGTAACTTGCATGGTTTATTGCTCTGGTGGATTAGAGGCTTTTTGATGCAGATTTTTTCTCTTTAATACCAAAATCGAGATGCTGATATTGTTCCATGTGGTTGTGTGAGGTTTGTTTGCCTCAGGAGGCAAATGTCTCGGTGCTGCAGCAGCCTGTGGTAACGAGGGACAAGATGTCCTGTGGCTGTGGCCATTGTGGGGCGCCTGGGTTGGCCGTGTGGCACTGCAGGATTGGAGGCTTAGGCAGGCTGAGCCACATCTGTGCTCCAGAGATACTGCATCTCTTCTTTCTCTATTGTTTTTAGCAAATGACTGCCTAAAAATGACATCAATGGGCTCCCGAGTGATCTTATATTGCTTGCTAGTTTTTGGTGGGGCCTTTTTGGTTGCTTTTTCCTAGTTCAGTTGGTTTTATCTTTTGTCTGAATGTATCCTTTTAGCTGTTAGAGCTTCCTGGCTGGGACTAATGATGGCATTTTAGGCTATAGCAATTGCTGCTGTCTATTTTGGTTCTGCGTTTACAGTCTCTTGTCATGTGCATTCATCTCCGCTTATTCCCGTCGCGCTGTTCTTCGCCTGCTAAGCTGTGCGGTTTGTCCCAGGCGCTCTCGCAGCAGGCAGAGCCTGGCTCCTGGGCAGAGCCTTCGGGGCCCCAGCTGGGCTGTCACATGGCCACGCTGCTGATAAAATCAATCCCCACAGCCCAGGCCAGCCCAGTGTGCTGCCAAAACCCAGGCCCTGTTTTGAGGCAGAGTCAGATAGGACCCCTCTGCCTGTGACTGGTGTCACCAGTGGTGGGCTCAGGGCTGAGGGCATTCTGCACGTATGGGAGCAGAGGAAGAGGTGACCATTTAAAACATCCCATGTGATGGTGACACCAGTCGTGGAATGACAGTTTCATCCTTCACATGCAAAAATTGCTGGCATGAGAATGCAGCCCCCAGTGTTTCTGGCACCACTCTCAAGTAGGTCATCTGCAAATTTGTGACAGCTCTGGTTTGGCACACAGGTCTCACAAGCCCCAGAATGAGCCAGAGGCTTTTAAGTGGTGCTCCCAGTACAACATGGGTTTATAAGGCAATAGTAAGTTTCTGCAATATGCAGACCTGTCACTACATGCCTTGATAAAAAAAGTCTCTCTCCATCGTTTTTGTAGGCTCCCTTCAATACTGGAAGGTCATGATTAGGTCACCCTAAAGCCTTCCCTTTTCCAGGTAAACAATCCAAACTTTCTTAGCCTTTCTTCACAGGAGAGGTGCTCCATCCATCTAATCATCTTGATGGCCTCCTCTGAACTCCCTCCAAGAAGACAATGTCCTTCCTGTGCTGGGACCCCAGAGCTGATGCAGCACTGCAGGTGGAGTCTCAGGAGAGCAGAGCAGAGGGGCAGAATCCCCTCCCTCGCCCTCCTGACCAAACTGCTTTGGATGCAGCCCAGGACACGTTTGGCTTTCTGGGCTGCAAGTACACATGCCTGGGTCATGTCCAACACCCTCAAATCCTTCTCAGCAAGGCTGCTCTCGATACATTCATCCTCCACTCTGTATTGATAGGTGGGACTTGCTGTGTTTTAGGGATATTTTCCCAATTTAATGTTACTCAGGCATTTCCTTTGACACACTTAGTGGTACATGTCAGGAGTGTATAGTGGCTTTTAGAAAAGGTCTAAGTGGAATGGATCCATCCTGAACACAGGTGACAATTCTGGGTATGCACTGACTTTTTCCAGTCAGGAGAGAGACCTGTGTCAGCTACTGAAATTTCCAGGTGTCTGGCTTAGCTCTAGTTCTGTGCTAGACTCAAACTGAGAGTTAAATCTAATGCATTGTGCACAGTCAGAGCTTCCTCATAAAAGAGGAATAGCATATACAAAATAATTACCTGTCAGAATGGGCTCCTGGGGGAAGTGGTCATGGCACCACTCCCATCAGAGTTCTAGGAGTGTCTGGGCTATGCTCTTTACTCATATGGCTTAGTTTTACTCCTGTGAGGATCACAGAGTTGAACTTGATGATCCTTATGGGTCCCTTACAATTTGAGGTGTTTTCTGATTCTATGATTCTGTCTGTTATGTAGCATTAACCTTATATCTCCTACAAACAATGCAGTGCCTTTCTTAATGCTGCCAGAGAAAGAATTATAGCAGTGTCTATAATTTCCTTCTATTCCATATGAATCATAAATTTTGCAATCTCTACAGATAAAAAAGTATTTCAAAAGTGTTAAATATGCAGGAAGGATGTTAATCCCTGTTCTGTTTGATGAGTCTCTGCTCTAATATTCTAACACTCTTAAATGTCCCTATAGACTGAGGTTGAACTAGTTAAGCTGTGTATACTGAATTCTCATATATTCACAGTAGACAAGCAACAGATTATGTTAAGGAGAAAGAGGAATCATTTCTATCCTCAATTGCCTAGAAAATGATAAGAATTTTGAGACTTAACTTCTCTCTTCTTTTATTTTTTCCCCTTGATTTAATTACAAAAGATTTGCTGCCTGCAAAAAGTGTCTACCTTGAAAATTAAATCGATGCACGTACATTCACTGATCTTGTGACACGAGAACAGGCAGTGGAAGCTTCCTAATTTTTTATTCTCAGTGCCTTCCCTCGTGAAATGAATGGTATAGTTTGTTCTCCCTGTTCTCCATTTCCCCAAAACAATTCTATTTAGAGACAAATTCTGTGCCCTGACCTCTCAATTGTTCAGCTTTGGAAAGAGTGCAGATGTATTCTGGATGATTTTGTGGGTAATATTGGGCTCTAACATTTGTCAGTCAGAACAAGAACATCAGAAATTTTTGAATAGCGGTCAGGGAGCACTATTTGAATTATCTTAAGGTACAGGTCCAGCATCACAAATTCCATGTTTTTATGTATAAAAGACTGCTCTCTGTGGAGTTAATAGCAATGCAGAGGTTGAATCCCATGCTGTGTAATTGAGGCAAGATTAACAATTGTTTAAAAGCAACAATCTTTTATCTGGAAGACTGAGTCATTTGTGCCTTTTAGCAGCTGTTGTGGGGTTTTGCCTTTTGAAAGATTAAATTAGCTTTACATTATTCTGTGCTTCATTGTTTTCTAACTCTATGACAGATTTTAGCTTACAGCATCAACATATACAGGTAGGAAGAGAAATGTTTTCTATTTCCTTCTGCACCTTGAGTCTGGTACTATTTTGTGGGGGTTTCTGTTAGTATCAGATGATGAAATAAAGAGTGCACTTAATACATCTGCAAATGGTAATAAGCTCTAGGGAAAGGCCTTGAGCACTCTGAAATTGTGCAAGATAATCTTGGCCAATTGGTGGAATCACCCGAAATAAAAAAGATTGAAAAAGGCTGAATACAAACATCAGTACTTCAATGAAAGGTTCTCTCGGGCCAAACACAGGACAGGAAATGGGTCAGACAGAAACTGTGAGTAAGGAGCCAGTCATTGGCCCTGTATTGTTACCAAATGCATTGACCCCAAATATCATGGTGGGATATAAAATATGTGCCCCATTAAAAATAAGTCTGAGATATTCAAAGATATCTTTTGCATGTCACTCAGCCCTAATAATGCCTCTGCTCAGGTGCTGTGTCTGGTTTTGAGCACCACACTTAGAAAATTCTGGACCCAGTAGAGTGGGACCAGAGGAGAGCAGTAAGAATAGTCCAAGGTGTATGAGTGCTGAGAAAAACTTTTAGTGAACTGGATAGAATTAGTTAATTTAAGAAAATACTGAGGAGTGACACAGTAACCGTCTTCAAAGGCCCAAAATCCCAGCATAGCACTTCTGGAACCAAAACCAGGCATTACTATTCAGAGTGGTGACTTTTGGATTTGATATGGCTAAAGGTCATTAATATTGTAATTTTACTTACAAAGTGAAAATATTAATACTTGAATATATGAAGTATTAATATCTTAATATGTTAACATTATTAGATAATATTTTTTCTTTTAAAATGTATTTGCAAGTATTTACACATTTGGGTATGTATTGTGAGATGTATGGTTTGGTTTTTGCGGCGTATTTTACACCCTGGCCCACTCAGTGAATTTTATGGGAAGGTTGGTTGGATTCCTCTGGGCGGTGTGTGGGAGAAAGAACAAAATTCTCAGGAGGTTCAATAACAAACTTTTATTTGCATACTTTAGGTCATTAAGATCGAAAAAGGTACTTGGCAAATTTTAAAGCGACATTGAAAGTAAGGCACTTGGCAAACTTAACATAGCAAACTTTAAGAAGTTAGGAATTATGTCTTCCCTGTAGTGCCCTGCTGCCATGCGTGGCCTGCTTTTGCCTTTGCATCCAGAGCAGCATCTGATCTCTGTATCTTGAGGTACATGTTTGGATCTTCATTTTTTGCAGATCTTGTCCCAAAAAAGTAGCAGTTTGTGTTCAGAATAAATTCTCTTTGCATAATATTTAAGTATAGTTTTCTTGGGTTTCAGACCTGCAAAAGGATTATTATACTGACAGATTATATTTTTTAAATCAAGAGGAAAATATTAGATTACATAGTTTGGCCTCGATCCTTACAATATTGCCCAGCTAATCTTATAAAGAGCTGAGTCAATTTTCTTGAAGATTACTGTTCTCCACTTCAGGTGTCAATACATGGAAAATTCACCACTTTTTCGTTTGATTTATTCTCCTGGTTATTTGCTTTAGATCTGCAGGCTCTATAGGACTTTACTCAGGAGGAAATCAGAAAAGTCTCACTCAGGTCTCACTGTGGAAATGAACTTGCAGAGAATCCCAGAGAATTTTCCTATTATTTTACTTAGTGATTTTATCTTAAATCTGCAAGAATTTGGTATAAATTCTGTTGCATTCTCTCCTCAATTTCATATGTTTGCATGTTATTTCTGTAAACTGTGTCTATATGACAATTTCAAAGAGAATTTCACAGTTCCAAATTGATGATAATTGTAATACTAACATTAAGGTCACATGCTTGCAAATAAGCACATGTGGGAGGGCAGGGTTTATATGAGAGTGAAATAAAAGTAAGCTATTCATCCTCTCTCAACTCTTTTTCAAAAAGAAAAAACTTCTGGTTGCTTTTGAGGTTCTTAGCTCGTATTTTTATCACTATATTACTTAGCAACTTCAAATTTCACATCTTCCAAGTTACAGGTTTTAAACAAAAGGGAAGTCACTAACTGCTTCCTTTTCATGTGGGACTTTATAATGATCATTGCTCAATACCTGGCATACAAAGAGGGGCTGTGTCTTTATATTGAAGCACAACAGAACTTAAGACAAATGTTAATTACATTATTGCTCAGTAATTTTGCATAGTAAAACTTCATTACAAAGTGAATTCCTATTCACTTTAACAGAAGCAGTCAGTAACTGTGATTTATAAAGCCATCAAAACTATGGAAATGCTTACTTTAATCAGAATTGTAATTAATGAGGAAATTTGCTGCAGTAAAATTTACTCACAGAATAAAGATTAAAAAGATCTGAATGTTGTCTATCAAAGTGCAACAATTAAATTTTCAACCCCAAGAAATCCTTGTGGAATGAAAAGATAAAGTAAATTCTGTCCTTTGATTACAGTGCAGAAAATAAACTGCAACTGTTCCTGTAACTTCTTCAGATAATAGTAGCAAATGTCTACAAATGGACATGCACACATTCAATGCATGGATTTAATCCCCTCTCTGAGGCTGGAATTGCCTATCAATGCAGCTACTTGTAATTAACTCCCTCCTATTAAATAATTCTCTTGTCTCGAACGTAACTAAACCACTAATCTGAAGAACCATTTTTCTTATTCCCAGGGCTGCTGTAGGCCCTGCAGCTGCCATGCGGATACTTGTAATATTGAATGCACTTGTCTTTCCAACAATTTCTGTACAGTTGTCCCTTCCTTTCTGGAAATTAAGGTGGTGTCATCCCTGTTGTGAGCAACCTGATGGAGCTTGGCTACTGAATAGAAAGGGGCAGTATGTATTTAGTGAACTACAAGACCTAAAATCTGTTGAGAAAACTGATGATTTTTTAAAGAAAAATCTTAAATTGAGAGATTTATTTTTCAAATAGTGGTTTCCCACCAGCAAGAAGAAAGAATAATCCTATGAGGCTAAAATAATCTAAAATAATCAAATTTGGAGCCTTATGAAGTTGCATTGCCACCCTTGCTGATGCAGCTGAATTACAAGGGCGTGTGGAAATGGCACAGTGCAGAGCAGTCCCCGTGTTAGCTTGAGGCCCAGTCTGATCTAATTAACCCTGCTCAGAGGCAAGGTTAATGAGCCTGGGTCCAGTCCGGCGCAGGAGTTTTTGTTTTCAACTTGCTCGGAGCTGCCCTAAGGCTCTGCTGTAGGAGTGCAGCAGAGACGTGCACGTTATTAAAATACAAACATGGATCGAGTCTTCAGGATGCTTGTGTGCTTCAAAGCAGGGAGGTCTCGTTGTTAATGGCACTCACTCTCCCCGGCTGAGGAACTCTCTTAGAGCTGGAACTGTGCAGTCCTTTACTTCCTTCCCGCTTTCCCGCTGTCCAGTGGGTCAAAAACCAGATTTTAATGACCTGTCTCACGGCTTTTATTTCTAACTTCAAATACTTAATGAAAACATGATTTTAAAAGAGCTTTATTTTTTTCCCTGTAAAGGTGCATGTAATAAAAATCACAACAGTTATGCAGACAACACGAAATTTATAAGTTAAATAGCAGTAATTCTACTATTAGTAGAATAAAGTATATAGTCTTTCTTATTTGTGACATCTTGGATGGTTTATTCCAAAGGAATGCAATTTATTTCACATTAATTAGGATATGCAAGTAATAAACGAAAGTGTGGGAAATTATTTGTTTTTCTTAGAATATTAAGGTGTGGTCTTTCAGACCAGTAAGAGATCAGTGTCCTAAAACAGTTTAGCAATACCTTTCGAGTGAATGATTTCTATTTTTAATTTCTGTCTCATTGTGTGTCATTGGATTTCCCATCTGTGGATTTTCCATGATCAGCTTTCTCTATTCCTGCATTTACATTGAAATGGTAAATAATTAATGTCCTTCTTTCTTTCCCAAACCAATGCCCTAATATTGACAATTTTTTCTTATGGAATTACTTACCTACATCTCATGGTCCCAGGTTTCTTAGCTCTGGGTGTTTTACATCAGTTTTCTAAAATGGGATTTTTTTTCCCTGATTCATTATACAGTTTGATACTTCGAGAGAATAGTTGCATGTATGAATTTCAAATTCGTACATATTTGAACCAGTAAAATGCACTTATTGAAAAGTTTGCAGAGTAAATATAAAAATGGATACTGATTAGTCCAAATATAATTTCTAGTCTGTATATTTGCTATCAATTTGTTCCACCACATGCTTTCATCTATGTCATGTACTTAAATGTTTTAGCAGACTTTGTTATAAAATGAGTTTGCTACTGAAATGTCAGCTCAATCTCACTTTTGGCTTAGCTATATTGAAAACTGAGAGTAGTGGTAATAATACTTAATGAAATGTCATCTGAATAGCTAAGTGATCTGGGGGTGCTTGGAAAAGAGAGTAGATATAATGCTTCTCATTTGCAGATGGGGAAAACTGAGGCCTAAAAATAAGTGAAAATTGCCCAAAGTCACTCAGGACTCAGGAAGAAAAGTCAGAATTACAGTAAAGGTGCTTCAAATTCCATTTCTCAACTTGGCATTATAGGATCCATTGTTTAGTAAGCAGAGCCTGTGGCAAACCTGCCATGGATCTGATGTAACCCTTTACTGAAGAGAAACAAATTGTTAATACTAAAATAACATTTTCCACTAATAAAAACTTTCCCTTAGATTTATTAATCTCAGTGCTACTTTCCTAAGGCTTTCTTCCTTTCAGCTCATTTCTTTTGCAAATGTTCAACATACCCACTAAATATTTTCTAATGAGTAAGTGAAAATTAAGAAATAAAACCCCACATTTAAGGCTTTTTAACCAGTACATGGGAAATCAGAACGTTTTGTGATAATTTGTTTTCATTATATATGTTAATGTATTTTGTAAACCAGACCAAATCTAATTGCAAAACGTTAAGGCTTCCCTTGCTAACAAAAGGCAAGGCTGTCCTCATGATGGTTTTTCCTTCTTGATTATTTTCCCAGAATACCAGTGCATACAAAATGCTTCATGACTAAATTAGTATTTGTCTCAGGTTTCTGATATATGGTATTTGTATGTGTTTTTCTCTGTAGTGTTCTCCAGGCCACAGTAGTGTTCTGTCTGACATCACTGTGTGTGTAAATTCAAGGGTGAAGCTGCGCATGTTTGTGTGGTAGCCCATGTAAGCTGCAGGGGTCAGAATAACTTTTGAGCTATATCAGGTTTTGAGGTTGCATTCTCATTATCACACTCGTGGTAACTCGGGAGTGACTTCAGTATTACCTGAATTGTCTGCAAGTGGGACAGAAAAATATCCTGCTTCACTGAGGAGTTTTTGCTAGAGAGAGAGCACTCATAATTCCCAAGATCATCCAAGTACAGTCACCTTTGGTATTCTGAGTCCGACGTGCCCCCCAGGACAATCCTGCTGGCTGTCTGCCCAAGAGCTTCCTCAGCATGGAAGCAGAGTGCAGTCCTCTGGGGGATTTCCCCATTTATATTGTTAGATGCCACTTTTTGATTTTATCTAACATTTTTTTTCCATCTCTGAAAGGAGCAGTACAAGGCATTGTTGCTTCTGTTTTTTCCAATTTTTTTCCTTCTTGATGCTCCTTGTCTTTTCTCAAATCAGTTTAAATTCTTTCATCCCAAGAGTCAGTGAGGAAATCCTCCAGGTATAGATTGGCTTTTACTTAAACGGTGAAAAGATTGTGTTGCTGTTTTCACAAGGGGGTAAGAGAAAAGTAGATTTGTTGCAATAGCCCTTTTTTTTCTTCTTTTAAATATATCTGTGTTTTTTATTCTTTAAAGCCACAGTGGAAGCTTTAGATGAAAGAGTTACATGCATAAGTTCAAAGCCTCTCCTGGTTGATCAGTATTCCCACAAGAAACATGGATGAGAAAAGTGGATGAGCAGAGCCTGGCTGGACTCATCTCATCAGCTTGGCTAAAAGGAAATAATAGGGGAATAAAGTTCTTTTTTGTTTGTTTACTAGCTTTCCTTTTTATTCCCCTCTAGACACAAAACAAGCAAATGGAGCTCTATTTAAAAACAGAGCATGCCTTTGCTCCCACACACCATCTTTTCATAATCAGTATCTTGGTAATCTTGTGTTAAATTTTCTCTATGAGCATTTTCAAGGCTAAAAAAAAATCTAAAAGAACACCTGAGGGAAAACTCTGCAGTCTCAGGAAAGATAATTTTCTACCTGATTGCATAAATAAGAAAAAATTGGTGTGTCGAACTCCTTGTATCTGTTAGTATTTAGGCCATGATTCAGATAATTGTTTTTCCGTATGGCCAGGCTTCTATCTGAGCTCTTTAAAGTACTTCATCCCTGCGTGTACATTCATTATATCATCATAAAACAGTATCCAAAAGGAATTGCTATGAACTGCAATGGGTTTCCCCAGACACTTCAGGATTTAAGAGTGTGATCTAGGTTATGTCCTTTGCAGCTTTCTTCAGCCAATGAGTTTGTTTAATGAAGCTGTGGAAATTTGAAAGGCAGATCTATTTTTCTTATGGCTTGGGGAGCAGGACAATCTTCAGTTGAGGTATGGGGAACAAACTGCCTAATCTGCAATTGCCTGCCTCAGATTTTCTAGACCTACCAGTTCTGATAGCAGCCTGCTGGAGACACAGTAGTGGAGTAGCTGGGTTGATTGCCAGCTTTAAGTGGTTCTTAATGTTCTGATGATCCATATTTCTTTATTTTCATAAAGAAAAATGAGTTAGAGTTGCTTCAGCCCTAGGTGATTTGTTGGAGCAGATTCTGTGATCATTACAATGTATAGCTTAGAAAAGGAACTGCATCAAGAAAATGCTTCAGTGCTTTTGAGCTTTGCTGTACAATGGGCCTTTTTCATTGCCTGTTTGTAGAGGTAAAAGGTAATTCCCTCAAATATACTTGCCATACACTTTCAGTGCAACAAGAATATGGTATCACATTAGGTCTGTCCTTTGCTGCTATGAAAGCAAAGGTTTGTTAGCAGCTCTGAGACCTGATAATGTAGACTGATGAAGTGATTAAAAAAAATCAGTTTGTAATTGAATAATTGTCTGATGTACAGGCAGCTTTTTAACCATATTTGGTCTTGGTATTTGTTGAGCTTCACAGAATGAAGATGAGAACTAAGAGATCTCCTTTGTCCAGCAGCATCGTAGGTTACATAAAATGCACTTACTGAAATTTTCGCATTGCTAGTTGATAATGTTTGTAGCTCTCATTCTTAGTACGAATCACTGTATCATTTCTGCCATGTTCTTTTGGAAGGATGATAAATTACTGTTTGACTTTGCCAAACTGCAGAGCACAGATGGAATTGGTGTGATGGCTGATACATCTTGTACTTGTGTGTCTACCAAAAGCAGCAGCAAACAACTGCTGGGCTTGTTTAGTCTTCCAGTGACCAGCTACTGGTGGATTCAAAAACAATATTCAGACCAGTCCTCTGGCAGACAGTCCTGTCCTGTGCTGGCTTCTCTGGTTAGGAACCAAATTCCTGTAACCACTGCTAAGAATCCCCGCTGACAGCATCTGCTCATTGGCTCAAAACTTCAGTCCAGAGGAAATTTAGTTCAGAAATACACAGTTTACTGGTTACATAGTCAGTATCTCATACACCCCCTCAGGGTTTTTGAAGGGTTTTGTCTCTCACAGTGTCTTCATTATGGGAACTCATAGTGGATGTAAAAAAATTGAGATAACTGGTACAATTTGAGTGACACGCCATGCTATTAAAACCAAAATTCTTAGGGAGTATGTAAGGGATGGTGGTGAGAGAGAGAGGGAGGCTTATGATTATGCAGAAATTTCATGTTATTTCTGCCGATCAGGAACAGTGTTTTGCTCCCAGAACCTGCCCCATTGCAGATTAGTGTTACAGAATCAGAGAATGGGTCAGGTTGGAAGGGACCACAGTGGGCACCTGGTCCAGACCCCCTGCTCAGGAACAGTCATTGTAGAGCACATGGCACAGAATTGCATCCAGATGGAATTGCTAGATTCTGCATCCACGGATGAGAGATGGACTGATCCTGCTCTGAGCACAGGCAGCAGCAAGGAACCCCTTTCACTCTTTTATCGTGGCTCCTAAGGTCTGCCTACAATCTATCAAATTTTAACCTTCCTCCTGAAACTTAGAGACTGCATTCAAGCGCTTTTCAGTTATCTCAGAAAACTTTTAATGTAGCGTGATCTCTAAGAAACAGTGACAATTTCCCCATTTCACCACTCTTGCCCCCAAATACAAGGAAGACCCTTGAAAGCAGGGAGTTTGTATGGAAGGGTTGTCCTTTGAGACATAAAATCAGAGATTGCTTTGTCATTTTATGCTACTGACTTGTTTCAAACCAGTTTTGGGAGGGTAACCACTGTTAGATGAAAGGATTGAGCCATCACACGATCTTCCCACAGGATGTTCTTAAGGACTGGAATTGAATCTGAAGAAAAATTTCTTTCCATCTTACTGCAACTTCCATAAATAACCAAATTTTCTCTCGTGGTAATTTGCTGTCTTACTTGACCTGCCTTTTCATTTTGTACAGTAAATTTGCACTGTTAAATAGTGCTTCTGCTGCCTTGTGGAAGCTGTTCTCCAGGCAGACTTTGTGTCTGATGCACTACATGCATCTGCTTTGTGTTCATATATGCCTAAGGCTTAAAGAGAGAGTCTTTGTCACCACCAGGCTAAAACTGGCATATGGCTGTTATGGGGGAGCTGTCACACCTCTGAGTGTCTGACTCTTGTTGTTCAGATGAAGTTCCAAAAACACTGCTTCTGTGAACAAAGACCTGTCCCTAATTGCATAGCAGAAAATAAAGTCAAATACAAGATCTTCTGCTCTCTGCCCATATAAGTGTGGTTGTATACACCTAAAATAATGTCTGATGCTAACTTTTGTGTGCTTTTATTATAGGAGGTAAATAGACATTCACAAAACTGGTAATTTTTTAAAAATTTCCTTTGCTACAAAAAATCTCTTAAGTCAAAAAAGGATCTGAATAAGCACAATTGAAGAGCTGAGACAAAGTGGTAGATTCCGTTTTAAAGGATTTATTTACGTGAGGGGACAGAGCTATCAAAAACTTTGGCTCATGTTGTGCCCTCAGTTTTTAAGCAGAAATGTCCTTTGAAATCAAGGATGTTGTGTCACCTGGGTTTTGATCAATGCGTAACAAATTATTGCATTTAAAAGAAAATTCACATTGATAGCTATACTGACATCTGTCCAGATGGAATAATTCCTTTATAATTTGCATTCCTTATTCTTTGTCAGGTTGGGCTGGGGTGGCTGAGGGGTCCAGGATGCTGAGATGCTGGAGAGGGGGAACTAATCCAGGCACTGAAAAAGGCAAGGTGCTGCTGGTGAAACCTCATGTGAGAGACACAGATCTGAGTGCTATGTTGGTCTGACGTGTACAGATTTACAGTCATTACTGTCAAAACAAAAGTCAGCATCTCACAGGGAGGGAAAAAAGCCAAACAGCTTCCATAAACATTAAAGTAAACGTCAAGTATTTCACCTCATTAGTTCTCATTAGGATTAGGGAGGCAGGGAGCACATCAATCGAACTGAATAATTATGGCATAATTAATCTTTTTGACAATATGTGCTTCTCCATCAGGCAAGGACCACTGAGAAGAGGCAGGCTCAGCTTGTAACTCCAGCCTACTGGTTTTTTTTTATTTCTATGGGTATGTTTTCAAACACTGATTGTGGACTGAACCTGAAAGTTGGTGGCATGTTTGTAAATTGGAGAATTAAAGTGGGTAAAGTCTTTAAGAGGGAATAGTTTAATCCTGTACTGTACAAAAGCAAAACAAAATCCTTGATTTCAGTGCTTGCGCTTTACTTTTCAGGGATCTTTTTTAATGCATAAATGACCATAGTTGTAACAGGTCCCAAGTGGTAGTATTGAACTGAGTCCACAGAATTTGCTCACGCATCTCTCCAGGTCTGTAGCATCCCTGCATTTCCTCTCAAAGCTCATAACAGATTGCTGTGCCAGTCTGGATAGGACTCTGTATGGCAAATGCCAGTGAGAACTTGAGTTTAGTAAAAATTAGGATTTGGACCAATGCTTCCAGAGTTTAACCTAATGTACCTGTAAGCTCCCCAGAGATTTGTGTGGCTTACAAATGCCATGTACGTGACCACAGTAGGACATGTTGTGACTTAGATTCATGTTTGCTCCTGTGGAGCGTACCAAAACCAGCAATGCCATTTTGCTCAAGTGTTTTAGCGGTCAGGGTTGCAGCCTTGTTCCAGTGGGAGACAGATTTATCAAAGGAGAAAAGGCTTCCTACCACATGCAGCAGCCGTGATTCTTTGCTGCTTTTTAGTAGTTTCTGTGACTAGCTTCTAAAAATTTAATTAACAAAGTAAGTTTTATTTGAAATCTTTGCTTTCTGAGATTCTGATGTTGTTTGAGGGAAGAAGAGCATTTGAATGGCCTGTAGGATGAGGCCATTTGCATTCCAGATTGGTTTTGTGTGAACATGGTCCATGGTTGCCAGAGAGGGATAGTGCAGGTTCCTAAGCACCTGCTTACCTGATGCTGTGACACTCTTAGCAGCAGCTGAGGTTTCTGTTTGCATATTCCTAAAAAAACCAGTAGCTCCTAATGTATTTTGTAATGAAAGTTCTACTTTGAAATAGCTTTTTCCAGGCTGGCAAAACCTCTGAGGCAAAGGGCCCTTTTTTGTACTATTTGTTTGCACAGTGAATTATCTTGAAAGATAAACGAGATATTAAAACTAGCTAATGGCAATGCAATGCTCTTCTGAAATAAAGTATATATTCAGTATGTATCTGGAATAACAAGTTATTTGCATGGGTTTAATATCCCTGTGGATCAGAACCTTGTGATACTTTGGGACTCCCATTTTTTTATTGGTGCTTATAGAAGTTCCTCAAGAGGAAGACAGATGAGGTCCCGGCTGAACCTACATTTTACGCTATGGGCATCTGTAACTACAGCCATAATGCTAGTAGCAATTTGGAGAGCATAGCATGTCTCAAATTGGAACGAAGAAGCTGAAAGCCAGGAAATAAATCTGGGACAAAAGTCCCTGATGGATTTTTTTTTTTTTTTTTTTACTAGGCACTTAGTAGACCCTGAGGTCTGTTGAGATCTGTGATGAGAGAGATTGACAGTTGAAACATGAAGCAAAACTATCAAAATCATACAAGATTTTTGAACTTACATGCCACCATTATCCAGCATTATTGCCTGGAGTCAAGGAAGTTCCTCCTTGGGGAGTTATTTGCTTGAACGAAAGACTCGCCAGTTTCAGAAAGAATAATGTGAAGCCACTTGTAATGGAGGAGATCAGATTTCTGATTTATTGGTGGTTAGAAGGGAAAAAGCATTTAAAAACAAAAGAGAGGAAAAAATTTTTTTGAGTGGGAGGAGGACATGTTACCTACAAAGGATCTCAATAGAAAATCCTGCTGTTTTAAACATGTTGATGAAGCAAAAAGGACAGTTAAAATCCATACTCATGAATGATGGGCCTTATCCTACATACAAAGGTATTTTCTTCAAGTGTGATATAGTTCTGCTTTTCATTTTCCATAATTAGAAGTTTCTGATTAAAATTTGAGATACTTCGGGCTCATGTTTGTCAGGACCTCGTTTTCAATGTTGAGTTTTTTCTCTAAGATAAAAGCAGCCATAATCCAGCAAAATTCTCAACTTGCCAAAATTTACACAAGCACACACCATGTGTTTGTGTGTTCCATAGTCCCAACATATTGTATTTTCATGTTTTTCCATCTTTGCAAGTATTTCCTTATGGCCTCGTCAAATGGCTGGGTGGCTTGAGTAAGTGCATCCAGCTCCATAGGCTGTTTGCTGCAGTGATCAGCAGGACTGAGCTTATGGACTCATGGACTGAGCTTAACCATTAGGTTTCGGGCCAACATAGGTGTCTTTGAAGAGAATTTCAGTTGTTTATGCATTTCTTCTCAGAGAAAAATGTCTCTTGACACACAGGATGAGTTATTTAACCTGTATATTGAGTAGGGTTTTTTGGAAGAACATTTTTTGTTACCTTTTGTATGGAAAATTATGTAGAACTTTGGGGCAGCTTCAGGGTCACAGACCATGAACTGCTCAGAGGCAGCTGTGCAGGGCATGAGGGGTTTCTGCTTTATGCTAAAGAAATAAAGTCATGTTTGGGAGGCTTTGCATGTTCGGGAATGTGTTCAGCTGTAGTAAAAGTACTTCCTCTAGAGGCTCATACTGGTTTCCAGAGAGGGAAATCAGTAATTTCTGTAAGCAGCCAATCTTAATTTAAACACATGTAGTTTTCACAGGACTAATTGACGTATTGAACTTGTTTTGCTGAAGCATATGCAACGGATTAAAGTCAGCAAACATTTTTCAAACACGAAGGACAAAAAGCAAACTATACACAAGCATAATTCTACTGTATAACTGGAGATGATAATAAGTTTCACCATACCTTGCCACTATGACAGCAACACAATTTAGAGACCATGACAAGTAATTTGTAACAGAAATCACTACCACTAAGCAAGGCAAACTCAGCTTGGATAATAATGTGTTCAGGGGCTACTACCTCGTTTTCTGCTGTGGTCTGTGAATGAGCAGGCTTGGGATGTAGATGTTGCTTGAGGGATTTATGCACATCTGCTTCTGTCCCTTCTGCAGTGCGTGCCAATATCCCTCTATTGTGCTGTATGTGATGTTTTTGACTGACATGGCATACTGTGGTTTTAAGTCAGAGTGGGAGGGTCTTCCCTAGCTTTCCTACATATCCTCTGTACTACTGATCTACTACTCTAAATTGATATAATTTACTGCTAGAGTTTCATCACTGAGAAAACCCCACTTTTCAGATTCATGTAAAGGCTCCCATGAAGGCTGGGGAGCTGGAGAGAAAGAAGAGTGCTGACATGTTGATTTTTGAATGCATGTTGTTAATAAAGCCAGCTGCATTGCTCTAGCAGCCATGTGGCTAACACAAAGTTTGCCTGGCATCACATGGTAAAAGTGCTTTTCATGATAAATTTGCTCTGCTACCCTCAGCACTTTTTAGACTCTGAGGTATGCTTCCATCTCTGACAAAATTGAAATTCAGTGCCATTGGAGTTGTTCTATGCCTGGAGAAGAGTGACTGAAAGGAATGGATTTATGATTTCCTAACTGTGTTAAGAAAGGAAAGTATCAGACTATGAAACAGCAGCAGTAAATTTCCCATGTTCCCAAAATATTTATTAAGTGGATATCTAACACCTTCAACCAGAAATACGGCAGTATAGCATGAAATTATTTGAGATAAAGCATGCTGGCCTAATGCAGTCTCTTGTGAAATACCACATAATAGAGTCAAGCGATGTTTAAATACAAATAAAACAAATGGCCCCTAGTGCAAAGGGCAGGGTTTCTTATAGGAAGTGTAGTATAGCCAATGTACATTGTGGACACTAAGATTTGCTCTGAAATAAGGTACAAATATCTGTCCACCCAAACAGCAGCTACGCACCTGATGTTCTCAGAATGTGAATGGCAAAGTAGGCATATCCACCGTGTGAACAAAATTACTTCACATTAATTAATCTGCTTTAAATAATGTCATATATCTATTTAGTCCTTAATGATCACATTTTCTTGCTTATTTTTTCACAACTATCTTTAAATGCTTGTTTGAAATAACAATGGGTATGTATTCAGGTGTGCTGGATTTGTCTGTGGTAGAGTTGATTTTCTTTGTGGTGGTTACTATAGGGCTGTGTTTTGGATTTGCGCTGAACACAGGGTTATAGTGAAGAGATGTTTTTGTTATTGCTGAGGAGGGCTTACATAGAGCCAAGGACATTTCTGCTGTTCGTATGACCGGGATGGTGGGGAGACTGGGGATGGGTGCAAGGTTGGGAGGAGACACAGCAGGGACAGCTGACCCCGACAGGCCAGAGGGATATTCCAGACCATGTGACATCATGCTCAGTATATAAACTGGGGGGAGTAGGAGGAAGTAGGGAAAACATTTGGAGTGATGGTGTTTGTGTTCCCAAGTCACCGCTACGTGTGAGTAGTAAATGAATTCCTTGTTTTTGTTTGCTTGTGCGTGCAGCTTTTTCTTTCCCTTTTAAGCTGTCGTTATCTCAGCCCATGAGTTTTCTGTCTTTTGCTCTCCTGATTCTCTCCCCAGTCCTGCTGGTGGGGGAGTGAGCGAGCAGCTGCGTGGAGCTGAGTTGCTGGCTGGGGTCAAACCACAGTTCAACCACGTCAGGTTTCTCTTTTTTTCACACTGTTCTCAACTCTTGGCTTGCTGCTTAATTGCCTACACGCATGTATGTGCCTGTATTCCTTTAGCATCGTGAAGACACTGGGTGATCTGAACAAGTTATGATGCAGCCAGGACCAAAACAATAATGGCTGTGTTTAAATAGTGAAAGGGCCTAAAGGCTAAAGTCGCAGCTGGTTTTATGTTTAACACTGGCTTAGTATTATCATTTGGCATGAGGAGATGACTCTAGGAAGAGCTCTGCTGCCTCCCCAGCCAGGTGTCCCTCTCATACAGGTACCATCCCCCGCTGAGAGGAGAGCAGAATAGAAATAAGGCCGTAGCTCCGTATAGAAGTATTTGCAGAGGGAATTTCCTGGGCTAAGGAGAATAGGTGTTGACCAAATGAAGGCAATTTTATGACCCCTTTCATGCCACTTAGTTTCTAAATAAATACATTGCTGGGCAATCTTGTCTGGGAAAGAACAATAGTAAATTATTAAAGCCAAAAGATAAAGAATAAACCGAGTTGTTGAGCTCTCCACATTTTACATTGTCTGCATATAAGTGAGTTACATTTGCAAGGGTAATAAATACAGAGCATATCACTGATAGGCAAGTCTAATTAATTAAATTCAACCAAATAAACAGACCAAAGTATGAGACTCTGTTATATCCACCAAAATTCCACTTTTTCAAAACTTCACACAAATGCTGTCTGGCATCATTCCGGCAAATCTGAAGTGTTCTGGACTACATAATTTATCAGGGAAAACAATTACCTTAATCTTCTGTGATTTAACTTTGTAGTGTGAATAACCAACTTTTATATCTTTGTTTATCCTAAAATACAACTGAGTATCATTGCTTTAAAGGGCAAGAGCATTGAATCTCTTCTACTTCAGGGACAAAGTATTGGCTTCTGTCAACTGTTGTACTCTGATAACTCCTTTGCAAAGACCTCCTTTTTCCAAAAAGTGCTTTATTATATATCTGCTTGGAAACAGGTATTTTGAACTCAATTATGTAAGTGATCTGTAACTATGAAGGCTCAGCTGTTTAAAAAAACAAAAAGACAGTGAACCAGCTGAAGGCTGTTTACTTTCTAGGATATAGAGAGGTGTTTTAACTTTATTTTCTCTAGCTTTCAATTAGCAGTGTAGCTAAGTGTCAGTTCTGGTGTGAAGGAGTTACTTGACTCACATGTCTGTGTCTGTGGTTTTTCACTCCATGCTTCTATTACACTCTACATAGAAAAATCTTTAATGAACTCTCTCAACTGTGTATCTGTCAGTTTAGAGAATACTTGTAGCTTCCTAAGCAGTGTTGTGGGATGCACCCATTGTTTAATCCATGTGAATTTAATGTGTGGTGTTCTTCATTTGCACTGTGGTTTTGCACAGGGAACAACAAACCCAGCGTATCCAACAGTGTTAGGGTGACAAACTCACCCTAACTCACCCTCAGGGTGACTTCGCTGCAGTCCCTGAGCAGCGAAGAGGTACCCGAAGATGTTCAGGAGCTATTCCACAGCTGGGAGGGGCTGTGCAAACAGAACTCGTGCTTTCTGCAGCATGTGAGCAGTGTCAGTCTCGTTACTGATCGCAGGTGTGTGGGTGGAGGGGGAAGCTAAGGAATTTATGCCTATAGCTTGCCTCCTCTTTTTGGCCTGTAGCATTCCAGCAAAGAGTAAGGTTTATGTGATGCAGATGTAAAAATGGTCTTGGCTCTGCCCTTGAGCAGGGTTTGGTTTGGGCATGGGCTTCTGTGTAACCCAGGCAATTTGTTAAGCCTGTGTTTTACAAGATTTAAGGGACTTAGCCTCAAAGAATGCCTCCAACTTTATCCTTATGGTTTCTAATCTAAAGCTACTTTTTTATTTTATTTCTTTTGTCACTTATAAATGTACCTTCAGTCTCTTATTCTTTCTCTCTCCTATCTAATTATATTTTTTAAAAGGTGCAGTTTTCTGCAGATTTTGAGAGGCATCAGCAGCTCCCTTTCTTTTGGCATCCTAAATAAGATGAGCACTCACTGATAGCAGTATAGCAGTGGGAGGTTAACAATCACCCGCTTTAATCAAAAAGCTTTACATTTCAAATGTAATCTAGATCTAGGCTGGGAAAAGCTTTCAAAAAGCTGTGCTGTTGAACTAAATGGCTTCAGCTTAGATGTTATAATTGACTATTTTGGGTTATATCATAATTCATTTCTATAGATGCTTTTGATCAAATGAAAAAATATATTTAAAACAACTGCAGTAATTAAGATTAAATACCATACTTTTATTGTATTTTTAAATTCTAATAAGCTATTACATTTTTTGAGTCACTTTTAGTCTTACTATAGTACCTCCATTTTTAACCACATCTCTTCAGAAAATATACAGGTAGCACTTTTTAGAATAGAACCCATTTTATTTCTGTTGTTTCAGAATTTGCAAAATATCATATTTTTGTTGCCTTTTTAACACCTTGGATTTATAATGGTTCTGTGAGCTTGAAATGAAGACAAATGGAAGACTAAAAAAACCCAACGGAAAAATTTGTTAAAAGTTTGTGCTTGGCTTACACTTCACTATCTCCTACGGCTTGTGGACCAATGCCTGTGACTGCTGGAGCAGGCATGGATTTTGCTACAGACACTGGAAGGGATAGACAGAGTACTCATAGCTCTGCTCAGACCCTAGTATTTTCAAATTGCATTACTCTGTTCCTCACAAAAGGTTTCTTCCACAATTTGGCTTTCCAGCAGGTGATTTGGTCAGTGTCTACAAATAAAAAGTGCATTTTGCTTTGAAAATTAGGACTAACTCTCAGGAGGCAAGTACTGGCTTCATGCCACTAGGAATTGACTTAGAAGGATTTAGTAAATTCATCCATGCAACTCTGTTTTAATTGCTCCTGTATTGCTAGGAGTAATATTTTACTGACAAATATTCAAGTGCCACGATTTAACCTCTATGACTTCCCTTGCTAGAATGGTCTGTGTGTAAATCATGTTCTCTGCCTGACAAAGCAAAGACCACTCTGTAAGCCTCCCTCATCCTTCTCTTCTCCTTAAAATGCTTTTAGAACAACAACCAAAAAAAGGTATGTTCCATAACGGGAGCAGGTTCCATGTTACACTCTTTCCTGTTCATCTCATCCTGTTCTTTACTTGTCCCGAGGCTATTAAGGAGTCAGTGAGCATCCTTTGGGATGAACAGAGTAGCAGGACATGCCATTGCTATGAGGACTCTGCTCCATTCATGCTGTTAACAAAAGCAAGTACTGAAGGAATGTATCTCTCATCCATATTGTGGCACTGGGATAGTTGCATCAGTATCGTGGTCTTGGTGGTTTAATGTTGATAGCCATCAGGGATTGTCTCTGGGTGAGAGAGGTATTGTTCAAAACAAAAATTAATTAGGTTAATTTTGGTTTGGATTAAATGCTTAAGGCAAAAGGGCTCCTCTACTCTGGATAATTTTGCCATTGATATATCACCTTTGTGATTACTCTGATGACACTTACTTTGTGTGGCTTCATTACATTTTCCTGTAGGTTTGACTTGTCTACTAGCACCAATGTTAGGGTCGGGGGGACGGGGGAGGGTTCAGTTAATGTAAAGTATTCCCTTTTTTCTCCCCTTATTCCTAAACCAGCCTTTAGGAAGGATGCCAGATACCTTGTTTTTCTGATTAATTCCCTTTCAGAAACCCATGCTGACTACTCCCAATTACTTTCTTGGTCTTTTATGTTTAAAAATAGTTTGCAGGATTATATGCCTCATCAGAGACTGAGTTGTGGTTGACCACCCTATAGTTCCTCAGATCCTTCTCCTTGCCCTTCTTCAAGGAGTGACATTTGATTTCTTCCTGTCCATGGGAGCTTCCTCTGATCACCATGACCTTTGAAAGATAATTGAAAGTGCCATTGTAATGACACCAGCCAGCACCTTTAGCACTCGGGGATGCATCTCATCCCAAATACCTCCTCACCTTTTCCCATTTCTATCTATAGCTAGCAAGTAACACTAATTAATTAAATATATAGTTATATCAAAATGGCAACTATTTCACAGCCATCTTTTTCCCCTTAAAAACATAGTTACCTTGCTCTGCTTATATATTGAGCTCTTGCCAAATGGTACTTTACAGGTGCAGAGTTTAAAATCTTTGACAAATATAACCGAAAAAGTCAACTATTTCTCTTACAGCAAGGAGGGAGGGAAGTTTGCATTTCTAATTTTATGGTGATAATTATCCTACTGTCATTATTCTGTCTCATGCTTCAGCACAGATTTATAAAGCTGATATCATATGCCTCCTAGGCTGGCTCTCTGAGAAGCAGATAAAATTCTGTCTTTTTACAAGCCTGCAGGGAAGAACTAATTCAACCAGGTTAGTCATGATTTATGAGCATTTATCCTAATCAGCTTTTCTGACAAGCCTCCCATTGGGATACCACTAGGTTTGAAGCAGACACAAAAATCTAGTTTCATTTCTCGTTCTGAGATGTGCAGAACTTTTCAATTCAGAGACTTCCATCTAAACACTTGGTAAAACTGACTTGAATCGTAACTGCTTTGGAAAGTTTCTATTTCTAACCTATTTTTAACAGCTTCCCAGGGCCACTGAGTGTAGTGTATAGCCCATCTGTGCTTAGTGTTAGAGGTGGTGCTTCACATTTTTAATGAATATCAATCTTAATGTTTATTATCATTCCAAAATCACCCTTTTGGGGTAATTAACTCCTTGAAATGTAAGGAAATGGAAGCAAGGAAATTAAATATTCTCACAAACAAGAGATTAAAAAACCAGAATTTGGGGCTGCCCAATCTTATTCTTTTCCCCATTTTCCTTCAAGCAATGGATTTTTTAAAATAATGTAAAAAAAAACAAAACATCATTGCACACTGAACAGTTGCTTACTTTGGGGGACACTTGGCACCTGTTTCACAGATGGAGAAGTATGTGAAAGGCTTCTATGATGTTCTGAATAATGATTTTCCAGCTGGACCTAGTGATGCTTTTATTGTCTCGTGTCCACGGGGGATGTTATCTTCTGTGACATTTTTTCTGGTTGCTCCCTCCAAGAGTGACATTTAGAAGGAGGTAAATGTTCATTAGATGGAAGATGTAATTCTGGTGTGCTTAAGTGCCTACATATCTTCTGAGAGCTCTGGACCTTATTTTTTGGGGAGGGTGATGAGGTACAGAGCAAATTTAATGAATAGTCTTACCACTGCCTCTTAATGCTTCAATATGCGTTTTCTCTCATATACTTTTTTTTTAGGATTTAGCTTTTAATATTCACTGTGGCAAGCACTGTAAAAAAAGAAAAAAAACAAAACTGGAGGTGATTACAAAATTCACATATAAATTGGGAGGGCATGAGGAAGCATTGGTTACTCTGAATTAACAGACCTAGTGAGATTAAGGATTTTAGCAATATGGTTTATATTATCATTCCAACCACAGTTCTCCTCAGATGTATATGGAATGTAACCTGGCGAAGACAAGCTGAGTTTGAGGGATAATTAATTTATAGTTTTACTTTAGCTCTAAATCTCTCACGTGTGAACCATGACATTTACACGAACGTGAAATGATGGTTCATGTCAGGTGCAAAGAGCATTGTTAATATTCTGGAGAATGGTGGGGACTCTCTGGTGTCAGAGTTATGTGAGCCTTACAAATACGGCTCAGTTCCAGCTGGTTTCACTGCATCTTGTGTACTGTGGTGGACAAGCTGGGACCTTCCTCTCCAAGAAAGCCTGAGGTTTTTGGGTCTTAACACCTCCTTCTGGCTGATGATGTCTGGAGTTTCAATACCAAGCAGGGTAGTTGGAATTCAGCTTTCTGGAAGGAAGTCAACCAGTGTTTCTAAGCAGCAGAAGGGATCATCCCTTTAAACCTCTGTAGCTGATGCTTGCAGCCTTAGCTGTACACTCTCCCTTAACCTGCATCTGAGAGCTTAGTTACTTAATAAAAGAAGAGATCTTAATTAATTAGCGGAAAAGCTCTTACTAGCTGGAACGGCTTTTAAAACAGCAATAATAACAGCACTTATGTGCTAGGAAAACTAGAGATTAGTAAATTCCTATAGCCAAATGAATTAAAAGTAAAAAGAATAATGAAGTATGTTTAGCTACATTTGCAGAAAGTGTATAGGTTCACTGAAAGTCATGTCCTTCATCTAGATTTACTGCCAGAAGGTTTGTTAGTATTATCAGAGTCCTCCACACACACGGTTTTTCACCTCTTCATTTGCAGTTCTTATCCTTTGATGGTATTTTTATTTTCAAAAAAAGCATAGCTGCTTTTTGGTGGGAGAGTATACACTTTAAAAAATGTTTCAGAGGGACTCATGATTCCCACTCACCACTCAGGCAAGGTTGAAATACTTGAATTGATATCTACTTTTTGAGTAAAATATGTTTGGTTTCCTGAGTATGGTGATAAAAGCATTCCAAGTTTTTTATAGCTTATGCAGGTGTAGAGAGCTTTCCTTCTGAAAACCACATTTTGCTGTAAAAAGAGAGAGAGAATTAGTCCACAATCTAAGTCCACTTTCAGAGTGTGGGCTTATTTCAATAGTGCTTTTGTGTATGAAATTTTCATTTATATTTAGAATTACATCTGCCCACCCCTACTTATTGTTATACAAATAATTGGTGACTTGTGAAAAATGAAGTATTTTACCTTGTAAGCCTTATAAGCAAATACCTTTTACTGGACAAAGCTGATGTTTTTCCCTGATGGAAAACCTTTTTCTCCACTGTTCTTTGTAGCTAGAAGCATTGCTTTTAACAGGTAACAAAGGAGCATGCCACAGTCCAAAGGCTGCCTTGGAGCAATCTAAATATTCATTTGTAGGAAGAAAGAAAGGAAATTAGACATTGGCAGGTATTCAGAATATATCTAGTGCCCCTAAGCATAAATTTACAACTCAAGAAAAATTAGTGTCTGATATTATAAAAATATTGATGTCAATTTTTAATATCCTAAAGTTCAGGGATGTTCAACTCCAGAGTTGTGGCTCAGCCCATCAAAAAGAAATGAATCATCTGGAAACTGTGGTGACAGATTCATGCTCGGAATCTTTATACCACAGTTGTGATTGATACATGAATGTAGACAGATCTGTTTGTAGAGTTGCCAGTGCTGTTTCTCTGTCCTCAGTTTTGTGTTTGTGTTCGCTATTACAGAGCATAAGGTGTATTCCCAAGCACACAATGACCTCCTGTTGGCAGATTTATCTGAGAAATTGGCTACAGATTATTAGCTCTCTTAACAACACCTTTTATTCTCGATTGGTAGTTTTTTAAAATTGTTCTGATGGAAGCCTGCACCCAGCTAGCAATAAACAAATCACTTGCAGAGCACATAACCGAAGTGTGTTAAAAAAACCCAACGAATTTTTCATGTGTGTAGTGAAGTAGCCAACTCATGTCATTCTAGGCAGCAGAGCAATCCCACCTGGCACACTGCCACAGCTCCAAACTTTCTCCATCAAAAGCTGCCATGAGGGCATGCACTGATAGACATGGAATTACGTGCTTTGGATGAAATCCTGCTTCTGGTGGAGTCAGTGGCAAAATTCCCATTGATTTCTCTGGAAAGCAGTAACCTTGTTTCATACACCCAGCCTATTTTATGTGTGAATATCCTGAATTACATTATGCCAATGTTTTACCTGAGCACACACTCATGGCAGCTGCAGGGGCTGTTTCAAGACTGCAAAGATAGGAGGGGGGAATTGAACAATTGCACTTTAGAGGTTTGCTGTGGAACTCGAGCTGAGTAAATCTGATCAGGTCCCAAAGTGGGTTTTGCTTGCAGAGGATGAAAAGGTTCTTGGGTTGCTTGACCCAAAAATCACTGAAGGCTTTTGATCTTCACATCAGCCCTTAATAACCCACGGATGTGGTATTTTGTGCATCTATGATCTTTAGAAGTCTCCAGCATGCAAGTTGAATTCTCTGCAAAAGCTGTTGGAGAAATACTGCGTTAAATTGTATGCAGTGGTTTCATAATTATGAAATCGTACTATGAAATAAAATAAAATGAGATCTTTCTCATGTGTACAGGGAAAATTGTTTATCACTTGTTGCTGCAAATGTCTTACCCAAGGAATGCCTCATGTTTAAAACCATAGTCCTAGCTTCCCTTTTTTTAGGGGTTTAAATGAATTTTGAGATGAAAAGCTGTTTTCTAGTGTGATGTAGAAACAATGCTACACTTTACTATTGATTGTTTAGAAAATGTCACTGGGACATTATTATTCATTTTGACTAGAGAAACACAATCAAATAAAATTTAATGCCCTCTAGGTGATTATAAGGAGGGTGCTTTTGGTGAAGATTCAAGTGTGCTGGCCAAGTTGTGATTTAGGGTAGTGTTAATATCATAAAGATTTTGTTATGTGTTAATATGGTACTGACATAGCAGGAGTCTGGCTAAAATGTGGCTGTGGCATGGAGGAGGCAGAATTTGTCAAAACCTGGCACAATGCCTCACAATGAAATGATTTTTCTCCCTCTTTTCTTCTATTGCTTAGACAATGAAGTTGCTCTGAAAAGTTACTCCCTAAAAATGGCTCCCTGTATTTGTAGTCTCTCAAAAAACACCACGTCAGGTCAGCTTGTACACTACGGGTCCTGCAAATTCAGCTGGGAATTTGCCAGATCAACAGACTTATACTGACTTGGGCAGTAGCCCAAAAATTAAGATTTTGGGGTCTGTTTGTGCTAACATCCTATTTCCATTGATGCTCAAACTAGAACAGGCTCAAGGTTTGTTCACTGCTGCCAGGACCACTTAGAGACATTTGCTTCACCCACTTAAAAATAGATTCAAATCTTGTCCAACCTGAAAAGGAGTTGAATTTTAGCTGCATGGTTTCATGCTGATATTGGAGAATAAATGTCTCAACAAGGGGTTGAAGGTCAGTGAGTTTACCAACACTTTAGCTTTCCAGGGGGCATTGTTACCCATGTTGATTTATCTTGGTCGAGCCTTGATCTGAATTACTCCTCTATTCTTTAGAAAAAGGCTCCTGCCCTGGAAGTAGAGCTGTCTGTACAGAAAATAGTCCCAATGTAATGTCGTGGTCTTCTCTGGATTTATATCCTGGAGTGAGCCCACAGGAATGAGTTCCTTAGTATGATAAGCACTGCAGGCAATAAAAGGTGTGTACAGGGAGACACACAAAAAGTCTACAGCTTTATGAGCAACTCCAATAGTAATATTTCTCTAACCCAGAGAAATGAATTGAAGGCTATCAGGAGCACAGAGGGACATTTGCAAGGGCAGAAAACAGAAAGACAAACAATCCAACTAAGGCTTTTGATCTATGAAAAGAAGAAAAGTCTCATGAAGGGCAGGTGAACAAAACATATTTTGTGCTTCCTTTCCTTTTAGCATTGAAAAGCAAGGAATGGATGCCTGACAGGTGTTTTCTTTATAATGAAATGCATTTATAATTTTCTTTATAATGAAATGCATCACAAAATACTTTAAATACTGCTTCAATTAAAATACTACTGGTTTTCTTTATTTTATCATAAGATAAATATGATTTATTTTATCACTGCCCCCACTCCCCCCCTAGAAGTTAGATTTATATGAATTGAGCTGCACAATTAATTGTAACAATCAAAAATAAATAGTAAAACCAAAATGGGATATGAATGTATAATGCTGTTCAGTAAATACACTAAACAGGGAAGCTGTCCTCTTTTTGGATGCCAGTTTTGGACGCCTGGTAGCTATAGCGTGCATTTCTTACAAAATGCTATGGAGTGCTAGGCATAAAGTAAAAAGTATAAGTGACCTAGCTGTTAAGTTCTGGTGTGATATCAGTGGTGATCTGTGAACAGTGTTTCATTCAAAATGAACATTGACTGAAAATAAAATATGGTCTATAATGTAAAAATATTAATGCTAAAACTGGTAGAAAGTCTGGAATTATTGCCACCTCAGTTCATAATGTTTTTAGATAGAGTGTTGATCATGTTTACTGCAGAGAGGTTATTTTGTTATTGTCCTTCTCTAACACTCCTGGCCTATGTCAGATTTTTAAAAAAAAACAACAAACCAACAAAAAAACCCCAAACCAAAAAAGCCTCAGAACAAATCTTTTTATAAAAGAAGTGTCTCCAAAATGGGAGCTTCTATAAAAAATGAAATATACCAAAGTGCCTCATATGTTGTAGTTTGAATTATTGTGGACTTACTGAAGAGAAACATAATTAAAAGAGAAACTTCCTGAACACAACACCTCATTTCTTCTATTAGCAATAATTATTCATCTTCATCTAAATCATCTTTACTTCATTTATAAATAATCAAGGTTATGATGTGCTGAAAAGAACAAGAAAAATGTCGAGTTTGGCATCCCAATTCATTTAATTCATTCAAATGAGGAACTACAAAGACCTCTTTTCAGCTGTAGAAGATGAATAATGTAAAGATAAAATCAGAAATAACAATCCTGCAGTTTTACTAGGTAAATGAGGCTAAATTGAGCAATGGTCTTTTTTTCCTCAGTTTGTCACAAACTCTCAGTATTGCTTAAACAGAGGGAACATTGAGCATTGTTTTCTCACTTCTTCAGAGATGTACATGGAAATATATCCTGGATAAGGGCTAGAATGGTGCACTCCAAAGTACACTCCCATCTCTCGGGATGTGGAAGAAAATATTTTATGTTCCATTAGTAAAATATTTTTTTAAATAGTGCTTATTTCACCTTTATCCCGTTCACTTTTCATTTCCTTTTAATGTATGTTTTTATAATGTAAATAATGTTACTAAAGTAGCACATATATATTATTTATGAATATAAATATATGGGGTGCATATTCAAAAAAAGTTTACTGATAGCAGTGTGAGATTAAAAACCATTGAGCGGGAGAGCAATTATCCACATGACAGATCCACACTAGATATAATTTGTGATCATACAATTGTCTGGTGATATTGATCATGCATGGTTGCATGAGGAACAGGTGCAAATGGAATTAAATCAGAGTCAGTGCCCGAAGAGTTTACAGAAAGGCTCCTGTTCCTTTTTAGAAGATAAGGCTAAAGATGTTAGAAAGGTGATACAAAGGTTAGACTGCAAGAAAGTGATTTTCAACTCAGAAAAATGAAGCAAAACAGTTTTAGGAAAAATAATCCAAATAATCAACAATGACCCAAGAAATCTGTAAAGCAGTTGTGCAGATGGGGAGTTATTAGATAAGGGAGGGGGAACTGAAATTTGAAACAAAGCAGCAGATTTGGTCAGATTTTGAGTAGTTCTGTGGATACATGCATTATGGAATAGGAATTAATCATTTATGTTGACTTGGCTCCAGTATGGCTCTCTGGAAAATTGCATTTTTTCCAGGGCATTGCTGTATCAGAAAACTATGAACACCAAAATGGAAGGAGTTTGGGACCAGTAAACTACTATGAGAAAGATCACAGTTATGGGATTATAGAAATTAAAAGATTTATGAAAATGCACTTGTCTTGCAAAAAAAAAAAAAAAAGCAGAAGCAGACAAAGGAGAATAGGGTGAGGTAATATGGCTTAAAACATTCTGAGTGTCTCAGTGAAGAGCATAAGAAATGAGAGAACTGTCAAGTAAAGAAAAATAATTATGGCTTCTATATAAAATTGTCAATGACAACATGATGATGATCAATTACTTAAATTTTCATAAGGTTCCTGGTAGTATGTGTGTTCCAAGAACATGCAAAGACATTTCAGAGTTTGATGTTTCAAAGATGGACAATAGATGAAATAGCGCAAGTTTCTGAGATCAATAGGAGTCTGAATACACCACAGAGGTTTAAATTAGTTATGATGTCTGGCCTCCTCCCAAGCCCTTTCAAAGTTGTTAAGTTCTTGGATTTCTATCACTTTATGGAAAAGTCCATAAAAGAAAAAAAGTGAAGAGAGACCTGTCTTGGCACTAGATTGTTTTATATTCTTGATTATGGTGTTAGGAGGAAATACAAGACAAATACACTGAAGTTATTTAGCTGATGGCTCCATGCCATGCAAGGATGACAAAAGCACTCAGCCCATTCTTAGGGGTGTGCAGACACACTGGGGTGGTGGGTTATGGCAATCGGGGGATACTGAGACTGCCTGGAAACCCTTCTGTACAGTGAAGAAAGAGGTGGTCATCTAGGGACTTGCTAGGAATAAGGTGAGACACCTGTGTAATTGTTTGGTAGGATCAGGACAATCATTTTTTCATAGGGATTTGTTTCCCAGATCAGATTCAAGGTCACTTTTTATTAAAGTCAATGTTTTTTCTTTCCTTGCCCTCAAGAAATTCACTGCTGTTTTCAAAAGAGCAGTTGAGTCCTGATGTATTTTTCAGCATGAAGTACAATTGATTTAAAATATAAAATGAACTACGCTAAGTGAAACATCTTTATGAAATGATGTAACCGTTTTCTAATACATTTAAGTCATTCTATTTCTGACTATTGCACGACTTACCACAGAGCTGCCCAAGAAAGTTATATGGTTTGAAGGTCTTGTGGCTTTTGCAATGTACTAGACAAATGTAGACATTAATCAAACCTCATTTGCTTCTGCCCGCAACTTCTTTTTATCCCTCTAAATAAAAACTGCCACAAACACACCACAACACAAATCAGCTTACCTTCCACAGCTCTTGTGTCCACCCACTGAAATCATTCACCAAAGTACATCTCAGAAAACTGTTACTCTAGTGCTGATCCCAAGATGCTGGTTGTCTTCTATCATTATGTTGCACATGTTGCCTGTGTCTTAATTGACTTAAAAGACTTTTTATGACATAAAATGACAAGACTAACATTGACACAGTCCTGAACTCAGAATGCAAATAGCTAACCACAAGAAATATAAGCATTAAAAAAACTTTCTGGTGTAGGCATGATCAGACAATGGAACAGGTTGCCCAGAGAGGTTATAGAGTCTACCTCCTTGGAGTTATTCAGAATCTGAGTGGACTCAGTTCTGAGCAACCTGCAGTAGAAGACCTTCATTTGAGTGAGGGTGGTTGGCCTGAATGATTTCCACATTTCCCTGCCAGCCTCAGCCCTTCTGTGATTCTGTGAAGAAGCCAAGTGTTTCTAGCAAGCACATGTTCTGTTTTAACCAGTTGTGCTATTTCTAGTTTCTGTATGGTCTCTGGTATAGGGTCTTATACCTCTCTAACTTAAATCATGGGCTTAGCGCTATCTGAAAACCTGGCTTTGTGTTGAAAATGGTGAATTTTGGTATTCACTTTCGATTACTAGTGGCAGCTAAGCAATGGTCAGAAGATGATCATATTATATACACACAGTCCCCTTATTATTGACTGGGTAGCAGATAAACATCAGTAAAGAGAACATCCTTAAGGGATATTTTGGATGAAAGAGCAGTGCAAAGACAAAGTGATACAATAAAGTGCTGACCTTTATTTCAGTATGTTAAAGGCTTTTTTGTGCCTTTCAGGATCTCAGAAAGAGTAGGAACATGAGAGCTGACAGTTGTATTTAAATGAAGTAATAATGCATGTATTTTATGAAATACAATTAAAACCAGCTTCAGATTTATTTTTTTTTCTTGCAGTGGACTGAAAAAGATGCAGATTGGCAATACTAGGAAAACTATCACTTGCCTGGGAGCACATGCTTAAACTGAATTCCCACTGCAAGTCTTCATGCAGTGTCCAAATCCTTTCTTTCCCAGTGCTCTTCAGGCAATTTCCCACGCCCACAAGCCATTCCAAAAGAAGTCCTTTTGGTATGACCCACATGCCTTCAGTCTGGATATGTAAAGGAGGTCTTCAGAATTTCAACCTGAGATGCCAAAGTCTACATTGTCACAATTAAACTGGCTGGAATTATGTTTTCTTAGAAGAGAAGGCCTTGTGCATTTCAAAGTTGTTTAAGTTCATGAGATCCTTGGATTCCTTGCAGATTTTAGAAATGTCCTCCTTTAAGGCCACAAAAGATCCAAAATCACAAAATGTACAAGTGAAAGGAACACCTCAGACTAAGTCCACAGGAGAAATACTCTACCTGACTGAGAAACCTTTGTCTCTCACTGTAACCTCAGGCCAGAATGATCAGTACACATCTCACTACCTGAGATGGATAATGCTCTACCATTTCAAAGCATGCACCTTCTCTTTCATTTTCTATTTGTAACCCCCTGCCTGTTTGCAACCAGCCTTCCCACTCTGCAGATCCAGGAGCTTTAAGATTCATTCTTTTCCTGATTCAAGGGACAGTATTCTGAGGTGATAGTAACTTCAAAGGGTAAGAATGTCAGAGTGTGAATATTGTACTTTGATTAAAAAGTAGTGAAAGCTGGATAGAGTAGAAAACCATAAATCACTGTTTACTAAGGGTCAGGTTGGCAGAACTGAATAGTTGTACGTATGCCTGGAAGCAGCTGGTGTGCCAGTCAGGAAGGAGGCATTGGCTGGCCTACTGTTATTTGAACTAGGTATTGCACATCCCAGTTTTGTCTGGCATAGGTGTCATGGAGACACACAAGATGGATACCCTGCAGCAAATGAGGGAAAGGGGAAAATGTATACACCCAGAAGCTTTATTTGTCCGATTGCATACAGAATGAATTGCCTAATGTATCTTTTTTCATTTTAATAAGTAAGGAACAATACTCCTGTTTTGCAGGCTAGAAGTTTTGGCACAGCTACATGAAGTCACCTCATCAGACTTTACTGGTTCTGGGCTACAAAGCAGGAGAGCAAACCCCAGTCTCCAGAGTCACAGATTACTGTTGGAACCACTTAATAGAGCTATAGATATTTCTGTTGGAGACAACTTCTCTGCCACAGTCTTGTATCTCAGTTGCATGGTAATTCTGTCCAGTGTTACTCAGGTCCCATGTTTGGGGGATTTCCACAGAAGTATATGCTTTTTCAGTGGTATTGTTCAGATCTGAGCTGATAGAGACCTCAAGAACATTGCTGAAAATTGTCTTTCTGAAAAGCAGTTGTTTTTGTAAATGGGAACTATTAATTCTTTCTAAAGGATCAGTTTGTCCACTTAATCTATTGCTAGTGCACTATGAATATTCCAGTGTCTGCTGTAGACGTGAGTTTGGTAACGGGCAAGGTCAGGCAGCGCTTATTACCATTAAAAACTCGTTTTGATCTGCTGATCCCCTTGATGGTGCTTTGGTTCCCATGGCACACTGGGTTTTATACTCCTTTTCAGTGTCTGGAACCAGGGGCATTTCGTTGCTCCTTTTGAAAACTAATAACAGCACTCAGAGGATGAGTTATGTGTCATGGCACACATAGATCAATCATTGCTGATTGCAATCTGAGCTGCTGTTGAACCTCACTCCATACTCCTCGTACTCTTTTAACTCTTACCAAGTCTCTGGAAAGGTAGAACTGTGAAATGGAAGGGTTTTGGGGTGGCTGCCACTCAGCTTTCTTGGCTTCTTGGCCACCTTCCAAACCAACCTTCAGGTATCCGGCGTGTCATTCCTGGTGGTCGACTAAGGAGACAGGCAGCCGAGGTTCAGATATTGAAAGGGAATCTGGTCTGTGCTGTGCTGTCAGCAGACAGTAGGGGTACAGGCTGTGGAAAGGTATAGCCACAGTATTTCCTGTTTGGTTGGTTTTGCAGGGGTTTTCCCCCGCTCTATTTTTTTTAAAAGCCATTTGCTAAGACCGACAGAGAGATATAATGATGGGACATATTTGTGAATTCTTCTGGGTTAATCAAGCATGCAAGTTAGAATGAGGGCAATATGGGCTCTGTTCCAAATTCATACATATTCAGGTGATCTCTATAGCTCGAAGAAATGTTTGAAAATGTGTTTTTAATCATGCAAATATGGTTCTGTAGTGACCATATTCATCCATAGTTTCTGTGAGCCTGAAAAGTTATCCTTTCTATATGGTTGCCAGAAATTTTTTTGTGTACTCCTAAGAGAACGGCATACTTACTATAGGATATCTGTTTGCTGTTGAGCTGACCTTACTCAGCATTACAAATCAATAAATCACACACAGACATTTCTATGTCACCTTTCTCAGGATATGAATTCTCCTTCTTGCCTGAGCATTTCTATTTTAGACCTATTTAGGTCTATTTCTATTTAGTGTAACCTACATAGGCATGTAAATGCCCCAGTCAACACCACAGTGCCTCTTCCTGAAAGACACGCGGTGCAGTCACCAATACCTGCTATTTGTGGTTTGTCCACTTGTTTTTCTGTGCTCAGGTAGATGAGGTCTGCTTGGTTTTAGCATATTCTATTAGAAAAGTAAGGTTAAAATTTAACACTGGGTGCAATATTTAAGCTTATGTCTGATGCTGTTTATTAATAATAGCATATTGATGTAATTAGCTAGATGACTTCTTGGAATATAGGTCTGTGTCTTTTTTGGTTTCTTGACAGAATGGCATACACAATTATTAATGAGAAAAATAATAAAAATCTTTATTCAGTTTCCAGCAGAGAGGAAACTTCATATTCATCTGCCATGTGAAAGCTAAATAAAAAGAAGATTTAGAGTTTAAACCTGAATTACTCTATTAGAGGGAAATCCAGTAGTGTGACTACCTTAACTGACAAGTGTGCATTTTTAAGTGATTATTTTTTTATCTATTTTTCTCTGTTTTTCTTTCTCTGAACGTCCAAATCAGTGTTTGGATTTTTTGGAAGCACTTGCAAATTGTGCCATTGTACAAAATCAAAATCAAATTATAGCTGTCATATCATTCTCATTAGTCTGTGTCCCAAAACAATTCAATATACTAATAGAAATATAGACAGCTGAAACTGATAAAGGTTTAATCTGGGTGATTTTGAATCGCTTTCCTGGCAAACAACACTGAAATAAGCCAAGACTCATTTCTTCCATATGAATGAGTATGATACTCCCTGCAGGATGGTTTTGAGTTTTGAGCAGTTCTATTCCTAATTTATATGTCATTCTCCAGAGACAAAGGTCGGGCCAAAATTGGCAATGGCCTTGTTTTAAACGGTAATGTTTCTAGTAAGCAGCCAGCCTTGCTCAGCTGACACCATCAACAGTCTTGCCAGAACCTCCAGGCTTAATAATCAGAGGAGTCACTTTAGATCCCTGGTCCAGGGGAAGGTGTCCCTGCCCATGGCAGGGTGTTGGAGCAAGATGATCTTTAAGGTCCCTTCCAACCCAAACCATTCTATGAGTCCTGCATGTATTCTGAAGTAGTATTTGCTGAGTGCTGCCTAAATGTGTCTCTGCTTAGGTTTGCTTCTATTTTTAATTCCTAGGAAGTGAATATCTGCTTTTCAGAAATATCTGACCTTAAGCTAGGTTGATGTGTGACTGAGATGCACAGATGGGTATCTGTCATAGAATTACAGCTTTCAAATGCAAGGACAAGATCTGCTTTCAGAATCAATTGATCACTGAGGTTTGTACTCCTCTGGGGTTTCTCTGGAGGGTTATATCAGTATCATAAAAATGCAGAATGCCTTTGGTGCAGATGACACCTGATTTGGAATTGCTGAAATATATGGGCAGAAAGTTCCATGGCATATTCCACACAACCATTGCATTCCTCTCAGTGAATTAAACAGAAGAATTGCTAGTTTAAATAGATTCTTAAAAAAATAAAAGTAAATTTTAAAATCCTCATACTATTTGTTGTGTCCTTAAAGGCATTTTTGTTGACTCTGAACCTCCCGTAACTCCTCTAAATCTAACCTGCCCTTCATGCTGGCAAGAGGGTTCAATTTGAAAATCTCTGCTTTTGTCAGTCTAACTGTGGAAGATTGAATTAACGACACAAGCCTAACAGAGCTTCTTGGACTGCAAAAACTAAGCCAAATACTGGTTTTATCAATTTGCTTTGGAAAATGGAAACACTAATTATTTATGGAGTTGTGCAGTATTTCATGACATGCAATTTCATTTCTGACAGATCACATAATTATATTATGGGGGATGGGATTTGCAAATGCAGGGCACTGATCTAAGCCCCTTCATACCAAAAAAGCTTGGATGATTGCTATGAATTAACTTTTTTTTTTTTCTGTTTCTGATTCCTTTTTTCATAAGTTTTAATGAATTATAGATATGTTCATGCATGTTCACAAGTGTAAAAGATTGCGTATTTTCTTCAGCCTTTTTCATTATGACTTTCATTGAAATGACCTCTATGATATAGAGTCTTGAAGGGAGTAAAACAGAACAAACTTTCTGTAGATATATTGGAACAATGAGGTCTTTGATGTCTTTACAGCTTCAACTGCGTTTTTTGTCCAGATAAAAAGCTTCAAACAACATAGAAAAAGAATCTTGTTCTGAAAGTTATTGTTTTTAATTTTTACACTTTTTTTTCCATCTCAGATATTCTGACCACCACTAAACCATGTCCCTGAGCACCACATGTACCTATCTTTTAAATACCTCCCAACCACTTCCCTGGGCCTGATAACCCTTTAGGTGAAGAGATTTTTCCTAATATCCCACCTAACCTTCCTCTAGTGCAACTTGAGGCCATTTCCTCTCATCCCATCACCTGTAGCAGGTCACTGACCATTTCCCTTTGGATTATGGGGGCTTCATTCTGCTCCCCATCTCTGTCTTCCAGTTTAGGGAGCTGGGTACGTAGACAACCACCAGTCTTACTGTTAAAAGTTGGGGCAAAGGAAACATTAAACACCTCAGCCTTACCCTCATCGTTTGTCACTGTGTTTCCCCCCATCCACTATAGGATGAAGATTCTCCTTAGCCCCCCTTTTGTTGCTAATATATTTATAGAGACATTTTCAATTGTCTCTTATGGCAGTAGCTGGATCAAGTTCTAGTTGGCCTAGAGATTGCCAGTGCTCTGCTGAACCTTATAGGAACAATTCCACATAACAAAAATTTCCCTAGATAAAATTACAGGTGGCATGTTTTAAATGACTCTTGCCTTTCTTCCATTTGTATTAAGTGTGACCTACCTTAACTTATGCTGTATCTTGTCCCAAGGTAAAACCAAACAAAATAAAAAGAGCGAGAATGTTATCTTTCTAAAGGTCATGTCTCTTATGATTAATGTGTTGTTTTGAACACAAATATCACTTAGCAATTATAATGTGAATGCAGCTACCAAATTTTTAGGAGAAAAAGGGCATGCTTATGTATTTACTTAGAGTTATGTTAGCCAAAGCCATTTGGAGAATGAATGTTTCCCCTCGGTATCCACACTTTATTCACAAATCAGACCAAAATATTATAAAGATAATGAGTTTTTTTATATTTTCACACTCCAACCTGTGATTTCCACCTGACATTTCTCATCTGCCTTAGATGAGTGACTTCTGTGCTAGCTTTTATTCCATTGTTAAAAACGTGGTTAATAATGTGGAAGGTGAAGGGGGAATGCTCACAGAATAAGGATGAAGGCAGAAGGAGCTTTGTGTCTTTGGTGATCATAATTACTTTCTTTTTTTTTTTTTTTTTTTGCACTTGTACAGCCTGAAAGTGCTGCATGGACTGCCCTGAAATGCCAACTGCCTGTCAATGTCATCCCTCAGGGGTCGAGCAAGGACTCACTGTGACAGACATCTCTGCCTTAAAGGTAATTACCCTAAACTTCGTAACACTGAATTAAGCATTGGTTATAAAGCAAGGCGCTCTAGGCCAACGTGGAATGCAAGGTTTTGCTTCATGTTTATTTTGCAGCTACTTTATTTACACTTTGACATATACCGATGACACGAATTAATCTGCTTGCTCTCTTTAGCGCATGTGAACTGCCTCTACTGATCCTAGACTGGCACAATAGCAAACTGCATTGATGTAAATGTTCCTGATATTAGCAGTCAAAGGAGCACTGGCTTGAAACTCAGGCATCATGGTTCTGTCACTGCCTCTGGGTGACCTTAGGGAAATTCCTTTTTAGCTCTCTGCTTCAGAGTCCTCTCCCCTACCTAGAAAAGAAGTCCAGTGTACCCCCAGCTGGATAGCCATAACAGAGATCCAACACATCATTTGGGGGCCTCTGATTTAAAACTAGATTTTCTTATTCCCTACTAGTTTCACCAACTATCAAAAATCTGTATTTTTTCAGTCATACATTTAAAAATCAGAATAAGCAGACTGGGGCTGGAAGGATTAATATGTTTCCTTTGATACCAGAATTCTAGTATTTAAGATTGAGCACTGCATTTTTTTTTTCAAAGACTGCATATGAAATGCTATTTGCTGACTTCTCATCTATATAATTAAAGCAAGCCCAATTATCAGAAGGATTCTTATGAGGCTTAGCTGCTCTCTTACATATTCACTGTTTTACATCCATTAAAAATTATCTTCTAACTTTCCCTTGTAGAGCAAGCATATAGAAAAGTTAGAGAAATTATCCTATTGTAAATTTATAGAGAGAAAAATAGGGTGCATTTGATTTTTTTTTTTTTCAGATTCAGTACTTATCTAAATAGCTAGGGATTTTCTAACTTGTTTTATCTGTGAACGCAACCAAACATTTCTAATCTCTATCAGATGTTGTGAAGCTATGCTTTCTTCCTCTACGCTGTTTTGAACACGTCATGGGAATGGTCTCCTTCCTTAGGACGCTTAGCAAAGGAACATAAGGGGCCTGGCCATGTACATCCAACTGCCGATTTAATTTTGAGATTGCTTTCTTATCTTAGTGGGGACTTGCATCCTCCATTTGTAGTGGGCCTTAAATGTTGTACAGCTCTCTGAGGGCAAGGATGCAGCCCATATTCTTAAGGATGCACTGTACTGGTGAGCAAAGTGCCTCTGCATGACTTCAGTGTCAGAAGTACAGCTCTCCTTCTGTTTGCTTCTGCCTTGCTGAGGCACAGGTACTGTAGGAAGCACTGAATTTGTCAGTAACACTTCTAACATGTACAAAGTAAATGACCAAAAAGCTGGCAATGCAGTCTGCTTTCATATTAAAATGGATGTGAATGGTTTCTCCTATTTTGAAAACTGATCTTCCACAATAATCAGTTTATTCACAAAGGCACTGTATTGTTATGGTGCTTTCTCAGTTGGGAATGCCCAGGATGAATTTTAAAGCAATCAGGAATACAAGGAGGACTTTAAAAGCACCAAGTAAGCTGGATAACATGGAGCTTATCTCAGCAAATGGCAGAGAAAGTGTTAACACTCTGCTATGCACTGAGTGAGAAAAGACCTCGGCCGGACCCAGTGATTGCTGAGATTGTCAGCCCAGCAGCCCTAGTGACTCAGACAATATTTGCCATATTGTAAGAAGAAACTCTCCAAATAGAAAGAATTGCTGCTATGTAAATGTGAATCTTTGGGTTGATTAGAAGAAGTGAGAAAAAGCTTTTCCTGATGCTCTTTCATAATTTGTTTCAGAGGTAATCATAGATGCATTTAGCCTTTCTGAACTCTGTCTTTGCCACTTTGCTGAGGGGTAGGTGGTTTGTTTGTTTGATAAGAGTCCTGGAAGTGCCAAAGTAGAAGAAGCTTTCAGATGTGAGCATAATTGAATTTCTGTATGGAAAGTGCCTTGACTCCTCTTTAACTCTGCATTAACTTCCTTAGACTGGAATTCCAAATTGTGGTAGAGAAAGTGACTTCATATTCTCTGTCTTGTCCTCTTACCTGCTTTGTCTGATACTATGCTGTACTGTGAGGAAAAATGGAAGGAACTGGATTTTCGCCCAAAGAAAAGACAACTGAAACACACAGTAGGCTTTAAATATTTTAAAAGTTTCTGCAAGGAAGAAGAGGAACAAACTGTTCCCTTCAAGTTGTGAGACAAAAAGTAATATGCTTAAACTGGAACAAAAGCAGATTTAGGAGGAGCTTTGTAGAAAGAATGCTCCAGTGACAAAGATAATTAAGGACTAGAATAGATTGCATATAGAGGCTGGGGAAGCTTACTCACTGGAGGTTTTTAGAGTGGTTACAGAACCATCTGTCAGAAATGCTTTAGTTGATTTGGGGGGATGCACCAGATGATCCATTTGAGTCTTTCTTACTCCTTCCTAGGATTTAGCAATAATAGCCTAAAGAAAGGAGAAAGACTACACCAAGTATCCACAGCAGGGTGACTTGCATATTCCAATGTTGAAAATACAGCTGTAATAGCAAATTTTGTCACAGGCTATGCAGCTCTAGTCAAGCAGGTCAAGTATTCTCTGCCACCTTCCCATCAGGCACTTGCTGACTGCTGGATCATGGGCTTTAAAGTAATAAGGGATTTTTTTTGAGTATTTGTTGGAGAGATGTGCGTGGGTTTGATTTACAATGAAGTATTGTCAGTTTGAAAAGGATTGCAATTATGCACATTTGTATTAAGTTGAGGAATAGGATAGAAATTCTCAGATCATATGGTTTCTTTTGCTTTACATTTTGTGACTTCTAAGTAATAAAATTGCCTGATGGCATAGAGGGTTAATCGCGTTTGTTCTTCCTGTAGGCTGCAAACTATTTTTTAACTGGAGGTGAAGGAGTTAATTAGTCTGTAATATCTGCGTAAGTCAGACAGTGTTAATTAAAAAATTTAATTTATTTCATTCACTAGCAAATATTCTGCCTCCAGGAATTATCCTTTCTGTGAAAACTATTCTGACTGTTTTCTATTGTCTATTAACATGATGCTTTGAGGATATTTTCTGTGGGAATGCTCAGACTTAGAGCTGTGCCCACCTGCAATGATATAACTAGCAAAGCAAATTGCATTATCCTCCCAGTAAGCATTTTAGTTCTTTATTGTTTTAACCTGAGTTTTTGTAAATCAGCCAGAGCAATCAGTTTTAATGACTCCTCTAAGAGAAAAACAAACAACAATGGAAAAGCTCTGCTTTTTAAGTTTAAGCCAGAAAGAAACAGAAGAGGCACTGCATTTTCCCCTCATCAAAACCCCTGAAAAATAACCAATTCCTATTGCTTGTCCTTTGCTGGAGGTTGTGGGATTCCTGAGCATATGAACAGTGGAGCTGAGAAGTTGTTTTTCAGTGTTTGCTGTGAACAGCAGTAATTCAGCAATCTGCTCAAAGGACTGCACCAACAGTAGGGAACAGCATGGCTGTGGTCCAAAATAATCTGATTCTGGTCATTACATATTTAGTGATCCCCAAATAAGTTTGCCTCAATTAAGGGCTCAGTTTGTTTTCACTGAAACCCAGTGCATGACTTCTCAGCTTAATTCAACTGAACCATCCCTTCTGCCAACTACCCATACAAAAATGTATTTCTCTGAGATGCTTTGGTTTTTAAAGGAGAGAAAACTTGGAAAACCTTTAAGGACTGACTATAAACCAAGATGACTAACTGACTTCTTTCTCATTGCTAGGCATCTGCTCCTTCCAGTTGAGGGGAAGTCCCTCAACAGTAGTGTTGAGAGCCCTAAAAAGGAATGGCAAAACCAATGAATTGTTTAGATCTGCTAGCATTCACTCTTTTCTCAGCAGACAGAATGTCTTGATTTGTGAATTTTTAAGATTATAAGTTATAACCATAGAATCATAAAATACTTGCAATTGGAAGGTATATCTGGAGGTAATCATCCAAGTCTTATAGATGTTCTAGAAGTTATAGTAACTGCATTTTAAATCTGGTAGCTTATTTAATTGTTAGATGACTGTAAGACTATTTTGGAGACTTAAGGCCAGGAGCCCTGTTTTTAAGGAGAGGTAGGAAAAGTACATTAAAATTACAGCCTAAAAGCTGGAAAAAAGAGAACAGAATGAAAAAGGACAGGATTTAAGGACATAATTCCACCTGAAAAGTAATTAGCCATTGGGAAAATGGGCTTATTCTTTCCAACTATACCAGTTGCTCTAATAATATAGTACCTCCTCCCACGAGCAGTGGCTTCCCTGTGTCCTGAGAACAGCTGTGTTACAACACAACTGCCTCAAAGACAGGGTTTTTAACCTTGCACTGTAACAATGATTTTGCTGTTGAACAGCCTCACTCAGTAATAGCAGTGTGTAGTGTTGTTACACAGCAGCAGAAACAAGCTTGAAGCTCATTGCCTTTCACACTTGGCTCTCCCTGCTTCCTAAGCCTTCTCTCCTGCCACCATGCTCCAAGCAGCTCTCCATCACTAGAGAGGCAGCATTCCTGCAGGTGGGTCTGATGTGTGCATGTGTTAATTGTCAGGCTGTCTCCTGCCAAATAAAGTCTGATGAGCAAAGCGTGCCTGCCTTGCTCTCAGTGGTGGCACTGGTTTGAACCTCTTATCTGTTCAGGTATGGATCTTTACACAGCCTGGAGGAACAGCAGTGGTTGGGCAGAGGTGATAAGCAACTGAATGGAAAGGTTTTCTTTCCAGAGGACATCTTACAAAACCTTTTTTAAGAAAAGCATTTGCTCCTAAACATTTAGTGTCTGCCCTCAGTCACAGTTGCTGTATGAAATCTGTATTCTCTACCAATGCAATATTTTATATAATTCTGGAACAATTTCACTGATGGTGAACCAAAGCAAATTTCAGTGTTATAAACCGTGAGCAGACTGGTTATGGAGGATACTAATTTTTTTTCCCTAAATAGTTGTATAATTAAGATATAAAGATGCCAAATAAGGTCTCTGTGGCAAATACAAGAAAAATTTGAATACTAATAATTAACTATTTGATTATGTTTCCTTCCCATCGTACATCTCTACATGAGCCTGCCATTAGCAAGGAGTAAAGTACCAGTCCACAAAAAATGGTGGGCTCTTCAGTATCTGTACTTTATTTGTAATGATTACTGATATATCTACATTAAAGGAGTCTAATTGCTTTATTTTAAATCATCACAAATTAATTAAATTATTTACAAATTTAAAGAACTCGGAGATAAAAGCAAATGTGGGAAAATATACAGAAAAAATTATTTATATTGAACAGTTTCTTCCATATGATGGTGCTCAATGTGTATTTTATTTATTTATCAGTTATGTTCTTCAGAAAGGAAATGTCTGTGGGATGAGAGTCCTTGGAAGAGAAGGGACACCCTTGTGCCCTTTGAGCTGTTGAGCATGAGCAGCTTCTGGAGCCCAGGGGCACGCAGGCAGGGGAGCCCAGCAGCAGGAGCATGTGTGGCACAGTGCAGAGTGCAGAGAAGGAACAGGGACAGGCAGCCTGATGAAAGCACAGTGTGTCAGAGAGACTTCCTCTGGTGCATGGAGGGGACTGTAGAGCCTGCTAAAACCCACAAACTGACTGAGTCAGAGTTAAACCAAGCCTAAGAAGGTTTATTCACCAAAACCACGGTAAGATCTTCATTTCTAAGTGTTCTTACTGTTTTGGGTTTTTTTTAGTTTTAAAGTTTGCCTCCTATTTGTACCCAGAAAATCAGTCATATTTGCTCTTGAAGGCCTTCTGCCTATTTCTAGTGGGTTCAGGGTGCTTTAGTGATTAGATTTGAACTTTCACTGGTTCTCGTTGTGCACTTCTCCTTGTTCTGTGGAAGTATTTTATCAGTTTTTCCAATAACTCTTTCACCCTCCATAGAACAGCAAGTAGATGTGGCATCTGCTGTGTGCACAGCAGCAACTTCTGCTGAAGTGGTAACTACAGTTTTCGTGAAATCATGCAAGGAGTGCTGGTGAATTAAAATACTAATTTTCTGTTTTCACCACTGGTTGATAGTCATATTTTGCTCTCCTTATGTAATGCTTGGATTTAACACCATTTCCTAATAACATTGCCATATTTCTGTGTCACAGTAAGAGAATCAGACACTTTCTTCTTTAATATATTTGCTTTTTTTCTTTACAACTTTTAAAATCACATCTATGATTGAATTGTGGAGGAGCTTCTTTTCATACCATTCAAGGTGGAACCTGGATTAAAAGCCTGGGTTTGCTGTTAAAAGTTCCTTGAATTGCCCAGTTTTTGCTATCTTGATGTGCTTAAATGGGCACCTGGGAAATGTGCTATGCTTTTGAATGGTGAATGCAACCTCAGAAAGTTCACGTAAAAGAAGCAGTTATCTCAGATGGGCAATAAATTCTAACCTACCACAATAAAAGCTGCTGGCCAAATACCATAATTACAACAAAGGTGAATTTGCTGTAATTATGTATTGCTGTAAAACTGATTGTTAGTCATCTCCAATTTCTATTTGGTTTCATCTTTAGAAGATAGGAACCTGCTCTGTTCAACTGCTTTATTTTAAGAGTGCTTGATCAGCAAAATTGCATAGTAAAATGCAAGTACAAACTATTGAGGGAATTGAAAAGAAAACTTGATTTTGAGAAATGCTTTTGTTTTTACTGTGCTGGAGCCCATTTAGAGCCAATTTACACTCTGCTTTCTTCAGATTTTTTGGAGCTTTTACTTTCATGGCTATGAACAGCATCTGTGTCAAAATCCACATCATAGAATGAGGCCTGTGGAGGCACTTTGTGACACGTTCCCCTGGATATGTGTAAAAAGAGGAGTCTCCACAGTATAACTTGAGATCAGCTAGACAGCTTCCCACTATTAAAGCTGTCATGCTGCTATCCATAAAGGGATCCAGCATTTCCCTCAAACCTCTGTCTTTTTGAAGACTACCCTGATTGTTCCATTGGATATTCCCTATTTAAATGGCCTCAGGATAAAAGATACTTCTAGATGACTCTATGAACTTCTATTTTATTATTCTACATGTACAGACATGAAAAAAATAGTAGTTCTAGCCTAGTCATAATGCCTTTTTATAGACAAACTACTTATAATTGAGAAGATACTTGGTCTTTAGCAGTGAGATCAGCATTATGTAATTTCACTAGATTTCTTACCTGGCCTATAAAATATATATAGTTTAACATAAAATATGGGATATAGCAGAACTTAAAAAAATGCTTTAATAGTAACAAAAAGTTTGTCATCATCAAGACTGGCAAATAGAATTAATTAATCAGTGTGGTGTGTCTTATTTGCACTGAATGTTGTTCATGAACATTTAATTGGACTGATAGTTTAGGCTTTGTTGTTTTGCAAATCCACAGCTTCAAACTAACAGGTAAGCACACCCAGAGCCGTCTCACTGGTGTGAATACACACCCCCAGATCCAACATGCTTTCTGTCTCTGTTCTCTCATATAGTAGCTACTGGTTGAGATTTGAAAGGTTGGTACATTTAAATGAAAAGTCTTTCTTGTGAGAAGTGTCTAACCTAGTCCTCAGGAGGACTAGCAAAGCCTAGAAGGCTACTCAGCATGAGCTTGAAGTTGATTATGACAGATATTGGCATTCTGTCTAAAAGCATGTTTGAAGTGAAACATTTCAACTGCAGTAGACTGAAATCTGTCATTGTTACCTGAGCATGTGTAATAGTCTCTAGACAGTCTTTAGAGCAAAATGGTTTAGTTGCAGAAGACATGGTTTCCTGAAAGCCAAGTTTTTTACTCTAAAAGACTGGACAGTTCAAACAGTAGTGGAAAATATAATCCAGTCTAACAGAGTTTATGTTTAAGCCATAGCTCTTCAATGAGGAACTGTTTACAGATCTTCTTTTTCATTCAGTCTGTCTTGAATTAAGTATTCAGCAGTCATAGGTGGGGATGGTGGTCACAACTGGGATGCCCTGAAAAAAGTACTTTTAAAAAAGTACTTTTCTCCTTTGAGATAGACTTGCGGGCATGGTGCTTACAGATCCACGCTAGGGATTTGAAGGCTTGGATATGAGGGATATGAGAACGGTCAGACACAGGGAATGTTTGCAGTATCTGCAATGTTAAACTCCATATGAAACATGGGTGTGGAGCTCTGTTAGGTGGACATGACTGAGCTTCTCATGGTGGCATCCGGAGCGTAAAACAAATAATGTATCTTGCATCAAGATGGCAGCCTTGGCACCAGGGAGGCAGCACCTCACAGAGCATGCCTGTGGCTTTTTGCTCACTGCCTGAGCAGATGGGAATTTTGGTTGCATGTAATATGGATGGATTCTTTAGCCTGAGTCAATATATAATTGGTAGTATTTCAAGCAAGATCACTTGTTTGATAGACCAGATCTCTTCTCCAGGCTGTGCAGCCAGAGAAGAGTTATGGTTTTCTATTAGTAGGGATAAATGTAAATATTTTGCACATCTGTCTAAGATTTTTCAGGGAAAATAGAATCAGAAAACTTAAGATACAAATTTTTTTCACTTTCTGTTAATATGACAAAACCATGATCTACTGCTATTTATATTTTATCTTTCTATTTATAAAGCTAGTATTTTTTTCATATTTTTATGCCTTCCAACAAATCACTTGCAGTAGCTGTTAACTGTGAAGCAACTCAATGTTAATAATTAGAGCAGAGAGAGGGGTGAATTCACAGGTCCTGTCTGGTGTCACATTTCTAGCCCTCACAATCTCACAGAATTTGAGCATTGGCTTCCAACTCAGAAAAGAGCAGTGAGGAGAAGGGAACATTTCCCATGGGATCCTGGGTCTGGTGCTGCTGGTCCTTCAATACATCATGGGCAGCAGGATGACAGTCAGGGCACTGCTGAGTCTAGAGCTTCTTCTGGATCTATTAATCAGACATCCTTCATGCTTCCATCCTTCCTATTTCTTTTCTGGTGAGAAAAAAATAAAATGCACAGGCAAAAAGAAGTCACAAATCAGGAATGCAACTGAATGAAGATGGGATTAAAGTAGAAGGGGAAAAAAGAAGAAACCAGAGTTCTTAATATTTCTTTCATGCTATAGGGCAAGGCACGGATCAGTCCTTGTGTTATCCTAACTAATTTGTCTTCCTTTAAAATACAGCCCTTTTACAGAGATAAGCTTGCTTAATGAGAATGTTCTTTGATGAAAATATATCTAGCTAAAGTGCTAGTTCAGTGAGCATTTTCTTGGCAATGCCATTGTTTGAAAAAATCTGGTTTGGTCTGTAGTACAGAAAAGGTGGAGTGCCCTGTGGAGATTTTCCTTGTTAGTATGCTAGGCACTTGCTTATTTCTCCATTCAATAATCCCTGAGCTGAAGCCCTAGATTTACCATAGACAAATAGAAATATTCACAATACATGTAAATAAGCTTGTGGTTGTGAATAGGATTTGTTTGCTAGCTGTTGATCACTCTCTTTCTTTACTGTTCTTTATGCTATTGTTTTCAAAATCAGTGTCATGTAAAGTTAGAAAATAAGTATTTTGAATGGATTCTTCACAATATGACACCACTTAAAGGCTGGATGTTGTCAGAGGCAGATACTTAATCAGAGCTTAATCAACAAACTGGAAAAATCAAAATTAGTTGATGATCAAAACAAAATATAAATGTATTCTCTAATTGATTAGAGTGGCTTGGGAGGTTCTGTAAATTAAAAGATTTTGCTCAGCTGGAATGAAAATCAACCTTTCTTCCTATTTTCTATCCAGAAATAATGTTTAATAGTAGCTCAGCAATCTCTGCTCCTGAGGAAAAGTAGAAAGAAGATAAAAAGAATAAAAACGGCTCATAGAAAATACCTGATAATATAAAGAGTGCTACTTTATATGTGTGAATTTAATCAGGACTGGGGTGGAGGCAGGATGATGGGGCAATTTTTGCAGCGAAACATTTTTTTGCCATGTATTTTCTTGCCTGTCACAGAAAAAATAACCTGTTAACACTTTATTGTATATTTTTTTAAAGGAGAAGCAGCAGTGGGGAGGTGGGAGAGAGCAGCTCTCTGTGTCCAGAGGTGCTCTCCTTTGCCCTACTTCTGTCTCTCCCTGTGTCCCGTGGGTAGCACTTGTCACAGGAGGTCACTTAGTCCCCTCAGAAAGGATGGCCCTTGTGCACTGCAGGTGTGTGACACAAGGAGGGGACACTGGCCGTCCTGGGGGATAGAGTCTCTCTGGCAGGTGTGCAGTTTCTCAGGGGCAACTTTTCCAAACCAAACTGTTTTGATTCTGAGCCAAAACATTTCAGATTTCAACCTAAATTTTTTTGTATTTCTGAGTTTGTCCAGAAAAAGCAGTTTCTTTGGTAGATTGGTTTTAGGCCTGCAAGGGCTAAAAGTATAAAATGTACAGCAGATATGTATATCAGACATATCTGCAGAGGGAACATAACATATTGGATCAACAGAGCAACACATCTGAAGTCTTTCTGCGTTTCTATTGCAGTTATGTTCATCTGTTTGTCAGTGCCTATGGGAGGAGAGGCGTTGACATATAAAATCTGCACCAAGTGAATTGGCATTGACCTTAATATAAGTTAAACAATCCTTTAATTATTTTAAACCATTTTAAAGCAACTTCTATTTCCTAGTTACTGCTGCCATCAGAGGAAGCATGAGAAGCCCTCCAGAAGGCCGATGCCTCAAAGCAATCTCAGCTCAGGCAATTGAAAGGACGTTTTAAATTATGATGTTAAAGTAACCCTGGCTGGGTTCGGAAAGACCTGCATGTGTCTTACTGAAGTGCAATAAAGATCCAGCCATCATAATCTATAGTCAGATAAAAGTCACAGGGAAAGGCCTCATTTTGTCATTAGAGAATTAAAGAATAATGTTTTCTCCAGGAAAAGTAATTTTAGGCATATTTACAAACAACTTATTTCCATATTTACTGAAGTGGAGTGTATTGTTGGAGACTTTCCACCTTCCAATTTTACTTGATAGAAAATAATTATTTTTCTTTTAAGAACACATCTAGTAAAATTAATATAAAAATGCTGTCAAGCATGCAATTATAATGGTGTAGGATGAAAACCTGGGAAGGGAAAAATATGGCATAGTGAGAGAGACATCTAATTTCTGAGTCCTGAAGTTTAGTTTGGCTGCACATTGCACTCTTAACAATAATGGAAGAAAGGGGCGAAGAAAATAGATAGAATTTGTCAAACAAAAGTTTGTGTATCACAGAAATGAGGAGCAAAGACTTAGAGCATGAGTGCAGGGAAATTGGCTTTTCTCATCTAATGGTAGGGCAGCTTCTCACACAAATACTTAGACTAATTCTCTGCTTTCCATATCTCAGTGGTGTGTGATGACAGACACACCTGCAGTTCAGCAGCCCCGCAAAAGGAGTGATTTTCAGAACTGTGTAATTTTTCAAGGTGCAAGCAATGAATGCAGCACAGCATCTGCTGCTGGGTCTACTGCACAACATGGCACATTGCAAAGTTAATCAGCTAGCCTGCTACTTGAAAAAATTTGCCAGGAACATTGTTAGATAGACAAATGTAAAGTAGGATAAATGGTTTGCAAAAATATGACATGGGAAAAAATAAGAATGATCTATTAAATGAGGAAAAATATCTACTGATGTCACATCAGAATACCCAGCAACTTTGGAATATTATTATTATACTTGTTGGTTCAGCTGCCTCCAATTAAGTATGTACCATATGTGATAATATAAAGATTCTCAAAAATTCACTAGGCATAATTATTTTTTGGGAGAAAGACACAGTGTTAAGTATATTTTAGATTTTCTCTTTTCTCTTTTCATCCCACCCGCTTTGCTCTAAATGGTTTTCTTCTAAATGCCTAAATCTGGATTTCCTGGCAACATGGAAGTTTTATAAATTAACTGCCTCTGCCTAGCAACTGTAGCAACATTTCAGGGACAGTTAATGATTTACAACAACTCAAAGTGCTGGAAAGAAAACCTCACATGCCAGAGTGGCTCTTACACTATCCTTGAGAGAACTCATTTGCAGGGAAAGCTGCACCACTGAGAATCTTTTCTAGAACTCAGATCACTCTTTCTGTTGACAGCTCAATGTTCTAGTGTGAAAAAAGGGCAACACTTGACACTACATCGGCCCTTTATTGAAGTTTCAGCTTTGAGGTCTATTGCTACAATATTTGCAGATCAGTCACACAGAGAAAGTGGTTTTTTTAAAAATAAATTTGTATACAAAGTTGCATAGCCGCCTTAACCAAGTATATTTAGTTTTATTAATTTTAAATGCCATAGTAACCATCATGGGTTTGTGGTTATCCAAGTATAAGGAAGTGAAGCAGACCTATTCTCCTATCACTTTGTCTTCCTCAATTGCAAAAGAGCAATGTATGAGGAGGTGCAAATGTATGAGCAAATGGGACAAGGCAATGACAGGAATGGGGACTCTAATGCATTTGGAGGCTGCATGTTTGATGTTTCTTTTCCCTCTTTGCCACTGCTAGTGGCACACTGGTTTCTGTCACTCACTGATTTTCTTCTAGGGCAGCCTCTGTTTGAGTCCCAGCCTGCAGAGTGCCACATGAAGAAAGAGTTCGCTCAAAGGGTACCCAAGTGGAACACATAGGAAGGTTAAGAGAGCAGCTGAATTAAGATAATTTGAAATTAGGAAGCTCTTACACAAATAGATCTGATCAACATGTCTCTCTTGAGCAGAGGCTGGAATGCTGATCTACAGGAAGCAGAACCATTTACATTTTAATGGCATTAAGTAGGACATGGGGCAAGACCCTTGAATTTCTCTCCTACAGTCTTTGTCTTCAGAATGGGAGTGGCTTAAAGGCATGAGAAGTTCATATCTACTGATGGATAGTGACTGTACCATAGAACATCAGTCAGGGCCTAGAACACACCTGGGACAGAAGCTGAGCAAATGCAAGAACAAGAAACACAAAGCCCAAAATAATTATGTAACTTCAAACAGCAAGTTCTCAAATTTAACATAGAGCAGTTGTGTAACAGCGGCCAAAGGATGATCAGTAGGATGACAAAATCCTTCAGTACGATTGTGTCAAGAGTTTTGGAAAGGTAAGCCATGGAATTCTCAGTAGGCAGCAGCAATCAAGAATTTGATGACTAAGATAAGGCTGAGAGCAACAGGACCTTACACAGACATATCCCACACACTTTGGCTACGGCTCTTTTCATTACCATTGCTTTTTTAGTAACACTAAATTCAGCCACAGATGTTTAAAAACTGATTAGAGATTCTGTGCTAGGCAGAGAAAAAGGAAAAAAGGAGCTGTATCAGCCTTGTCTTTCTCTTTTAGCTTTCATGCAGCATTCATAGGGGAGCCTCTTGAAAAAGAATCAGAGTTCAGTGAAAATGCACCGTAAAAAGGCCTTTGATGAATCCTGGAGCTACCCTATTGCTTTACACCAGCTAAAAATACATGCTATTAGAAAGAAAGTAATCATCATTGTATTCTGATGGCACCTTCTTATAAAAAGGTGTCATATGTCTGTATCCTATCTAAGAAAACAGCTGCCCTCCCAAGCCTGCCAGTAGGTAAACAATTTGTCTGGGTTGAGCAGCAAGTCTCCGAGACAGTGGAATTTCCTTGTAGCGCTGTGCTTCAGAAACACAGAATAAAGGGCAAGGGGTTCATGAGATTCCATTTGGTGGTGCTTGGAAAATAGTCAGTGTTTATGTGTTTCTGAGCCATTAGGTGAAGCCAGTTGCAGACTTTGGAGGCTTTAGGCTGGTATTTCTGCCACAGTTTTTCTCATGGTATGAGTTAAAGTAAATCCAGCAATGTTACTAGAGCTGACAAACTGGAAGCCAACAAAGTGGCAAAATGGTTTAGAACAAAGATACTCAGTAGTCATTTCTGCAGTCAAAGAACTAGTGTCCTACCAGATCCTCCATGCTGGAGAAGGAATCAACTGAAATTGAGGAGAGTGTGGGACAGGTCTTCCTCTCCGTGAGCAGTAATCTCTTAATGCTCTGAAATGCTTGTTTCAAATCCTCTGACCTACAAAATGAGGTTGCTGTCGTTATAGTTCTTACCTTGTCAACCCAAATGTCACTACCAGCTATATTGTTAAGGGTTTCAAGGGAAGAAACCACACAAGCCTCAGATTTTGAAACAGTTCCATCTGTATTCAGTAGTAGCCAAATTTACTTCTGCACAGCTACCTTGGATCTAGACAATGTGTTTAAATAAATAAATAAAGTCCGCCTTTCCAAGAGGCTTTAGAGTATGAGCAGAGCCAAATACTAAAGTGCAATAATAAAGGAGTAGGAGCAGACAGATTTGGGGAGCTTAAGAGATTTATAAAGGCAGCGGTTTTTTGTAATTGCAATTTTCTTTAGCATTGTGAACTTTGTTGTGTCACCATGGCAGGCTGCAGATGCTAGAGAAATGAGAAATCTCAAGGCTTCTGTTTTGCATTGCCTCTTGTGATATCTCAAAGCTTCTGGAAATCATAATTCAAGTAGTTACTGCATACCATTTTTCCGTATCTGGAGTAAAATTCATCCTTGCGCAAAAGGCATTTGCATCACTTCTGGATTGCCAGATTTTCAGTGCTGTAGGGAGCAATGGCACTGAAAACAGACTAGAAAGAGGTGGTCAAGTACTCTGCATGAGATGTGATGGGGTTTGTGAAGTGTCAGTAACCATAAAACCATGAGCAATTAGACTGTTTTGCATGGCACTTTCACATTCTTCATAAGTTTTGTTGCAAGTTTCAAAATAATTAGTGTTCACTTAAATTTATCTCCTGCAGTCCAGTCTGGAATTTCAGCTTGCTTTTTTTTTTTCCCCTGGTGTTTTTGCAAGGTTCTAATGACAGGGTAGCAATGTAAGTGTTAAAAAAAATTTTTACAAAGGCTCCAAGTAGAATAAAATAGGAGAAAAATAGTTAAATATCCAGATCATTAGCTTTTGTGAAAATGAGAAAACTCATTACATTGTATTTTTTGTGGACTTTTAATGATATATTTCAATAGATGTTTTAGAACAATATGTGAATGCTACTATATTTCTTCCTTCTTACATCATATCTGTAAGACCAGGTGGATATCTGAAGTGCAGTGAAACTTTTCACTTGCTTAAGAATTGCATTGTGTATTGTGATGGGAAGAAGGACTAGAGTGTGGTGACCCCTATCCTTTAAGCATTTGAAACCTCAATTCCAACCTTGGCTTGAATTTCAAATGAAAGTAAATACCTCATCTTTAAACCTTCAGTTTTTGCTGATGCCCTTGATGAAAGTATCCATCACAATAGTTGATGTAATTGTGTGGCTGTTCCTCTGTTGAGGACCTTAGAACCCATGGCAGGGTTATTGATGGCTAAAGAAGAAATGTATACTCATACGTCTCGTACTGAGTGCATAAAGACTTCCACAACAGCAGATTTGTTCAGTTTGGGAACAGGGCACATTTTCAGAGCATTGAGAAAAAATGAGACCATCGAGTCCCTGGAATGAGCTGCTGGAATCATTGTCACAGTTCCAGGTTCAGTTTGGCACCCACCGTGGCTGCACCTGGTGATGCCATTATGTTGACAGGTACAAATCACCAGTCATGAAGGAGAAAACCATGAAACAGGCGACAACTGGTGCTGACTGCATAAGGTAATTACCAATCCCAGAGCCCGAGGCAGCAGTACCTAAAAGGAAGCAGGTGGGCCACCAGAGACTGTGTGTTTCTACCCCACCCCTCTAGTACAAGAGCTGCCAAACATGCAGAGACATTTTGCAAAGTGCTTGCTAAAGAGAGACTCCCAAAGGTGTGACAAACCCATCTCTTTGTCTTCTTCTTTTACACGCATCTTACAACTATCTATCCCCCTTAAAGAGATATTCCACTTATGTTTTGAAATTGAATGTATTTTGCATCTTTTGTGGATGTGCTGAGCGTAAGCAGAGAAAGATGGAGTTTTTGTGTGGTGTTGAGCAGTGTGAGCTTTAGTTTGGCCATGTGTCTAATTAGGTGGCTTTTTTAGTGTGTACTCTGTGTGGGCTAATTAGAGGAGTCTGGCCTACAGCCAGGCTATTTCTTCCTTAAAGATTTGGTTGCTCTACAGCATTGTTGGAACAGATTTGTCTTTCTGGTTCAGACTGGGAATGAATAAATACCACAGGTGGCAGAATACGAGCACAGAATGTTACCTGCCTTGTTGATAGAGACAGACTGTAAGTCCTAAATGGATGACATTGGCACTTGTGAAAAGTCAGTTCTGTTCCTCACTGATTATCAGCGACATTTCAGCAAAATGTCCAGCAAAGCTGCAATCACAGTAATTGCATAACAATTGCAATCACAGGCCTGTTTGGCCTTTCTGGGAGCAGAACAGCTATTTGTTATACAGTGGGTAGGTTTTCAAATGCCCAGGCAGTGTCAGGTTTGTTAGTGAACTGTGTGCCTTGCTGAAAAACTGCCTGGGGATCAGGAGTAATGCATGGACCGAAATGAATGAGATCTATTTTAACTGAGCTTGGCACAACACAGAGGGGTACCCGAACAAATCCCAGTGTTTCAGAGGCAGAGAGAGAGAGTAAGCAAGCTTTCAAAACTAAGTCTCTGGAGCTATGTTTTCCCTCCCCTTGCTTTTCCTGGTTTCTGCTTTTACTCCCCATATGTATATCATATTTATTACCTCCCTTCTACTCACTTCACTGCAATACTTAATGAGAAATGTTATGTTTTATTGTCATAGATAGTGACTATTGTCACATACACACCTCAGAGCACTGTAAAATAATGGCTGAACTTGAGAAAACTCAGCAAAAAATTTATTGTGCCGTGAAAGGTGGGATTTTCACCAACTATGCAATATGTAAAGTGACCAGAGCAGGAGCATAATGCCTTGTAACCATTCCTCTGTTAGCAGGCATATTCTGCCATTCTTTCACACCCTTCATCATGGTATAGCACTATTTCTCAGGATTTCTTGCAACTGGTGATAGATTTCTTTAAGCTACGTGTAGTCCTAGATGCTGACCATATGAACTCTAATCCTCAGACTAGAACAGGGAATTGGTTTGCTGGAATATTTACACATAAAAAGGCAAAATCCTTTGCTCAATTCATGCAGTTGAATGGAGCTCATCAATTGCAGAGAGCTGTAAGACCTGACCCCACTTCAAGTCAATAGATTGTGGCCTAGAGGTGGTGAGGCTAAGCAGACTTTGGACAAGGAAGGATATGTGGTGATATTACCTGTGTGCAGTAACAGAGCTCTGCACTCACTCCAAAATTGGAAGAGACTTGCAGAGGAAGAAAGTAGTTGGTGTAGATGAGTTCCTGAACCAGCTCCTGGACATGTATTTCAGCTACCCTCTTCACCTGTGGGAGCTGGAAGTGCTGCTGCTCCCCAGCTGGCAGCTGCCATCCCTCCCTTGCCTGTTGGCACTCCGGTCAGGTGTCCTAGCTGTTACCTCCTCCTCTCCATCCCTGTCCTGTTTTAACTCCAATTCCCATGTTTTGTGCTTGTTCTCATTTGCACTCTCAGTTGTTTTTTGGCCCCATTTGTTTTTTCACCATTAACCATGTTCCTCATGAGGTGTTTAATGCAAATTGACAGGGCTAAGTCAAATATGGGTTTGGCACTCCCCTGAGGCTGGGAGCAGAGCAGCCATCTGGGCTGCAAGCCCTGCTGCAAGGCTGCAGGACTGTGCGTGGTTTTGGGGAGAGATGCTGTTAGAAGATGAGTGGGCAGAAGGCATCAGCTGCTGCTTTTAATTACAGTTACGGGTGCACATCGTGGAGGTCCCAAGTAAAGTTGTTTTCTTTGCTATTTCTTCTCTGCATTTTTGCCTCACTGAATAATATTAGCGTCGTTTCTCTCAAACCTATCAGGTGGCCTGGGAAAACCTGTCCCAAACCTTGAGGGTCCTTTTCAGCCTCAGACAAATCACATATTGCAGTCAGGAGGCCTCAGAAAGAGTTGAGGTCATTGTCCTCTTTTCACTTGTCCTGACTCGAGGAGGAGCACGTGTGGTTGTGGCAGCAGGAAAAGGCTGTTAGGCTGGGTGTGCTTCCCTCTGCACCCACGTGCTGGCTTCACAGGAAGAGACTGCAGGAATGTGCCCTTCTCCTTGCACACTGAGTCAGCAGGGACATGGGGCCAAGCACAGGACACGAGGTGACCAGAGGCGGCATTTCTGTCATTGCCTAAGGGAACAGATGAGACAGCCATGTAATTGTCACGTGGGATCTTTTGCTATAGAGGGAATTCTCTTCCTTGGAATGTGGCAAAATGTGGGGACAGTAAAGGACTAAGAGAGAAAGTCTGTGCATTATCAATTAAGCAGGCCCTCAGTGCTTAGCTCGTGACTTTTCACAGACTTGTGGTGTCTTCCACCTTTGCCCAGGTGGACATAACTCTTGCAGGTTTCCCCCACAGCACACTGAAGGGGCAGGAAAGATGCAGAAAATAACAAGGGCAAGTTCCTGTGGGAGTCAGAAGACCACTCCCAAACAATATCAGAGAGTCACTGTAAGGCACTAAATGGGACAATCCTTGCTTCAGAGCCAAAGGGCAGCACGGTTCAACATCATCCTCCTCATTTCTAGAAGAGGGAGTAGAAAAATACAGTGGTGGGTGAGAAAGCTGAGTCTATGTCAGAGTACAAAAGGCTGCAGTTAGAGGAAGAGGGGAGGTGGAAACAGAACCAATAGCGACAGGAAGAGATCGTGCCAGCACTGGGAGATGAAACCTAACCTTGAACAAGTCTGCAACATGTAGGAGCACCAGCAACTTCAGCAAGAGCTAGTGCCCTACTCCTTAAGAGAAAGATAAATAAAATGCATGCAGGCTGTTCTTGTGCTTTCCTGGGGGAATCTTGACACAGAGATGTCTTCTTTATGTTATTTACTACTCCACGTCAAGAGTCTGAGACTCTTGCATATAACTGTTAATTGACAGTGGTTTCTTAAGTCACTTTTGGTTCCAGAAGGACTAAGGAGGTCATCTGTTGTATGTAGGGAAAAACACATGGTCCTCAGCCTCACTATTTAGCATTTTGGGAGGGACACAATGCTGCGTGTTCCTAGTCCCTGGGAACTTCCAGACACAGCTTCTACAGCTCATATTTTTCACATTATCACAAATTAAGGTATTTTTCAATGGCTGTTTCTTTGCTTTTTGCTCAGCTTATCTTATGTAGGAAGCAGAATGAATTTAAATCTCTGAATAGGCAAAATAAGCTGTATTTCATTTCTTGCTGTTGAACTAATAAGGTCTGCAATGAATTTGGGAGTTCAAACCTTCATCTTTAACCCTAAGGAATGAAAAGCCCTTAAACCTCTAGGAGAGGGTAAAAGCAAGGATGTGTGGAATTAAAAAAACAAGCCTCAGAGGATAAACTGCACAGTGAATTATGATTCATGCTGCAACACGGATTGGAGCTTGTCTCGCACAAGGAATCATCAGGAAGCAACAAGCAGTTAAGGATGAACCCAGAGCATGCCTGCAATTTCAATGACAGGAGCCAATCCTCAACAGGCGTGTTTGTTTGTTATGGTGAGCCTGACGAGCTCATTTTGGATGCTGCCACCCAAAGAGCATCATTGTCTTCCTCTCTGACTCAAGCGTGAGCACATAGGACAGTGATCTTGCACGAGGCTTTATGTTTCAGGCAATGTGTATCCTGTTTGGAATAACATGAACAGAGCATTTTGGCACATGCAGGTGCACTAACAGATTGCAAAACCACACTGAACTCCAAGGAAAAGAAGCTGTTCCCTTAGGTGGCTCTCCATCCATTGATGTAGGCCAGACAACTCCTCCCCCCTGCGTTTAGTCCCAAGATTTGTCTGGGCTTTTTTAATCTACCTCCTCCTTACAGACAAGGTGATCGAATGCTGTAGGGTATAGGGATTGTTCAAAAACCAAATCCAGCTGCTCTTTAATTTTAAAGACTTCATTATCAATTCACAGCTGTACAGTTTCACTAGAGGAAGAGAGGGCAAGCATAGCTTCTCCCCTACTGCTTGCCTCTAGTTAACTTGTGCACATTACCCCTGTATTCCCATTTTGTGAGACTAAGAGCAAATAATGGTCCAACACATGGAAAGCTGCTGTGCCTCTGTTGCTGTGGTAGGTCCTGCAAAGCCCTGTCACCCTTGCTGTAACCATACTGGCTACAAGTTCCAGCAGTGCATAACCTGATTTGCTGCAGGAGGTGCGAGTGTCCCAGAACTGTTTTCTTGCACCAGTCACATTTTCCTGAGAAGAGGTCATGTCTTTCCTCATTGTCTCTGATGCAAATCCATGGCATATTGACTGACATTAATGATCTAAGCGAGAAGGTTCTCCACATCCCTTTTCATTAATGGAGAAGGTCCTGCTCTTTGTATAAAAATTGCATTTCAGTGGTTTTGGAAATTCGGTAGTTTAATGAGGTGAATGTTCTTCTTGAGAATGACAGGTTCACTACTGGTGCTGTTTATTTTTATGATGTTTTATGTCCTTGAGGTTTCTTAGGTTGGAATAAACTAGGCAAAGTTGAAAGCCAAAAAGCAAGTAGTGTTTAACGTCTGTCAGGCATTCAGCTGACACAGTGAAAAGGGAATGTGGAGTTATTGGTACTTCTTTTAAAAACTGGAGGTTTACAAATTGAAATAGCCCAAGTGAAAATCTCAAAATGAGATGAAAACTAGCTTCAGTGCTTCAGCTTAATGGGTTTTGTGGGGGTTTTTTGTGATTCCTTCCTTCCTGCCCCAAACACTCTAGGCACACTTAAACTTTCTACTGATGATAGGTAGCTAAGGATTTCTGTGCCTTTAGGACTTGCTACAAGATACAGAGCCCAAATCTATCATCCTCTGGTGAGATAAGGCCGGGGATCCTCCATGCCATGGTAAATGTGGGAGTGGAGCACTGTGACATGTATGGCTGGGGCTCTGCCCCTGCAATGGCAGATGGGCGAGGTGCCCTCTTGGGTCAGGAGAAAGGCCAGTGCTCAGTGATTTATGTATTTTTTTCCTTTGGTCTCTCCCAATACAAGCACTGGGCTGTACCAGGACAATGTTTAGCACAACAGACCAAGCAAGAGGCTAAAGCTTCTTCATCCTTCCAGAAAGTGTCTGGTTGCAGGATGGCAGGTAAAACTTCTGTAACACTCTGTGGAGACATTAGCATTATGGCTTGATTTATTAATCTTTACCTTTTTCTTACAAGCAACTTTTTTTTATATTTGCTAGAATAACAAAATTCATATTGAGCAATTCAACAATGGAGAGTGCTTTCTCCAGGCAGAAATTTCCAGTAACTGGGAGAACTTGGTTTTACTCAGTAATTTTTTTTCTCTCTCTCTTTGTATCAGAGCTCATTTGTTTCTTACTGATTAAAAGAAAGAAACTTTGGAACCAGCAGAAATGATTTACAGTTTAGTTCTTTAGAATAGGAAAATCAATCAAAATATTTTAAAAATAGAAGAAAATAACTGGAGCCGCTCATCAAGATTTAGGATTAACTGTAGGCTTGATTGAGGACTCTAAAATTAGCTTTTATTTTATTTTTCATGTAAGCATGTGCAAAGCACAACTCAGTAATTATCAAACTGAATTGTCACTGAAAAATAGCTTAACTGACTCTTTGTATTAGATTAAAACAGAATGTCTTTTCCTGCTGTAAATCTCTTCAGCAAATGTTCTCTCAGAACATGTAGCTCCTTGTTTGAGACTATGTTTCCACTTCAGATATTTTGCAAGGCATAAGCCATGTATGTACTCTGCTTCCCTAGGAATACTCTGATTGACACCAGATGATGAATTGATTCTACATTTATTCTTTGTTAGTCCATTTACATTTCTCTCTCCATGGATTTAAAGTCTGCTGAAAACTGGTATCACTGATTAGCAGACTCAGTGCTGTCCTGAGCTGCCCCTTCTCAGTGTCTTCCTTGAATCTTCTTTGCTTGCGAGAAAGGGGTGGAGCCAACTGAGACATGGAACTTAAAATACATTTGCCTGCCCTCAGTTTTTGTGCCACTTCTTTCTGTAGCTCTCAATCATTCCGAGGTTAGAAAACCATCAAAAAATCTCTGTGCACAGTGTGGTTTGAGCCCTGTTCCCATCCCAAAATATCAAGATTATTTAATGATATAAAGCACAAAGAAGCTGTGATTATAAGAAACTAGACCAAACGTAGTTTTAGTTTGGATTGTAAAACATTCTGCTTTGCTCCCAAATTGCAATAAAAATTGAAGTCTTTATGCATCCTGATAAATAAGAACAGGTGATTTCTAAAGTAAGTAAGTTTGCACAACACCTTATAGGCACCAAAGGGTACTCTGGAGACTGGGTCCCTATTCCACTTACTCATAGTGCTGGGCTGTAATGAAGTCACTTAGCTCTTAGCTGCTCTATTGCAAAACTGAAAATACTTTAATAGATCATCGAAATGCGGCATCTGGGCATCTGTTCCAAATGGAGTTGGTCTCCTTCCTTCCCTTCCACAAAATAATGGTACTTCTTTATTCAAATTACCTTATTTCATACAGGGCAATGGTGTTGTCATGAGAAGAAAGCAAAAGTTAATTGCCTAAAATAAAAGTAGAAGACTGTTTCCAGCATGGGAATGATAGGGATTTGTGTAAGACCCAAATTGGCTCTCTCTTGCTGGCTTTAAATGATTAGTAATATAATATATATATGTATAAACATTTCAGAGTGAGTTAAACATTTTCTTCAAATTAAATCATTGCCAAATTTAAGCTAAAATTTCTGTTACCTTCAAAGCAAGAAATTCTTTAAGATAGAAAAAGAATTAAACCTCTCATCTTGGAGGCATCAAACCAAATGTCTTCATTTCAAAGTCGTGTGGGGTTTTTTCCAGCAGAGTTTCTTCCAGAAGCCATCTGATTAAATATTAGCAAAGCTGTTCAGTCAATCCAAATGCTTTGACATGTATTTTTCTTCATGGAAAAAGAAATCTGAAAATATTTTCCCATCTCTCACAGTTGCAGCAGGCATAACTTTGTTATCCTCCTACGACCTCCAAGTCCTGAATGGCTCTTTCACTTAGGTCTGAGCTTCTTCTAAATAGAAACTACCAAATCCAGGGCTGTTTCATGAACCATAAAGTACATTAGCCATCAAAGGGAATGGAAACTTTCCTCCATTTACTGAAGAATTAATAAGCAAAGTGCAATGACGGTTACAATTTAAGAGGCAGGAGCACAGCCCTTGTTGCCTGGAAACAGGAGGATGTCTTTGCAAAGTCACACCAGGCTTGCTTAGGAGAACAGTTCCAACACAAACTGATGCCCATCTTCTCCTTTTTCAAAATATGACTTTTCTAAATACTTTCTATCAAGACTTTAAAGAGTTCCAAAATTCATTTAATGTTTACCATGTATTTCAGTGTGAGGATGTATCAATCATATCCAGGAATTAGAGATGGATCTGAATAAGGGTCCCACATCAAAACTTTGAAGAATTGATTCAGATTTCATAACTGCTCTTTTTTTTTAGTGATGGTCAGACTGCTCAGGAGTGGTCAAACCTGGGTCAGCCTATATGACTAGAGCAAGCAGGTTTTGCCAGAAGCCACACATGAAGTTGGGCTCAGTTTAAAACCTGTCTTTTGTCTTAACCAAGCTGATTTAAAGCAGTGTGCATAAAATAAGTTATACATCTGCAGGAAATCTGATCAAATCCTGACCTGTCATGGGAAAACCAAAAGTAATCATTGTATTAAAATTGCTAATGCATTCAATTTTCAGGCATCCTTTCCATTCAACTCCTGCAGCAAAGCCATATGAATAATATCCTCTGTGCTACCAAGACCTTCAGAATCCAGCATATATTATGGCTATGAGAATGGCATTATAATTACATGAAAGTTGTAAGGCATTGGGTTGGTAGAAAACTCGTAAGGGTTAATAAACATTCCAGTCAGCCTGGGACTGTGTTCCTGCACTGGTGGAGCCCAGGTGGAGCACCAGCTCCACTCAGAGCAATTACCAGCTCCAGAGGTGCTAGGCTGACCTACACTGTTCTGCCAGCTTTCACCTGTGACCTTTGGTGGGCATGCTGAGCTCTGGGGACACAAACCACCCCCATAGTCAAAGGAAAAATGGAATTTCTTTGAAATAACCCTCCTGGAGTCAGCTTTACAACAGAGCCGCAGCTTTGGGCTGTGAGGACCATGTGAGAAGGAAATGCAGGTATCCCAGGTTTCAGCATCACAGCCCTTCGAATGTGATAATTAACTTGATGAAAGCATCCAAAATTTACTTAGTTTTTTGGTAAAGAAAAAGAAAATTCAAATCAAACACTTTGTCTAAAATGTGTGTCCCTTCAACCGTTATTTGTGCCCACTGCAAGGGAGTGTGGGAAATGTCTTGCCTTCCACATTGTGCTTTGCATCACATTTAATGTTCCCAGCTTCTGAGTAGCAAAGTAAGTAGACACACTAAGAACAGATTTTTCAGAGTCCCTAGGCATGGAAGGAGTTACTTTGTTCAAAATGAGTTAAAAAAGAAAAAAAAAAAAAAAAGCTTTAGAGGGCAGAAGAGGATAGATTCAGGATACCAGCTTTATGCCTTACACACTCACTATTTGATGGTTTGAACCTTTCATTACCACAGTTTCCCTCTGTGTTAAGGTGGAGATAATGCATTTTTCCTAGGACTATTGTGACAGCTAGTGCTTTGCCAATTGCTTTGATGTCTTTGAAGGAAAAAGTACACTATCTGCTTAAATTTAGACTGACAGAACGTTGTGAGTCAGGTGGTGGTAGCTTTGACCAGATTCCTGTGGAGTCCTTTATTGCATGAGGCATGGTGGTTTTATCAAATACAGCTCTCTTTTTTTCATAGCTTCCCAAACGATCGTGATGTCCCCCACAATGTGACGCTTTTGCTGAGAATTGTTTGTTCTTGCATAACTCCTGTGTGTGCTGAGAAATAGGAATATTTCATGAAAGTCTTTGTGCCTGGTAATTTTATCAGTTCTTATCAGGTTGCAGAGAAAGAAGTGGCAGTAAATTGGATGTCTTACCTTGAAAAGCTTTCAAAAAGAAAACGTGACATAGTGAATAGATGCCTGGAGGGTAAGGGTTGTTTTTCTTCTTGGGTTACAGGAACACAGACAGGTCAATATGACAGAGCTATGTTAGTATTCATGAGGTGACTCTCCCCTTGCCTTGAGAGCTCGCTGTAATGGCTTGAGAAACATGCTCCACTGTGGTGGCTAAATGGCAGATTGTATCCAGCATCAGGGGCTGGGGGAATGGTGGCAGGTCCTGAATACCAATAAAGTGGGAGCTGATGATTGCTGCAATTTGCCAGTGGCTGTGAAGTGCCTGAGACAGACAGCAAAACCTTCCCTTTTACTTCTTTTGTGGGTGTTTGTCAGAGTTCATAGAGAATACTGCACGGCAGCTCAGACAACTAAGATTTTCTCATTTCATTGGGTCACATGGCACCAGACCTCATGGCAAATATAGGAACCCCTCATCCTGTGACCCCAGTATCCTGGTACCTTAACGTGGTTCTTCCCAAATAAATAAATTAAACTTTGTGTTATCAACCCAAAGGAGAAAGGGGAAGCAGGGCGAGGGGGAGTCCCTTGAGTATAGCTGGCTCTCAACAAGGGTCTATTTGTGTGTAAAATTTGAATGTTAAAATTGGGTCAGCATCCAGCTGTGGTTAGATTAAATCCTTTACCTTATTTGAAAAAAATACTAGGTTAAATGTCTCCATTTCATTATTTTCCCTAGCACTCTTCAGTACTGTGGGCCAATACTTCAGCTGGCATAAATCAACATCGTTAGGCATGTGAGTATAACAGCAGCTGAGGCCCAAGAGCTTGTAAGGATGGGTTGATCTGCATTTAGCCTTACATTCCTGGTTCCTTTTCCCTCTGCCGTTTTTGTTGTTGTCCCCAGTTTGTTTCCCTGTCTGTAAGTGAGATCTCTTCCTCAACACCAAAGAAATAAGCATGTCATATCTATTATGAACAAACTGCTTACCATTTCTTCAGATCCCTGTATTTGGGGTACTCACAGCAAATTTGATGCAGCCAGAACTTGGCACGTTATGGTTCCCATGCTATTGCTTACTCTTGCTGAGGCAGCATCCCATCAGTGCTGGCAGTGAGCGGCTCCAGAGGCAGCATCCATCTTAGCCTGCTTCACACAGTGCCTGTGCCCAAATCCAGCCTTCCACCCCACAGGAAGGCAGGTCTTGCTGTTCTTAAATTGACACAGCCTGAAACAGGGGCCAGGAGGAGCCATCTAGTCTGCGTTGTCCTGATGTTTGCAGCCTGACCATGGATATATGCCCAGCTTCATGAGCTCTATTTGCTGCTGCTTTGCTGATGAAATACACTTAGTGACTAGCACAGCCAGAGGGAGGCAGATACTCCGAACAAGAAGCAGGCATGTGCACACTAGGGTACACATACCAATTATGGACTCAGCAACTACAGTTTTGTCTGATTTAGATAGAATACACTTGGAGATGATGAGAGAAATCAATGGATTCAAGATTTTGTAATTTGCTGTTGGGTGAGGCACAGAGGGCCTGCATGGAAGAGTTTCCTGGACCAGAGCAGCCAGGTCTTCTCCACGCAGCTTTCATTACCAAACAGGGGACCAGGAATTGGATCCTGGCTGACATTGGCTCTTCTGGACATAAGCATTCCCCAGGCACTATCATTCCAGTTAAATGTGTTATCATTTTGCAGGCAGATGATTTAAGCTTTCTTATTAATTATTATTACTATTAGGCTGTACAGAGAAAGCAGCGTGAAGAGCCCTTGCTGCTCCAAGCCTGGAGGTAATCACTGAAAGTAGAGTTTATAAGGCGAGAAACACTCTGCTCCCAGCTCCTCTGCAATGCCTTCAGCCGTGCTACAGCTGGGGTGACACACAGGAAAATGCCACAAGACGTGCAGGGGCTGCATGTCTATGAGGAAGCTGATGCCAGGTCCTGTGTCACAGGGACACCTGCTGGAGCAAAGCCTCGCAGCAGCTGGAGACAGCCCAGTGCCCTGCACTGTGGTTATGGTTTGAAATACAGCTAAACTCTCATGTAAATGCAGCTAAGCGCTCATATTTTCTTTCCTCAGCTAATTGTACTGCTCTGTTTCTTTGTTGAATTTCCCAGGCATCAGCACATATGAGCCGATGATTAAAAATTCTCTTTGATTTACATGATAACACAGATAACTGACCTTGTGCCATACTATAGCACTTGTCAAAGTGCTGCTTCTCTAGGAGAGTTTCTTGCTCCTGCTGTTTCTGTGAAGAGTCCTGGCTTAGTCCTTAGGGAGGTGTGGGACTGCACTGGCCCCTCTGACCAGAATGTCATCTGGAGCTGACACTGCTGCAAAACCTTGAGAAAAGAGGCTGTGTATTTTGTCCTGTCCCATAAGCAGAGCAGCATAAGACTCTTTGCATACTGTTACGTGTTACAAACAGCATCCCACACATCCTCTTTCCTGCTCCTCAGGGGCAACAAATACCCTTAGAAGCAAGTGGAAGGAGCACACCTTATCCCTCAGGATCAATCTGACCACAAGCTAGATGCCTGCCATGCAGAGCAGGGGATACTCCTTTGTGTGGTGGGTATTGCTATCCCTGTGCCATGGAGCTGTAGAAATAATAGCTGTTAGTACTGGCTTTAAGAGATTTACTGCTTAAGCATTTAGGAATAGTAAGTCAATCACTTTAAGTCACATCTCTAACAAGGAAATTTCATTCTGAATTCCAAAGTGTTGTAGTAATACTCTTAGGAGCAGTATCATTTGGGACTGCTAAAGGCATAAACTACAGTTCTTTTCTTATCTTGTCCACTAAGCAAGCACCTTTGATTCACTCTCCTGCAGCTGTGGTATAGTATTTGTAATTGTGCAGCTGATGATACCTAGTGATCATCTCTCAGTGCCTCTAGTGAGCTGTAGGGCAAACAAGGAAAATTGTCATGTTTTCAGTTCCTTCCATACAGGTCAGTTTGCTGATCATCAGACAATTCACAGCTTCACATACCTGTGTCACTTCTGATTGATCAAAGAGTAATGATCTGTAAGGTATTTGAATTTGAGGTCCCTTTCTACATGGCTGCTCTCCAGCCAATCTTCTCCCAACTTATACTTGTGCCTGGTGTTAGTTACTCTATCCTAGATGCAGAATCTGGCATTTTGACTTATTCAGGGTCATCCTGGTTGTCATTGCTCAATGAATGCCCCAATCTATTTATATCCCTCTGCAAGACATCTTAAAACTAACTACTAATGCAACATTTTCAAAAACAAGCATGAGATTCTGCAACTACTGATGTCTAATACTGTGATGCAGGAGCTAAAAATGTGGGGTTGTGGTGATGTGAGTTCCTCAAGGAGAATGGCATTGTCTAGGTCAGGTTTCAGTCTCAGTCAATAAAGTCGATGTGCCCAGGAAAAAACAAAGTCATTTGCTGTTTGCTAAAGACGAATTTGGTAAAACTCAGCTTCTGCTCTTCCATTCCTGTAGCATACCTATGAGGCAATCAGGGCCATCATTCTGTGACAAGAAATGAATGTGGATACTTGGCTATTAATGTACATATATGAAATAGGACTAAAATCTAGCATGTGTTAACTATTGTGAGGTCTTTGTTCTCCTGCTATAGTAGGTAACCTTCATCCATACTGTAGATTGGGGTTAGAAAGGCCCTTCATTCCACAGAGTTCTGCAAACGCAGCTCCTCAGTGCTCAGATGATGACTATCAATCATTATAACTTAGATTAGGTCTCAAGTCCATGCAAAGACAAATCTCTCTACTCTTCTTTCTTGTCACCACTATTGATGAGCATCAGTCAGAAGTTTCACTTCCTTTGATAATGTCATTTTAGATGTTTTTTTCAAGCTTTTATGATGCAGAATCTCTCATGGAAAATGACAGGTGATACAGTTCTATAGTAGAGATGGTGAACTGGAATTCTGGAAACAAAAGTTTTGCACAGTACTTTCTCAGTACTCCCAGAATCCATCTAGGCAAAAGTGGAGCATGTGATGTATTAATATTTGGTTCTGAAGTACTATATTTACTTACTATTTATATATTCAGAACAGGAAACTGTCTGCCTTTAGTATTGCTGCTAAATACAGCAGCGTGTTCAACAACTGCAGAAGCCAAAGTCCTATTTACCAGCAGGTAACCAAGCAGAGGAGCTCAGTGCTGTAGATAGCACACCAAGCATCACCTCAGATCTGTGACGGGCAAAATTCCAGTGTTTTTGCAAATAAGCAGCTTAGGGCAGTATGGAGACTGCAGAGCTCGTGACTGACATGAATTCACTGGCTTGTGTCTCTCTCGGTACAGCAGCAGCACTAACGGTATATGTAGCTGTGTGAGCAGTGAATCCAGGACTATTTCTGCTGGTGCCCATAAAAGGCACCTCTGACACAAGTAATTTCACATCCCTATTGCTTATTTGGAGCACTAGGACATACCCTCACAAATTTCATGCAGTGTTTGTACCATATTTCTCTGGCAGGACGTCCATTTCCAATACATTGTGTGTATATACTGTATATACACTGTGTGTATATATATACAACTACATAGAGCCAGCAAAGTTTTCCTTATGTATTTGGAGTCTGTTGAGCGTGTGTGTGCAGTCATTTTCCATAGGCTGTGTTTTAAACCTGCATTTGGAATGGCTGCACAGCTTGGACAGTGCTTGCTGTTCCCTGTCTCACCCTTGTCCCCCCTGCCACTGTAGACTCAGTTGACTGGCAAGTGGCTCTACCCTCTGTAGTGTCAGTCTGATTCAAGCAGTAAACCTTCTCTAAGGTGAGGGGGAATTGTTTTTCTCTGTAAGGTGGTCTCGGATAATTTTGTCTGCTGTGTTTCCAGACCCACATGTGAAAATCATCTCTCATGAAACTATGGTGTGATGTTCCACGTTTTCAATAGTTCCTTTTCAAACTGGCAAAGTTTATATTGTTTATATTGTTAATCTACTTGTTTCAAGTACAAACAAATACAATTCCAAGAGTACAATATCATTATCATCAGCTTGGGAAAGTGTACATAGTATGCTCTTGCTTTTGGCCTTCTTCAGGGAGGGCCCTTGCACTAATTGTGAACACAGTATCCAGACATGTTTGGTCAAGCAGTGGGAAGGTTACTTGTTTTATTCATATTTTGCAGGAGTGCAGTGGGTTTACTAGGGGCTGGAGCAAAGTACAGGTGGGAAGTAGAGACTTTGAGAAATTTACTTCAACAAGTGAAGCAACAGAATTAAGCTAGGCATACCTGTAGTTGGTGGTACAAATGCACATGGAGAAATTAGCCCATAAGGAAGGCAGGGTCACTAATGTTTTGTGGGTTTTTTTATCTCAGAAGGGCTGAGCAGTGAAAATGCTACACTTCACCAATCTGTTAATAGGAAATTTTACTGTTAGTACCAAGAAACTGTCAATAAGAGAGAGGACAGGGGCACTCCATTCCTTTGAACTTTGTATGGGTTGGCTCATGGTGGCTTTGGGCAGAGAAAGAGCATGGCTGAGAGCAGCAGCAACTCAGTGTCACCCTTCTTCCAACTGCAGGAAGTAAAATCTATTTCTGAGGGATGAGGTAGCTGTCAGTTGCTGAGTGAGGTCAGCCCTGCCAAGATCGAGCCCCTGAGCTCTCCATCTGCAGAGAAGTGTTTTACTGATGATACTAAAAAGATGTCCAGATGCTCTTCCTGTTTTGCATTTTCAGGCTGCTGCCAAACCAACTGGGAAGCCATATTGTACAGATGAGGCAAGTCATCTCCTATATAAATTTGTGTGCAATTCATAGCCAATGCCTTTATTTTCCAGCAAACTTTCTTTTAGAGGTCAAACCAGAAATTTGGGAAGGTATTTTGTCTCTCTCAGGGACAAAAAGCAGCCTCATTTTAGTTATGGTACCCAGTTGCTTATACAGAGTGTTAAACTGGATCCTACTGGAGAAGAAATGTTCAGCAGGAGAGAGTTTAAAAGTAATTAGTAACAGGGGAAGTCAAAAAGGTAGCTTTAGTACAAGTCGAAAGTAGTGCATAATAATGATTAACTGGAGAGATAATATGTAAGTGGAGAAAAGAACAGTTAATTTATCAAGATAAACAATAAGATAGTTAAAATTAAGGGTAATAGAGGAAGAGATAATTAAAATCCAGTGTTGTTAAATACAAAACCACACTTTGCAGTAGCTAGATATTTATTTTTTAATAGAGCCCAGCTGAGCAATCAGGGGAATGCAAGGTATTGGTAAAGTGCTCCTAAAAGAACAGTGAAGCATCAGTGTAAAGGTATCATTTAGGAGACATTTAATCTGCGTATAAACAAAATAGTTTTGTTTGTATTTTGCCATCAGCACAGAAAATTGCAGTATGTCTCTATTTGTTTGCATCTTTGTAACCTCTGGCAGGAGCAAATGGAGAATAAGAATGTGATGCTGGTATAAGTCAGAAGTAAGGAATTTTTAGTGCATTCAGGCTTACTTGTGTGAAACTCATACCAGGGTGCCCTATAAGACAAAAGATAGAAAAAAAGTAGAAAAGCAACAAATGCTACTGTATTGCAAGAAGGCAAGCAAAGGAGCTGGGAAATAAAGGGGATGAGAAAAATGGAAGTAGCTCCTCTGCCCTGCATCAGAGTTTTACTTTTTTGTTAGTTCATTTAGGTTATTTTGTTTGGGTTTTAGCATTTTACTATTAAATAGAACCGGGTTGCTAATAACATAGTGTGGCCCAAAATTTTGGTGGTGCGGAAGCAAGCAAACTTGGGCCTCTTTATAGACATACCCTTTCTTCCCTGATTGCTAGCAGAAGGCCATTTGTGAGTATAAATATCTTTAATTTTTATACTCTCAAAATAATACAGGAAATTACCAGAATTATCAGAAAAATACAGGAATTATCAGACCCATTTCATGGCCCAAGAAAGATGACTTGAGTGAAATTGGATGGTTTATCTGAGATTACTCTGCCAGTCAATGGCACAATGAAGAACGGTAGTTTCATTTTCCATCCTACCATTGATGTTGTGCTGTGGTGACAGGCAATGGGACCTCAGATATTCATTGTAGTTTTAGAGATGCCATCCTCCTGTCTCTCCTGAGAATGTGTGGTTGAGGTTTGAGATTTGCCAAAAAAAAAATTGGGTATTTTCAATTGCAAGAGACTAAGGTGAGGAAGTTGGGTGAAGAGAACCCATGGCTTTCACAGGAAACTTCCAGCAAAGCAACCAACGTCTCTGCAAATACCTGATTTTCTATACGGTGTTGTTCTGTAGGGTGTTTTTTAAATGGTCAAGACATTTAAAAGGGGGAAATACGATCCACAAATGGGACCATAGGTCAGGGTAGTGTCAGAGGTCTAGCTGTCATAACTGTGTTCATAGCTAGGTAGAGAAGGAGAGCAGAGGTGATTTAGAACAAAAGAAAACTCCCCAGTGTCTGCTTTAAGTACCACCAGCCATGCATCGTTTGACTGCAACCACTTGGTGAAGGCAAAAGACATAGAAAAATGTGTCTTTCCTTAAAGTGTTTCTACTCTCTTTCATCTGGCAGCCTGCCCTAATAATGTTTCCAAAGCAGAACTTCAATGGGAAGCTGAAAACTATCTGGAATTTGGGTTTTTTACAATTCTAACATTTAGCATTCAATAGGATATATTGGAGAGCATATGATACCATTTTTTTTTTAATGCTGTGGATCCCACTGAAAAGAAAATAATTTTTCCCTGGGTGACAAATTCTTTCCAAACGCTGTTTCACTGCAGCAGGAATTGCCATAATGGGACTGAAGCTGATTAAGATCTGTACAAGGTGACAAGTTTGAGAAGGAAAAGTGTTTTTATAATTTAAAAATAATAATGGAGGGCCTTTCTGCCTTAGATGCTAATATGTGTCAGCAGCAAGGTAAAAAATATCTTGGAAAGTGCTTTTTCTGTAGATGAAGTGTATTGTAAGAAAACACATTTCTCCATGTTGCAAGAGAAGTTGAAAGATGGGCACTGAAATACCATTTACATTTATATATCACCTTTCATTCTGAAAGAGGAACAGCTGATCAGAGATTACTCTGGATAGTGAAATCCCTTCACCCACCCCAGAAATGCAGTCACCCTCAAGAGAGGGCTGTAGCAGGTGTTTAACAGTGTATGGCACAATAGTGTGAACGAAAACAGTCTGCCAGGTGAAACATACTGGGGAATTATATGCAGGCAACGATGCTGTGTGCAGGCTGAAACTAAGCCTAGGGTTGGAATTAAAGAAAAATTGGATCCAGGTTGTGCTCACTTTTTTCAGCCTGTGACTAAACACAGTAATGCTTAAATGCAGAATCATTGATTTATTTTTTTTATGTTCTTTTTACTCACATCCACTTTTTTCTGTGCAGCACATAAAGTCTCCTCTCACAAAAAAGAAGCTGCCAGGCTCTAACAATGAGAGCACAACTGAACCTGAAAGTCTAAAAGCGAGCAGTAGAGTTCAAGAAGTGATCAGGGACCATGTCACTGGAAAGGTCATCCACTTGCTACTCTGTGTTTCCTTTCACTTCCTTTTTCCCCTTTTTCACATCCCATTATAGCTCCTTCTTAAATGGGTTCCTACTCTGTTTCATGCAAGGATGGCAGAGATTCTTTTTATAGTGTTGAGTCATCTAAGTGGGATGTCTGGGTGTCTTCCTCATGTGGGATACTCCCAGACAGGTGAGACATGATGAAAAGGATCTGGTCCCTGCTAACAGAAATATCACAACAGATGTTTCCAGCATTCATTGTGCTGGGTTGCTTAGGAGAAATTATGCAGACCATGGTCTGTTGTTTAGGTCACCAATGTGTAGTTTTGCTGCTTCTTCAGCAGAGATAAGGCACTAGATATTTGGAGCAGGATGTGAATTTCAGCTGGAAATTACAGATTTTTCTTACCATAAAAGACATCTGAGATGTTCTAGAATTATTTAGGCAATGCTTTGTATACTCCAAGCAATCCCATAAAAATCCTGCAATTTTAAAATGCCTGGCTAATTGCAAAGACAGTTTTATTCTCAGGTGGCCTCTGGATGTCTGGGGCTACTGAGGGCTGACCTGTCAGGTCAGAGCTGCAGGTGGGCAGCAGGTTTTAGCCACAGACTGCTTTGTTCCCAGCAGGAACTGGGAGGACTGCAGGAACCTGACACAACAACTTGCTGCTCCTAATTTTTATTCACAGAGGACATATTACGATTCTTCCACACACTGGAACACTGAAAGATAACAAACTATATCTCTGAGAAGGTCTGTTCTGGAAAGGATTGCTCTCTAATGGCAGTGACGTGCTAAACTTGACAATTTTTTCTTTATATGTAATCAATTTTCATATCTACTAAGTTAGTTGCCAGTTCCAGTAATGGAAAACTAATTTGCACTGATGTCCCAGCTTTGTGAGTCTTCATGTGTGCACACACTGAAATTCTCAGCAAACACCCGTGTTGGAAATGACTTTTAAAAAGTCATGTAGAGAATCAATGGTGCAATCAGGAACAGACAGAAACCCTGATTTATTTGTTACTTTCCTGTTGTGCTCTTAGCTGATGGATACCTGCAACCTCAATTAACTCATTCTCCATCCTAACTGTTGTGTGCTTTCTTCAGGGAGCTGCATATTTAGTCTTTCTTAACTCTGCTTTAGTACACATCAAATGTAATCAAATTCAAGCTACTATCTACGAAGAAAAAATGAAATGAAATGAAAATTACAGGTAGGACTCAATTTACAGTAATTTGTGATGTAAACTGCTGTGCTTACTATCTTCCAATACGTGGCCCTTGCTCCAAGAAATTGAAAGTTTGGGGTTTTTTGCTTTTTTTTTTGCATTTTAGCTCTAGTAGGAATAAATATGTCACCTGGAGGTAAAGAGTTTTCAAATAGTTCAAGAATATTTATGTTTCTTAAATCGAGTTCTGGAAAGGTAGAATGCATGCGGCAAATAGGCGAAAGAAGTGTTAGAGCTTCTTGCCAAAGTTCTTACCTTTCTTTAACTGCAGATGGATGTTTCCTTGCTTTGGCATAACTATGACAAATGACCCATAAAATGTCTGTTCATTCACCTTATTCACATCACCACCTGCTCTGAAAATTATCTCTGGGGAGGGAAGAGAGAGGAGGGAAAGGAGTCACAGCTCTTTTTAGCAGTAGACACAGCACTGGTGGTGGTGTGGCTGTCACCATCACAAGTGACTGAGCTGGAGCTAATAAAAGGGCAAAATTCCTTCCCCCTCCTTCCCAGGAATTCTGGGCCCCATCATAATGATAAAATGTCCACTCTACAAAGGAAAGCTTTTATATTTTTCATGATAAATTGTGCCAAAATATGGTTGGAAGCTTAATGCCTTCCCCAGTGGTAATGTCTGGGAGGAATTTCTGTGCTTTCAGCGCTAAAGTGATGTAATGAAACTCAAGCCATGCAGTAGCTCTAAACTGAATTGGGGGTGGTAGATAAACTGCTCTTTTTCTTGAATGTTACCTGCTATTTTCTGTTCTGTTAATGGTCATGAATGTCCGTGACTTTTATAGAAATGCCCTTATTTTTAATTCCTCCCATATAAAACTACAGAAATTCTGGCAGGCTACATTTCTCATCTGTTCATGTGAGTGGGTTTGGGTTTGTTTTGTTTTCTCCACAGCAGTGCTGCTGCATCTTACAGACTAAAGTGAATTTTTACCCCATCAACACCAAGGAGGCAATTTTGGAATTAATTCAAATATGAAATATGAGTTTGTGGGAACAGAATGAGCATAGGAGTTTGAATGCCTTCTTGAGTCTCTCCAGGTCAAACAACCTTTAAAAACCCACTTGACAAGGAGATAAATTACCAAATCTATGCTAGTCTGAAACAAACATTTGTTGCTACAAGGTATTATTGCTTTCATTATTTTAATTCTTAAAAGATATACTCTAAAATTTATTCTGTTCTTCCTCATTAACCCAATGATTAATGCTTTTCCAATACTACCAAATCAAACTTCCATTTGACCAAAATTGCCATTGATGAATAGAGAACTGAGAACAGGAAAATTACTCTGAAAAACACAGGATACATCTTAATATTTATGGCAATTTTATTATTGTTGTTGTTGTTGTTGTTGTTGTTGTTGTTATCCTGTGACATTAGGTCACTATAAATTTGCATGTGTCCTTGCTGTATTGAGAGAGATTAATAATTTACATATGGGGTGTTTGGCAACTGTAAAGGCAGATGAATTCACTTGTGGTTACTTGTTTTATTAGAAGTGCTCAAGCTAATGCGAGAAGAGGTTATTTTTTTTACTGGTAAGAAGCATCACGCAATAACAGTTGGTTTATCACTCCCATTGTAAAAGTGATAAACCAACTGTTTATCCTTTACAAGTACCATTTAACTGTAAATTGTACCTTTTTTTCTATGCTATACTTTTAAAGATGTAGGTAAGTGTTTAAGGATTATTCAAACGGACTGTTTAATAGAAGCTTTCATTGCAGGTTGCAAAGCCATATGGTCAAAATGGCCAGAACACTTCTAGAACAGTCTCATGAAATGTGGAGCTAATCCATCTGGCATGTGAGAGAGTCCTCTCCAGTTGATGGCTGATAACACCTGTAGCACATGTTGTTCAGTGTTGGTTTGCAATGGTAGGAGTCCTAGAAGTAGCCGGTTGACAAATCTTCTCTTTGTAAGGAAAAAAAACCCCATGAGCTCTTATAGGATTTTATTTTTTTAACTGAGGAATATCTGTATGGTTTTGAAAGTTCTCAAATGGTAAGGTGTCAGTTCTTCTTTCCTAAATCTTTGCTATATGTTAACACTTTAAACATTTCAGTAGTTGTCTCTGAGTCCCTGCACAGGAGATATCAATGGGGGCCAGAGACACAGAATTCTTGCAAAATGAGAGTTATGAACAGTGAGATGCTCCTGCTGCAGAGGAAGGAAAAAAATCAATTATTTTATTAGGTGAGAAGTTATTTTTCTTTTCCCAGATTAGCAATCTGTCATTTCTATAAGATATAGCAGTCAGACCAAGTGTCCAGTGTGTCATCTTGGAATATCGGTCTGCTCTAAGGCAACTCGTAGGTGGAGGGAAGAGCCTTTGTAATCCCTCTAAGCAACTGGTAACAGCTTAGTAAATGCCATAGGTACACTGAGGACCATGCAAATAATTCTCCATAATCAGCAAAGAGTGCTTGAGCTGTACCTGAAACCACAGTAATTCTCTGATGATGAATTGCAGAAGGCACTGCTGCTGCCTGGGGTCCTTCTTTAATTGAGTGGGATTTTACTGCTAGTTGAAACATCTGACTTTTCATTGCAACTGGTGTATGCTGGAGGCCAGCACAGAAAATCCTGGAGTGTTCTGTGACTCCACAAAGCAGGAGAACTACCTCTGACTTGCAGAATATGTGCTTGCTTCTTTTGTAGACCAAATGCAGTCACTTAATGGTTGTATAGCATTTACCAGGTGTAAGCCCCAAGCTGAAGAAGCTTTAGCAAGCTCACACCCAGGAAAGAAGGGGTGAAAACAGTAGGAAGAGCATACAGATGGCCTGAGTGCAGTCAGCTCTTGCACTCACAACTTTTCATCTTTGGTTTCCTGCCGCTGGAAATTGTTGTCAGCAAACATGAAAAATGTACTGAACCAGAGTGTAGAAAATTGAGGGACTTTTAATTTGTGAGAAAAAGAATGAGAGAAGGATCATGCTCTTCTCTTTTCAACTGCATGGATAGTACTGCAGTACTGAAGCTGTGGATCAGCTCTAGGGAAATATGGGAGAGCTCACTGTGGGCAGGATCCACCAGCAAACTTTGGCGTGGGATCACTGCACATTTGTAACCTGTAATCACATCCTCAGCAGGGTATTAGAGACGTTTGCTTTCATGATGCACTACCTTTCTTAGGCAATATAACATTTCTCAGTTGTGTGACTTTGTCTCCAAGGCAGCTAAAACTTTAGAGATTTACACAGTGATTCTGTAGAGGGGAGTAAATCAAAGAGGGAGAAGAAAAACTCAGGATTTCTCTGGCAGCTTGATGAAATGCATGTTAAGACTAAAACTATACTTAAAAATATCTCACTGCCCAACTTGTTTTACAGGCACTGGCAAAATATAACCTCTTTCTCCATTTTGCTTAGCTTAGGTTTTACTGACAGTTCTCTCATTTCTGGTTGGCCAAAATGTTGTTCGTGCTTGGTTTGTATCAAGAAGCACTGCTTCCAAATAGGCAGTAAAATATATACAGCAATGTTTGCATCTCACAGCATGGAATTCTTTTTAAAACAATATTTTTGCAGTTAAATTTCCCTTTGGTTGACTCTGCAAATATATTAGGTCTCCAAAATCAGATGTTCATCTTACCAGTATTTTATACAGAATCCTGAGGGACCCCGGTAGAGTTCAGGATGGAAGCAGCCTCACTCTTTTACGTGAGCAATTAATAATTCATTTGGTGGCACTTACTGTGTGTTCCTTCTGACCTCAAGATAGAAGTCAACATTTCTTTAAGGCTTCAGGCTGGCTTTCAAAACACCTGCTCCAATGATAATGGGGCCCTGTTAGCTCCTGGCTCCAGCAGCACACAGGGGTTTTTTCTCACTGCGTGGGACATGAGATGAGCAATAGCCCCACAGGTCAGTTCTGCAGCAAACTGAGGGCCAGCTGCCCAGCAGGTGAGGGGTTTGTAGCACGTGCTGAATGTTTATAGCACACTGCAAAACTGCTGAAATACAACCTTCCCGAAAGGCAAAGGTAGCTGCTTTTGGCACAGAATACTTCTAGTCTATTGCCTTGGATTTTCTATTTTGTGGCACATCTTTTAGCTGTTTTCTGAGGGAAAAATAAACACAATATGTAAGGTTGGTGAGGATCCAGTCTATACTCCCAACCTGTTTGAGAGAACACAATATTTTTGCTGTTTACTTTTCTCAAAGAAAAATATTACAAAGTAGTGATTCTGACTTACAGAGTGGAAAGCTAAAGATTAAATACGCAAGAAGGATCCTACCCAGGACCCAAACTGCCACCAGTTAGGAGCAATGTGTTGGTTCATCCTGCAGAGAGGTGTAGGAGCCCTTGGGAAGTATGGAGATCCCACAGCAAGTTCCTCACTGCCACCACCAGGGGCCAAGCTTGGGGCACCAGAGCGGTGGCTGGGTGAGCCCTCGGGGACTTCAGGCAGCCAGCACTGACTTAGATTTTATGGTGTATGTCTTGTGGCACAGCTTGGCACAGGTAAGCCCAATGATTAGTGAAGTGCAAAGCTGGCTGTAAGCACTGACCTGTAGCTCAGGACATGCCTGCTTTGGGATCTTCCAGGATCTGTAAATTTGTGATACTTAAGAATTGGACTCGATGATCCTTGAGGTCCCTTCCAGCTCAGAGTATTCTGTGATGCTGTTGGGCACGGCAGTAAAGCTCAGTGAGACTCCCCCCCAGTTTTGACAATACCTCCCTTGTGAAAACATTGGTCTCAAACCATTTGCCAAAGCTTCCGGCTTGGTGGAGGTCTGCCAGGAGAAAAGGAGGGGGAGAAGCACTGCAGTCTCCAACCCATCAGCAAGCAGTTAAGGTCCAGGGAGAGTTCTTTAAAACCCAAGGTGAAAAAACAATGCAGTGCTGTATTACATGACTAATAGAGCAGACAAATATCATTGAACACCCACAATATATTCAGAGGCTTTATTTTAAGTATTGTAACGTGGATTAGAGACATTTTTATTCATTAAGGAGATAAAAACTCTTTTTCTGGAACTCAAGTGTTTTATTAAAAAAGTTTGAGTTTTATAGGTGGTGAAAGAACCATAAACAGAGCAATAAAATGGTCAGAGAAAAAAATCAGTTGTGTAAACTGCTTTAAAAAGAGCAAGAGCATTTCTTTTGCTTAAATCCCTTTTTAATGGATTAATGCATTATTAAAAAAAGACTGATTATGTACATGGATAGGGAAAAAAACCCTTGGGCCTCTGAGTTCTCTCTTGTCTTTCTCTCCTACTTACTGCAATTTGTCTCCCAGTAGCATTTAGAGTCAGTGAGTTTGGGGCCCCTGTGAGTGCTGTAAAGAAGCACTCCTAAACTGGAGACCCATCGCTTGCTTGGATGAAAAGCTTGATGGAAAGGTCAAAGTGAGGGTGGAAAAAAGGGAAATAGAGCCTTGCGTTTAAAATAGACATGATGGTTACAGGAAAGACTAGTGTGAAGTTATAGAGCTTAAAGCACCCCCTTTGTTTCGATGGCTAGTATAGGCAGGGCTACTGGGAATAACTTTCTGACCATTTTATTTATTCCATTTTCATGTCATGTTTTCTCTCTTCTCCAGTTTTCTCCACTATATCCCTCTCTTGCTCTGCAGTTTTTCTTACACAGCTGGTTGTGCTTCCCTCCTGTCTCTTTGGTTTCCTGTCTGTAGCACTCCCTCCACTTTCCCTTCAGAAGCTGTCAGCCTTTTTCTATTTTCCTGTCTCCTCACCACCCACCCTCTCCATGCCATCTCTTTAGAATTATTTGCCAGTTTTGAAAAAGGGCTTATAAAATAAATGACATTTATAACCTGAGCACATGAATAATTTGCTAAAGGTCTTAATTACCTGCCAAAAAGAAAGCTAATCAGGAAGATTCACCAGGGATTAATTGTGTTGGGTGAATTTGTTTCCATTTTCTGCACCTGATTGGACCTTCCAAATGAACTAGAAGGTGCCTTTTCAGCAGGCACAGGAAATTGTAATTTAAAAGAGATTTGTGTTAGAAACTTCTTTTTTTTTTTTTTTTTTTTTTTTTTAATGAGGGCAAAGAAGTATGTGCCTACAGCCAAGTTACTGCATTGAGAAGCATTTGTTGCAAAAGTTGCAGAACTGTCTGTAACATGTTGCAGCAGAGTTAGACCATGCACATTTGTGGACAGCACACACATGGGTTATGCCGTACCAAGATATCCTTCTTCATGAATAGGATCTCTCAGTAACCACCTTGCTTAGAAGCTACTTTTGGGGAGCAGAACAAGTCAGATGCAGATCCAAAAGCACATTATAGGGCTTGCCTGAACCCATGAGCCCTGCAAGTGGGGATCTGACAATCCTAACAAAAGATAGCTCTGTAATCACTTCCCACCAGCCCTTCTTGGTGAAGGATTTCATCCTCATTGCAGTGTTGAAACCATTTCCTTTCACATAAGTGTTAAAAATAGATGGAAGCCAGGATATTGGGCAGGTGCCCTTGAAAAGCAATTTTTAAATTTTTAACAGGATAGTATTATTAATCATCGAGAAAGAGAAGATGAACATGAGATTTCTGGAGTATTTTCCTGCTCTATAGCACAGGCTCTTTCTGAACAAATCACCGAATCTCCTAGTCCCTGAATTAACCATCCTTCAAAAGGGAAATGAAGCATTCCCTTTTCCATTTTGTGTGCCTCGTGTACTAATTTGTAAACTTGTTGAAAAATAGTCTGGCTATTGTCACTCCCACATTGTGTACCTCACTTTTGTAGTGCAAAGGGGAAACTGTGTTAGAATAAGGAAAATCATCTGAATATTATTCCTTTTTTGCTTCACTTTTAATCTTCATGTTAAAATGGTCTCAAGCCTTCCTCCCGAAGTCTGTGAATTTAGAATAAAAGCACAGGCGCTCACAGCTCTCTCCAGCACGGAGGAAAGACTCTAGTCCCAATGTAACCTGGAATTAAACCACAGATGTTCCTGTTGTTCATCCTGCTGCTTTTGCAAAGGGAGGTTTATTTTTGCTATTTTTTGCAATTATTCCCAGGGATCTTCTGTGGCAGGTCACAAACATATGCCAGCTCAATGGTCCTTCCGTTTATTTTTGTCTTCCTGCAAGGTAACCATTCATCCATGGAGTAATTTCTTTAAATGAAGCATTTTAATCCAAATTGCCAGTTGATACCTGCAGGGTCAGCTTCCCTCCCTATCAGCTCTGAAAATTAAGGGAAGCTTCAAAAGCTGCTGCAAAGTTTTGCTGGCAGAAATTCTGAAGGATTTTTGAAACACAGAGCCAAATTAGTAGGACAAGCTCTGAACCTTCAGACAAAATGCAAAACCGTAGCAGGGAAAAAGTCAAGTGTGAAATTAACTCTTTGTCCCAGTCTCTCGGGTTTTGTGGGTCTGGGTTTGGTTCTGAAGGGCTCTGAAGTAAAAATGAGCCTGGAGTCTCACTGCACTGCGCTTGCTCATTGGTGCAGAGTGAGCAGTGTTATGCTCTCCTGTGCTTCTTCCTCTTGAACTGATTCTCTGATTCTTATCTGTGGTACTGTGAAACCGAAGGATCAATCCACTTCTAATTTTGTGTGTTTATATGAAGGCAATTACTGTAGCCTCCAGTTAAACTTGAAGAGAACAGGGCAAGGATCTGTCAAATTATGTCTGTGTAAGGGTATTTTCTCAGAAAACCTAAGCCAGACATTCACCACCCAAGCAGCCTTCCATATCAGTACCTATGGAATTTGTGGAGGAACTTCCCCCTGCGTATTAACATGGCTTTGATTTATTAGTAAATACTAATGGATCCCAAGTGCACAAAAAAATCTCAACTAGAAAAACCATGCAGGTCTTCTGTTACATCTTCCACTGGAGTTGCAGCTGAATCAATAGGTTCCTGTCTGAAAATTAGAATGTAGGTCATTAGAGCCCACTGTGAGAATTCTTCTAAATGGTATTGGCTGTCCCTATGTGGTATTGAAGGAGAAGGAAAGCACATGGACCCAAGCCAAGTTCAAATAGTGCCTAAATCCCTGTCCTCTAGCTCTGTTGGATCTATTGGCTTCTGTAATCTGCAAATTGGAGAGAAAGCTTCTGAACTTTATAGGAGGTATTTTTAAGCTTGCAGTCCCACAAAAAACCTGTGTGTCCTTTCCCCCTGCTATTTCCCACTCTGTACAGCCTCTTCTGCCTGCCAGCAGATGCAGTTTAGCAGTCAGCTAAATTAAGGAATTAATACAGAGAAGAATTAAACAAGAAAAACAACACCTGTAATTAAAAAGGCTGTAAGTTACCAACCAGTGCTGTATAATTAAAAATGTCAGTAATCATAATTATTCTCTAGTCATTCATTCATGGCTTGTTCCTTTTAGCTTTATTATAAAAGGAAAAATATAGCTACCTGTTGATAATTGGCGTAGTCTAAAGACTTTCTACACCCTTAGAGGGGATTTAAAGCTGTTTATATTTTCTTATAAATAGAACAAACCATGTCACAATGCTGTTCCATTTACTGGACTCAACCTTTAAGCAATCTGTCCATAATTGCACTAGAAAATGTTCAGAGCAATTTGCCAGGCACCTATGTGGACAGTAAGTATCCTGAATAACATGATTGTTGGACTCTGAGCACCAATAATAAGCAGAGCACTGAGTGTTCCTGCTTTTAAAGCAAAATGTAATTGTTTCTGGAATACTTGCATTTGAAAAAAAAATCTGAGCATTTTTGTTGATTATAAATCATTATTATTATGTTTTGACTTCGGAATAATACAATTATATAAAGCGACTATGAGGAAGAAATGGGTTAAAGAGAATTGTAATTATACTCAAAATAGAAAAAAAAAAAACCCTCATCATATGTTTTGTGTCAGCCCAATTAATTTAGCTTCAGTTGAACAAATTTGGCTTTCTAAGATGGCATTTAGGCTCAGGATGGTTAAGAGCTGATTGCAGTTGTGCTTAGGGTTTACACAATACAGAAGTGCTTCTTAGCCCATCCAGATTTTCACAGAGATTTCAGCAGGCTCTGGTTTTCATGCCCTCTTTTTCTCCTCTACAAATATAATTTCAGTTACCGTACCTATGCAGGTGATTGAGACTGACCACTGTTACATATATGATTCATTCAGTCCAAATTTACCTCTACCATCCCTTGTTGGGTGTCTTATCCAGAAGCTCTAGCTGATGGTGGCTAACAGAGGATTCTTAATTGACCTCTTTTAAGCCTTCTTTACAACTCTGTTTTACTGTGAAAAATACCAATGTCCTGCCTTTTATTGAAACTTTAATTAGACATAATTGGATATTTCTAGAACCTGCAGGTATTTATTCTCTAAGATCTTAAAGATATGGCCTGCTGCGTGCATCCTAACAACTGACATGCTTTCTTCTAAGTTCTGCCATTTTCTTTGTATTTTTGATTGCTAGAACACTATTTCCTTTGTTCTCAACAAATATGTTATTCCCCAAACTGCTGCTGCAAGGTTTTTTTTGTCCAATCCATCAGCCACGTATATTCTATTCCCCTTTGCATCCTTATTCCATCTTCCCTAGACTGTAATTCATATGTGGCTTTCAGAGATCCTCTCTGCACCCATCCGGTGCTTAAAGTCCCATTCCCGCTTCAGAATGATCTTTAGTCCACATATTAGATTTCTAAACAAGTATATTCATGCCTTCTGCCATCAACAAGCTTTGGGAGGGATCTCTCATAAGCTGCTGCTGATTTCCCCCATTATTTGCCTTCAGGTGCTTCTTTCAAGCCAGTGACTCTCTGTGTGCTGGAAATGGCAAGATCCATTTTCACCTGGGGGCAAGTTACACATTTACCTCTGGAGGAGGCATGAGCACAGGCAGTTCCCATGGTTCAGCTAATGTGCTGGAAATCTTTCCCCCAGCTTTTCTCACAGTGACTTGCTCATAAGCCACACCACCAAGCTTCACCTGTCAGCCTCACGTTTGCTTCGAGCGAGGCTGATTTCTCTTGTTCTCCCTCAGTTCACGCACTGCAGTGGAATATCTAAACTGAAAGGAGCTTTCTGTGCAGTTAATTGTTTTGCCATAATGTTTCTTTTCAATTTTTATCACAAAACTTTTTTCTCCAAAAAAACCCTTAAACGGAAAGGTACAAAATAAGCCCAAATGCTTTCAATTGCTGAAGCAAGGAGTCTGCAGTGAAGCTTCTGCTTAACAAAGTGGAAAATAAGAAAGCATGTTTTATTCCATCATTTATTAAAATTAAGGGAATGAGGGCCTCATTTGCTTAAAAATTGTCTATTAGTATTCACCTGGTGGCAAGCAGCCTTAATCTCACACCATTAAAGAAAACAGAAGCTCATTAAATAGTAATTCTTTTTAATAGTGACAGGAGCTTGGGTTTGAGCAGCACTGCTCTAAGTTCCCATGTAAATTGTTCATGATGATCAATAAGAGAATTTTTTATATCTCACCCCCCTCCCAAGAGCTTTCATTCCATATGTAATCGCTTATGAACGCCAGAGAGGGAAAGAACTTTGCATCAAGGGAAGGAGGTTTCACTGTCAGACTTCTGATGTTACAAAACAGGAAAGAAGCTGTTGGATACAAAGCAGGTGATGTAATTCTTGAACAAGAGAGGAGTGTTCTGAGAGACACGAGAGCTTTGGGGGTCAGGGAGTGTTCTCAGCTTTCGGCTGGTACTGCTGTGGTTTTGAAATGACAGGAGGCACGTTGAACTTTCCTGCTTTGACAGCTGCTGCTTGACCTCTCATTAGCAGACATATCAAGCCAACATTCTGTTGATTATCTCTCTCTGGCCGTTGCTATGCTTTCCCTTCCTCCAAGGGATGTAGCCATTAATGCCACCTTGTTGCTGTGTAGGCTGGTGGTCAGCACTACCCGACTAGTCATGTATTAAAGACCTTCAGTAATGGACACGGTGCTCTTATGCTCATTTCAAACCCATAGCTGAAGTTCCTGTTCCACTTTGAATGTTATAAAACGTCCTGTGCTCTCATTACAGTCCTCAGCTGTTCTACTGCTTTGCATGGCACAAATCACTACCTTCACTTTTTCCTCTGAGTTGCTTGGGGCTCTTCTGATGAACAACTTCAGGCCATTAAATATTCCTTATTAAACATTATTCTGTTCTCTCCTGCACCATTTCCTGTGCTAGGGATGTCTCTGGGCCAGGCATTGTTTGTTTTGGGTATGTGTGTGGGAAGATTGCTTAGTGCTGCTCCTTAGACACGCTTAATTCAATTACTGCCAGATTTTCTAGGCCTCTTGACATTGCTATATATAGCTCTTTAGTAATAATATTATCAATTATTTAAATTTTAATTTGTGCTTGCATTAATTACATGATTCTTTACTGCAAGGGGAAAGAGATCTCACTTTCCGCAATTATATGACCATGGCTTGTCCTCAGAGGCCGAAGTTTTATTTAGCATCAAATGGAATCATTGCTAATACTCATCACATAGGCATTATCCTATGGGTATGCTTCTGTGGGTCCTTGCTGTCTGAGGACATGACTTCTCTGAGAAGTTATTAAAGGTTTATCTCACTGGACTGGCCTTCAGTGGATGCGAGCTGACACGCTCCTAAAGTCTGTCAAGGCAGTTTTGCTCTCCCTGCTGCCAGTCCCAGCACAGGTGCTGCTGGGATCCCTGGCAGCAAAGCTGCTGGGAGTTTATTCTACGAAAGACAGAGCTGCTGTCTGACTCCTTGCACACACCCATCATCTTGCCCAGGCTGCTTGGAGGGCTGGGGAAAGCTCCTGAGGGAATATGTGCTTACTTGCTTCAAAGATCTTCAGAAAGATCTTTCCAGGAAATCCAGATCTCATGTCAGCACACCAAAAGCAGGAGCTGAATTCTGGTTGTGCCTGCTAGATGAGACAGCTGGCTGAGAAAGGTTTGTGAGAACATTGGAAGGTTAGCATGACATCCTCGTAATGGCCCTTGTTAGCTGTTCTGTACTTCACTCTCTGTTGCAGATTGCAAATAGCTTTTTACAGTTAGGATTTGCATCAGCATTCATACTTCTGCTGTGTTATTACCTACTGCAGTTGCTTTGGGTGACGAAATCTTCCTCTGTGGTTAGCACTTGCTATTACAAGAAGTAGATTAGTCCCCTGTCATGTGCAGCAGCAAATACTGTGGCCAAGTGCAACATATACATTTTCACTAAGTGTGCTATTCATGTTCTGTACTGTATAAACCCTGGGTTTGTTGCTGTGGGCATTTCTTTCCATTACTCTATCAAGACAGTGGTTTTTTCTTTGGTGGGGCTTTTTTCCAGCAGTCATAGGGGTTTTTGGGATGAAGTGAAGATTTTGTTTCCTTCCGTTGTTTCTGCGACCAAGTTTTTAACTAATTCCAAGGGTTTAGATGTTCACTGTTTTCTCTTTTGTTTGCTACTTTGCAATCGGAAAATGGGAATCTGCCCATAGGGAGCATTAATGTTGCCTCATTTTTTTCTCTGCACAGAGCACAGTAAGTAAAATGTTACCCATAGAGGGTTAAACCTGCTGGAAGAAAGGATTTTGTCCCCTCAGATCAGAGAAGCAGTGCAATTCATTCTGCCCTGGTTGCCCTCCTGCCCACGGTGTGCTATTTCACTGAAGGAAGCACCTGTCAGTACTTAAGACTGAGAACAGCTTTTTGGTGTAACTGAACAAAGGTGAAAAATTAAAAATAATTTCAGTTACAGCTACTCTGTTGGTTTGGGGAAAAATATGAAGAGTGGATTTACTGGGAAAAAGAGTAAAGGAGCTGTATCTCTTCCCTCCTGTTCCTTGTCATTCCTTACCCCCTGGACTTCCTCCCTGCACGGCCACATTGTACAAGCAGCATTTACCAACACATCCTCCAGGAGTGAGAGATGTGTGGTGCTTCTCCCAAATTCCTGCATCCCATCTCTGTGATATCCTATAATGTCATTCCTCATCCATGGACCTGTTCATTTCCATTATCCAGGCACTTAAACTATTTATAAGAAAATAAAAACAAATTGTCTTTTTTCTTTATTTCACGATGATAGTCATAATGGTAGTCTTAATGATAGTCTTTCCTGGAAGCCAAAAACAAATTTTTCTTGTTACAAAAGCACATGTAATTTTTATGGCTAATTAAAAACAAGGAAATACAAAAACAAGCACAAACATAGATACAGGGAAAGCAGTAGGATTATCTTCTTTCACAGTGCCCCATAGAAAGGAATTACATGTATCCAGGATGTATATGAGGGGAATTTTGGGCTCTATAGTAAAAAAAAGAAAAGGTGGAATTTTTCAGGGGATCTTTTTTCACATACTAACAGACTTTTGTACTTAAGTTCACTGGATAAATCTGCTACTTTGGTTTGGGTAAACTCAAAATTTTGAAAAGTCTGTCTAAAAAAAAATTGGCTTGGGCAAAAATCTAAACTTTTTGTAGAAGCACATGCTTTTCAGTACAATGAAATGAAAAAAAAGGTAATCAAAGTCTTGCCTTTCCTCCAAAAGTGGTTCCAACAGATGATGTTGAACAAATCCTTTTTCAGCTGCCTGGAGCCAGTGATGATCATAATCACAAAGGGAATAAGAACATGAAAGAATAATCACAGCATCATAAAATTGCTTTTGGAGAGATTTTTGCTGAATTCCTACTAATTTGAATGGGAACCGCAGCCTTGGTTTGTGATAAAAATGTAACCAATGCACAACTCTCATTGCTACTCCGTTCCCTGTGAGCAAGCAATGGACTTTGTTGTACTCCCTTACAAGTCCTTTCTTGTAAGATTTAAACAAAATGTTAGGTGAGGACCTACCTGTTTGGGGGTGGTGACCCCACAGCACTCCGATTTAAACATGCAAACCAGAGTTGCAGCTCTCTTAGCCTGCCTGCACGAAGGCATGCTGTTTTATAACTAATTCCATGGGGTTCATTTTAACACACAATAAAACCATGCATTTTACAAGCATGACATTAGATCTTTCATGTGGTCATGGTTTACGGTAGTTCTGCAGAAATGCGTGATATGCTGTGATCTGCAAAGCACTGTACACGTCCATTAAATATTGCATGAACACCAACACCACAGGGAACATAAATTATTAAATCTGAGCAAATGGATAGCTCAGGGTAGGGGAATGCAGAGATTTTCACCTGGAGGTCACCAGTTAAAAAACCAGTTCAGATTAGTGCTAACACCACACCAGACATAACTTGGCAGGTGTTCATTGGCTGAAATTATTTATGTCCTCCAGCTTCTGTTGGACAAAGGGTTGTATCACACAGGCCATGGTTGTTCATTGCACCCATGAGACAGATCATTGTTTCCATAGAACAGCTAAGGTTTAAAAAGACCCAGATACTGTGAACATTGGCGTGTGTCTAGAACAGGGTCAGAGCCTTAAGGTTTGAAAATTGCACAGGGGTTTTTATTCTCTCTGCAGAAAGAAGCAGTTTTCCTTCTTCAGGAAGGCTGGGCTGGCACATCCTCTAGGGTATGAGGCAGTGATGGACTGCACAGCCTCCCTCCAAGCACTTTTCTCTGTTGGCCACCTGATCCTTTCCCAGGACAGCACACACCAGCTGGGGCTGTCTACTCAGGGCCTCCCACTGGGGAAGCATTTCTGGACCAGCCTCACTCTTGCTGCTTCTTTGCTCTCCTCTCACCCCCTTGCTTTAGGTTTTGTAGCTGCTCCTGCCTGCAAGGCAGCGATCATTGATGTGTTTGTTAAGCTCAGGAGGTACAAAGCAGATGTTCTTAGGACCTTGACTGGGGACCCATGAAGAGACTATTTCCGTAATAGCAGCTCCCAGCTGGACATATTGCTGCTTCTTCCTCATTTGCCTGGTCTCAGAATTCCTTACTCATCTGTTCAGCACACAGGCACAAGTTCTTCTCTGACAGATACCATCTTTACGGACTTTATAAGAGGATCTATTTGATTCTCTGATATTAATATATTCTTATCTATCTCTGCATCTGTCTTCAAGAACACACCTAATCTATTGCAGTTCTGTGGATGCCATTTTGTAACAAACAAAGTTTTCTTTTCTCCAAATGTCAGCTACAGTAACAAGTATAGCTGTGGTGTATCTGTGTTGTGGCTTCATAAAGCCTGTCCTCTAGGCTGAAATGTGAAGGTTGAAGTCCTGGTATTTAATAGAATAAGCTGCTGTGATCTATGAAGTCTCTGTATTTTGGAGAGTATGAAAGTCTGTGCTAATTGGTCTCCTACTTCATAATGGGGAAGCTGAAGGTGCAGCCACCACTAGCAAGTATAGTTGCTCCTCTGAAGATCTTAGTGTGGCAGAAGTGCATAGGAGTTGATGCTCCTAAAACACTAATAAGACTGGTTTCTAAAAGTCCCTAGGAAATCAGTGTGAGGGCTCTTGATCCATGGGCAATGGAGCAAGATTGAAAGCAAAATGGTATGACTCTATGGGCAGGAAAAAACTCCCTTTGTTCTTCAGACTGCAGGGAGGGGGTGGTGGTGTCACAGATGTTGGTGAAAACACAGGTGAAAGTGCCCTTAAACAGCTGAGTAACAGCATTGCACTAATCATTCGTGCACCTTTTGTGTGAATCCACACCTTGCAAACTTAGGGGAAGAGCCTGCTCATGGAAAAGCCATGAAGGAAAGGAAAAGCACATCAGAGATAGGTGACAAGTGGATTTGGCTAGCCCAGCAGACTTTGGAGGAAACTAAAGCTCATCATCAAAACAGCTGGCTTATTTACTCTGCCATGCTCATAAGCAAGGGAGGCCGTTCCAAGGCATGGCTGCAAAAGTGCTTTTTTAGAAACTGCAAAACTGCTACACCTGTGTTTTGTGTCTATTTTGTGGCTAAAACTCACATTTGTTTAATGACTGGGGGAGATAATGGCAAAACTACATTTGATTTCTCTCTTTCGAGTGAGCCCAGGCAGGCAGAAATGGACACCTCTGCTGTTTATTGTAGCACAGATCCGCAGTGGCACAGAGCACTTTGGCATCTAGCACATCCACTGCTTGCCTGAATTTACAAGCAAATGAAATCTGTAAGAGCACTACAAGGAATTCTGAGTGGATCCCATCCCTCTGCTGTAAGGTCATTATACAGCACAAAATTAGGCAGCCTCAGCTAACAGCTGATGTCTCCAGCACACATGAGCCCCAAATGCAGCAGAGGCTGGAGGAAATTCCCCCGTTATTTTCTAGATTGTCTGTGGGACTACAACAACAACAACAAGGTAATAAGATGTACAACTCAGAATAGTCTGGCTTGCAAATACAGCTTGTCAGGGCAGTACAGAAGCCCCTACTGAAAATTAATTTGTCCATCCTGCAACATGCACTCCTTAAGGTGTGAACTCCAACGTCATGGATTTCTCTGCAAGATCAGGAGTAGAAATTACAAGCTCTAGGCAGTGATTCAAATTGATTATCACATTCTTGCCTCTTCACACCAACATCTTGGTTTTGACACCAGCGTTGCAGAGCCGCTGAGAGGCAGCAGATGCCCAGGCCCTTGCATCAGATCTCAGTGGAGGAGGAATTGCCCTAAGTGGGTGTTTTAATTGTCCTTGTTTTAATTAAGGATACTCACCTGTGCTACAATGAGGTGGTCAGAGAGCAGCCTGGGAAGCCTGGCTTTCTTAAGAGGTTTCACCTGCCTCCTTTTTGCAGGACTGAAACCCCCAGCTCTGGGGTTCAGCCTCTCTTTTGCTTCATGTAGCACGTTCATCCTGAGAGGCCCTTGTGGAAAAGCTCTTTTCAGCATGGAGTCCAAACCACCAGCACCTGTTTTCTCAAAAGGTGAGAAGTTGCTTCAGTGCTATGGAACATATGCAAGTTAGCATTTATGTTAGCTGTGCTCTTTCTTAGTCTTTTCTTGAAACAGATCACTTTTCATATTGAAAACAACTTGCAAACTCTCCTTTCTAAAGAAGTCTGTCATTTTAAGTGTGCGAAGTTCTTCTCCCCTTGTTTTACTATAACTCAGTTACATCTGAAAGCAGAGATAGCTCCTGTTTGCTTCCTGTATCCTGAAAATGTTTTAAGCTTTGCTGTTTGTTTTGGTAGGAAAAGAATTGTCTGGCTTCTCTTTTCAGTCATGTTTTCTTTATTTATTTACTTATACTTCTGGGAGCGTTGAAGTTCACTTGAGGCTATGTGAATCTGAGAAAATTTATTGTGTATCTTTTTGAATAATAGATGCATTTTTTCAAATGAAAATCACATGAAAAGTGCTTTAATATTTCATATTGGAAAAAACCTCCAAACTTCATTCATCCTGAAACATAATATTTCTTTCTCTGATTTTGTGGTGTTTATTTCAATTCAGATGAAATTGATAATATTTTGAAGAAGTTAAAATCAGAAATTCAGTAGGTTTCATTTTGAAAATACCTTTTTTTGTTCATTATGTTTGCTGATGATGTTGAATACATTATTTTTACCAAGGAAATGTTCAGAAGAACTATTTTATTTGGCCTTGTCTCTTAAAGCTTTTTAAAAGTTTATTTAATGTTTCACAGTAGACAGAGCCATAGTTCATTAACTCCTTTGGACAGAGAATGATTTCATTTTTGTATCTGGATCAAGTTGGTTCTGATTAAAATGAGAAGCAAACTTGAAAAATGCTTTTATGAGGTTTCTTCATGTGTTCACAAGCACCTGGCAGGAACAGCCTCATCAAAAGCATGTTCTTTGGCAATGCTTTAACCTCTTCTTAAAACATTTATTTACCAATTAACAGTCGTTAAATCAACAATTCTGTCATGTACAAAGGCAAGATTTTAAAAGGTGGTTTAGGATGTTATTTTTTTTCGTGACTGCATATCTCCCAGGAAAAATAAAAAGGAATAAAACAATGATAGGATTATATAAGCATCCAGCTTTGAATTCTTCTGTCACTTAAAAAGGAGATGCTGGTGTTTTACACAAAACCTTTCTAAAACAATTGTACTGTTTTGACTATCAGAAAGTATTGAGGTGAAAATTCTGTTCTCCTCCAAAATTTTTAGCTTTACATTAGAAAAAAAACTTCAAGGGAATAGCTGTTGTAATGCTTTTATTTCAGAAGCATTAGTTTTATTTTATAGTTGCTGTGTAATAGTGAGCAACCTGCATGTTAAAGGTGTGGAAGATTTAATGATACACAAAAGCTGAGGGGGAATGATAAGCATAGAAAGATTGATTGAGCCACAGGTGTTGCTTCTTTGAATTTTTGGGCTTACTAGACTTTTTGTTTTGAACAATGGATGGCAGGCAAATAATAAAAGAGAGTGACACAATATCCAAACAGTTTCCCCGGACTGGACAGATAAGCTGGAAATGCTGGTAATGCAAACTGTGGGATTTTTAATTGAGTTTTCATGAACAGAAGAAGCAATTAGAAAAGGGAGCAGAGAATTTTTTAATAATGACTGTTAGGACTTCAAAGAGCTACCACACTTTTCAACTTTGAAGGAAACTAACATTACAAAAATAAAAGCAGAAAACTTGGGAATTGAATGCGTCTTCTGCTTTAATGATGTTTTGTGGTTCCTAGAGTCTTTTAACAGTTAGATTATGCTTAACATTTTGTGTTAGGCTGAGCTATGAATGTTAATACTGGTTTAACCCTCCTGGAATGTCAACTAGTGGCACATTTCATGTGACCTCGGGATGCACACTCTGGGTGGAAACAGGAAAACATCTCTTTCTTGGAAGCACAACCTGTGAGGATCTATGTGTTTCTGCTTTAAAGCACTCCAATGAGCACATCTCATTCAACATGATCTGTTTTCTAACCTAGCTGGACAATTAAGTATATGAAAGATGATAGGATGAATGCATATGTTCTTAAGCTTCAGAGTGTGAATCAAGAGTATCATGGATTGTTTCTTCTCATATTCAAAATATAGCAGGAAGACATTTTTATTTTTAAGCTCTCTTGGTGTTGTTAATTTTGAAGTAACATAGGTATTCTTCTACACACACACTAGAGAGTTGTTTTTCCTCTGTCTCTTTCTTTTTTTAACTTCCAAACTTGTCAGAAGTCACCTCGTTTCTTTTTTCCTTTCCACTTCTAAATTCATTTAGTGTCCATGAAAACTGTCAGATAAATAGTGTCAGACATCAGAGCACAGTTTGGGCAGCACATAAGCTTTTTGCATCTTGCTTGAGGGTTTGGGGGGGGTTTTGCCACTCTATTTCTTGCAGAATTAGGGGAAGTGTTCACAATTAATCATTAGTCTGAAAACTTTTGCCTTTTTCCTGTTAGTCCAGAAATTGCCCAAGTAATTTGAAGCTCTTGGAAGCTAATGCAAGTTCTTTTTTAAGATATCCACTGAATGAGATATGGGAATAGTGCTTTGAAGATTGTACTTGATAGTCAAGATCTGAGACTTATAGTTTAAATGTTGTAAGTCTAATAGTTTAGACTTGAAATTATCTAAAAGTTACACACTGACTTGGCTGTATTAAAATTCATGGCTTGGGTACTAAAAATCCATGAATGTCTGAAACACAGCTTGAGAAACTAAGTCACAAAGTGACTCTTCTTTACTGTCTCACTCTGAATTACTTCAAAAATAAGATCTGCTTTAGTAGTAAATGTGAACTCTAATGTTTTAAGGAGTTTTCTTGTGGCTTTTGCATATTTTGGGTTGTTCTGTTACCTTTGCTCAGAAAAGGACCCTTCTATCTGTTTTCCATGAGTGCCCTTGGTGATAATCACAAATCCCTGAGCTGCCTGGGACACTGCATGTTGAAGGCAACAGGAATTTTTACTGCCAAGAGGGATTCAGGGAGCTCTTCAGGCCTCTCCTGCACAGCTCACTCTGTGGCCTTGGACACACCACACAGGGCCACGATTCCCTGTGGACCTGTGGCACCCTCCCTTGGGTCAGACAATCTTAAATGGAATGATTGCCATGAAGATGTGCATTAGCATGACTTAAAGCCAGCCTTTATTTTGGTGGGACAGCACAAGTGCCTCTAGCACCTATTTTGACACAAGTATTTGGCAAGTGCTAAACTGAGTCCAACTGGTGTCGCCTTTATATTGCACTTCATCATTTCAAACCTCCTGAAGTTCTTATATGTTTGCCTTTAAAGTGCTGTGTGAATAACTAATTAAATTAATTCATCCACCTGATGTAAAAGCAGGTTTTCCTTGAAAGTGAAAGGTTGGTTCCTAGTCCTTCTTTCATTATAGGTGAGAAGAGGAATAAATGTGGAGATATGTAATTAGAAGGACCTTAACTTGCTTGGCTGAAGGCAAGCCCTAGTGTTAAAGATGTTCCAGGGTCTACAAAGACATTTCCTCAGCATTTCCTCACAAAATGGAGTCATCTGTCATGTTCTGCAAGGCAGCCAAGTCCGAAATGCTTCAGGGGGGGCATGGCTGCTGGACCCTTTCCAATAGACAGAGCAGAGAATTGGAAACCACAAATAAAGCAAATTAACCTGATGGTTACAAGTCATGACTGAAGCAGGACACATCCAGTGTAGATTTTTTCCACTATTCATCTTTGAATCTATATCTAAATTCTATGCCTACTTGTGGCAGTGTTTCTTTACTTCTGTTTCTGATAATTGTACACTGAATGAAAGAGGATTTTATATACCTTGACTGTGTCTAGCTAAATCCTCAAGCTGTCTGGAGATGCTAGAGAGTGTGTAAGGGTCAAGCTGTCTGGAGATTCTAGAGAGTGTGTAAGGATCCTTTTCTTAGTTACATGCTTCAATTAAAATTGAGAAGGAGGGTGTATGTTAACACCAAAAATGGCTTTAAAAGCCATTTTATACATTTAACAAGTAAAGAGCTGCCAAACTATTGTCAAATTGTACCAAGGCAGGATAAAGAAATTAGTGATAGCAACAGGTGGACTGAGATCAGCAGGGACCATTTCTGCTCACTCATTCTTGACACAGCAAACGCTCAAGTTGAAGCCTGAGAGGCTCAGCAGGTTGGGGGACAGTGACCCAGTCAGCCATGGCCAGCGTGGATGCTGGGGAGAGGCAGCAGCAGAGCTCAGGGATTGCTAAAGTTTTTAACAGCCAGCCTAGGAATGGTGTGGTTTTGACAGTACTTCTGCTGAATCAACCAAGCTAACACAGACCTGCATTAACTATTTTGTTCTATTTTTAAATCATTTGAGGCATAGCAAATCCAACTATGTCTTGAATGAGACAGAGAAATTGTGACATGGTGAGGCTAGTTCATTGTTATGTGTGTAATCTGTGTGTGTAAACAAAACACAATGTTTAAGGAAGTCAATGACTAGGTAAATAAACATTTTCATTTGCTTGATGCCTTGGAGATCTGACTCCTGAAGATCTTTGCACTGCCCAAATTGATGTGATGCTCTCAAAATGAGTGATGGCTCCTGTTAAAAGACAGCTTGGTTAAATGACTAACGTTGAAGGGTTTGAGTGTCCCCTTGCAGCACACAGAAACGAATTGCTGCAAAGTGCTGCCTGATCCAGCTAAGCAGTAAGGCATGGGGACAGATGACATGTTTGAAGTGAAGTGTTGGTCCAGATGACTGAGTTAGCTTGCTTGAGATATGTCTGCAGAGACACACTCCTATGGTCTTTTGAATGCAAAACCCCTAGAAAGTTATACTTCGCTTCCTCTGATTTCCTTTTCCCTGGCATTTCACTGTTGTTTCTTTTCACTTTTGCTATTATTCTGACCTGCCATCTGCAGATTTTCTGAACCTTGAACAATAGCTGTGACTTTGCTGTGAGAACTCAGAAACTCATTAACAGAAGGACTTGGCTTTAAGCAAATGTCACATCACATTAGTGTAATTCTCAGGCACTAGCTAGCTCTTAGCTTGGCCCATTCATTTGGGCAGAGTTCAGAATTCCTTGCTGCATCACAGAGATATTCTGATGATGCTGATTACTTTTGCCTCCATCTGTTTTGATTGATAACTCAGGCAATTATTAGCATTCTGAAGACAGCAGGAGCTTTTCTCAGCTCTTGTCAGCATGAGAGGACAGTGGCGAGGAGGAACAGAATTTGTAAGCAGTATCCCAGGGAAAATAACCTACAGGGTCAGAAAGTATTAACGAGAGAAGTGCTACTATAATTAGATGCTGTGCATGTCTGTGGTACACACGTTTTGCATTATGCCCTGGGATCTCACAATAACCAAGATGAAGATATCTAAGGTTTACTAGCAGCCTTCCACAGCGTTACTTGGATCTGCCTTTACAGGTGAAAGGAAACACTGGGCTCAGGATTCAGCAGCTATATATGAGAATGCTATTGAAATGGCTCTTCCTGGGCTAACTGATAATTCACCATTTATTACAAGGACTGCCGAAATAGCACAGAATATTAGTTTGCAGTGCTCTGCAGCATTACCCTCAGAGCTCATCAGAAGGATATACCTTAAAATGCTACAGCAGCAGAAGGAGGATGAAGCTGATTTTAGGCCTCCCCACTGTACTAGCAGGTGCATTGGTCCAACAGTGCTTGACATACTTTGAAACCCTCATGTGACATACACAGCCTCTTCCTCCTCCCCACAATTTACATTGGAGGCTGTATCCATCCCCAGTGCCAATACTCTGGCATATATCTATTCCATCACCGTCAAAAGAGCATTAAAATCATTGTGGCAGAAAACTAAAGAGAAAAGAAACTTTATTGTGGCTGATGTACGACTCAAAGAGTCTGAATTTCAAAGCATGCTAATGCCTTTCCATAATCTAGATGCTTCCTGTGGGCCAGGAGCACAACTGAAAGTGTCCCTGAGTTCCCAGTGCAGGGAAATAACTCAGAAAAATTTAAAAGCTGCTTGACTGCATAAATAGGTAAATGGAAATGTAGCTCTTGATCCTGAACCACAAGCAGCAGATTAAGTAGTGAGTGTGTGTTCTTGGCTATAGCTGGCATGCACAGTGAGCAAATAGGAAATGAAAGCAGTAGGGTGAGCTTTTCCAGGGATTTGAGCAATTACAAAATATTGAGATTATTCCTAAAAGAGAGCTTAGTTTTTATGTTACAATTTTCTCCCCTGACTGGACTAAGGTTTGCTGCTTTTTATGAAGATTCTGGTCCTGGCTGTGTCATTGAATGCACATGGTCATCTGGGAATGAATGCAGCTCATTGTAGCTGCTCACTGCCTGGCATGGTCACAGAGACAAGGTCTGTGTCCTGCCTCAGGGAGCAGAAACTGATCTCTCATGTATGGCAAAGCGCGAAGAAGGGACAAGTCCAATCACCAAGGAAAATGAGATGTGCCTTACAGAGATGTGGCCACAGAGCTCCCTCCCAGCACAGCTCAGCAGCTCCAGAGTGAGCCAAGCACAGCTCAGTGTGTGTAATTCACGCAGCTCCTTGGCCTCACCCTCTGCCTCTGCTTCCATGTTTCTGAGTCCTCCTGAAGGCAAAACTCGGCTTGAGGGATGCACTGGGGCTCGGCCTGGAGCACAGACTGCCTCTCATTTGCCATGAGATGTAAATCTCTGAGGCTGGAGTTCATGTTCATTGCTAGTTCAAATCCTGGCGGCTCTGGGAAACATGGATCTCATTTAAACCTCTAAAGCTCACTGACAAGGATACTGCTAAAATCAGTGGCTGGTTTGATGGAGTGCAGTAGGATTCAAATCTGCAAACTGTCTCGTCTGCACTGGGGCTGATTTGAAATCTCTTGGCCAAATGCAGTAGACTATTTATTTTCTACACCAATGTTTTGCTTTTTTTCACGTACAACTTTGCACATATCTGGCTGGTGTTAATGATAGTGATGAAAAGACATAATGTAATTTCCCCTTGGAGAAACTGCACGAGAAGGGCAAGCCCAGATGAGGGTGATGTCTGAGGTATCAATGGATCTCTACTGTTACTAACTGGGCGATGTCTGGTGGGCTGTCAGCCTGAAGCTAATGGAAGGGGAATGAGAACCTAACCATAAACAAGCTTAATTGAGGAGAGAGAGTGAGAGTGTTTGACTCTGGACTGAATTTTAGGGGTCTCAGGTGACAATTTGAATGAGTCATTGATGTGCTGTTCCACTAGGGAAATTCATTCAGTCCACCATCAATTTCCCCTGACATTCACAACCCTCATAGGGTTTCTGGTGTTGGTTATTTGTTACCAGGCAAAAAGAATTTGATTTTCATACTCCTTAAGTGAAACAAAGTTGGAGAAATGAGTAAGACAAACAAGGTCATCTCCCATGCATGGTTTTGTAAGTTAGATTCAATTTCATGCGCACATTAAAAAAAAAAGTAATAGCTGGTTTTCTTATTTCTTTGCAGCTTTACTTTGCTTCAAAGTAACATGTGGTCTTTTTCATTATTTTTTAAGCCAATATAAAAGACAGACAATAGATGAAGCAAGAAAAATGCACAGTTCCTTTCAGCGGGAGCATTAATCTCATGATGCAGGATTGGTGACTTCTGTTAGGCTTCCAGCTCCACAGCTCAGTATTGATATGTATTTTGGGGGCCATTAACACCATTGCTAAATAGCTGTTACTGAGGCTTTTCCAAATTGAAATTCTTATGTGCCAGAGCAGGATTCTTTATCCTTTTACTGTGTGATGGTTAATGGTAACACTGCATGAAAAGCAGTCTTTGGGATGGCTGCCCAGCTCTGCTAAAATGTACCCATCTCAAGTGAAAATCATCATGTGGCAGCTCTCTTGAAGAACCTGGTACTTTTCAGTGAGGTATGAAGCACCCAAGGATTAATTTCAAATTAATCTGAGTTACATTTTGCTGAAACAAGAGCCTAGAAGAAAGTATGTGACTGGTGCTGTGCTCAGAGATGGGGAGGCTGCCTCTAAACATTGTGCAATATTGTGTCAGACTTTCCAGGCAACTTTTGCATAAGAAAATAACTTACTCAGAAGGGGCTGAAAGAAATAAATCGGTTCCAAAGAAAGCTTAACACAAAAATATCAGGCTCATTTGTGTGAGATACTGAGGGGAGCCACTTCTTCAGGTGAACCAAAGGATGTTAAAGCCATGCATCTACTCTGGAGACTGTGAGAAAAGTATCTATATTTAGAAGATGCTTTTAAACCCACAAAAAGTGCTCCTGAAATATCCCTGAAGTGCAGCATGCGAAAGATTTAGAAGGAAACAGCTGCCTTCTGGAATGTTTTTGGATGAGAAGCAAAACAGGATAATGATTCCTCCTGAAATGTCAGGAAAATTTTTTAAGCAGAAGTTTCTTTTAAGGTTGGCTATCACACTTGATGGTTTTTTTATGAGAACCTCCAGTTTGTGAACCACTGCATAAGATCAATATAGATGAAGATGTACAGATGAGACTTCTATGAGAGTTTGTGTTCATTTTAACTTCTAATTTTTCTTCTATCAAGCTCTGTTTGTCAAACAGGGTTTAAATAAGAATTCAGGACATCAAATAACAGATGGCAAACACTAGGATATTAAAAGTAAAAAGCCCAGTTGCATTTCAGTTCATATTTCCTTGGAGAATCTTTAATTTTCATGTTCAGTAAGACATTTCCTGACCTATCCCTTGTACAAATTCATGAAATGTAATCAAAGCAAGGCTTCTCTCGGCATCTCTGGTTGTTCTCTGACTATGCAGGGATACCTGTTTGTATTGGATCAATCTCAGTCCAAAAATAAGCTTTGCTATACTTATGTTGGCAGAAGACCAATAATATCCAGGAACAATGGCTCATAAATTAAGAGAAGGATTTTTTCCTGTGTATCCTGTTATGTCTTTTCTGTACCTTGCAAAACATGAATGGTATCTGAGCTAGTGAACAGTGGCGTTTAAGTGACAGTGCTCTCAAGAGAAATGCAAAGTGATGTGTGGAGAAGTTGCATTTGTACCTCAGTTCCTCAGGCTGTCTTTTCACTTGCCACTGCAAGGAAACTGTCTTCAGTCTTCCAAGTAAGCAAATTACCTTAATCTGAAAAGTGCCAAATAGTATTAGGCTTTTCTTAGGAATTAATCTAGGCAAAAGGAAGGCTGGCTCTCTAGACAAGGGAGTTTTGTGTCTATAAACTACTGCTTCTCATTCTGTGTGGAGCACTACGAAATTAGTATATTGCTGATAGCTTTATATTTTAATTTGCCTACTCAGCAGTTACATTCCAGTAGCTCCCCAAATGGGATATTAATGATTCACACTCTGCAATTTGTGTATCCATGAAGTGGAATTGCATAATCTAAAAACCCAAAGACCATACCTAGGCACTAACAAGATCTTCCTCTTGATTTACTGGCTGATCCTCCATTCAGCCTGATTTAATGGCAGTCAATGCATTAAAAAGTTCTGCTGCTTAAGGCAGTGCCCACTAATAGCCCTGTGCGCAGCAATGGTGGAGGAGCTTCCAGGAGAGGAGCAAGCTGAACTTTGTGTCTTGAAGCTCCATAAAGCATTAACCCTTTCTGGAACACCCTGTGGTGATCAGCAGGGGCTGTGGTGTGCTGGAGAGAGAGCTGGAAGCAGTGACCCAAGGATGAGGGCAGAGCTGGTGTTGGCAAACCTCCAGCAGTTACTTCTGCATGGGGCACTACAGGAGCAACAGCATCCATTCCATTCTCTAGGTCCCCTGGGAAATGTACTGAGCTGTTTTCCTGTGTCATTCTCCAAGTGGAAATCTTATTTCCTCCTGGTGTTAAGTAATGCACAAAGGAGCTCTCTTACTCTCTTTTTAGCAGGTTCTAAGTGCAGCAGCTCATTTTCCCTCTTGGTCCAAATGAGCTCAGTTTTCTGCTGCTGGGTCTCTTCTCTTCCAGGGTATCCACTGCTAATGAAGAAGCTGACCTCCCAACCCTGAAATTCAGCTCTTGCCTAGGAGGAGAGTGTTTGAATTTAGAAGGATAATTATGCACTGCTATATTCCCTTGCCTTATTCCACATGCCATAAGAAATTGTGCAAGAAGATGAAGCAGCAGCCATGAACTGCTGATATTACCATTACTTATACAGTCATGAAAACAAAGAGTCCTTGCAGATAGCTCTGCTGTTGGTTTGTCAGCCTCGGTCACCTCTGGGCCTGGGATTGTGTCTTTGTTCCTTACCTGCAGTCCCCTGTTCCTCTCCCTTGGCTCAGCACTATAACAAATTAGACCAAAATTATCTCTGTGCTTGCGCAGCTTGTGCTGAATCCTGAGTGTGCAGGAGGATCTAGATCACTGCTGAAACAAGATACAAGCTGAGAGTAACCCCTGCTATTAGACCATTTAAAATGGGTCAGAAAGATGACCTAATTGTGATAATTGCTTTCTGGCTTTGCTTGTGCAACAAACCTTTTGGCTGCATGTGTAGGCCTGTGCCCAACAGTAGGCAGTCCTGTCTCCAATATCTGAGCTCAAAGATTAAACTTCCATTCCACAGAGCTGCCATCTGTTGCAGCTTGTGTCCAGCCACCGAAGAATCTTGATCACTGATCTTACACACAGCACTGGCATTGTCTCTGCTTTTTCATGCCACCTTACTGGAATGACTTGCTGGGGCTAGAACAGACTGAATAAACCAAAATACACACAACAGTCTAGTAGGTGAACATAGGTTTTAACGAGCTCATTTAGCCCCTGCCTTGAGGCAGGATAAAGCAAAAACCAAAATAGTTTTCAAAAGATATGTTCGCCCACAGAATGGCTAATTCCAAGTGCTGCATAATGGCACTGGTTGAGTGTTTCAGGCTGTCACCTGCAGCCATTGTGTGCGGCAGGACTTTGTTGATGCTGCCATTGAACTGAGTGAGGCCATCATTTCCCTGAGCTCCTTGTGGTCCTGGCATTTGTGATAAGAAGATAGAATAGCACTATTTGAGCTGAGCCCAAAAGAGTCCAGGCTACGTTTAGCATTCTCTTGTGCAGATTTTTGTTTGCTCTACTTTGGTGGGGGAGAGACATGCCAGCATGTATCCTCTTACAGAAATTCTGGACTGCTGCCATTTCCAACAGAGCTGAAATCCAGCTTTTTAGCAGACTGTCATAAGTTACATATTGTCATTTTAATTAATTTCATTTACTGCTTGGAGACATTTAAACTTGGAATCCTTGCAGGCATGAAGGCAGCCTTCCATCAATCCTACGCCCCAGCACCAGGAGCTCTCTGGCTGCCCTCTGGGGCTAGCCCAGGACTCAGGGCCTTGCAGAAGTGACATCCAGAGACCAGGTCTGGGTGGAGGTGACTCTGGACCAGGATGTTTGAAATGGGTTGGTGATGAGGACCACCCAGAGCTCTGGACTGAGTGTTTTGAGTGGCAGGTATATGATATAGTAATCTCTGAGAGCCAGATGGAGTGGATTTAATGTCATGAGACATTTTCCAGGGATCAAAGCAGCTTATAGAAATAATTTATTTTTACCTTTAAATGAAGAGAAATATGATAAATGTTAAAATGGTCCTTAATTCATGAGCTTCACATCCCTGGGGTATGATTAGCACCAGATAACTGAGTCTCCCTGCTGTGCCTTGTTGCTTAGTTACGCTACACAAGTACACTGTGCTTTCATTTTCTGTCTTATGCGAGCAGAAGCAGCATGATATAAAAGTTCAAAAAAACTGAAAGACTCTCAGAGTACTCTCAGCTGTATTCCAAATCACTTGGGCTCCAGCAACTCCACATGCACCATGCTTGCTGTGAATGGAAAGAAGCTTATCCTGATCGTGGGTGTAAATCAGCAGAGACCCCATTAGCTGCAGCTGCTGGAATAAAGCAATGCAAACAAAATCAGAATCATGCCCAAAAGACTGATCCTTTGTGGGAAGTAATTTGTTTTCATTAAGAGAAATTAGCATCACTGTGGTATGATAAACTTAAAAGGCCTTGGAAGAGCTATTGCTGTTCTTAAGTAAATATCGATTCCTAAAAAAAAAAAAAGCCAGTGGATTGCATATTAATCTCCTAAAACAGAACTGCCTTGAAGAGCTGGATGCCTGAAGAGACTACAGTGTCATTCTTTTTACTGCCTTTATTAATGAGGGTTTGGTTGTATTGTGAAAAATCAGAGCTGGCTTATGCTGGGTCCCATGAGAGCCACTGGTGTGGTGTAGCTGGGAAATCTGGGGAGAGCTCCATGCAGAAACATGTGAGGAGCTGCAGTGGGGAGAGAGACATCAGTGGGTTGCAGAGTAGGGCTTCTGCTCACTTTGAGATTTTCTGCTGACTATATGGAGAACATGTCTTTCGCAATTCTTTCTTAATGTCAAAATACTTATTTTCCTATTTCGTTTGTCCTGTTAATGGACTCTTAAATACAGACACAAAAAAGTCTCATAGGAATTAAGAGAAAACACAGATCTGCTTGCAAAAAATACCTGGCAATTCAAGTGGTTTTTCAGAAATTCTGGAACACTTCACTCTAAATATATGGCTGAATGATAACAGCAGTTTCCATGGGGGACTGCTAATACTTTTTTGCCCGTGGTGGCTACAAAGTCTGTTAACACCAGCTGCTATTCTTCCTTCTATCTCATGGCTCAGTCTTCAACTACACAAAAATTAGAGGAGAAAGGGGGGGGGTATTAAATATGTTAGTTAAGTCCCTCAGACTGAGATGGGTCAAAGATCCTTAGATTCTTCTGTATTATTTTGGTTAGCTGTTGAATTTGACTTTTTTTTTTCTTAATTTTTTTGAAAGAGGACATGGGGGAAAGGTGCTTCAAACAGTTGTTCAGCAGTAGTTTGTAATAGTGATTTAATAAGTGTGTGTTAGAAATTAATTTTCCACTTTCAGTGAGGGAGGTGAGGGAATTGCCGATGTAGTAAAGGTGAGAACTGGCAAAAGAGGGGATGCTTATGAACTGACAGTTCTGTTGCTAGGCTTTAGATGGTGAACAGAAGATGCTGTTGTCTGGCAAAGAGCAGCTCTCCTGAATAACTCTTTCATTCTTAAGGGTTATGTCAATCAGCCATTGTTTTGTTCAGAGCTGGGAATACCCAATACTGCTGCTGTTCCATGGACTTAGTGGGAATCTTCTCTTGCAAAGTCCAGAGTGAGCAAATTCAGGAAATCTTGAAGTGAGCAATTATTTTCATTTTCCTTCAGCTGACTTTTGACAGATGATGGCTCCAAAGTGGTAAAACCAAAGCAGCAGCTTTGCAACCTTTTTTGCTTTTATTTTCCAGTATTTTTATGTGATGATAGATATAATCCTCCCTCAGATACATTCTGCTTATTCTCCTACATGTTTTACACTGTGATCCCTGCTTTTAATATCCTCATATTTACACAAGCAGCCAGCCCTTCTGTATCAACAGATAGCTGTATAATTTACTGAGAAAACTGTTTCTTTCCTGGATGCTTATTAGTATGAAAGAAGTTATTATCCAGGGGAGCCAGTTGTTCTTCGCCTGTTACCTATGATAGTTAAGATAGTGCATATTTAGCTAGAAATGCATAAAGACAAGAGGTCTCATTTTCACTTGAAATATCTCCAAGGCACTTCTCAGCAGGCTCCTTGGTTGAGAGCATTTGCCTTCTTTTCAGCTGACAAGCCAATAAAGTTGCAGATATGTGGGAATGCAGTGGGCTGACTTGGTCCATGTGGATTTTACATATTCATTCCATTAGTAAGGGACAAAGGAGTCTTCCTGTTTAGATTTGGGTGGAGGTTTTTTTCCTATTCGATGTGAACACATGCAGTCAGTAAGGTAATAACCAACCATGTAAAATCATTAAATGAAGGAAGGAAAATGCATGCCAGTACAGATTTTTAATTTTTTTCCCCTGAAGTGGAAGTCTATACATTTCTTTCTTACTACTTTACTATGTTTCAGCACAGTGACTTCCTGCTTAATGCAGTAGAAAGCATGGATCCTGGAGCATTTGGTGTATCATTAAAAAGCCTAACAAATAGCTTATAATAAAAAACTCATCCAGGTGTTAAAGACAGCTCTTTTTAAACTAGATGCACTGAAAAGAGGTCTCTGTGCCCCCCTGCCTGCAGAGAGCTTGAGAGTGTGCTCAGACCACATCCAGTGGGTGCAGCCTGTGCAGGCAGAGCCTGGCAGGGCAGAGGCACCTCCCTGCTGCTGCCTGGATCGCTGCTCTGAGCCAGGTGAGCTCCAGGGGTGAAGGGCACTTGCTTGCTTCAGCTCACAGGAGCAGCTGAGCTGCGGGAGGCAGTTCCACCACCTCACTGCTCCCTCGCTGGAGGGTTGTGACTGCCCAGAAATCTTTCATATCCACACACATCCCTAAGTCTCTACACATAATATCAAAGAAGAAAAAAGAAGAGGGTAAACTACATTAACACTACGCTAACATCTTACCATAAGTGTAATTATTACCCAAGAGAGATGGCAAGGCATCATTTTGAAGCTAAATATCCCCTAGAATAATATATATGCTATCCAGCAAATATTTAGTTTACCTTCCTGAGAAAAAGCCCTTCAATGGGAAAACCTGCCCAGTCAGAAATGCTTGCATAGTGTGAGAATGCTTACTGCAGAGGAGGGATCACTTCTGCCTCATTTTTTCTGAGCGTAACATCACTGCAATTTGAGATAGGTTTAAATCAATGTGGATGATAGTTAAATATTCTCTTTTAAAAATGAAAAATTGATTTTCACCAGGGGGATATTTCAGTAAGGTCAATAAGGGCATGGTGATTGAGTAAATCAGGTTTTGTTCACGGTTTACAAAATCTCTGTCACAATAACTTAGATATGTAAACATTTGAAAAACCAGCTTCCCTTGAGGGAAAAGCAGTAATCAGGGCCTTCTCCTAGAGAGAGAGCGGGGCTTGGCTCTACTGCTCATATCAATAAGCATTGATTGAGTTTGAAGGAGCTCTGTGGATTTACACCTTCAAAAGTCCTGCTCAGGAGATTAGACACTGCTAACCTGTTCTATTTGTTGCCTCTGATACCACATGGTTCAGATGGTGCAGTTTGGTGTCTCTCCACCCTGGACAGATAGCAAAGGTACCACTTAGCACTTTGCTAACTGAAAAGCTGTGCCCGGTGGTCCTGCCCTCTGCTCCACTGGACTTTGGCTAAGGCATACCACCCACACTGTTTTGTTGCCTGTCTGCCCATCAGCAGATATAGGATGCCCAGTCCTAAAATTCTGCCATGAACAATGTGTGTGGTTTTACCGCCTGTAAGCTTGTGATTGTAGTTTCTCAACTTTCTGACCCATCTGAAAGTGCCACAAACCTCATCTGATAAGGTGGGGAGCTGTGAAGAACTGTGTAGGACTCCTAGGTTCCCACATAATTTGAAGGGTTACCATAAAGAGCAATCTCTTACTGGGTCTGGACAGCAAAGCACTGGAAGAATCTGATTGGGAAGATGGCTGATGTCTGTCTTCTCAGCCATTTTCTTCTGAGGGGTGGGATCTGTTGGGATGTGTCCATTTCCCATGACAAACCTTCAGTGCAGTCCAAGGGTTAGTGAGAGATACCCTGAGCTCATCCTGCTGTTGGTAATAGGATGCTGAGAGCTATTTCTTATCCCTGTTGCTGTCCTGCTGCTTTTGAGACCTGTGGAGTGTATGGCATTTCTTACACATGCAAACCTGGATCTCAGTTCTGCTAACTCCTGCAACAAGGAAAATGTGGTTCTCTTTCCTTTAGGCACTTGCACAGCTCTAACAGCCATGGGATAAGCAAGATATACATTCATCCAACCAAAATTACAAATTGGTGGGAATAAGAGAAAACATCCCAGGTCCAGATTTTCATGAAGAAAACTAAACCCTACGTTTTCTGGCTTACCTATTTCCAGTTTTATCACAATTCTCTAGGTTTGCTCTGTATTTTCCTAGGAACTGTTTTTCTGTTGTCACAATCAAAGATTTCATGAACTTCCTTTCACCTTAATTAGACATAAGCTGTTTCCAGGAATCTGTTCTTTCTTCCTTTTATCCTGGAAGTTTTAACAATGCGAGGATCAGCAATCGAAAGTTGTAGATATCAGCTTCAGAGAAAGTTGTGGTTCTGAATGGAGCTGATGGATATGGAGATGCTGAGGATCAGCAGTGCAATATTCATACTATCTCTGTACAAGCTTTACAAGTGGAGAAGACAGTGGTGATTTTTTTTTTTCTGTAGAAGGTTTGACAGGAGAAAACTCTAAATACAACTTTTCTAAAACTTCATGATTGTAGCATGGGGAATGCAAACGAGGGGGGAAAGGTTGTACCCTGTTAGCTTCTTTTAGCTGGCTGGGGTCTGCTGACTGTAGGAGATGAGTATAAATAAACCTGGCGAAACAGGACACCAGAGTAGGAATTGATTCTGAAGGAGGAGCTTAGCAGAAATCCCAGCCAGAGACTATTTGAGCTGATTGACTGTGCAGCTGAAACCTGAATTAACATTACTAGTGAACACTAGGTGAGAAAGCTGTTCTTGCAGATGGCACTGACTAACCTGCATTTTAAACCTGCAGTGCACTTCTGCAACGCTTTCTGTCTGTTGGTCTCCTGATAATTTCTTCCTTGCTTAACATACCATGAAAAATGTTTAACCTTCCCTGTCCAAACAGACACACACTTGAAAATTGAAAGAGCCTCCTGGAGTTCCTTCTCCCAAACTAGATGTGTTCAGTTTTCTGAAGCACTTGGTGGCCACTTGAGAGTTTAAGCGCCTACTTAGGGAAGAGGATTGTCAGCTCTGCCAGCCCATCAGTGTGTTGGGGCTGTGGGGTGGAGCTGTTTGCACCCTCTCATCACAGGCACATCCTCCCCACCTTGAGGAACAGTCTACAAGGCGACCTCCTTGTGACACAGGTGCTCATTTAATTTCAGCAGTTGCTCACATGCAACAAAGCCAAGTGTGGCTCCTGGGGAATTCTGTTGACTTCAGGAGATTTACCGTGGTGTAAATCAGAGGCCAAGTGACAGAGGAAGCCCATATGTTCTCCTGGAGTGCTGATTACGGGGGAAAGGAGCTGGATCAGAAGAAAATGATTGCACCCAGATTGTTTTCAATGTTTTAATGACTAGCTTAAGGCAGCAAATAAACACAGAATCAGAGGTGATTTATATTTTTGCTGAAATCTAAACAGGTCTGGCCCCAGGCATTTGCATTTGTTCCTGTCTAACACTGTGGCTGACTTCAAACCTCTTGAACTGCAAGAACTGCTGAAAGAGTGAAGTGAAATCTGCTTGTATAAGTGTCAAGACTCTCAGGGACAATGTAAGGGGCAGGAGGGGGTATATGTATGGGTTGCAGAGGAGGACTATCATACTTGAAAGCACTGCTGGTCATGGTGTCTTGGTTTAAAAGGCAGGTGTCTGCTGAGGAAGGTGGGAACCTTCCTTAGAATAAAGAATGTGAACCCCCTTCCCTCCAAATTATTATAACTTTGGAATCAAGGGCTTTCAGGCAAAGATGTGGGAAAAGGAATAACAGTTCTTTACTATCTATAATGAGGCAAACAATCAACAATAACAATAGTAACAACAAACAAAACCAAAAGCCTGGTGGCAGATGTCCCTGGCACTTTCCCATTTGGTCCAGTCACGGTCACAGCCAGCAGGGGTGCTGTTGGCTCCTGGCTGGGCAGGGCAGGTGCTATGGCTCCCGTGCAGCTGCAGGGGGCACTGTGGCCTGAGGGCAGGTTGGTCTTGCAAGGATAACGGCGGATGGGCTGGGCAGGGATGGCGTGCAGCAGGACAGGCTGGGCAGGGATGGCGTGCAGCAGGACAGGCTGGGCAGGGATGGCGTGCAGCAGGACAGGCTGGGCAGGGATGGCGTGCAGCAGGACAGGCTGGACAGCGGCTGGTGTGCAGTAGGACAGGCTGGGCAGCAGCTGGTGTGCAGCAGGACAGGCTGGACAGCGGCTGGTGTGCAGCAGGACAGGCTGGACAAAGCAGGACCTTCTTCTCATGAAACTGTGCTGGCTATGACCAATGGCTGCATTGTCTTTCAGGTGTTTTTCAATGCCTTCCAGAATAATCTTCTCCATAACTGCTAAGCACTGAAGTGAGACTAACAGGCCTCTAGTTTTGGGGTCCTCCTTCTTGCCTTACTTATAGATTGGGATCATTCCCCAAGGACTCGGGTGTCTCGTGTTGTATCTACTCCAGAGCTGTAGCTGAGGGGGAGAGGAAAAGGAGCTAAGACTTCAAATATGACTGGAAAGTTTCGTAGCCTGTCCTGAGCTTTCCTTTTTTACTCCCCGCTCAAAGCCCCAAACAGAAAAGGGGACTGAACAGAAAGCTGCTTCCAGAGCAAATGCAGCACCAGGGTAATCGTCCCTATGCATAGCCAAAACCAGCGGAGAAAAGGACCATAAAAGACCATGACCTAGAACACCATAAAGTAGGGTTTTGCAGCTATTAAGGGAGGAGCTGAGATATTTGGGACAGAAGCCACTTATATATATTAATAAGAGAAAAGCACTCCCTGTCTTTCCACAAGCAGGGCATACCGTTGTACCTCATTTTTCTCTGGTCACAAGAGCAGCATCCCAGACTCTCTAGGGCTGTTTTGGCTCTCTAACCCAGCTGTGTCACTCCAAAGCTTAATTTTGCTTACATTGCTGAAAAGCCTTTCTCTGTGTCTGGCAATAATCCTGAGGACCACAGTCATTAGATCAACAGGCTGGGTCCCAGTTCACCCTGTTTGGGTATTTCAATGTCCTTGAGGATCAGGAAGCTCAGAAATGCTGTAGCCAGACCTCCTGAGCAAGGCAAGAGGGCTGAAGCCCTTTCTATATAGGCAGCAAGGCTGTAGCAAAATCTGCATATTAAATGGATGTTTGCTTTGTACATGGAATATCCCCTCTTGCATTCCAATTCACATAAAAGAGATGGTGAAGTCTGTTCTTCCTCACCCACTCAGTGATGGCGTGTAGGTGTTTCAGTGACACACGGAGTTCACAGCACCATTTCTCAGCTTCTTGTTAATGCATGCCACAGTAGAAATCTCATTCATGGATGACACTGATGTTATCACAGATATTGATTCATCAGCCAGAGCTGAGCATTAACGATGAGTTTTTCCTACACAGTTCTTTGATGGCTCTGATGTCTGATAGCAGTGGAATAAGCCGGTGGTGGCTGATGTAGGGTAGGTGGTTTCAGTGGAGGGCTTTTTTCCACTGAAACTCCTCTGTGAATCTGTGAGGACTTGGTGTGGGGGTTTGGGTTAGGTGTTCTGCATCAAAGGGATTCCTGATTTCTTTTTCCAGCAGTTTCCACTGAACTCTAAGTGTCTGTTATGCAACAGCAGATCAAAATGGGGAGGAAGGGTGAGGGGAGCTGCTGATATTTGCTGCTATTAATTGGAATACCTCCTCCAAATGAAATCGGTCATTAATAAATTCCATTTTAAAAAGGTAATCCTACAAACTGGAGTTTGGGGTTTATTGGAACAAACAACACCAGGAAAGGGAAAGTTTACCTGGTGGAAAGATTTATTGTTTTGTTTTCATTAGTCTGTTTTCATTCTCTTTGAGGAATGTGGGGGAAAGCGAGGGCTGGAATTCCTAGTGAACTGGGAAAGTCATAGTAACCATAAGGTATTTTATGTGTTTAAGTTTTGTGATCTCCAGATTTCCAAGCTTCAGTTAGAAAACTATGGGCCATTCCAAGGAAGGGTGACAGTTCCCTCACTGGACAAGTCAAACCTGCCAGCATAGGGACCATGGGTGCTCACAGGTCTTAACAAATCCTGTTTCCCAGGGGACATTTTCCTACATCAACAGACTGTCAATCATCCTCAGACTTTTGCAGGAGGATTGAGTTTTGGTGCATTTCTGTTCATTCATCTACTTCTTGCAACTGTGTTTGTGACCAGGTCACCAATGTCCTATGGCACTGTCTGCTCTCTTCAGTACTATTAAATACATATTAAGCCATGCAGCAGCCCCTGTCGGAAACTGCAGGACATGGGCTCAGAGAGAGATGTAAGAGACAAGGCGTTGTAAGGGACAGCACCATCTGCTTTGTTGACAGCCACTTGTGCAGAGAGGACAAGGCACTGATTAATTTGTCAAGGGCTCGTTTGAAGAGCTGTGAGAGAAGGCAGATAGGTGTATGCACAATGCACAAGGGGGTGTGGGGGGCAATGAGATGGCTGTCAAGACGAGAGAAGGGTGATATCACCTTTCAAAATGGGTATTTGGATATCTCACTTGGAGAATGGGCCAAAGGCATTGGCACAAAGGTTTGCTGCAACACCACAATGAAAGTTGGAAGTTGTTGCTGAGCAGCAGAACATAAGTATAGGTAGTTATTTATGGTGCACAATAAGACGTGAAAAAGAGAATGTAGGCTGGCTGCTAACCCTTGGTTGATTTTTTTTTTTTAATATGTATTTTTTTCTTTCACTGAAACCTATGAGGTAAAAGGTCTGCTAATCTAGACTAATTGGCAGTGCTGCTGCCAGGATCACATGCAAAGGACTCAAGGAGCCAGAAGGATGAGGGACTGCCAGAGAGATGCAGTGGAGGGATAAGACACACCAGTGGTCAATAAGTTTTCACAGCTGCAGTCCACTCTGGGTATTGTCCCCAGGCTCTGCGTTCTTCTAAAGCCATGCTATAAAATGCAGACAAGTTATGTAATTAAGCAAATTAAAACCAGTCTAGAGGCATTTCTGTCAGCCTAGCTAACAAAGATAAAAAGTGCTTCTGTCACAGAAAAGCCACAAAAAAGAATTATCTTCTTACAATTGGTGCCAGTACTTTACATAAAAGAGAAGTATGATCAAATATGGATGGCAAAGATTGACAAATTTAGGGAAAATTTTTGGAGGGAAGGGAGTTTCAAGAAGATTAGTAACATTCTCATCACTTTTATCAATTATTTGGAAATTATCTATAAAAGAGACCTGGAAGATAATGACTGACATTAATCTTTTGGGCAATGCAGCTTTGCCTATTTGCAGTGTTAGTTTTCTATGGATCAACAGAAAATAACAGGTGAAGACCCCTGACTCTCAATAGCTCAGTTCTGGGCTTTTTAACTCTTCCTACTGACAGACAATTTATGGCAAGGGTTCATTGCTGAAATAAATCCATCTGGCATGTCATTTTTGAGTCCTCTAGAGAAGTTCCCATATGAGGTCAAAGATGCAAAGAGGAATGCTCTCCCATTCTCAGCACTATATTTTTTAAAATTGAGAGATTAATACTACAAGTACTGTTCCATCCTCTTACATGCATATACAAAAAAGGAGAGTAAAAGTGTAAGAATAACTGAATTTTTAGGGACTACATACTAAGACTGAGTGTACAGACCTCTCAAGACAGGATGCTTTGAACTGGGCATGTACCTTTATCAAGTCTAATCCTTTTCAATAGTAGTAAGTGTGAGGAAGATGAAAGGGAAGTATTTGAGGTTCTGCTGCTCTGGAATTCTCGCACATTCATTGCCAATCAAAGTTACGTGGATCGTGTGGTGATTGTGTGCAGGGACAGTACTCACAGAACAGGTGTAAATAAAAGGAAACTTCCAATTTTCTGCTAATTGTAAGGGCACCGGATGCTTAATGAAAGGAATTCTATTTTGAACTCATTGTGAACAACCCAACAGAGCAGTACAGTCTGTTCTTCCATAGACAGACGAAGAGGGACTGGGACACAGATCCCTTTCACTTCCACGCAAAGTCTTTGCTAATCCCTTGGTTGCAACAAAGATTTGTCTCAGTCATAAACTCCTACTTAGACTTCTAAAATACTACCCAGAAGCAGGATTGACATTGGAGCTGTGGATACAGACCTCTGCCAAAGTATAATTGCAGGATTGGGGGACTTATGTTAATCAGAAGTTTGTTCCCAAATCTGTAAAAACCATGGCAGTGGCTTTGGATTATACCTTCATTTATGCTGTTTAGCTAACATGTTCCAGAGAGATTTCTAACTGCCTGGCTTAGTAGGTTTTAAGATGCTAATGTCCACCTCCTCCAGGTTCTAGCCTGGAAGATTCATGTCACTTGGGAAAACGTAATTTCATCATTACTGTGAGTCCTGGTTATAAAAAATGCGTCTGATGATGAATCTCAGTTTTTCTTGCTGATTTTTCAGAAGGAAGCAGGAGGAAAATGGAAGTTACTGGGCAGTATTTTGGAGGCATTTTAAAATAATCTGTGGAGAGTGGATTTTATTTTGGGCTTATTTCCAGGGGCTATGGATTTGGGGGCTTTTTTTGGTGGTTTTGTTGTTCTTGGTTTGGTTTGGGTTTTTTGTGGTGGATTTCCTTAAATTTTTCTTATTATTTCTTCTTTCTCATGCTTAATGAAATTTTGGCTGGTAAAATGCCTCATGAGACATCCCAGGCAATTCACTCTGTGTTTTACGTGCTATCAAAATATATGGATCTAGCCTGTGCAGCTGCTTGCTGTCAGGTTCATTTCATCTTGAGCATCCATGCCCCCAAGTGATTTCTGCTGAAGCCTCTCTCATTCATTGTGGGAGATGACAGACTCTGTAGAGAGCGGCTGATCCTCGTGGAGGTGGGAGTGGAGCTGCCTGATTGATTGTCCACAGAGGACAGGTAGGCACTGAGGCAGTCTGCAGGGAAGGAGGATACAACAGGCAGTTGGTTTTGTCTTTCTCTGGAGCATTTAATTCACATTCCTGGATAGCATGTGCTTTGTTTTGCCTTTGTTCCACATAATAAACTGGCAATGGCTGAGGATTTTAAATCTTTTTTTCTTTTGTTTCTCATATGCTCCTAGAAATTGGAAAGTGATGCTGTGTGTTTCAGACAAAGCCAGTTTGTCCTCTACAGGAAAGCTTGGTGTGTTTTACTGCATCCAGTGTTAAATCATCTGGAAGTGCCATCACAAACAATTACACCTCAGTGCTTTATATTCTCAGAGAAGTGAGAGGATGGACTTTTGGAGCACACTTCTCCTAACTACATTGGTATAACTGCACAGCTTCAGGGGATTATTGCAGCCTTGCAGAGAGTCAGTTGATGCAGGATTGCAGCCGAGGAGTGCGTGGGGCACACCTGTGTGAGTAGGACACCACTGCTGCTCAATGCCCTGTCCCAGAGCACCCCTGCGATCCAGGGGACACCAACAAGGCAGTGGCACTGGGAGGTTGCCAGCTTCATGCTGGAAGGGGCTGACAAGAGCTGCCACAAAGTTCTGTACATGTGCCTCAATTTAATATGCAAAGCTTTCGCAGCTGGGAAGGAGTTTGGCATGGCTGCACCAGCTATTACCTTGCTCTGAACAGGCAGTACCCCACCTTAGAGTAGGAGCAAGGCTGTTGGTGGTTGCACTGTTATCCTCACGGTGGCTGTGAGGGGCAGGGGCCAGCAGGATCAGTAGTGACCCCGTGGTGAGGAGAACCACGAGGGGAAGAAGGGCACCCTGATCTGGGCCAGCACTGCAAGGGCTTTGTCTTTCACATCTCTGTGACGCTGATGATTGAAGTTTGCTCGGAGCAGCATGTGGTGTAACTTGACTTTTAGTGCTTGTTCTAAAGTCCAACTCTCTCCACATGGCAGGGTTTTTAAATGACAGGTGCGTGTGCTTCTTTGAAAACATTGCCTTATTTCCCTAAACCCTGAGCTAAGTGGATCTTGTCAGTGAAGAGTCAAAAGGCAGGAGAGGAGCTGTTGTCACAAAACTACCATTTACAAAGGATGTCTGAATCGGTGCACAGTTCATCCAGGCAGCTGATGATTTAAGATCATTGTTCAATTTAAAATGACAAGAGGATTTGAACAAAGATTAATGTGATTCTGGTACCTGCAGATAGACAAACGTGGGATGGGCAAATGTGAATGTTGATTCTGACATTAAGGAAAAGAATATAGTGTTTAGCTCATCTGAGCACTAGGGTCAAGTATTTCCCTGTCTCCCACTTCATTACAGCATTTAGTGCCCTGTCACATGAAGGTTCTCTGAGGGCTGCCTTTGTGATCACAGGCTGAGTTCCGTGGCAGAACCCAGAATAACACAACATTTTATTGCATCCCCAGCAGAGATTTGAGTTGACAACAGTTGTTTGTAAACTTTGTGCCATTTTGTGTTATCCTGAACGTAAAAAAATGAGCAACTAACACTCAGAATGGATCATTGGGAACCCTTCCTTCCCATAGGAAAGGCCCCATGAGCTAGCAAAGCAGCTCTGATCTTCACTCTGGCACTGGCAGAGGGGCACTGCCACAGGAGAAGCATTTCAGACATGGTGTGCATTTATGTCACCTGAGCTGGAATGGCTGTTTAATACAACTTGGAGTCTGGTGCAATTTAAAGTCTCTAAATCAGAGCCGTAGAGTTCTCTTTTCTAATTTGGTGCTGGGTCAGGTCAGCTTCAGATGGCCTTGCCATAGCAGCACATTAGGCCAGATCCAGTCTTACCTCTGCACCTTCTCTGCAGCAAATCCATGAGTCCAGATTATTGTTCTGATAGCTGTTGGGCGGTTTCTTGTGTTTGAGGGTTTTTAGGTTGGGTTTTATTGTTTGCTGGGGTTTGGGGGTTTTTTTGCTGGGGAGGGAGAGGGAGGACTGGGGTTTGGATATTCTTTTCCCCTCTCAGGTCATTTGACATCCTTCATTTTTCTGTGTAGCTCTTCCTCATGTCTAAAAGTGTTTTAGTAAACCCATTACTTCCCACTCTGTTTTGGCAACTGCAAGTGGTCTGTCTCCCTCACTCCTCAAAATAATAATAATTGATTTTGAAAAGAAAGTTCACACTGTTTCCTTTACGTCTCTCCATTGCATCTCCCTTGTAATTCAATACTGTGCCTACTGCTTACATCTAGGTTAGTGGCAGCTCTTAGCTTGAACAATTTGGCCATCTCTAATGTGGTAACAAATTGCTGATTAGCAAAGGAGTGGTAACGCTTACTTAGACTCCCCCACACACTAAATCTAGATTAAGGAATGTGAGAAATAAAATGAAGGCAAGAGAGTGGTTGGCTCCTTAATCAGAATGCTATTAAACAGCAGAATACAACCCATTCAGTGCCCCTTACTGGAAAAAAAAAAAATTGAAAAGACAAAATTGAATATTTAATATGACAAATGTGATTAAATGAACATCTGGAAAAAAACTAATGCTAAAGCCTATCATGTTCTAAAATAATCAAAGAAGAGGACAAGTGAAGAGTGTGTTTCTCTTAATGGTTCAAGGAAAGGACGAAAATCTGCCTTTTGCTTCTGACTATTTGCCTTTATGGAGGCTTCTGCCTGTCCACTGAGTGTTCCACTGCCCCTCTGCAAAGTGGCTGGATTAACACTTGGCTCCTTTATTACACCAGCTCAAATGACCCTGTCTGTGGAGTACCTGGGATTTTTTTTCTCAGTTTTTCCTTCCAAATGAATAATAATAATGTCTTTTTAGTTCTGTATCACTGGGTTTTTTTTTTTCCATTGAGGACATCTTAAATTGAAGTTCATATTTAAGAAGAGATTCTGTTTTCATGTCTTCAAGTTCAGTTATAATGAACAGCAATTAACAGCAATTCCTGTTACTTTAATTCTATTCCATGCCTTAGAACTTTTCATAAACTTTAATTTTGCAGTCCAGAAGTCTCTGGATGTAAGAATCTCTTCTTATAGAAACACACATTTTTATTTTCATACAGAAAGATCAGAACATCTGAAGAACATAGGAGCAGTGTATATAGATGCTAGGAAAACAAAAAGAAACTTGTGGAATAAACCATGTGATCTGGTGGTTGATGTGAGGATAAGAAAAAAAGCTAATGTCTTTTGAATGATTCCGTTAAGAATTTTTAGGGCTTTGTTTGGAATTAGTTTTGGAGGCACTCCTTTTTGCTTCAAACTTGCCACAGAGCAGTACTAACTCTTTCTTCTGTACTTTTTTTTCCTGTCTGAAAGAGCAGAATGAGGCACTTCTATTTATTTATAATCTCTTAAACTGAGATACATAGCCTGGTGTTCTTGGCAGATTGCATAAAAGACCCATCTATGAACCAATAAAGAAACGCTCCCAGATTGATTAGACACTGGATAAGGCTTGGGCAGAGGAGAGCTGGCCCAAATCCATTTTCAGTCAGGTACAGGTCTGAGTTATGCTTCATCCCTGCCTGCCTTTTCCTGCCTGCAGCTGCAGTCCATTGAAGCTGTTGTCTAGGATACAGGCAGGCTTAGTTTATTCAGCCTGTGGTTTAAAAAGCAGAAAGAAGGATGGTTTGGGGAGTAATGCAAACATCCATGTGGCATTTAACAAGTCACTCATTGTCACCAGAGCTGGTTTTGTCTTTCATGTGGGAAGGTGCACATACTTAGGAGGGACCTTGAAAATACAGTGATGGAGACCACAACAGTTCAGGGAGAAACAGACAACATCCTGATGTCTGCATCCCACAATTACATCCTTCTACGTTATCTATTGGCATTGTAGGGCTGAGAGTGGGGATAAAATCTTCCAGTTCATTCGCTTATTTCACTCAAGTTTAAAACCTCCCTTCCTACTATCCTGGATAGTGCTAGGGACCACAGAAGCTACAGGCAGCCTCCAGGGACCATCCTGAGCTGCAGGACACAAGCACCTATGTCTGTGGCCATCCATCGTGAAGGGGTGAGAATCTGAAAGCCGTGTGGTTTTATGTGCTGTGTCACCACTGAGCAACTTTCCCTGCTGTAATGGCACAGCCAGCATGTCAGGAAGAAGAAGGTTCACCTTGTTCTGCTCATGGCTTCTTAAGTTTCCTTACTAGGTGATTATGGCAAGGCAGCAGGAGCCCATCATTTTCTGCTTGCTTCTGTCAAGGAGCATCATGGAGCTTCTGCTAAGACTGCTTCTATTAGGGAGAACCTTCATCTAAGAAAATGAAATCTCCCATGTCACACGACATCATAAAATTTATGAAAGGTGCCCCTGCAGGTGATTGCTTTGGAGACATGAGATTTTTCCAAAAGTTGGTGTACTCAGGCTACATATGTAGGGGCTTGTGCAAGTCAGCCTTTCCCTTCCTCTGATGCAGGAGTTTTCTGTGGAATGCAAAACAAACTTCCAAGCAAAGCAATTAGCCAGTGTCTCTGGAAAGCAGTGCTCTGCCTCTCAAGAGTGAGCACACAGGAAGGGTCTGGTAAGACTTTCTCTCTCTGAGCTACAGAGCTTTAATCAACGTCCTGTACAGGGGAAACTGCAGGGAAAACTGTATTATTTTTCTTCATTGCTCTAAAGAGTAGCAGGGCGAAAAAAAAGAACAAACAACAAATCCCCAATAATCACAGCTCATAAATTCTTCATCATGTGAATGGTCCTTAGGTAGATACATCCACCTAGGGAGGTATGTGACAGCTTCTAGGCACAAACTGCTGCCCTCTGTGTGGCCTACAAATTGCTGTGTACACTAGCTAACACTTTGCTGATGGGCTGGGCTGTTTAACAGGAAAGAGCTCTTGACTGAAAACAGGCCATTTTTCTCCTTCAAAGCAGATCTATTTTCTCATCACCACATCTCATAGTAATTCAGCGATACTCAGTTTGCTGTGCCAGCATCATTTTCCCTGGCTGTTTAATAACCATGCTCTGAACCAGAGCTGCAGAGTATCTCATTATTCTGCTCCAAAGGTAGGAGAGGAAGGGTAGATGTGAAGAAAAACATCTGTTTCTGAGCATGTCGTAAGTAAGGTTATGCTGCCAACTGCAGTATAGTATCTGGGATACTGCAGTCAGTATCCCTGCAGCAGCTGTAGGAGAGGAATGAAATGAGAGGAAAGAAAAATCAACATGGAAAAACATTATTGATTTCTTTTCTGCAGCACTGAGTTTAACCTGAGTTTAATATCACTTGAATTTAAAATATTCTGTAGCTGCTGCTTGCTAATCCATTTGCAAAGTTGGATGAAAGCTCCTGTCTCTTATCTTTGGAGGGCTGGCAAAATCAGAAAGAGTTAAAGCTGGAGAAGGCTCTCCTGATGTTCCCCAGTGCCTCAGAAAGGAGACCCATTGATTCACGTGTCCATGAGAGAAGTCAGACCATTTTGAAATGATATGAAAGCAGCATCCAAGGCAAGCTTCACTGCCATGAGAGGCTGAAATATCCTCCTGAGCAGTGCAGGTGCTGAAAGCATAGGGAAGAAAACTGTGGAGCTTAACACCCTGCAAAGACATGTGAGCTGTGGGTCAGCTTTCCCCGTACAAATCTGGAGTTTGGGGTTTGTTCTTCACAGGGCTGCTGGCTCTGTCTGTCATGATCTGGTCATCCAGGGCCAGAGGTGCAGAAGCAGCAGGTCAGAGAGGCCGTGGGATGAAGGCTGGCAGGATGGCATTGCCATCAGCTGGGGCTGCTGACGTGCCCCTGGCAGGGACCAACAAATCCTGAGGCAGAGAAAATCAATAGGCACTGCTGGAATGTTTGGCTTTTGCCTTTTTGTCTCGTTTCTCGCAGTTTTCTTCAGGGTACACGTTTGGCATTAATCTGCTTGCTGTGAAAGTCCAGAGAAGTGCTCGGACATGACACCAGGTCTTTCTGGCTTCTCTACATAAATCCCATTTAATTTAAAATAAATTTCTGATGGGAATATTTGACATAACATTTTTCAGCTGGCAGAGCATTACCCACCACATGCTGTGTCTTTCTTTCTGGAAGCTAGTACCACAGGAGAGTCTGAAAATTACTTTCTTGTAATGGGACTGCCTTCTCTTCACTACGTTTGCATTGATTTTTCTATCATTTTCAGCCATGAGTTAGAGGACGTTTCATTCCTGCCGCTCCAGCATCTGAAAAGGTAAAGCATTCTGCCTGTGGTATTGCGGTGACTGTTTCAGAATGGCTAGAGTTAGTTGAAAAAAAAGTATTTCAGAGGTGTTCTTAGGATGACTTTGTTTTTTAGTTGTCTCTTTACAAACAAACAAAATATAAAAAATTATAGAAAATAGTACAAAAAGATGACTATGGAAAATGTGGACCCTCTCCAGAAGGAAATGGGAGATCTGGTTAGCCAGGGTATGAAAAAGTTTGAGGTCCTCAAGGACTATTTTTGCCTCTGTCTTCAGTGGCTACAAAATTCAACAAAGCCAAGACAAGGTCCTGCCCCTGGGTCAGGGCAATGCCAAGCACAAATACAGGCTGGGTGGAGAAGGGATTGAGAGCAGCCCTGAGGAGGTCTTGGGGGTGTTGGTTGATGAGAAGCTTGATGTGGCCTGGAAATGTCTTTGTAGTCCATAAAGCTGACTGTGTCTGGGGCTGCATCTAAAGCACCGGGGGCAGCAGTTCAGGGGAGGTTATTCTTCCCCCCACTCTGTGCTGGTGAGATCCCACCTGGAGTGCTGCATGCAGCTCGGGGGCCTCCAATATAAGAAGGACATGGACCTGTTGGAGAGAGTCCAGAGACCACAGAGATGGGGCACCTCTCCCATGGGGATGAGCTGGAAAAGTCCATGTTCCTGAGCCTGGAGAAGAGAAGACCCCAGGGAGACTTCGGAGCAGCCTTCCAGTACCTAAAGGGGACCTACAAGAAAGATGGAGAGAGGGTTTTTGCAAGGACATGTAGTGATAGGACAGAGGCAACAGCTTTAAACTGAAAGAGGGTAGACTTAGGCTAGATAGGAGGAGAGATTCTTCTCTCTGAGGGGGGGTGAGGAACTGGAACAGGTTGTCTTCACTTGATAGTTTTCAACCTATGGTATTTTGACTTGAGAAAGTGCTGTCATGAGGTGCATTATGTTTTGGCTGTTAACTTTTTTTTTTTTTTTTCAAACACCACAAAATATTTGAGGTGAGCATAAGCAGAAGAGATGCTAATGGGCATCTTAACCAGGTGTTTTCAATGAGTAGTAAATCAAGTAATTATGGAATCAAGAAGGAACGTTGCATTTTGGGATCACTGGTTCAGCCCTTGCCAAGACCAGCAGTAACCCTGGGATACCTACTTGCTCTTTGCTTATTTCTGTGCATCTCACAGAGAAGGTGGGAGAGATTTTTTCCTGAGTGCTTTTGCCCTCTCTCCTGGTAGCAGACTCTGTTGGGAGCCCAAGGAGCTGGCTGGGGCTGGCCATTATTCCCACTGCTAAGCTAGGATATGGATGGGTATGTTGCTCCTACACCAAAGCCTTCATACCTGAGTCCCTTCACAGCTGGTTGTCCTCCTTTCATTTAATTACTTTCTTTAACAGCAGAAAAAAAGTTACTTCCTATTACTAAGACAATAAGGTGGGTATGCAGTTGCTTAGTGTAGCTGAGGGATTCAGAAGCATCATTCAGCTTTTTGTAAAATGATATTCAGCAGGTCCAGAACAGTGGCACTTTCATAACACCTGTTAGAGTATTTAAGATGGAAATTCTTGCAGCAAATGAAATAAGCCTCTTTCAAAAGGTCTCTTTGTGTTTTTTAAAGCTTGTGGAAGACTCCTGAGACATGAGCCCAGAAGGCTGCCCATTTAATAAATGAGAGACCAAATTTTGTTTAATATTGTCTGTCTCAGAGAAGATGCTCCTGGCAGATGCTGTTTATTGAAACAAAAGCTTGATGGGTTTTGCTAATGATAGTGTATCCTACAAAATATTTATGTTCTGGGAATACTCTGAGTTGTGATCTTTTGGTAGGAGTTTTTATTGATGGAGTCTAGTATCTCATTATGGCAAATTTATCCTTTCTTTAGAGTTATATATATTAAACCTTTTCTCTGTCATTAGTTTTCCTGTCTCCAAAATGAGAATTAGCATTGCAGGATATTATGGCACAGGTGAAAAGATGAATCGTTACTCTTTGGAAAGGTAATTAACCTCCAAAGGCAGCTGCCAGAGAGCTGCCATTATACCATCAGCTGCACTCTGTTTCAGTTTTAGCCTCTCCCTGTCCTCCTCCAGCTCTCAGAGGTGTGTTGTTTATCAGCTCAGTTCAGTGCAAGCAGGAAGATGGATACCTTCAGCACAACACCTGCAAGGATCCGGGTGACAAATGCAGGGCTTTCACCAGAGGAACACTGTGCTTTGCTCTCTTGCCATCAGGATGCAGAGCAGGGCTGTGACCTTGGCCATGCACCTGAGCAGGTGTGGGCGACCTCCAGTGATGCTGATTAATTGTGCTTGCTCAGTGTAGAGGGGCTGCTCGTTAATTCAAGCCTGTGTAAAGGGAAGAGGAGACCCTTAGGATGGGGTCCTTAGGCTAGCCCTGCTGGTCTGTGTCACAGAAAGACATCTTTACAGAATGAACATTGACTTTGTGGGAGGGAGAAGGGAGAAGAGCGTCTCTCTCGCTGGCAGTTCAGGTTTGAATCCTGGTATGAATGTACTGTAGCACTGAGAGAGAAATACTTAGCCTGTCTACAGGCACTGGTTTGGTAGTAAACAAGAAACACTGTTCCAAACAGAGATGATTAACAGTGACAGAAAAATTTAGGAACTGGGTAGAAAGCTTTATTCTGCCTTGATCACAACTACCCATTATGTCAGTAGGTTCTGATTTTTTCAGACTAATGGTGGGTGTATGCTCATACAAACATGCAACTGTGCACTGATCTCACCCTCGAGGGACTGTGGATTTATCTCTAATGCTGTCAGATTTATTTACAAAAGATAGAGTACACTTACAAATGCTCCATTGTGCTCTGTTATTTGGAACAGAGTGAAACCTGGTCCCAATGGATAAGGTAAAATGGAAGAGAGTTTTTAAGTCTTTGCCCTCCCAAATGAAGTGGATTTTAATTTAAGCCACTGATGAGTTCCTCCAGCATCCGTGGAAAAAGGAAAAGACAGTGAGGGTTTCTTACAGAATGCCTGGTAAAGAATGTGCTTTTTGTTGCAATGCTGGAGGAGTGCTCAACTTCGTGTGACAATGATAGCAATAACCAGTCCTTGCTGCTGCTGCTGTACCAGTGCATGTTTTCCTATTGTGACAGTTCGGGTCACTGTCACCCTTCAGTGACCAAACTCTAGTTCAGCTTTTCCACAACAAAGAGCTAGAAAGATGGTGGAGATGATCAAGAGACATCTCAAATAGGAAGGACTGTCATGCTTCCTGGATGTCTAACTGACAGTAAGTGCCCCTGATTTTTTCCTAGATACTTTTGTATCCTAGATACTTCTTTGTGTTATTGCCTACCTAGGTTTGTACATGCAGTCTCCAATGCTGGAGAGAATGTTCTTGCTAGTTCAGGACAGATTTCCAGAAGCTTTGAGGGTTTCCCTCCCTCCTTATAGGTCTGTCACAGCATGTGTATCCAGATGTGGTGCCACAGCTGTCCATCCCTTTGCCTTCCCCATCTATAATGTGGTTGGATTTTTGTTCAGATGGGCATGTGATTATCTGTTTGCAGAAAAAGCATGATTTCTCTTCTGCTTACATAAGAGGCACATTGTTCTCAGCAGATAGTGAGCTCTCTTTAAACCTCAGCTCATTCAAATGCCACAGTGACAGAATTAAACCTACTTTAGAATAAGACACTAGGAATGCATCAAAGCAGTGCTTGAAGGTTTCAGGTATGGGCAAGTGCTGGTGCATAAAAGCAATTGCATCAAAACTCTGTTAGTGATTTTTATTGCACTGCTTATATTGCACTTGAAGCATGAAATGATGCACCTCCTGAAGTGCAATGCTCATTTGGATCCATGGGTTCCAGCCTCTCCCAGTCAGTGGGAGTCTGCACTGAGCTTGGCAGGCTCTGGACAAGTGTAGGCAGAGAAGACTGATTTTGTCACTGGAATGATGAGCAAGCTGCACCCTCTCTCCTGTCATTGAGAGCTCAGCTCATGCAGCCATTCTCTTCAGGCTCTTGTTCCATTCCAGGTAGTTAGTAGATTTCATATGTACATCCTTCCATCCCTATGCAATCCCTGCCTGGTAGTAGTGCTTTGTAAACAAATATCCTTTGCCAGAGCAGTGCTTTCCTAGAGCTTTGAGTCTGAGAGTTTCTGCAGGGAAAGCATTTCCTCCCAACAACCTGTATTGTATCTCCTGACAAATGGCTCTAGTAGAAGAACTGTGAATTTGTGTGGGTTTGTTTCTCTTTGCTGCCTTTGCTGCTTGAAGTATTCTCAGGAAGGTCAACTGACCTTTATCAAGCCCTGGCCAGTGGCAAGATGATATCCATAATGAATAATGCACTTCAAGCAGCCAGCGCTCCAGCATGAGTGCTTTAACATCTGACCCCTTCAGTACAAATAGTGCAAGACACAGAAGATACTTGACTCCTTTTCCTGGAGGAGAGCAAACTCCATCTCTGTACCAGACAGGGTATAAAATATCCATATATTTATGACCTAGCTGGAAGAATAATGCATCCAGTCCTTCATTTAGTTGAACATAACAGTTCTTGCAGCTTGTTTAATTTTTTCTCTATATGTATGACCTGTATTGCTGCCTGGGCCAATGCAAAGGTTACTAATCTCTTGGTGTTGTCTAGGTTTCTTATAATCTCACTTGCCCTAGCCTCTAAAGGAGAAGTACCTCAGTTAAAGCATAAATACATGGAATAGTTAAATAAGGCAAATAACAGCGTTGGGGCTGTAACACACACTTTTCACTTTTTGTGATACAAGACATAACATCATGTGCTCCATGTGACCAGGGTTTTTAATTAGATTCGCTTTGTATTCCTCCGCATCATGATGGATATGTTTTCCCAGTTAAGCAGAGATTAAACATCTAAGGCGGGGTATGCACCTTGTGATGAGAACTGACTGAAAGGTGGCAACATGGCAGTCTAGGCCTTGAGTGAATACAGGGAGGTGGAGCATAAATTAAGTTCTTCCTCACTACACTCATATATTTTAGTCCATTTTTTTTTCTTAGAAGAAAGAATATGGCCCATATTAAGCCAAGCATAATACCAACACGTTACAGAAGTAATCCTTTATCCACCTTATGGTTTTTTCCACATGAGCTCTCAAGCCAGGCAAACATAGAATGTGCCACAGACAAATATTTATGGGAAATCACTGTTTTTCCCTGTGTTTCAGAGAACAGAAAAGGGGAGATCCCCTCTGAAGGGGAAAGGCTCATGCATTGGCCTCGTAATTTTTAAATCTTCACATGTTATGATGTTTCACTCTCTTAGTAATAACACGTCTTTCTGCTCGTTGTGAGGGGTGTTTATTGCACTCTCCTTGAGGTTTTCATGTCTGATTGTCTCCTTGGGGAGAAACAGTTGAAGTTTTGAAGTGGACTAGGTTTCAGGTTTAGTGTCATCTAACATCTTTTAAAGGAATTACATCTTTCTCTTTGAACGTTGAATCTGGGATCTTATGATGTATCGTTTATATAGGGAAAGACCACCCATGCCCACTCTGGTACTTCTATTTTCCCATTTGTACAGTACATCCAAATGTATTTCTGTTTCATGCTATATTCATAACTGACCTAAAATTAACTTGGGCTTTTGCTGTTGCACATTGTTATTGAGTTTAATGGCAGAAAGAGTAATCTGCATTGCCTTTTTGGGATTAAAAGTCTCTGACTCCCCCACTCCCTGGTTCAGCCACTGCTTTTCAGCTGTCCTGTGACACTGGGCAGTACATGAATTTACTTCTCTCTGAGATCTTGAGGGCTGAATTCAAATCACTCTGTGTGGAATTTAACTTGCTTTGAAAACTGAAACAGTTTGCCTCCTCTGTGCAGAAGGTGTTGTTAAGTGATATATCTTTTTTTATAAGAAGATTAGTTCTGTGACTCCAGTCTTGGGTTTCACTTGTACCTTGTAGCTGTGCAGCTGTTGCACAGCTAAGTGCCCTGCCCAGAGGGTAGGGACTGAGCCAGCCCATAAGCAGATGTGGTCCCTGGGAAAAGAGGGAAACAGCAATGCACCCGAACTGGGGACTCTGAAGAAGTGAATTTCTTCTCGTTTCCTCACCCAGGCAGTACTCTGAGTTTACTGAAGCACTTGTCCTGTGGGCTAAATGCTTTAGGCAAGAGATGGAAATAACTAAGGTTAAAACTTACTGGGACACCTACACTTCTTTGACTCAAGGCTAACAAACTAACAAATGAAGCCGTTCCCAGCATCACAAATACGTGACTTTTTACATGCTTTCTGCAAGGCAGCCATTTTGTCAAACACAGGAGGGAGGATAAAGCCGGACAAATTGAGCAGTAACAGCTGTAGCTAATCAATTAAACAGGAGAAAGTAGAATTTAATGAAAAAAATCACAGCAAACGTGTCAGGAAAGGACCCACAGTAAGCCGTCACCTGCTAGGGGATGTCCCTGCCCCAGTGATTACATGTGTATGTTATGTAGCTTACTCAGTTGTTAAGGGACACTTCCGTTTCTAAACCCTGATTGCAATCTGCGTGTTTCGGGTTGGTTTGGATGAAAACCAAAAGTGCCAAATGCTATTTCTGTTCTGGTAGGCCGAGTCAAGGTTTGAAACTCAAGCACAGTGGATTTCAAAGGCATGTTCCTATCTGGGCATTTGGGTTTTGGCTGCTTTAAGCCGCTCAGTGTGTGTTTGAGGTGAGCAGACTCATGCTCTAAGTCAGGTGGCAGCCATGCAGCTGAAGTAGCAGAACACCTGATTTAGGATGATACACCCTAAACTGAGTCTCCACACAGCATCCAGAGAGCTACAAGGATTTGCATGTGTTCACCTGCACAGGATTAGCTGAATATACTCTGATCTCCTTTTGAATGACAGTCATCTTTGCAGTGTCAGAGAAATCTCCATCTCTGTCAGAGCACAGGCTACTGCCTGTTCTGCATTCTGGAAACAGTTTTTGGGTCTATGGAACATAATTCTCTACTAAATATTCTTATCTCAGCAGCATTTTCTGTGGTTTTGGTGTGTTGTGGCTTTGGTGGGGGTGAATTTGTTCTGGAGGTTTGTTCCCTTTTCTTTTTGCTTAGGAGTCAAGTGGCTCCTTGTGTTAGGGCACAATAACCCTTTTTGTAGTGATTTTGTACTGGCATTTGATCATTACGTGCAGGTAGACTTATTTTTGGGTTTAATTTTAAGCACAGCTAGGCTTTCAGATACTCTCTTCCATGACCAGAGGAAACACAAGAAAAGTAATAGTGATGTGATTTTTGGAATACCTTCTTATATTCAGATTATTATTATCATTTATTTCTTGTTCCTAATTCAGTACTCATCCTGATTTAGAGATTTTAATTTTACTTGTAATGTTTTTACCAATTGTTAAATTATAGAAGCCTATTTTTTCTTCTGTACCTCAGATCTAGATAAATGCAAAATCAGAAGTTACTTGAACTCATTTGAGATTAAATAAAAGAAAAATGAGAGAGAAGCTTGAGGAGGTGGAAGTATTTCAGGATGTTATCACATATTGCCTGAGCACTTAGATTCCAAAGTGATACATACCTAAAAACGCCAAAGACAGATGTATCTGACATTATCTCACCCTCTAAATGCTTGGTAAAATTCCATGAAAACTGAAACAATAGAGAAAAGGGGGTTTTCTTCTTTTTATACCTCCACCTGTGACAGTTACCCTTAAGAAAGCCTGTCACATCTTTTGATAAAAGGTCCATCTTCAGTTTTAAATGGGAGCTATCTACGCTGAAGCAGAGATTCAAGAGCACTTTGTACAAACAGTCTCTCGGGAGCCTTTAGCTGCCTGCTAATACAACAACAGGAGAAGTCAGCTCCTGAGTCAGGCTGTCCTTGCCAGAGGAGCCAGGGGGAAGCCTGAGCTGCTCTGTGCTGAGCTGGCCCCTGGAAGGCACTTCCACTTCTCCTGGGTGGGCGTTAAGGGGGATTGGGGCATTTGCACACACAGAGGAGCTCATGGCACTTCTGTACAGGCACAAGGTGATCTGAGCCTGTGAGAGTCAGGCACTGATTCCTCTGCTCTCCTTGAAACTCTGAGGCAGCACTGTGGAAGGAAATGAAGCTGCACTCTGCTCTCAAAAGTATTTTAGGGAAATGTCAGATAAATTTGTGTGGCTCAGAACAAAAAGAAGCAAGAACTAAGGCCAGCTCCTCACCAGGTATAGCATGGTGCAATGCCTTGCACTCTCAGGGAACTGTGTCCATTTAGTCCACGTGAGGATCTGTCCCCAAGTCTGCTGTGAGCACAGGCATCTGTCCCTGACCTCTGCAGCAGCAGCTGCAGCAGTTTGGATGCGAGAGAAGCCTGTAATGAGCCCAGACTGTCTTTCTCCAGCCCCTCCTTTCAGCATAGACCGTTATCCAGAATATTTGCTTGCAGAAAATGCTTTTTGTTCAGTGGTGAAAACTCCCTGAGTGCTGCTGAAGGACACAGTTTTCTTCTCCCGCATACGTGCTGTGTCCAGTAGAAATTGATTTAAAAACAAACAAACAAAAAACCCTATCCTAAGAGCCATCCAGGGTGAATTTACGAAGTCGTTCAGCTGGGAGGGAATGAAAAGGACTGCATCCTGCTGGTTACTTTTCTGCACCGAAGGATCTCACCGGGTCTGCAGCACAGGAGAAAGGCAGTGATGGACAGAGGCGTGTGTGTGAGCAGGAGGGAACAAGGATCTCTGTGTGGCTGCAGGCTGCAGGATATGAGGAGAAACAGTGAGTAGCAAGAACCTCTCCTTTGAGACAGAAATACTTTAAAACGTTTTTCTGAAAGGGAATGCCTAGTATAGACTTGGTGAGGGAGGGTGTGGGAAACACAAAAAAAACCCTTTCAACAATAGAGCTACTGCAATGGTGAGCTCGATAGTGCCACCCAGAGTACCTTTTTGCATAATAGATGATGCTCTGTGGGGGTCTGGAAACTGTGAAGATTAAAGCAGATGATCTTTCTGCATGTAAAGCAGCCAGAGACAGCATGATGGATTATTACTGAATACATTTCTGGCCGGGCATAATTGTGTTCTGATCTTCCTTGTTGAAGTTCTATCACCATCTTCTGCCAGACTATGTTACTTAACTCATAAGAGCCAAAAATGCTCTTTACTTCTCTGTGTTTTGACCATAGCTCTCTCTGGGGTCGCTTGCATTGGCAGTAGGTTACTGCCAGCTCCAGTAAAATATTAAAAAGGCATCCAAACATCCTATAGCAGACCACCAAGGTTAATCAGGTAACTGGCTGTACATAGGGTCTGGAAAATAAGTGTTCAGATTTTGATAGGCATGAGCTTTGTTTAATACTTTGTGCTTATTTCTGCATTGTCTGAGATCTGGTTTCCCTTAGAATGTTAATGCAAAACAGCAGAGGGGGATTGTTTTGTCATTTAGTTTCCTGTCATTTCTATTTTACATTTACAGACAAATAATGTACAGTGTATTTACTGAATAAGGGTTAAATAATCCTTAACATGTAGTGGTGAACAGTACAGAAGAAAAATAATCTCTTGCTTACAAATGAAAAACAAAGTAAAAATGAAAATGTCTGTGTGCACTCGGAGATCCAACTGCTGAGGGACAGGCAGGTGGTCTTGGTCTGCACAGCCGAGCTGCAGATCTCCTGGGGACAAAATTTCTGGTGACATGATTTGTACTGCTGCCCTCTGCATTGGTTGGAAGAGATTTATTGCAGGCTTGTCAGTGTGGATCATTACCTGCCTTTACATCTGTGGGGTGTCACCTACTTCAAATAATCTATAACTTATCCCCTGCATTAAACAACTTTTAAGCATACGTGATATCTAGGAGCACTTAGATGCCTTTCGCTTCTTAATAAATACAAGTGGGAAATGCAGAAACTGCCAGAAAATGTCCTCCTCCTTTCTCTTCCCTTCCCCAGCTCAGTAAAGAAAAACTGGAAATTTAAGGGAAGATTTAAATCAAACTTTCATTTAGATATCTTTTTCCTCAGAAATAAATAGTGGAAGATATTCTGAAGCAAGGTTTAAAATGGTGATGTTACTCCTTCACTTAACTCCCAGAAGCATTTAAACAGTATTTATTTCTACACTTATCATATTGGCAATTACTCTTTTTATATATATATGTATATATATGTGTGTGTGTAAGTATAGATAAATAGATAGATAGATAAGTATAGATATACCCGCAAGCTGTCTTTAATTTGCATTCAGCAATGCTGCTGGTCCTTAATAGAAGGCTGTGCTAATTGCATTGTAATGAACAAATGCACATCATTTGCTTTCCAAGCTTTTTCATTTAGAAATGTGACATTTTTATGTACATTATGACATTAATTCTCTACTTACATACTGTTACTGAGCCCTTTGGATATAACCTTCAAGAATATCGATGGTTTCTATTTTCAATATTTTAATTTCTAGCCTTAAAAAGAGATGTCAACAGGTGAAAAGTGTACTTTAATGCCTTATTATGCTGCTCAGCTCCATCTCTAATACTATGAATATTTGTCATTTATTTAAAATTAAAGAATTCATGCCATAAATATACCTCACGGTATTTTTATGTGATAAATAAATGATACAAATAATACATTTTTCACTCTCAAAGATATAAATATGGTTTAATTTGGATCAGCACATAGCTAGTAGAGGTATATAATTTTTTTCAACACTTCCATTTTTTCTTTAAGATGTCTGGAATTGTCTCATTCCAATTTGCACAGGACTCAATACAAAATGATGTGTTTATAGAAAACAATTGGTTGCCTCTAGACCGCAAAATCTTGTTTTTTCCTGACCTCAAAGTATTTGCTTGTCATAAGTTGCAGAGAAGGGAACCATTTGGCTCGGCTCTGGTTTTGGCTCCCATTTCTCCAAGCTGCTCAGCAAGGCACAGAGTCCCTCCCTGTCCCCCAGTTGCACTGCAATATGTTCAGAGCTGCTAGAAATTTCATGGCATCTATTGTTGCCGTGCTGAGCAGAGCCTTGCCTGCATGGCTCTGGCTTTGCTGAGCATGACAGCAGGGCCCCGAGGAATAACTGCAGGCAGTTTCCACGGGACAGGTTTTCCACAGGTGCCCTTCAGTTTTTACCAGTGCCAGACCATGGTGTCTCAGAGAGGCCAAGCCCTGGTGCTTCCCTGCGGCTGCACCTTGCTAACAAACACTGAGTTGGTACCTCCTTGCTGACGAGAGTCAGCCCAGTGAGCCCAGCTTGTTAAAAGAAAATCTGCCAGCGGGATTAGTTGTATCTGTGAAAGCAAGCACTTGGGATGGTTGTTCCTTCCAAAGGCAGTTCTCATCCCTAAAAGGATTCTGAGGTGCAGCTTCTTGCTGAGCAGTCCTGTGTTCCCAGTTGCAGCCTGACCCCCAAGGGCTGGAACCAGAAACAGCTCCATGCCTGTACTGAGCCCTGTTAAAAACACAGGATGTTGTGCAGCTTCTCTGTAGCTGCAGGTGTTTTGCTGCCTCTGGGTGAAGAGCAGCTTCTCCTTCAGTTGTGCAGCCTGTTCCTGCAGCTGAGGGAAGCTGGGGAGAGGTGGCAGCAAAACACAGCTGAGTACACATCAGGCCCCCAAAGCCTGGGGAGCCCCTGATGTGCTCCAGGAGATCAGAAAGCCTAAAGAGGGATCAAGAGCCATGGCGACAATGTCAGCATTGAGAGGGCACGAGAGGCATGAGGAGAGCATGTGTGTTTCCATCTGAGAGGCTGCAGGACTTTGTGGCTGGCTTTGTGCTTCTCTCCCTGTACCTCTTTCCATCCCCTGCTAGGTGCAGGTTCCCCTTACATGGCACTAGAACAGCTGCAAGCAGGAGCTTCAGACGTGGGGAGAAAGATGGAAATGCAAACCTGTCCCGCAACCACACAGTCTTCTTTTTTCTGATAACAGCATCACATTGCTGCCTCCCTGGGCTGTTTAGCTTTCTAAAAGTAGACCTGAATGTGTATCCTGGTGAATTGCATGCAGAGAGTATCCTAAAAAGCCGCAACTTACTGGTCCATCACTGCAATGTTGTGCTTCGGCAGGGATGTTGTTCTGTTCCTTAGAGATGCAGGAGGTATCTAGAGCCAGCAAGTGAAAGCTGGTCTTTAATGCCCCTAAATTCTAAAAGTTAACACAATTGCTGAGAATTGTACAGGACATCTGTGGGAGCCTGCATAGTACCATCCTGAGCTCCTCACGAAGGAAAGTAGGAAGAAATGTGCAGCAGTGTAAACCAAGCTCAAAGCAGTGATGGAACCCTATGCACTCTTCAGTTCAAATTCAGAGTTTTGATGTCAGAGCATCCTCTGTGCTAGCATTTGTTCTCTAAAGTGTTCCATTAGCAACATCCATAGCTAAACAGAGATTTCTGTCTGGTTTTTACACTGAAGGGATTTCTGGGAAGCTTACTGGTTTACTACTGGAGAATGATAATAGAGCTATATTAGAATATTTAACTACAGGTTCTGCATTGCCCAAATTGCTATTTCCCTCAGAAACAGTGGTGTCTACAAGACACAGCAGCCCACCACAACTTTTAGATGGCTGACTCCTGTGTTTAATGGAAGCCAACAATAAGGCTCTTCTTGTTGTAGAAGTGTTCACCTGTAATTATTATAGATAAGTCATAAGAAAGTATGTCTGGCAGCACATAAATCTCAGTCAGAGGGGAATAAGTTGTAGTTACCTGAAAGCCAAAGCCAATTTCCAGTTTTAGTGCAACTAGAAAATCCTCAGCTGAGAGATTTCCAAGCCCCTAAGATGTTTTGCCTTTGGGACTTGTGGGTGTTTTCATTGTTTTTACTCTTTTCTGACATGTATGTCTTAGGCATAGTCCATTTTTCCTCTAGAGAATTTTTTAAGACAATGCACTGAGGAATTAGTTCATGCAAGTCATTCCTGAGCACAACCAAAAAGCCCTGAAAGTGATGAAATGTGTTTGTGTCATCTGTGAATGCATTGATATTTATCCCTATTATCCTTCACATTTTCAATTCAAGCAGCACATAATTTATCAGCTCTGTTGTCAAATGCTGCATGTAATTGTGTTTAGTAGAAAGCTTGGTGGGCGAGAGGGGAGAACAGAAGTGGGAAGATAACCATTCACTTTCTCCCAGGAGAATTGCAGAGCAGACCTTGCTTTGAATTTGGTGGCCATCTACCCTTTTCAAGTACTCCCCTGGCACACGTTGTCAAAGTGGAGCAGCATATCGAATGTAAGAATGTGGTTCAGCAGGGGCAACACAGGTAAATGTCTACTGGAACAATGCAGAGCATGAGACCAGAAACACTTTGAGGGTTTGCCAAGCTGAACAGTTGCATGGCAGCTCCTTGCCCGCTGACATCACTGAAAATGAAATCCCTTGGGTATATAATGTCAGTGCACTGGTGTGGTCTCCTTTCGGTATCAACATTACTCTACTTTGAGTAGAATTTGGTTTAGTTCTTTTAATCTCCTTCATGAGAACATTGATACAACATGGTTAACGGATGGCACCATCTAGATTGGGGGTGTCAGCTGCAAAAGATGGTGGGGAAAAAGCTTCTGACATGCTTTAATTTCTGTAGGAGAATATGGCTCTGTGTTCCTGTCTGTTCTGTATCCAGTGGGGTCACAGTGCAAGACCTGACAGTGACATCCCTTAATGTGTACTTTGCATAGCTGCTAATTGAGTCACACTGTTAGGGAGCACACCTATAATGTATGGCTGTGAACACACCTATGAAGTATGGCTATGAAAGTAGCAAAGGGAACAACATGTGGACAAAGGCCTCCATTTTATTCCCCACGTTAAAACTACTGCAGTCTGTGTGAGAGCTGGTTCTTCTGTGGCTTCTCCATTTCTCATCGTGACCTCTGGTGTGTTGACTCCTACTGAAAAAACAGTTCTTTGGAAAGTGTTCTTGCTTATGCGTTTGTCAAAGACACATGGGCAGATTCTCACCAAGCTTTTTTGCATCTTGTAGGCCTAAAAATTACATTAAAAACATGTAGATCTTCCGGCTAGCTGTTATTTTCCATGCTGGAGGAGCTGCAGCTGGGGAGCGTGTTGGGAATTGACAGACATTGTGACGGATTTCCCTGGACCTGGTTAGGAGACAGCCCTTCTGCAATTCTCTTTTTCCTGTTCACTTGGAAAAGCACTGACGAAGTACGCTGCTGTTGGAAGGAACAGACTCAGTGCCTGCAGTATGGAGTAGTCTAAGGGTAATAGGGAAAGAAATCCTTCTTCTTTCTCTTTTTTATTCTGGTGATTGTGCATGGAGGTCTGTGGATTGCAATAAAACTGTGTGCTCTCCCAAGGTGCTCTGCTCACAGGAAAAATGAATGCTGTGACCTGGAACCTCAGCACCTTATGAACTTTAAGCCTAGTCTTTGAGTGTTTAAAATGAGTTGTTTTCTTTGGTTTGGTTTCCCCATGGAAAGGATGCTGCTTCAGTGCAGAGCAGTGCTGTAGGATTTTTCCACTGGTAGAAGAACCTTGTAGGGCTTTGCCCTTTCCCCTGTTAAACACTGACTGTGTGCCGTGACCCTTAGCTGGCATTGCCTACTTGAAGAGGACAAAAAAAGGCAGCTCCTGAGCTGTCACAGGTGTGGGAGGCTGCACCAGGGAGCCTCAGCAAGGCACCTCTGGCACTAAGCACCAACTCCTACCAACTCTGCAACCCTTCTGTGCTTCTCTCAGCCAGCCTGGTAGCGAGAAGCTTTTCCTGCTGTGATGAAACCATGCCCCATGCACTTTCAGTGAGAAGTTTTGTGCTGTAGCTTGAAAAAAAAAGAAAAGGGAAATAGGATGTGACATGCTCTGGTGTGTCAGCCATTTGAGAGCACTAACAGTGAGGAGTGCCTGTCTTACGCAGGATGGGAGTGTGAGGGATTTGAGCAAAAAGGGTTGCCAGCCTGATAGTTTGGTGTCAGCCCTCACTGTGCCACAAGAGCAGCTTGTCCCTTTAATAGATTTACAGAAATTTCTGTGCCTCTCTAGCATATTAACAGCAGTTTGCCTCTGTTTTGTTACATAAATAGATTAAGCTTTAGCTGTGCTCCTACCAGACACCAGACAAATTTTGCCTTTTTTTTTTTTTTTTTTAATTTGTATAATCGTCAGATATTCTCCTCAGTTTTGTCCTACAGCAAGGCTTTGAAAAAACCCTGAAGAGCTGACTGAACAGTTGCTTTTCTTTCAGCATCTGTAGCTGTTTAATATTTTGCTTGTCTGTCTCTTCAGGTGCACAGGGGAGATAGAGCTGCTCTCTCCAGACTGCATCAAGACAAGCAGAACTTGATCAGCTGGGGAGAGAGGATGAACTGCCACAGCAATGCCAGAATTTCTGGCTTATGTTCTTGAGCTCTGCTGTTCGTGTGTCAAAAATTGAAAGTGTAACTGGGTGAATAATCCTCAGGCCATAAAATTCATAAGTGTTTGGGTTTCAGCCAGCTCTTTACTGGGGATTTTGTGGGTCCAGTTTTAATTCTTCCTTCCATTTGACATGGGAATTATGTAATTCATGCAGTCCTTGAGATGTGGAACCAGGCAGTGCTTTTTATTATTGCTATTTTATTTATGAATTTATTTAAGTGCTGTGGTGACCTATTACCCTCCTTAAAAAATTGGAATTTTACAAATATTTAAACCGAACTGATATGTGAAGGAGCTTTGTATATGGTTCTGGACACACTACCAAAAGCTAAATGAAATTACATTTGTTAAAACAAAAAAAAATCCTGATACTGCTGTTGTAATATGAATACCTGCTATGGTGAGGTCAGGCACCAATTACCTCAGTGACAGAGCTTGCTTTAAGCAATTTTGCAAATAGCGACTGTTCCTTTCATAGACAAATTGCTTTTTGTGTTAAATTTCTGCTGAAGAACCTCATCTAAAGTCAGATCACTGCAGTGCCACTACAGTACTTATCTCAAGCACAGGCTGAATCCTGTGTTGGATTTAGTATCTCCTATAACTTTTAGCCTAATACTTACCTCTTGGCAGACTCTTCAGGCATAGCCAGTAATGAATTCAAGAGATATTTCATGCCTGAGCCAGGAACTTATTTATCTCACTTCCATGGATCCATAGAGTGGAAAGACAGGGTACTGACAGTGTGTCGTGCTGGCAGGTATTGAGAATTATATCAAAAACATATACCTAACTACTTTTGTGCATCTGAATCCTGTGCAACAACTTACTCTCTAATTAGCTCAAAATGTGTCTGCCATTCTGTGGTGAAACTATATCAGCATGAAATGAATCTTCCTTGGACGTGGTGAAAGGAGTTAACCGCACTTGGAATTTTTTTTTTTTTTTTAAACAGACTTGCATACCTGGATTGAGATCCTGGTGATGCTGTAGGCTTTTTGTGTGATGTTGCAGAAATATCTTTATATTCATGACCTAACCTAGCATGTTATTAATGCTCTCCCGCATTTTGCTTACAGTGGGAACGTGTAGACAGCTGTCACTAATTCTCCAGAGCTGGTAACCCAGATTTAGTCTTGCAGAATTTGCTGTCATACATGATGATACAGAATGTGAATGATATCTGGCTGTGGTCATCTTCAGTATAAAAGCATTATCAGCTCTTGAAGTCTGAGCTACAACTTATTTCCGTGAGGTGCAAAAGGCTGCCTAATTTTATTTGTCCTTGTACAGAAAGGAGGAATAATAAGAACAAAAGCCTTTGAGGGCAGCAGGTGAAGTTTCTTAGAACTTTTTTTCACCTAAATTACTGACTTCTCTGTAGTAATCAGATGCTGCTCATTTGTTTGTTTGGGGTTTTTTAATTATTATTATAAAAGTGTTGGTTTGGTGATTTTTTTTTTTAAATCACAGCTGTGTCAGCCCTAGTTCCACCCCCTCATTCCCGCAGCAGTGGATCAGAACTTGATGCAGTGCATTCTGACAGCATTAATACTTGTCCTTTAAGTCAGTTCTGTGGTTAAACAGATACTTTGAAAAAGATGACAGAATCCAAAGAGGATGAAAAATCATCCCAGTTTTCCCTAGGGAAATAATATCCTTGATGTAGAGTCTGTGTTACTTAGCTTTACTCCTGTATCATTTTTGTGCTGTCTTATTGTTCCCCTTCTCAAAAAGACACAAGGACCTTTCCAGGTACAATATCAGCACACGAACCACAAAGGGCCCTAAAATGCATCTCCCTACGTGCCAGGACAGCAGAGTAAAATACTGCAGCTTTCTGTGAGAGTCCATTTTGTATCACTGGATTACGGGAGTGCCACATAAAATTTATTCCTATTTTCTGACCTAGAAAGACAGATGAATAATGTAAGATTGCCATAAAAAAGAAAACTAGCTCAAGATTTATTCTTTAAGAGAAACAAATACTATTAATTCCTTCCTCTCTAGTTCCTTCTTCTTGACTAGTTCCCTAGCAATCACTTCTAAATTTCAAATTTGCATTTCTGCCAACTTGGCACATCATATAGAAACAAAGCTTTTCAATAATATATGTGCTGTGCCTGCTCTGAAAGCATATTTTGGCAAGAGCTTTTCTAACTTGAACTGGTATCCACTTTCAGAGATTACTTTTCTATTACTATTTAATTTCAACACAGCCTGAGAGAAGCTGCCATCCAAGGTCCTGGAGAGCAGTGTTCCATGGGCAACTGCTTCCTGCAAGAACTGAGGGGCTCTCAAGGAGCCCAAGAAGCAGCCCTGGAAATTCAAATTGCAAAGAGCAAAGCTTCTCACTTCACTGTACTCCCAGTGAGGTTCAGAGCTGTTGCTCCTTGGGGATTTCTGGGGATTCACAAACTTGCTACGTCCCAGAGCAGCTCAGTGCTTGTGGCCTCTGCTGATGCTGATCACCCCTAAGGGCAGGCTTGGACACTGAGGGCTGTTAGGACCAAGATTGAGAACGTTTCCATTTCCAGCATTCCATGTGGAGGGTTTTTAAAGAAACAACAGGTTCCTACTGACTTCTGCCAAGCCAAAACCAGACTGTGGGCCAAAACTATTGGTAGCTGAGAAATCAGTAACTAGGGTGTTCTCACTTCACTTTTACAAAGAGCATATTCACAGATTTAAGTCCCAAGGGGAAGTTCTTGATATTTTCTTTGGTCTGCTGAATCACAGAAGATGGACATGACACAACTTTCTTGGGTTTAGACAATCTGAAATTATGATGCACTTACTAGTTCTTACTAGAATGAATACTAACTGTCCCTGGATTTAGTCCACCCTTAAAAGCTTACCATTCACAACTATGCTTTAGGATATTCAATTACTGGATCACTTCCACTAGAAAATAGAACCATCGAATGGCCTGGGTATTGGTCATGGGTATAAAGTTGTAAGAGCATATTTTAGAAGGTTATTTTAGAAAATGTTTGTGCTACAACATAAAATTAAGCTCCTTACTGAATTGATATTTGTGCCTATGTAATTCTATGAACAATTTTATAGAAAGCCATGTTATAGGGTGAGTTCTTTTTAGGAATTTGATACTAAGAGATACAATAGAATACAATTTTTTTAAAAGTAAAACAATAATTAAAGCCTGTTCTTCCTACAATTCTTATGGCTTTATTTCTGAAAGTCAGCCAAAGCTAAGAATTGCTGAGGCATGAAATTCTGGCAGTTAAAATCTGTATTTTTCTTCTATTATAGAGAAATACACGTGAAAGAGAAGCTTCAAAAGGAAGATGTTTTGGATTTTTTTTAGTAAATCTTACTTTTGAATGTGCATTCTTTCTTATTTTGAGGTTTGGGTGGGTTTTTTTCCCAGTTAGATTGTTTTTTTCTGGTTCATGACACTGGCAATGTACAAACACAAACTGATGATATGCCAAATGGCATGTTTTTATTTATAAAGCATTACGGATAGATGCTAGTAAAATACTTCCCATTTTGGTATCTTTTTTTCCTTTGTTCAGTGGCAAAACTGTTTGGTATTTCATAGGATAGAATTGCAATAATTTTTCAGTATTTTTACATAAAGTGATACAAGCTGCATCACAAAATAGCTTTCCACAGAAAATTTAGAAAAAGTGGTGGAAAGCAGTGCAATGTTTCAACTTCAGATTAAAACCCAGCATTTTTATCATTAGGAAAATAACGTAGAAATGTATGACCACCATCAATTCTCAGTATCAGCAATGACTGTGGGTAGTTTTTTGATTGTCTCTTCCCTTACTCTAACAAATCATTGCATTTGAATATTTAGCTCTGCTCCTTTGATCTCCTTCCTCTATTCAGCTCACGTACCTGTCTGTACTTCCTCACGTTGACACATAATGAGGAATTATTTATAGATAATCGAATCTCTCTCAGTTTTGTAACCACTGTAAGCCTGCGATATTGCATACATTTGTCGATAAACTACAACAATGTGATTTATTTCAATGCACCTAAAGCCATCTTCACAAATGGAATTCACATACAAAAAGATGTTCACCTGCTTTGTAGAATTGTTCCTCTCTGGTGCTGTTCTCATTTTGACAAGCTCGAACAACAAAACCAAAGGTAACACGGCTGTATCAGCCCCTCCATCCTGACTATCCTTTGGAAATACCAGTGGTTCGTGTTTTCATGAGCAGTTGTGTTTTAGCTCCTCCACAGACGTGCTCTTGTTGCATACCTTTCCCAAAATTCCTCTGTTTCTCCATTGTGTCACCACATTTTTGGATGATATTCACAAAATACTTTGTGCATTCTCAGTTGCAAGACTGTCTATGATCTGTGGGCAATAAAATGGGATATGCTTATGCACATTTGTGGAGCAACGCAGTGTGGCTGGAACATGTACAAAGCACATGTGGAAGAATGAGATGAGTGTACGGGAAATCAAATGCAGCAAAAATTAATTTTTATATCTTGCTTATTTTCCCAAGCCCTCTGACATCTATGTTTACAATAATGTTGGCCCTGCTTACAGAGGCTTCTCTGGTTAACTGTACAGTTGTACAGTGAGTCCCCTGCTTGCCACAGCTGTCGCATTGCTGAAGTGTCCTGGGATATGAAGCTGTCAGGTTGCTGTATGGAGCCAGACCCATGTCAAGCAGCTGCCACCCCATATTCATAACCGATCTGGAATCAGTCTGAAGGCTGTTTGCCTAAGGGGACACTCAGAAAGTCCTTAAATACCCAGCTTTTCTTATCTGTAAAGGAGTTCTTGTAACTTATAGGTAGCAGCACCTTGGTAGGTGTATTTAAGGGCTTTTTTTTCCCCTCTTCTAACATATCTCAAGTTTGCAGCAAAATCTGTATTTCACCAGGCATGCATATACTCAGTGCACATCCTATCTTTGACCGTCTGTGTGGATGCTGTTAACATTATTTATACATTACCAGACATGGGCTGGAAGCAGCAAGATAAAAGCTGTATTTTATGAGTGCTCCCAGAAGCACTACCCTCAGTTGCATAATTACCTGTGGCATCTGCTGGGAGACGTGTGTTATGAAACGGTGGGAGCTATTAATTTGCATACAGCTATTACTCTGTTTTTCCCCCGTTTGTCAACTGACCATGGCATGCTCGACAGTCTCTTCCTCATCTAGAGGAGGACATTATCCCTGCTTTCTTCTAAAGGCAGGCACACGATCAGCAGCACCTGATGGGAAAGGAGAGGAGGGAGCTGGAGGTGTCCCACACCACTTGTCTGCGTGTGCATGAGGACACACACGTGTATGAGAGGCTGCACAGAGGCTTGGGATGTGCCTGTAGAGACGGAGAAATGGGTTGGATGTGTGCTGCAGGCTTCCTGTTGGCCTCCTGCATAATAAGGAAGAATTGTACCTATTTAATCAAGCACATAACTCTAATTAATAATGAGGAAGGCCATCCTGCCTCATTAGGGTTTCCCTGCTGACCCTGCAGGATGTTACTTATGAACCTCATCAAATCTGCATTCATTCACTCTACAAAACGTCATTCGCAAATAATTTTTAATTTTGCCTGATGCTTCAGCTGTCTGTCTTTCTCTTCCCAATACCATCTTTTCTTGCCCCTCTCCACAAATGCAATGCAAGACAACACCTATTTCTTCCAGTCTTCTAAAGAAAGCATTAGTCCAAACTGGATGCGCTTAGTACACACATTTGCATTTTTGCAGTGGACAGGAGAACAAGATTTGCATCTGAGAGGAAGAAATGCTTTCTGACAGTGAGGATGCTGAAATAGACTTCTTTAGGTAGGTGGTCTCACCAGGAATAAAAGGCTTTAAGAACAGTTTAGATTGCTTTTCACCAAAAGTGCTATAAGGTGCAGTTAAGTCTCGGGGCAAGAACTTAAACCTGGTGTTCTTTCAAGATTCTTTGCATCATCACTATTCTTCAATTATTCTAGCACAATAAATATTGCAGGCTCAACTCACTGCCTGCCACTGTTTCCAGTTAAGAGTTTTTTGAGGGTGAGGGATGTAAATATAGAGGGAATTAATATAGCTGGTCAATTTTGTAGTAACACTCTTAGGTACCTCCAGGCATCAGACAAGGTACTAAGCTGTACCTTAGCTTGAGAACATAGTTCTGCATGTCTGAGAGCCCTTCAGCCATCAGGGTTTTCCATGTCTGAGCTTTCATGGCTCCTGTTAAGGAGCTGTTTCACTGGGACTTTGCACTGGGAGTGCTGGGAAGCAGAGAGAGGGGCACACAGCTCCTGTACCATCTCATCTGCCCTGCAGGGAAAGGACTGGGGTCCCTAGTGTTCCTCCCATGCCACTTGAATGATTAAGGGTTCCAACCACGCTAAGTTCTGTTAATTAGAAACCAGCGTTCCTGCTGCAGGAATCTCTTCAGGAGAGGCAGTGATTTCGGACTGCAGCACTTCAGCCTGCTTGCTGTATGTGCTGTATGCAGAACGCCACTTAGAGCAGAGGAATGTTACCATACCACCAGAAAGTGTGATGTACTCCCCCTGTCAAATTTCAGCTCTGATAATCAAATTCTTCCCACCTACATTCCCCTTCCCGTTTCAATGGAGAGAGGTATATTTCAATTATTTTTCTAAATATTTATGTAGAGTTAAGATGGAACTATTAAATGTTTCTTGCTGTCCGTTCCTTATCAGATTACAGCAGAGCAGTGAGTGTGAGACATCTGTATCACTACATTTGAATAGTAAAGTGCTTTGAGAACTTTGGGAGATGAAAAACATTTCATACCAAATCATGTCCTCAAAAGTGTTTCATTAACTTCTTACAAAATAATGGGAGGTGAAATAACATGGAGGTCTCTAATACACCCTATAGGTCTGAAGCAAGACAAGGTGCAGATAATAAAAGGTAAGCCTGGGCCATCAAGCCCAGCAACTGATAAAAACTTGCACAATGCCTGGGCCTCTCCAGGTTCATTTTTTGTTTTTAATTTGTTTCTGGATAATTTCTAATTGAATTGAAGGCTTTTCCTTAGTTTCTACCAACCTATTTCTAAAGCCACTGCTATTATAAATGAACAGAACACACTTTCAGTACTTACTTTTATATATATTTTCTGATTTTTTTTAAATGCTCCCAAGTATCTACAAAGGGAGAAACAGTCAAAACATCACATCCAAAGGAATTACAAGAGAAGAAATCTGTAGTATTCTAGTACAGAATAAGTCCTAGTATAAGCCTATTCTAGTATACGATGGTGGTGTCTCATTTTTAAAGCTCTGTTTTTTATAAAGAGCTAAAGCATGCAGTTAAGGTAAGTATATAAGCAGATTTGATTTGCTGGAGAGCAGTTAGTTGGGATGCCAGCAGCTTTGCCCCTGCAGACTGCATCAGCTGGCACAGCAAGGGACACTGTGGTGACTGCAGGGACACGATGTTGACCTGTGCCTGCAGCCCCTCTGTGCCACTGGTATGGCTCTGTGCTTTGGTGTCTGCTTAAAACTCTGCTCAATGCCTCCCCAGCTGGTAAGGCTCAGTGTAAGTGCTGGAGAGTTTCTAGAGTTGAATCGATAGTTGCTATTGCTGCCTTCTGCCAAGACTTTGACCTTTTTTTAAAGCAGTTGTGCACAACGTTAATGAGTCTCTGCAAATAGAAGCCTGTATTAAATTGGCACTGGAGTTTGTGCCCTGGAGTTTGTTCAGACACTAAACACAGCTGAAGGGAAACTCTGAGTTTTATTCTAAAATGTTAAGTACCCAAAATTTCCTCTCTTCTTCAGTGGATGCACAGCAAGTCATCCCTTCTAAATGACCCTGTTAGCTTGAGTTAGAGGCGTTTAGTGCTATGACTCAGCCATTACAAGCTGTATCTCTCTAATTCATATCTCATCTTCCCTTCCACTCTGAGGCCAGCTGATGGATGCGGAGATGAAGCTGGGTGAAATGCCAAAAGCAGCTCTCAGCATGCCATGATCCCTACAGGAACCAGCCTTTTATCCATCAGGATTGTGGGCTAAACTGATTGGCCATGTGCGTGTTCAGTGTAGTGTACACACATCACACACAGAAACTTATGTTCAGAATGTGAACCATTCCTTGTGGTATTTGTGAGAATTGCTCAGGTTACTGAGCAAGATGCTTGAAATGATGCTTTTCCTTTGATCATTCCTCAAACGAAAGGTTTGTTTAATAAGCATTAACACCTTTAGTCTTGAACAGCATTTCAAGCTTTTCTGGCCATGTAATCTGATTATAGCTCTGTTTGCTTCACAGACAGAATATGCAAATCCCCACATCATGTCTTTACAACAAAATGAGAAATTACCAGAATTTTATTGCTCATTTTCTTCTCTGCTACCTCCTGGACAAAAGCCACCCTCAAATTGTTTCTCTCATCTGGTTGGTATCAGCTGGGCTGACAAAGTAAAACCATCAAGATCTGAAATAATTATAAGAGCTTAAGGGAAATCTGAAATGTGCATGTTCTCTGGAAAAAAGACAAAGCATATTTTCCAGATCACTGGAACAACTGAACATATTGTATATAGGTTTTGTTATAAAATATATTCAAGAAAAAGAACCCCTCATCTTGTCAATTGGATGGAAGGAATCAGAAGTATTTAAGTCTGAAAGTGGGGCATGAGATAAGGATGTGGATTATTAAATGCAGAGAAATTTAAAAGACTTTGCAGGATGGAAAAACAAAATGTGACAGGCCTGATCCTCTGTTGCACTCAGGCTTCTGAAGGCACTTGTGGTTGTTTGGGAAGTGCCACAACAAAATAGTGAGAGGTCAGGCCTTGCTGGGTGAAGTGAACTGGGGTAAATGTTTCCAGGGGTAGAGCAGAGGGAGGAATGGATCTTCCAGCATCGAGTTAGAGGTGGAAAGATCTACTTCTGCTTCCATGGACATATAAAACCTGTTCAGTACTGCCTCTGTGAACTGCCTCTGGGGTCTTTCTGGTGGGATGCTGCCAGCTTATAGCTTCTCCCATCTTCCCTAGCAAGATGAAAGGGAAGGAACCTGATAATCCTAAGTGTAGAGGTGCTGGGAGAATAAGGATTCCATGGCTCTGCATTGTACTGGCAGAGACTAGAGCTGTTGAAGACAGAGCCAGCATGTTGGCCATCAACCTTGGGACTTCTGGGCTTCTGGAATGTTTGGGGCCCATCTAGCAGATGGCTTTCCTCAGTAATTGGAATATGAACACATGTTACAGGGCAGGTATCAGGCTAGGAGAGAGGACTGGAGAACCAGAGAGGCCTTCATGAGCCTGGTTTCTGCCTGCTGAGGGGCTCCCTGAATGAGCCAGAGGCGTGGGGGCAGCTCTGGCTTCTCCTGTTTGCCAGGTGGGGCTGAGCTGAGCAGCAGCTCTGTCCCAAGAGGTTTGTGAGCGTCGGCACTGTACCTGCAGGGAGAGGGCAGCAGCCTGGCAGCACCACACAAACAGGTTTGAGTGTTTGCTGACTGTGTCCACATCACTGGCTCAGTGAAGAGCAAGTCTTTTCTCTTCCAAGGACACAGGAGACTTTCAAGTACATGGAAACACAGGAATATAAAGCCATCGGTGTAAAATTGTGCAGTTTAATTTTCTGAAATGCAGCTAGATGGGTGGAGAGATTAAATTATGGTCATTTGTTATCTCACCACCTAAATCCCAGTATTTTAAAAATATCTCTAAGTGACATTAAAGAACGTCTAGACTTTCAGTAAAATATTGATAGTTTTTCATTTCATGTTTCACGATTTTCACATCAGGTTAGGTTGTTTTTTATAGTGTATGCAGACTGAAGTAGGGGTTGGATTTGTTACCTAAGACTTATTCCAAGTGAAGAGGATTTGGCAGTGCTATGTGTTTGAACTTGCTTGTTTTTCAGAGATTTCTTTACTTTGCACTTCCTCTGAGGTTAAGCTGCCAAATAGCACAGCTTGGGCTCTTTCGCTGGTTCAGGAAAGACAGGAAAAAAGTTTCCCCTGAAGACCATTAGAGGTTAGATCTCTTCCTCCAGATTTGATTTGCTGAATTCCACTTGTAGAGGAGGAAGAAGATTTGGTACTCTTGGCTGACAGCTGTATTGTCATTAACAGCCCAAAATAAGCAGTTATCTGGTAACATGGAGAAATGACTGCCTTGGAGGGAGTGTGTATTTAAGAGGCATTTCCTCAATTGAATTATAAGGTGGGTAAGAACACCCCTCCTTCTGTGTGACTGGAACAGAAGGGCACACTGCATCTCAGGTTTGCTCTATGGGATTTATGGTGCTTCACTATCACATGTTAGAACAATCATTGAAATATTTCCATGCTGCTTGCAAACCACTGTAAGGGGTACACTTGGAAAGGGGAAAAGGATGCACGTTAGTAATGTTTTATCATGTGTTTATTATTTTGTGTATTTAGAAGTATGGGGTTTTAGAAGCTCAGTAAAGGTGGCTGTTGCCAAAGAAATTGCAAGCAGACCTCCATGTTGATACTTTTTCAAAGCAATCAACACACCAATCCCACATTCAGTTTTACTTTGGTGTAATGTTGGCATAGGTGACTCAGATGCTGATCACATCTGAATCCAGATATAGGTTTGGAACTTCCCTAAACTTCAGGGACAATTAGATCTGAAATTTGCTTTTCATCATGCCTCACTATTTCTGTTGGAGTGATGCCACCAAGAGACCATTGCCAGAAGAGAGGCAGGATGGACCGTGTGCCTGACTCGGTGTGGCATTTGCTAGATCTGAGCATAAAGAGCATTAACGTTTAAAATCAACTCTCGAAATTTGTCCTCTCCTGCTGATAGGAGATGTTGACCAAAACCAAAATCTTAGACTGGTGAAATTCTCCACATCTCAATTGTGTGATGAGGCAGGCTATGCAGTCAGGTTTAGACTGCTCTCACATTTGTGGCATGGTTTAGATATGTATTTTTGATGGGATCATAATTTGGTAACCAGTGCTATCTGACAGTCTATATGAGAATGAGACTGAAAGTTTTTTTCATTTTGTATGTTTACAAGAGCAGTTACTCTTCTTTAATAAAATAAAAGGTTTTCTTTCACCACTGTATTCACCTGTACAGACACTGAAACCCAGCAGGTTATTAAAACAGTCGGGAGGAAGGTGGGGTTATTGAATTTCATTGTGGCATGCTACGTAGTTTTCTGTCTCTGAGGTAGTTGGGTATGATGTATAAAATTGGGGTCTCTCGGGACATCAGGCACTCTTTCTCCCATTCTTATGCCTCATTTGTATCATGGGGTTTTTCCTTGCTTTGCTAAAGCATTAGTCATCCAGTTGAGAAGTTCACCTAAAAGCTCAGACTTTCCCAGAAGAATATTCATCTTCTCAGAAAATCCTGCATATCTTGTGTCATTAAATGTGTTGGAGTATTTTCAGGCAGAGTAGGATGATGGTCCTTTTGGTCTGGACAAACCATGGGTCTGACATCAACAATTTTTCAACGAATTCAAGGAGTTAACAGGGTTTCTTATTGCATTTTACCCTACAGGGTCTTGTTATCAGCAGAAGCAAACGTAATTCTTGTTCAGTGCTAGTTCCTTATTCTGAGAGGGCTTACACATGTGATTAGATTTCAGTGGAGCAGGTTGTGTATAAATTTAAACAAGAATTTGTTGCAGGGCTGGAAATATTGTGAATAAGATGCATATTACCCCTGGGATCTTTTGATGAAAGGTGTTGTTATCTGTATCACTCATATCAGATATGTTGCTTTTACATGAGTGCTGTGGTTGTAGTCAATTCATTTCCTAGCATTTAGAATAAAAGATACAAACCCTGGACGACCTGAAAAGAGAATCTGCATATCACAGGCACTGCATGTAGATTTCTCCCTAGCACAGCTGGCTGACAGGTATTTCATGGAGCTAAAGGTCATACATTCTTTTGTGTGTCAGGCTACAGTTTGCACACAGATCAGGTATCTTTGACATTTGCATTCACACACACCAGTTAGAAGTCCTTCCTGCTGAGTGTTGTGGAGCTTAGAATCATCTGGCTGGCTAAAATCACACAACTTGACTCTTCTTTTGTACTGCCCACCACCATGGGCTATTAGTAGATTTGGCAGAATTTTCTAAATGCTCATAAGCAGCCAGTGACTTGTGGCCAGAGCAGGAACACTATGGATAGTCTTGAAAAATACCACCTGAATGAAAAAGCATCTACCACTTTCCTTGGGAGGTGGTAGTGCAAAAATAATGATTTATTTTCTCTCCAGACATTACAGAGATGGAAGAGAAAGCTGCTTACAGCTCTTTTCTCACTGGAGGATTCAAACTCATCATCCCTCTGAGAGCCCAAGACTGAGGCTCTCATTTGCCTCAATCTGTGGTCCCTGTTATATTCTGTGGGCTGAACATCACAATCAGTAAAGCTCATTGAGATAGGTTTAAGCTTCTTGACATTCCTTGAAAGAGCACCCCAGAGTCAGAAAGTTTTTTCCTTTGGGGTAGTTTTATTAGAAATGTGCCATTTCTTCAGAAAAAGGTTGAAGTCCTGAGCCTAATCAGGACTGTATCTTTTGCTTTGGATCTCAGTTGAATCGGGATTTCACCCAAATTGGTCTACACGTGGTCTTTGTAAAGTGCCCACCACCTGAGTGACGTCAGGTGTGTGTTCTTCCTGGAGCATGTGTCCCATTTTGTACAGATTTGCCTGGTTTCCTCCTCATTCGCACTGAGATACCACTATTTGCCTTCATACCCAGCAGTTTTATATAAAGAGAAGCTGTATTTCACATGCCCTACAAAGAGCACCACCAATGGGTGCCACCATTTTCTAAGAGGCTGAGGGTTGGATGCGTCTCTCAGAGCCGCTGTACACTCTCCCATAGTCAAGGGATAAAAGTAGCTTTTGCTACAGCATAACCCATCTGTGCTTGTTTAATTTCTACCTTAGGAGCAGATAAATGTAGAAATGGCTATTTCTCTTCGTGGCTGAAATGAAAACCTAGCCAGAGAGTTCAAATACAATCACTTATTTCGTAGACCTGTAATTTGGATACACAAATCCCTGCACATGTGTGCTGAGCAGGAATAAAGCCTTAGTGGTAAGTAGGATAAGCAGTGCAAAGTGGCATGACCCAACAAACTTGAACAATTTTATGGACAGAACACCTGTCTGTGAGGCATGTAAGCACAGAACTGTATTAAAAAGTCACCACATGTTAATGACCTAGCTTTTCTTGATTTACCCTCTCGTACAACTGTGTATATAAAACTGAAACAGTAAACTCTAGGAACTTTATCTGTGCTTTTAATATGGCATATATCAGAGTTCTGTGAGGTGAACTTGGACCGCTTGGAGCACATCTCAATAAAAACCAATAAAATATCTTTTGTATCTAAAGTAGAAAAAAAGTATCTATCTTTGTAGTGCAGTGAGCTCTGCCTGCAAAAGTGTGTTGGGATAGTTTTGACTACGGCCAATGAGATTATAAAAAACATTCTAAAGTAAAAGCTTCCTACCCCCACGCACTGCACATCAAGGGTCAGGAGTGAACTCTGAGAGCAGCAGAATTCTGTCTTTGTACTGCACTGCAATTGATACATATTCTCATTCGAGGGAAAGTAGGATGTCAACAACTTTGCTCTTTCCCACACACTTTTTTTGAACTAAGGGCTTTTTTTATTGTCACAATCCCTCAGGATCATAGTTTATGAGAAACTTCATGCAAGTCCAAAACCTTCTTGAGTCCTTTCTTGGTGCTGGTACTTAAACAAGGCAGGTTTTATTCAATTATTTAATTTTTACTTTCTAACAGCAATGACTGGCTTCATTTTTTCTTCAGCTGTTTGGTTTTGTTGCCCCATTGAAACCCTGGTATTGCAGGGTTTTGGGTTTGGTGTTTGTTGTTTGGAGTTCTTTTTCTGAGGTCACACCAAGGATAGCTCAGCGTATTGAAAAGCAACATACTTAGCAGCTTCCCTTCCCCCTCAGACACTGAATGAATAAAAACAAATCTATAAAGACATTTAATTCTGGCACCTAATGGCATGCCAGGACCAGACACGCACTGCAGACCTGATAAAGCAACAGCCACAGTCGGGTGAGGGGGATAGGTCTCAAGAAATGAAGGGATTAATTGGGACCAGTAAAGAAATAGTATCACTTCTGTCAGGAAAATGAAAGCTGAATTCATTGTACAGTCACATAGAGATTCCCTTTACTGTTGGATCATGCTATAAATAAGCAGATGGTGGTGATTTTGGGTCCAAATAGATGGATTTACATACAAAATGTCTTTGGATAGCAGAAAAAAAGGTTGAATAGCTTTAAATTAAACAATAAAAGTGTGCTGTATTCCAAAAAAAAAGAAAAAAAAAAAGAAGATGGAAGCAAGAGCAACAATACTATCAGTATGAAAAGCTGCAAAGCCTGCAGTTCTGGCAATGTTTTAAAGCCAAGTGAGATAATACATAGTTAAGATTACTCAAATACAGTAAATTGGAAAATCAGTGGAGTCTTGCTGACTTATAGCAATAGAGTTTTGCTCTTATGATTTTATTTTCAAGTTAAGACTTCAAATACATTCATTTAAAAACATTCGATAAGCTCTAGCCGTAAGCCTATTTTGGATGGTTCTGGTTACACAGCTTGCATCTGAAGTTTTATATAAGTAATATTTGTTTTTAACCTACTTTTCAATCAAGCTGATGGAAACCTGCCTGCCTTGATTTACACCCTCAGAAGGATTTGTGCCATAAGATCACGCCTGCCTTGTATTGTAACATGATCCTCCCCCAGCTCTTACAGCTCCTAAAAGCACACACAAGTGAAAAAACTCATGGCAGTGTTGCCTACCTGACTGATTTCTGTCCTGAGCAGCAGTGTCTACATCCAAAGAGCTTTGAGACAATGAAAATCATGTTATATCGATGCCTTTGGCTGCTCTGGATTAACTGTGTCTAGTGTGGCTGTCTCCTGGATGCTTTTACATCTAGATACTGACACAGTGTTTTCTAGAAGTATTCAATATGCAGTATTTGAGAGCAGCATGGGCACTAGCACATGGAGCATTTGCCCTGGAGCTTTGGCTGGTCTCCTTACCGTGAGAGTGAACCCCACAGCTACACCATGACCACTGTCAGTGCCTCTCTCAAACCATGGCAAGGAGGACTTGGACTTTCCCCTCTCCCTGTGACCCCAAAAGCAGACTGGTTCTCCTGGTTCCTGGAAGCTCGAATCCAGAGCCTTTCCCAGGCAACTGCTGGGCTTTCTCACAGACTCTTCAGTCAACAAAACTATTACATATCGATGTTCTTGGTGGGAGCTGCCCAGAGCAAGGCGCAGCAGTGTCTGGTCCCTGGTGCTCTGGGGTCCCTGGCGCACTGGGATCCCTGTAGGCAAGGTGCCTTGGCAGCCGCAGGGCCAGCTCTGTCCGTGGCACAGCTTGCACTGCGTTGCTTGTTTTGAGGAGCGCCCTCAGCTCCCTCCTCACTCAGGGCCCCCAGGCCACCAGCCCCACTCCTGTTATATCCAATTGTAGCCATTGCTCTCAGTGCTACCCTTGTATCTCCTGAGAGTCACAGTGCTGAACTTCAGCCTGTGCAATTTAGCTACAATTAAAACCATCAACAAGGTCACTTAGTAAGCTAAATCCAGAGATGTGGTGGCATTTTAGCTTCACTTCCAGCCCCAGGGACAGCCTGTTTGAATTTGTCTGTTGGAGCAGTAGTCCTGTGTGCATGAGTTGAACACGGAGGCTGCGTAGGAGGGGACTCATGGACCTGTCCAGTTCTCCTTGAATGACAAACTGACCCTCCAAGAGGGACAAAATGGGAAGGCAGCCACACAACGGAGACAGAACAACCCTGCCCAACATCCCTCTGTGGCTCAGGGCTAAATACCACATGTTGTTGTAGAGGAAGGTTGCTTGTAGCAGCTTATGTTCTCATACAGAGTATAGAACTACTTTGCAAGCTGAAAATGTCCTCCCAAGCATGAGCCTTGTGACCTCTTGAGAAGGGACAGTGTTCCCTACAGCTGCTGTGTTCATTTAGGTAGTTAAATTCCGAATTAAAGTAAACTACTGGAGGGGAGCAGAGAAGCTGGAGTTTGTCCAGGTAAATATTGGCATGTAACAATTGCAAGTGAGCTTGTGTTTGCTTCTCTGGGAACGGTTCACTAAATTCATGTGCAGGCTTTGCCTTACCCACAGCTTAAATGCAGCTGTCTCGGGGGAAATATGGAGGTTATTTAATAGTGCCCAGCAATGACACAAAACAACTTAGGTCAGGAAGAGAAGGCACCATATTAAATTAAAACCGCACAAAGCAAAATTTAGGGAGACAGAATGTAATTACCCAACTTGGACTGTGGCCAAGGCACTGATGCTAACACCTTTATTATTAAAAAAAAAAAAAAAAAAAAAAAAAAAAGGAAAAAATGCCGTGAGAGGCAGGAAAATCAAAAAGAGATGAGACCTTGCTTTCAGTATTTTTTCTGAAAGATGGCACCTCTAGTAGCACAGTGCCCATTAGCACTATGGCAGGGTATTGATTCAGTACTTACTAAGAAAGAAGGCCACCCACTGAAGAACATGCATAATTAAAGCTAAAAAATGAGCTGCTTTCTCTGTGAAATACAGAGTTCTCATCGCAGTGTTTCCCCAGGAATACACCATCGGGAAAAAAAATAGTTTGCACTTCACCTCCAAGGAATTTTGCAAAGGTCAAGCACTAGAGCCAGCTAGATACATTATTTAGTGACTTGACCATTTTATTACTGAATATTTCATTGGGTTTGTTTTTACAATCAACTATTTCTGTTCATGTTAAAAGGAGCTATCACTAAATCCCATTTTTACTGTGGCAGACAGTGAGACAGAGGTAGCCAAAGGAAGCAGATCTGACCAGTTGTCCTTGATGTTCAGCAGCTTCCAGCTCCTTTGGATTCCTCTAGTAACTCCCACGTTCCAATGAGTTTCTCAGTGTTATTCTAGAAGTTTGCAACAGAAATCAGGATCCTTGTTGTTTTATAACCGTGTTCTGAAGAATTACTCCCATTACACCGTGAGGTCCTGAAGATACATCATCAAGCACTTGCAAGGTTCTGTGAGTATATGGGAATAGGGAAAAGGAGAAAAGGAGTTGGAGGCAGAGGTGCAGTGGTGGGAGCATAGTTTTGTATTCTCTGTGCAAACTACAGACACACGGACTGGAAGTGACCCCTCTATTTATCACAGTTATGATTTCAGCCATGGACTCAGATTAATCCTGGATATAGCCTTTTACCTTTTGCAGAATGGGTCTCTTCCTAAAGGAAAATACAGAGATTTTCCTTGATCAGAAGTTTCATAGTTGATGGAGAAATTATTTGAGACTTTAGGGCCTGTGTTGTACACAAGTTCTTTTCAGGCTAAAATTCAGTAAACCTGTGTAAAATGGTTACTCAAATACAGTTTTGACCTTCACCAGTCCATTCTACTGTTTTGCTGAATGGGTAGGTCTAGAGTTTTAGGAAAACAGATGCAGAAGGTATAGACAGCCTATGTAAAAGTTGCACTTTGGCAACCACTTCATGTTCAAAAATACAGGCACTCTTTATCTCAATTCCTTGAATGTTTGTTTGGTTTGGGTTGGGTTTTTTTGCTACTAGGATATCTCAGCTTTCCTGAGTACATGCTAAATTATTTGTAAGATTGAAATTGCAGAGCAGAGCCTGCCTTTTATTAATAAATACTATTAAGCACGTTGTCTAGTTATGTTAAGTCTTCATGGGCAGCAGCTTCTACTGTATAGCTTTTCTACACAATATGCCCTTCAGAGCCTGTGCCTTTGCCAATATGATTTTACAGATACCTGTAGTAACCTGGAACATTTTAAATTAATAAATTACATAGCATTATTATAACGTGGAGGTTGTATTTGCTCCACAGTTACAGCTGAGAATGACTTTCCACTGTAAACTCAAAAAACACAGCCCCTTTTATATAATCAAAAAAGTTCTATCCACTTCAAGTAATGTGTAAGTAAAAAGTCATAGGACAGGAGAATATGAGACTCTGTCTTCTTTGGGCCTCATCTTAAATGCAGAAGTCTACACTGAGTTGAAATAATTTCAGAATATAACAAATACAGCCAGAATATACCCACAGTATCTGAGGAGAAAATTCTGCAGTTAAAAGTGTTCTATTTGCAGATTTGCATGGGTTCTGCATGAGCAGGTCCTTAATACCATTAAGAACTCTTTTTTGAAAAACCTGCATATTTTCAATATTTATGATTTATTGTGGATGAAAGGCTTTTCTCTCCACAAGACAATTTCTCGACTTTTGGTAGCTCTTGTTTTGATCAGTGCTGAGCACTTTTCAGAGTCCTTACCTGTGGTGTCTGCATGAAAAGAAACATAAACTTTTAATCAGTCTTCTTTACACACAAATTCTTCCTTTGTTAATGAGCAGAAAAGGCTAGAATGCATTTCTCTTAGTCATTCTCTTAATTTCACTAATTCCAGCCTTCTTAGTGATCATACTACTTCTTAGTGATCATACTTCTGATTTAAAGTACAAAAGATGTACTTTAAATTTCTTATGAGACAAAGAGAATACTGTATGTGGTCTTCATTGAGATCCCAGGTGTTACCCATTGTGATGAACCATCATTAAAAAATGGGTGAATATGCTTGTAACCTTCTTGGCCAGTAGCACATAATTACTGCATGTGTATAAAAAGAAAAATAATGATCTGATGCTGTAGCATCACCATCAGTACCAGAGATATGGATGCACATATGAGGCAAGATCCATTTTATGTGTTGTCATTGCTCTGTTTGGAGCTTGGATGTGCCCGGGTTTCTGACAGCCAGTGACAAAAAGCATCGAGTTGGGGTAACTTAGCTGAAGGTTCATAGCTCTGAGTTGGGATAACTTAGCTGGAGGTTCATCCACAGCGGAGACTCACCGCAGTCCTCCAGGGTGCCTCTGCTGTGGAGCTGTTCTGCCACACCCAGAGTGTGCAGGAAGCTCCACAGCTAGTAGGACCTTTCATCCTACCTTAGCACGTGAAGGTTTGCTTGTCCCAAATGATCTTTTCCTCATCTTAGCACCAAGGTATCTATCCTACAGCAGGTTCTAGCAAAGCCATCCAGAGAGGACTGAGCTTTGACCCATTGCCAGACACTCCTGCTGCTATGTGGGAGGGCCACAACGTGGCCCCGGAAATACAGAAATAATGCTTTTATAAAGCTGCTATATAAGAAGATAGTAACCAAAACAAATTCTTTCACAAAAGTACTCAATGCAAAAATGTCACATTTTATTGAAGAGGTGCCATCATGGAAAAGGAGATAAATGAGGGTACAGCCACATTCACAGTTCTGAGTTATTGGGTTGGCATCATGCTCAGTATTTAAGGTAGAAGGAAGAAGGAGGAATGGAGGGATATTTGGAGTGATGGTGTTTGTCTTCTGCTGGGTGTGATGAAGCCCTGCTTCCCTGGGGATAGCTGTTTACCTGTTTGCCCATGGGAAGTGTTAAACTAATTCCTTGTTTTTTCTTTCCTTTTGCTTTCCCCATTAAATTGTCTCTATCTCAACCCACGAGTTTTCCAGCTTTTATCCATCTGATTGTCTCCCTGATCCTGCTGTTGGGGAAGTGAGTGAGTGGCTGTGTGGGGCTTGGCTGCTGGCTGGGGTTAAACCAGGACAAGGTTACTTCCTACCCAAAGAAGAGCCCTGATTCAGCTGAAATTGTCACTCCCATAAAGAGGAAAATACTAGCTTTTCTCTGAGTCTTGGGATTTTGTTATTACTATTGATTTAATAATCACCTTCTCAGATACTGTGGTGAGAAGAAAAAAATGACAAAGAAAGTAGATAATAGGCAGTATCCAGACCAGGATTTTATCAGGTTTCTTTCAGTCTGTTGTAGAGTGATGCAGCAAGATAATAGTACTGACTTCAGTGCAACCCACTGTAATAGGGAGGAGAGTCAGAGCCAGTACCCTTCTCATGGTACTTGTATCAGCTCCAGTAAGTACTCCAGCATTCATAAAAGAAGAAATCCCTCCTGGTCTGCTTTCTGGTATTTTGTATCTTTTAGTTATATGCAAAAATGTAAAGGGCTTTGGTTGTCTTATTTTGCCAGAATGAATGATTCTATAGAAAACATCCATTACTGCTTACTCTTTAACTAGCTGTTATTCCCAAGTGCTGTGTAATCATTAAGTGAGCTTTAATTTAACAAGTGTGCTGCTCTTAGCAAATTTTTACTTATGTAGTAGTAAATTAACTATAACAGATTGTAAATGTTCTCCATCATTTAGCAATAAGTAAGTCTTCCCATAAATATCTTTAAAACTAAACCAAGGTATTTTTATGGCACTTGCTCACCACTCCTTCTCATTTCTCATCACAGCTCAAACAATATCAATTCCAAAGAAAAGATTATTTTTCATGCTGAGGTTCAAAATTTCAGTTCATTTGCTTTCTGGTTACTGGGAAGGAAAGTGTACCACCTGAGGTATGTCTCACTTGGCCACCTCTGGCAGATGAGCAATGCCTCGATAACGGGGATGGGAACACTTCAGTGGCCTAAGTGAATTTGCTGGATCAATGAGGCATTGCTGCATTTCCACAGCGATTTCTCTCAGTGTCTCATAGCTTCACACATTTATATCACAGATTTTGCTTTGGTAGTATCACCAGCAAGTTTCTGAATGGCTACAATGCTAAGGGCCAAATCCCAGAAATACAGTAACCAAACCAGAGCCTGATATTTAGAGGAGTTCTCACCCTTTTTATCTGCAGCCTGCTGGGTTAGCATGTTAAGTCAAGCTTCTGTGCTTTTGTCTAAAGAGGGAAAATTCCTTCTGAAAGACTGTCCTTATGTGACACTTCTTTTCTCTGTCTGCTCTCTATACAGATAGGGAATGACCATGATTAATTAGAATAGATACTAAAGTAATTTCTTGAGAACAGTGATATTTAACTTGAATATTGTTTTCTCCAGGGCTTTGCCCTGATCCTTTAGGATTGTGCACTTCAAAGGGAAAAAATGAATTTGGCACTTACATTTATGCTAGGCTGACATTGTTGGTTTGCTGCCAAAGAAGCATATCACAGAGGCACCAGCTGAGGGATCTCAGCCACTGAACCTTGGTGCTAGCCTTACAAGAAATCACTTCAATGGTAACATGGAATATCTCTGTCTATTTTGTCCTTAAAGTTGCAGAAATGCCATCCCAAGTTAAGTTAAATCACAGCTTTCTCATATAGGTACATGACCCTTCAGAATCAAACTGATGCCATCAGCTTGTTTCACATTTCACAGCCTGAAGCAAAGTCTTAGAGGATGAAAATTTTGCTTATAAAAATCCTGATCTGGCCTCACCCTCTTATTGCCCCTGAATATCACAGACTTCTTCATAGGACATTATCCTTTCTCTGGGGTATTCTGTATTGTGGCTTTATTTTTTTAAGGGCAAAAATAAACATGACATTAAAAATAACTGCTTTTCTCCTGACCTCAGAAAAAAATGGGTTTGCATTTTAAAATAATTAAATTTTCATTTGAAAACTGTTTAACCATAATGGCCTCTTGTCAGTATTCTCACTCAGAAATATTCTGATTCTTTGACGCCTCTTTCTTTCCCAGTTCATGGGGATTTTGCTGTCTAGCAGAAACCAGCAGAGAACAAAATAGCTAAAAGAGGCTAGTGGAATTTGAGTTGCACAGGAGTGTTACATTAGTTATTTTTCCAGTAAGTCCATATGTTTTTCTAAATATACAGAATGATGGTAGTAGATAGGTAATAATCAGTGATTTCCCTCAGTAGTTTTAGCTGAACTGTGAGATAGAATTGTTCCCTGGAAGTTTGTTTTCTCTTGGCAAATGCATTCATCCAGTCAGGCAACTGCAAAAGCAAGAGAGAACAGAAATTTGACCGAAATTTTCAACAGTTCCATTTTTTAACATGGAGAAACTTATCTTTTCCTTTATATGCATCACCAAAACAAAGTCTTTCTTTTGGAATTTGGGAATTTTTTTGAGGGAGGGTGTTTTGGAAGTGGCCCACTGTCACTAGAAAATTTAGATTCTAAATACAGCAATATTTATTGAATTTCTGTCTGGGTGATTTGTATGTACAACAGTACTGTGTTTGCTCTTCTTAAGGATTTTGTCAATCCATGTTATTTAGATTTTTATTATTTCAGTTCTTATGCTATTCTGAAAATGGAGAGAAACATTTGTAGAGCATCTTATTTTTTCAAATGTAAACATTTTTCATTTGTAAAGAGTACTCCTTACAGTCTGTACAGAAAGGCAAATGTGAGCAAGTCTAATACAAGTTATTTTACTCCTGCATCTCCATAACATAACCTTGTTCTCAGTACATGTGATGCCTCTGTTTGTCTTGCCCCAGTGTATTTAGCTATGTCAGCAGAGGTTTGATCTATGTGTATTATGTTTATGTGGCTCTGCTTAAATTTATAAAAGGGCAAGTTCTTTAGGACAGGATAGTGCCCATGTGTTGTGGGCAACCTTCTGTCAGCAGTGGTGCTTGTTTTACAATATTTTCAGAGCAGGTGTTTCCCTCTCAGTCTTTTCATTGATAGCCATATGTCAGGGAGTGCTGCAAGCAGATAGCCCAGAGTCATTACAGGTGTCCTGGTGATAAGACAGTGTTATGGCTCTGATTGCAAAAAGATTCGAAATTTTCCTCAGATATATAACATGAAAAGCATGCTGGATAAATTATGAAAAGAAACCTGCAGAGTAGCTGAGTTGTTTAACACCTTAAATAAAAGGAGAAAAAATAGGTGGAACAAAGAAGCCTAAAAAGCAAGTCTGTTTGCTCTTTTTTCATCAAATGTTTCTTGGATCCTAGGGGGTTTTCTTTATCCAGATGGAAATATGGGGCTCATTTATCAGAGTGCCGAGGCTAATACTGAAATGACAGCCAGGTCTGCAATCCCCATGGGGTTGTGCAGGCAGAGACATGGGCAGAGGTGAGCTCTCTGCAGCCTCACCTTTGGCTGGGATCCTTATGCACTCTAGTAGCACATGTTCAATTCTTCCCACTGTGTTTCCTCACACTTCATTGAGAACAGGGCCCTTGACTGCAAAGCCCTTTTGCCAGCCTTTCATGTCTTGTCTGCACCATGTGGCTGCTATCAGTTTACAAATTAAAAAAAATTAAAATTGGTTTATGAACTGTTATTATTATAACTGAGTTCTGCTATTAGCTAGGTCTAAATGTTTTCATATATTCCACACCTCTGTTGCCCTTTGAGATTTTTAACTGTTGTTTTCTTGTACATTAATAATTTCCTAGTATAATTGTTCCCAAGAGAATGAGCTGAAAGAATTATGAATTAATTTGCATCTTTTAATATACTAATAAACTTTGCAAGAAGAAAATTTCACTCCATCCAGGTGGAAACCAATCACTTTAAATCAAAGCTTACTGAATTGCAAATAGGTTTGGTTTTTTTTTTCAAGAAGTTGCAGAAGAACAGTGCTCTGCATGTTAAAAGTAATTAGAAAGCATAAACAGCAATTTCAGAAAAAGCCCTGGGTCATTTTTTTGCTGCAGCATAGAGTTCACAGGCATTTAGGAAAATGAGTATTTGTTGTATTTAAACAAAATGAATAGCAATTTCTTGGAGGTTGAGAGGTCTCAGGCTGTAAATGTAGATTTCACCCTTTCATTGAAAAATATTTTTAAACTTTTAGCTTTTTTTATTGTCTGATGTGAATAAATAATTCACGCTATAGCCTCTAAAACAGGGCTCAAGAAAAAGAAATGTCCTTTTATGTACAAATTATTCAAATAGAATCTTGAGTGAACAAAGTGTTCTGTCTTATGTATTCATTTATAACCAAACAATGTCAGGTCCTTTTTCACCAAAGCACTCATCTTCATTTATCTCTGAGCACTTGAGAAACCCAAGCCCTTCTCCTGTGTAACTAAAGAAACAAGTTCTGAGCATCTACTCTAAGTTTAATACATGAGAGTGTTACTCACATAGTTACTCATAAGCTAAGCCATTTAACCGAACTGGTGATTTGACATCCAAGTTTATTTACTTTCATGTATCCTTGCTAACCTGTTTATTTACTTTCATGTAACCTCTCATTTTAACCTTGGTTACATTTGAGAATAGGAATGAATGCTCTACCCCCATTTTCCAAATGAGACACAAAATATGTAATTAATGGAAAAGACAGGTCTTGATATCAAGCTTCTGATTTGACAGGGCAAAAACCATTTGTTTCAATAGCTACAAACTGTCAGGGCCAGAAGGAATCCCAGCTGGTATGGGAAAGGGGACAGTGCAGAGGGGTAAGGGATGGATGAGGGACAGAGGGAAAGCAAGGATGAAACACAGCAGGTTTGGAAGCAGGGAGAAGAGCGCTGGAATTATGACCAAGGGAATGTCACAAGAAGAGAATAGGCCAGGGGGACACTTGCTGGGGAAAGAGGCACAGTAAGAGGAAACGGGGTGCAAGGCCAAACAAGGGATCACTGCTGTTAAGGCAAAGGGAGCTGTGCCTCTTCCCTAAGGGAGCAGATGCAGGTTAGAAACACAACTTCATCAGGATTAACATTGCCGTAGAGAATCAAACCTGTAAAAAATGTTCAAGACAACCTGGGTGATGTTTCTTCTCAGAAAACAGAAGAGCAAATTTCTAAAAACAGGGCCTAAATATGAATGATCAAAAAACTGAATGCAGGAATTTTTCAGTAGATCTGGATGTTTAGAATTCCCCCACACACACACTTAGGGCTTTGAGGAGCATAAGATTATCAGCACAGTTTGATATGATGCTCCTTTCTTTAGTATGCCCAAGAAAGAAAATACTGTATTGACTGAAGAAAATCCCAACAGAACCTGTTTCTCCCATAAAGCCATTCCATGACATGCAGGTTTCCATATACTCTAACTGAAAGAGTTCCTCTGTTGTAAGTTTGAATTTGGCAGAGTACTTGCAGAGCTTGTGTGTGTGCTCAGAGCACTGTTTGTTATGAAAAGTACTGACAACAGCAGAACACCTATAGCAGTATGAAAATACACATTTAAAACTGTTGCTATTTTTATTCTTTGAGATGTATTGTTTTATTTTTCAGGCTGTTACAGAGATTGCAAACAGATATATTGTTTGCTTTCCATTCTTAAATTACTTTTTTATATAAATGTATATATAAATTAATTTTTCAATGTCTATGGTAACTAAAGGCTATTTTTGCTGTGTTCAAAACAGCATTTTCACTCACAAAAAAACCCATCTATCCCTTAAACGGCCCAGGAGACACTATTTGACACCAGAAGTGTCTGCCATGATGGATTAATTTTATTTTAGCAAGAGAGATAAAACACATGAAATTCCTTATAGCTGGTGCTTGTTATGACAGTGCGTAGGGAATTTCCTCACAAACACAAACTTTCTCCAATTCCAGACTGCAATTACTTTTGCTGAATGTAAATATATATGCAAGTCCTCAAAAGACACAAGCTGCAGTACAAATTTCAGTGCAATGCTTTTTAAAACTAGCAAGGTGCAAACTTCATAACAGAAAGGAGGGAAGACACCTCAGAGTCAGCAGAGTTCAGTACCACTTGAAAGGAGGTTACTGTCTATTTGAAATGTTTTGAGTTTTGGCCAAATCCAAGACCCTGAAAATTATCAGACCTGTAGAAAATATGGACACTGCTTCACTTCTGGCACATCCCAGCCCTCCCTTGCTGCACAAATTCCTGCATGGAAGGAGTTACTCTTCCATGGTAAAGAAATACTCTATTTAATGGCATTCTTTTCTTGCCAGGCTTTAAGAAAGTCATCAGTACTGTCTCCCCAAATTCCCTCCACACTGCAGTGTTTAATGATATCTAATCTAAAGTAAGAACATGTTTCTTAATGAATATGCATTTGTCACATGAATACCAGGAACAGATTAAGTCCAAAAGTCCCCTGTAATCTCCTGGGAGAGATATGTGGAATGCTAGAGTCAGCACAGCCAGAAAACCTTCAAAATATTTTTCTTCAGCTCTAATTTGAAAACTTCAATGGCAATGTTTACCCTAAGGAGAAATGGTGCTAAGCACAGATTTATTTATTTCCTGCTGATGAACACAGCCATGTGAACAACTGCAATGTTTTTTCTTGCAGGAGGGTGCCAGAGTTGCCGAGTTAAAAGCTTAAGCTTCAGAATTAACACTGACCCTATTTATTAGCACAGTAATGGGCTTGTGGTGGCTCCTGTGGCTTTCCAGCATTGCAGAGGGCTATATGAAAGTGTGTTTAGGCTGTCCCAGTGCAGTTGGCTGGCAAGACAGGGGGCATGGTTTGAAATACACCCCGAGGTGTCTCCTGGAAGATGGCTGCACTGCTCGTGATCCTCACTGTCAGGGCAAGGCAACAAAATCCCCTCAGAAGCTATTTATCTCTAAGAAGAGGCCAACTTTATTTTTGAAAATACATGATGTTTCTCATACAGAACTTGGGGAACAGAGCTCGGATGAGTCTCCTTTGGAGTCAGGCAGGCAGATCAGCTTTCTCCTAGGGCATGGCAGCTGGAGAGCATCATCTCTTAAGCCCTGGCATCAGCCATTTCTGGGGAATTTCACTGCTGGGAACTGGCAGGGCTGGGAAGCAGGTGGAGAAGGGCTGCTCCTCACCTGGTTCCTGCCTGCAAGAGAGGCAGGGCTTGGAGCCTGACCTCACAGTTCCCTTCAGGATATTCCAGGATACTCAAGTCCCTTCACAATGGCATTTTCTGATCTTGCAGAATTTCTAATTAGAGGTAAACCCTCTAATATCAAACTGTATTTGATCTTGCCTAGAGAAATGTAAGATTTCCAACAAATACAAAACATGTTGAAAATGTGGCCTGTTGAAAAAAAAACCTAAGAAATTTTTATATCAGTACAAGTTTTCCTCTTTATACTTTTGATTACCGAGGAATTGTTGACCGATTTTCAAATGACAGTATCTTCATGAGGTTTCTTTTTTATTATTATTATTCTTGTTGTTTTGAAAACATTTTTAACAAGCTGTTTACTATTTTCCAAACACCTCCTATTGGTGCGTATCAGTCCCAAAAATCCAAAAGTGCTTCACATCCTTCAGGAATCATCAATACTTCATAGACTCATAGAATAGCTGAGGTTGGCAGGGACCCCTGGAGATCATCTAGCCTAAGCCTCCTGTGTAAGCAAGTTGCTCAGGGCTATGTCCAGCCAGCTTTTGAAAATCTCTATAGAAGGACTCCACAGTGCTCTCAGCAATCTGTCCCACTGTTCAACCACTCCTACAGTAAAACAGGAAGAAAAAACACTAAAAAATTCTCATTTTAAAAAAAATGTCTTGTATTTCAGTTGAGGTCCACTGCCTATCGTCCTATCAGCAGAAATCACTGAGAAGAATCTGGCTCCTTCTGTGCTACTCCCTACCATTAGCTATTTATGCACATTGATAAAGTGCCCTAAGCCCTCTCTTCTGATGGAGCAGCCCCACCTTTCTCAGCCTGTCCTTGTCAGTCAGTCCAGCTGGAGAGCCCCAGCCCGTGCTGGTAGATGGGACTGTTCCTCTCCAGGGGCAGGGCTTTGCACTTCCTTTTGCTGAAGGGCGTGACAATCCTGTCTGCCTAATTCTCCAGCCATTCCCTCTGGATGGCAGCACAGCCCCCTGGTGCAGCACCCACTCTTCGAGTTCTGTGTCACCTGCAGACCTGAGGGCACCTCTGTGCCATCATGGGCTCGTTAACAAAGGTGTCAGACAGCACCAGACCCAGGCGGTGCATGCACAGTGCATTTGAACAGTGCACTGCAGTAAAAAAGCCAGTTTTTATGCATGCATTTGGCTGCTGTCTCCCTGCCAAGCCTCTCTGTCCTGCTGTTATCCCTGCTCTTGTCAGCAGGAGCTCCAAGCGCTGCAAAAGCACAGCTCAGCAGCTCAGCAGCTCCGCAGCCCTGCCGGCTGGCACAGGGACTGGAGCCATCACCAGAGAAGTGCAGTGGCACCAGCAGACAGGATCCAACCTGCTGCTTCTAACTGAGAAACTCCTCAGCACATCAGGGACCACTGCTGCCCTGCTCACTCACAGATTTGGCCAGCTAGAGCATTTACAGGTGTTCACCATCTAGTAGGAAAGGAGTATCTCTTAGCAGGCAAATTCCTTCAACAGCTTCAACAGCTGAGTTTGCTGCAGGGTGGGCCCTGTGTACATTTGGGTTGCTTCTGACAAAGTTATCTATTTAATAAACAGTTTGGGGAAAAGCTGGGATGAGTATCTTATTTGAAAGCCTCAGGAGAGTTCTTTACATGATTATATGCTGTAGTAAAAGAGATAAGTTTGATTCCTTGCATAAATTATTACTATTAATAACTTAATTATAAATTTAAATATTAATTATTATAATGAATCCTTTAGTACCTAACAATTATAGAGTATTACAAACTCTGAAATAAGCACTACAAGTCTCTAAATAAACAACATATTCTTGGCCTCAAACTGACTTTTTTTTTCTTGCATTGCAGGAGACCTTGGTGCAACAGACACCAAAACTCTGGATTTTCACTTACTTCAATAGAAAGCAAACAAGTGTCAGAGTAAATAAGAATCAGATCTCAAATCCCAGTAGATCTGGCCCCCTCTGATGGAATTTCTACCCTTCTGTCATGTATTCTTCTGCTTCATTCTTCTAAATTTGAATTCTTCTTCAAGATCTTACATGCTGGCGCACTTTCAGACCTCTTCCATATCTGATCTCTCTTATCTTGGCTTTCATTTTGTGAACTAGCAGGTCACTGTATTTCCTTTCTTATAGTTTAAACAAGGAGGCTCTGAGACACAGAAGGGCTAATTTCACAATTCTCAAAAGCATATCTGTAACTCTCATTCTATTTCTGGACTCAATTGTATGTTCAACACATCTTTTTTGTTGTATTTGTCTTTGACCTTGCTCACGACTCTCACAGCCTGTTTTACTTGGCAGTGAAGAACCATGGCCATACGTAGCATTAAGGTTGAAAAAAACAACAGAGCTATGGCTGGAGCGGAGCTGGAAAGGGGTTCCTGAAGCAAAATTTCCCTGAGGAATTGACAGACCAGGGAAGTGCTGCTCTGTCTTTCCTAAAGCTCAGTTTAGGACTAAACTTGGAAAAAATCTGAGCTCCATTTGGAGCGAGACTGGAAGGAAGCTGCCAGTAGAGGAACAGTTTAGCCCAAAGGGGAATGTTTAGCCCCTGGAAGGGCTGTGCAGTGCCCCTACAAGGCTGGGATTAGAGCTGGCAGCATCCATTTCTGTTTGTGCTCATCTCGCATGTGAGCACCACCCTTAAAGCATGTACTACATCCACATGGAAGAGAGGCATAACTCCAAAGGGAGGTTATTAGAGGGTGAGATTTGCCTCCCACTTTTAGAGTGCTGTGTATTAAGGGAAGGAAATGCAAAGGCCCTGAGCTTTCTGCCATGCTGGGAAAGACAAGACTTAAATTCACAGGCCGCGAGCAGCAGAGGCCATAAGCTGGGTGCGGGCACTGCCAGCGGGCTGGCACTTCAACGTTACACTCCTAGAACATTAATCTATCCTATCCTACCGATCTATCGCTATATTCCTCTCGCATGAATGACCCATGTATTCCCGCACCGTCCCGCGCGCGCGCCCCCTGCCGGCGCGGCCTTCCGCGCGCTTCCAGAACCTTCGCTGCCCTGGCCAAAGATGGCGCCGCGCGCCGCCCCCGCCGGCCAATGGCGCCCGCGGGCCCCGCGGTCACGTGGCGGGAGCGAGCCAATAGCGGGGAGCGCGCAGGTCGGCTGGCGTCAGTTCCGCTGCCGGGGCCGGGTGGTACGCTGTGGGCCGAGCGCGCAGGAGGCGGCGGGCAGCTCGCGGGGCCGGGGTAGGTGCGGCGCAGGGCACTTGGGGGCGCGGGGCTGGGCCCGGGCAGGTGCGGCGCTCGGCAGATGGGGGGACGGGCACGGGCGTGGGCCGAAAGAGGGGGAGGGCCCGGCCCGGGTTGAGGCGGGCGCCGGCCGCCGCCCTGCCGGGGCTGGGTGGGGTTTCTGCGTGTTGTGGTGCGGCAGTGATCCGCAGCGCTACGTTACGCTACTGCCAGTTAATAAGCGAGAATGTTGTTCTGTTTTTAGCTCTCGGCTCTCTGCCCTCCTTGCTCTTGAAAAAGCGCTTGAAGTTACCTTGCTCTAAGTACCAGTTTCTAAAAAGGAAAGTAAAAATCACCAAGTTGGCCTTGTAAGTTCCTGCAGGCCGTGTCATCGCGGTGGAAGTGCTGCATTTAGTTGCACAATCAGGATGTTCTTCCTAAAGTACTTCCAGTTACAAAAGCAGGATTTCATAGCTGCGCTACAGAGCAAAGTGACTTCCTAGCAGCAGGATTATGTTCTCTGTCACGCCTCTGTGGGTCACGCGAGCTGTCCGGTGCTGTGCGTGCTTGTTTCTCCCCCGTGTTTAAAGCTGCTTTTCTTTAGAGTATTCTTAGGTTATATTGGACACTGCACACGTAAGGTACGACTGGCCATTTGAAGAAAAGCACTGGTGGTTGGGGTATTCCGTGATATTAGCGGCTGTGTGTAGTTGTCATTAAAGTACGCGTGCCTTTAAGGCCTTGAGTTTTTCGTGTAATGCGCACCATTTGTGGCAGTGAGCTGGCAGTTTTCATGCTACCAGTGGAACATACAGGCTGGTTCTGCTGGTGTTATCGATTTACCCCTGAGAGGTATCACTGTTTTCTAGTCAAAACTGTTCAGGATGACCTGAACCTGCGTTCTGGGCTGTGACCTTGACTGAATGCTGTGCCCATAAAGCTAACTAGTTCTTTAAGGGGTAGCTTAAAATCTCTCTCCATGTATTTTCCACTATATATATTGTGCTGTTTTTTTGTTTGGGTTTATACTTAGATGGAGTTTTAAGTAAATTTGGAGAGCAGACTAGTCATGCAGTGTTACATCTCAAGATGAAGGTTAGTTGCCAAAGTAACTCAAGTTTAAGTACATTAAGGGTCTTGATGTAATTTTTACATATGAAAAATGGTATGTTCTTCTGTTTTTGAGTAAATCGTGAGAGAGAAGTCTCTGATGGGATTGGCGGACAAATGCAGGCGAAGTGGAGTTAAACTGTGTGTTTAAGTAGGTTCTATCTCCTGTTATAGTACTTTAGGGATAATACTGTTTTTATTACAGGCTTTTCTTGGTTTGTTTTTTTGAGGTTTTTTACTACTTTTTTGTAGTTGAGAATAATAAGTGTACGTTATATGAAAACCATGTGACAAAACAGTAAAATACATTTTCTTGTGCCTTTACAGGAATAGAGTGTATTAAGTTATCTCAGCAACCATGCTGGCTGCCAGGCTGGTGTGCCTGAGGGCACTGCCATGCCAGGCTATCCGCCCCACCATTACTCAGGCCTCCCCAGCCTTGAGGAGCTCCAGTATCAAAGCATACAGGCTGTGGCAGCCTAGCCAGGTAAGGCAGTTCTCTTTCTGATGGGCCCTGACTGAACATATTTTAAAGGGTTGAATGTGTTGCCTAAAGAATCACTGTGCATGGAGTATTTGCTGTGAATGAGCCTTCTTCTCTGAGGTTTTGTGCTCTAATTTACCGAAGAATGTTGCTCAGTCAATACACAGGGGTTTTAGAGCATTTGAAGTGATATCTTCTGTTCTAGTGACTGACTTGTGTCTTAAAATTATCAGGAAAAAGAGCTTAAAAGTGATAGTTAGGGATGGACAGGCCTTACTAAGTAAGATAGGAGGAACAGAAATTCTTGTCCTATCTCTCTGTTCCCAAGTTACAGTCTTAAATAAAACATTAAAATAAACATTTTCTTTTCAATTATTTTAATCCCATCATGTGTTTAGAGCTGTAGCCTAGATTAGAGCAATTTCTGAGCTATGACAGGATAGTCACAGGTCTAACCAGAATTTTTAAAAACCAGACTGTCATTATCTTTAGAACTGTTAATTTTTCATCAAAAGAAGATGTTGCAGAGGGACAGCTCACAACTGTTAGGGGCTGTTGTTGCTCTTCTGTCATTTTGATTAAAGTGCCAGTGGCAAAATCTTCACCTCCTTTGTGTTTTCCTCTTAAGCACTCTCAGTTTGTAGGTGCATTGTGGGGTTTTTGTGTGTATGGGATTTCTAGCATTGGGCTGGATTTCATTAGCTGCTAAGTGCAACCAAACCGAAGGGGTCTGGTAAACCTCCTGAATGGTAGTGCTCTAATGACTGATGAGAGCAATGCTTGTAGATTTTGTATTTTAGTGTTAAAACAAACTCACTCAAACTCGCAGTGCGGTGTGAGTCCTTGGTTGCTCAGATGCAATTTTAGTTTAAAAATTCCTGTAAGAAATTGTCAGAAAACTTCAAAAGTTGGTTTTGAACTTAAATATGAGCTTATTCTGTGTTGCTCTTGCAACTTACTAAGACTTTGAGCAGCATACTGTAATTACTTAGAGCTTGTCAGCCATAAAAATCTTGAGTTTCTAGGCCATCATTCAAGGATTGTTCTATAAATCAAGGTTAGACTTGAAAGCAAAAAATTTGTACAGCTTTTCTGGCTTTAGTGTCTGTGCATTGTAAGTATTGTGCAAGAATATTTTTTGCATTGAAGTGTTTGCATGAAGAGCGTTTTAATGTAGAAAGCAAAATACTGTTTTACAAAATAAAAAGTAAAGATTATGTTTTTATATTTAACAGAAAGGCTTGTGGCAGTGCTTAGTACATTAATACTAGAGTAGAAGAAATGCAGTCTGAATATTTCAGCTTCTGGAGTTCACTGAATTGGTTCTGTACCTCTAGAATGACTTCACTGCTTGTGAATGTTTTTCACAAAGGTTCCTAAACTTAATGTTCATTTGTTTTCCTTGAGCACAGTTGCTTCATATGTTTGGGAGGTAAGCAGAGATGAATAAGAGTTTATGTAACAATTTTATGTGTAGCAAGTAAGTTGATAAGAATATCTTCTATTTTATTTCATCAAATTTTTGCTGTTATTTCTGAATCTAACAGAGTTATGCCACCAGAGTAAGATCAGGTGTAAGGCGTGGAAAACTTGGCCAGGAAGTGAAAGAAGCAGCATTTGAGCCATCTGCAGAAACTGCACTTAAAGGTAGAGTACCTCTGCTTTAAATACTGAGAATCTTTGAACCTTGACTTAAAACTTCCTCAAAGGAATGTGTTTTCTTCAAACCATTGAAACTGGTAATGGACTGACTTGAAATTGAGTGGAGCTTTAAGAAGAAAAACAAACATAGATCAGCTGTTGCAGATAGACCAAAATTCACGTGAAGATGTTGTTAACTATCCAAGAAAAAGCATTAATGAGAGTGTGTATTTTTTATTTCTTCTTACAGCTGATCGCCTGGGGAAATTTATTGTTGCGGGAGGGGCTGCTGTTGGCCTGGGAGCCCTCTGCTACTATGGAATGGGCATGTCCAGTGAGATTGGAGCTATTGAAAGGGCAGCGTAAGTAAGAGGCCTTACTTTGTTAATGAAGCAAACCTCCTCTTTATCTCTCTCTTCTTTAGCTGCTGTCATCCATTGTACACTCTTATACTTTTCTAAGCTCTGAAGAGAAAAACCTCACCTATGTCTCTGCAGGTTTTTAAAGCAAAATTAGGATTGTTCAGCATTAAATGGAGAGTAACCTAAGTGAGTTTGTTTTGCTAAATCTAATGTGAAGAGTATAAATTTGTCTCACAAGGTGTGCTCCAGATAACGTAGGAAGTGTGGTCTTTTGAAAAGCATTGCTAAGACCAGTTTTCCTGGTGTTCCAATGAGACTGTTCGTTGAACTTTAATGCAGCTGTTGGGAAAAGTCTCCATTAAACGCTATCTTGGTATAAGCTTCGATCTTATAAACATGTTCTTCTTAAAACTTTGGTGAATTGCTTTTTGGCTGAAAATACCCTGGCTGATGGCAAAACTGTATAGTTAGGCTTAAAAGGTGTGTACTAATTAGCTTGGGAGAAATGTGTGTTGGAGACATTTTATTTTACTTTGCATTTGAAAGTGGCTGTCTGCATTTATACTGAATGTGTGCTAGTTGTGTCTATGAGAAGCTTGTCATAGATAGAGATATGTCCAATTTTTTTCTCCTCAAGCCTTGAAGTAATGGGTCATAAGAGTCAAATGGCAAAAAGTGTGTACACTGTATTTAAATTTAGTGTTAGCAGTGAAAGTTTTTTTGTCTGTAGTGTGAGCAAAAGATACTGCAGAAACTCATTTCTGTCTAGGTCTGTTGCTATTGTTAGAGCTCTCAAAATGACGTTTGTGTCCTGTGGTGTCAGATAATCATGTGCACTGTGACTCAGCAATTTGTGAGCTGCTCAGCAGGCTACTTTTTGCCCGGTACATGTTCTGCAGACCTTTTTCCTGAAACCAGTTTGTTATATATACACCCCATTCTCTTATTTTTTCTGTAGTTAAAAGCATTCATTATTCTGTTTTCCCTGCATGCTTCCTCATTAGAATTGAATTATAGTTAGCATTATTTGTAATTTTCAGTGCTTCTGCTGAGTTTAACATTAGATTAAACCAGCAAGATTGACAAGTTCAGTCCCTATTGTAAAGTAAACTCAAGGCAGAGGTAGACTGCATCACTGTTACAAAATCTCCCTTATATCCATAGCTATTGAATGTATTTAACAGTTTGAATGTGTTTTTAGCTGCTCTCCCTTCTGAACCTGGTAACTGCACAGCTGTGTATGACTGCTTCTTTTTCAGTATTTGGCCACAGTATGTGAAGGACAGAATTCAGTCTACGTACATGTACTTCGCGGGCAGCGTTGGCATGACGGCTCTGTCTGCTGCAGCAGTGAGCAGATCTCCAGCACTCATGAACCTTATGACAAAGGGCTCCTGGCTGGTGAGCTTTGTTATAAAAATAAAAGTGTTTACTGAGAAATGCCCCCAGATGTAATGGTTGATATAAAAAAAAGTGTAAATTACTTGGTGGAAAGTAAGGTATACCATAACCTGCATTAGTGTCCTTATCCATAAAGACTATTCAGGTATCCTAATGATACTTTGTGATTTAAGATTTGGTGATTCTAATCCCATTCTAACATGTTTTTTCTACACTGCTTTGATGGTTTATCAAAGACAAACTACATGAGCATAAACTACTGTTATCCTCACCAGTTGTATGTATACAATTAAGAACCTTTTAGAAATCACTACCTAAAGCTGATGGCACAGTTTCTATTGCTGTCTGTAAATAGAAACTGAGATCCCTATGCATTCTTACTCCTCCCTGTGCTCTCCTGTGTAGCTCTTTGAAAGTTGTCTCCTGTTTGCCAAGGGTGAAACAATATTGGTAGGCTTAGTAGGTATTCAGTGTGTTAAGTGGAGTGAAACAATAACAGTTAAATACTAACACATAACTTGGGGAGGTCAATTTAATAAAGTGTCATTGGCGATAAAAGTTGTATACTTCTGACCAGCTTGGTTAGGTGCTGGATGATTCTGTTTGGAATCATCAGTAAGAAGAGGCAGGGAGGTTAAAAAATCAATGATAGCAAAAGCCTGTAGACTATGTGTGGGTTTGGGTGGAGAAACATACAAGAAAAGAAAGAAGACTAACATATTTCAGGTTATTTAATGAGAGTGAGAGGCGGAACCTCTCACTCTCATTAAAATTTTCCTTCTCTTATTTTACACAGCAAAGAGATTGTTTCCAACTTAAGAGTTAAATTTGAATTTCTAGAAAACGGAGTAAAAATAAAATGAAAATTACTGCAAGCCAAGATATGTAAGGATTTGACTGCAACCTTACAGGAGTAAGATCGATGAATACTCCAATTGTGAATTAGGTTGCTGTTTTCAGAATTACAGTGTTGATTTTTAGACTAGGAGATTCGAACAGAGATCATATGTCCATATGCTAACTTGCGCTCTGTAATGCTGTTTTTTCAGGCAATTGGTGCAACTTTTGCAGCTATGATTGGTGCTGGAATGTTGGTCAGGTCCATACCCTATGATAGTAATCCAGTAGCTAAACACGCAGCATGGATGATGCATTCAGGTATGTGATTTTAACGTTTGTTGGAGAGAGGTCTGTGCTTCAGTGTGACCAGATTCTTGCTTTAACAAAACTTCAGCTTTAAAGTATATTTTTATATATTGCTGTCGGAGAGTTGAGATTTTTCAGAGATCAGCAAGAACTCTTGAATGTCAGGGAAAGATGTCTAAAGTGTCCTTAACAGAACTCTGCTGTCTTTCATAATCTTCTAAAAGTCATGCTGAAGTTAAACGTGGAGAATGTATAGTCCACATTGGATAGAACTAGATGGTTTCATAGCCGCTTTGGTTTTGTGTCTGCTTTCTGACACTACAGCCTCTGTAAGTGCTCTTGCCTACATTAACCATTATTTAGCTCTACAGGATGGGAAGTATTTGAAAACCTGACTAGAAAAAAAGAGATTTTTAGTACTAGTTTACTTCTGAGATGTGTGTCCATCAGGTATTTAAGCTGTGAGTACAGATCAGTTTCTCACTAACAATACCTACTTCAAGTAACAATGGCTGTCATTTTTCAAAATTATTTTGCCAGAAGTATTTTATAGGTCAGAAAAGACATGTGGACATTGAGCATTGGAATAGTACTGGGCTAACATGTCTGCCAAGAAGAAATTACGTTTATTGTATTGATAGTTATTAAGTGAAACAACCTAATATGATATTAATGAACTAGATAGACGTTTCCTACAAGACTCTAGCAAAAAATCTGACTTACTTGCCTAACTGTTATATCAGAATCTGTTTTGCTTTTCAGTGTTGCTTGCTCCTGTTATGTAGTTGATTACTATTGCTATTGTTGATTACTAATGCTATTATGTAGTTGATTACTCCATACTAAGTATCTCTTCTTACCAGCTCTGTTTTGAACCAATCAGTATGTTGACCTTCATTAGTCTTTTTTTCCGAAGATCAGCTCCCGGAAATACTCCAGTGCTAGATAAAAATTTATCATGGAATTTAAGGTTGCCAGTTTATTATGCTTCCTTCTAGATAAGATTACAATGAAGTGCATTGGTGTTTTGTTGTGTGTGGATTAGTTTGAGCCATGTCATCTGACTGGAGATGAAAAATCTGACATGTGGTGTGCCAAGTCTTCTATGTGTTCTGTTTTCCTCTGCCTAGGTGTCATGGGTGCAGTGGTGGCTCCTCTGGCCTTCCTTGGTGGTCCTCTGCTGATCAGAGCTGCCTGGTACACTGCTGGAATCGTCGGGGGGCTCTCAACTGTGGCCATGTGTGCTCCGAGTGAAAAATTTCTGAACATGGGAGGACCACTTGGCATAGGCTTAGGCTTTGTTATTGCTTCTTCAATTGGTAAGATACTGTTTCAATACTGTCCTATTAAGTTGGTTATCAACTTAAGCTGCTGAGGTGCAGCTCACAGTTAGTTGCAGGCTGATCTGCCCAGTTAAGATTTGCCTTAAATATAGCCCTTGAAAATCCAGCACAGCAGAAATACTGTCATATTGTTGAAAACAAATGTGAAGTTACAGTTCTGGCAGATGTTAGTCTGACAAACAGCTGATAGTGCTTCCCTGTATTTTTAGTTCTTGCCTGTGAGCAGGGAAGGCAGTACCTGTGATCTTAGTTCTTGATACACTTGTTTTCCTTTGTGTGTTTTGAGAAATTTTTGTGGTCACAGGGAAAGAAGAAAGATACACAGCTCATTAGGGTGTTCAAAGAAAACCCTGAAGAAAAATACATAGTTCCTTAGGGTGTTCAAAATTACTGGATCAGGTTGTGTATGCGACATCTTCAGTGTTCATGTTAAAGCTTTTGGTATCAAAACCACACCACAAACTGAGAATTGAAAGCTTACTGAAAAGTGTGTGCTCCAGTGACTCAAGTTTGACCTAACTCAGAGTAGCAGATCCACACAGTTATCTTTAATTAGCACTGTTGTGTGTTCCTCTCCAGGATCCATGTTCTTGCCTCCCACCTCTGCCTTTGGCGCTGGCTTGTATTCAGTCGCGGTCTATGGTGGCCTGGTGCTCTTTGGCATGTTCCTGCTCTATGACACACAGCTGGTGGTCAAACGGGCCGAGACTCTGCCCTTCTATGGAGTGACAAAATACGACCCCATCAACGCGTAAGTGTTCTGTGGTACCACGGCTGATCTCAGTGTCTGTGGAAGGATTTGCCTTAAGTTAGTTTGAAGTATGCTTTAAAAATAGCCTTTTGTTAATTGTTCAAAAGTGTGTTGCTGTTAAATGTGAAGAATCACAGGGTTTGAAAACAGCGAGAAAATAGCTACTGAAGTTAAAACTGAGATCGTTGTGAGAGTTGTGAGAAACAGAAACTGTCAGTATCAGTTGAGACAATGTTAATCTTTCCATAGTCATTTAATATTTATTAGTCTTTGTCACTAAATAAAAAAGCTGCAGTGGTGTGATAAGAGAAGGTAGGATTGACTCTCAATAAAGACCAAGTCTGACTACAAAGTAACTTTCTTGTAAGTGTCTGTCTGATCTTAGGTGAATTCTTACCTCCTTGGTTCTGTTTATTCTAATTATAGTAGAGTAATACTAACCTTCTTCAAAATTCTTGGAGATAAACAGATCAAAATACAGTATAAAAGCAGAGGTTCCTGTTACTGTCTGTTAGGATTTCTGTAAATAGTTCTTGCTGGCAGAAGTGGTAGAACAAAATACAAGTGTTCTTTGCCATGCAAAGCACTGAGGACAGTCATAGCTGGGTTTTGTTACAGATGGTTCATGCAGGCTCTTGAAGTGTAGTATAATGCTGTGAGACACCAAACAGTATTCTCTGTTCAGCAGTACTGACTGTGATTTCTTGTTTCCTAGATGCCTGGGTATCTACACCGACACACTGAACATCTTCATTCGGGTGGCCACCATGCTTGCAGGTGGTGGAGGTGGCAGGAAAAAGTGAACAGAGACTCGTCTTTGCAATTGTCTGACAGCCTACCTAGTGCACATATTAAATAAACATTCATGGTTAAAGCAGTAATGCTCCAAGTGAGAATTTTAAAGCATTTCAGCATATTGGTTCAGTGCAATGTGATTCAGTCTTAGTTTTTCTTTAAACACTTTCCAGCTCTGTGTTTAAAATAGTCTGAACTGCTTCTAATTGTACATTATTTTGGGAAAGTAAATTATTTTTAATATATGAATAAAATAGTCCTACCTGCTTTTTAATGGGTTTGATGGCAGTTCAGCTCTTACTTTCATTTTTTCTTTTGTTGCATAGTAAAGGAAGTAATTTTTGAGCTGGTATCCCATAGGCAGGTAGGAGGAAAAGCTACTTCATGAAATGCTGCTTAGATGCATCAATTTTCAGTTTCATAAATTTTATTTCAGTTGCATCTTCAGAAGAACTCAATAAATTGGATATGGCACTAAATGCAATAATGACTTTGACCTAGACAGGAATTTCAGAAAGGTTTAAGCAGTCATCAGAAGTGCATTGGATTTGATGGCTTAGGTGACCAAAAAGTGTAAAGGAGACAAGATGTGGAAACTATGCAGCACTTGTCCGATACAAACTTCAGTCTCTTTCTGGAGTACATGTGAGAATCCCTTGCTTTAATGTTGACTGGCTATAATAGCTAGGTTATTTTGATACTAGATTTATAAAATTGTTGGATGGCAATATAGCTGTGTCTTTATTCTGGTGGCTAAATTTCTGTACTGCAGAGGAAGGCCTGTCCTTCAGAAAAGCTCCTAGTGCTCATCTCTCAGAAGCTTGTACAATTGGCACAGAAACTCAGAACTGAGGATGGCATGCCATAAACCCCAGGACCATAAATTTGCTATACTGTTGTGTGCTTTAGTCTGTTTAATTCTTCTCCAAATTGGTATGTTAAACATGGTCTAAAAGAAATGTTCCCTAACAATGAAATTGATATAACAGTAAGAAATTTATACCTTAAAAACTATTGCTTATGTTGGAATAAAAGGTGAGTTCTTGGGCCAAGAAAATTATGACCTAATGTCAACAGCTCAGATTTTCAGTTTCTGGTAAATATGCTATGTTTATGTATTGACCTATGAACAATAAAATTCTAGCCTCACAAGTTGACTACTGTTACTTTCCCTGTGTTAACAGAAATATTTTAGTACCCTTGCACTAAAAACTTGGTGAAGAGTACTTTAAATATTTTTTTTGTTGTGGTTACAATTTCCTTTTTAAGAGAGTACATATTCCTCTAAAAAAATTTTCAAAGTTGATCCTCAGTTTCACTGGCTAGCACCCTTTTGGGGGTGTTCCCCACTTGGAAGGTACTGGCTACACTTGATTGAAGTGATTCTGTTGGTGTAACCTGTTGGCCACTGATTGCAGCCAATGCTGCTTTTATGGCTGTCACACACTGTAGTATTTTTTGGCTCTTCAAACAGAGGGAAGAAAGAGTGGATTGTGAAGAACCTTGGTGCAGCTTCTTTGTGCCCAAAGATTATAAGGCACAGTCTAGTTCCTGGCAGTATTACAGCTGGAGGAGCATCTGTAGTTCTTAGAAGGAAGAACCCTGGATCATGTCAGTTGTAAGTAGCCTGTTCAGTGGGTTTTATCTTTTTAAGCAATTTGATACCCTTAATTTCTACATAGTTTTACTGTAGCAGAGCACAGCAGTATGCTTGTCCTCAAATTCTGAAATCTGCAGGGAGCTGTCTTAAAATTGTTACATTTGTGCCTGTTACAAAAGAAAATTCAGGCAAAAGACCTCCTGTCTAGATTCCAAGGATGAGATTTTAGAGGTTGACTGAACCAAGGGAGGGATTGCAGGCTGTTTGGAATAGTGAGGTGTAGGAACCAGCACACTGCCTACAGGAAGTGTTTGTGTGGAAGGTGACACCAAAGGAAATCTAATAACCGTTTGAGAAATAATGCCTGAAGAAACATGAGCACCACTTGTACTCAGACTTTGGAAAGGTGTGACTTGGTTTCTGTGGATGAAATTGCAGCACTAGCTGTTATTTTCCAAGTATTGGTCCTTGATGCCTACTGTTGGTCTCCAAAAAAGGAAAAACAAATGGAGTTGTTCCTTTACATTTAAAGTCTTAAGTAAAAAATTAAGATTTATCTTAAGGCAGCTCTGATTTGATGGGGGATGAAAATCTAAAGCCAGCACTACAGTCAGTGCTGCTGTATTGTCAGTTGTAAGTATATCAGATGGCACCTGCCACACCTACTTATGACTATAAAACTCTGCAGAATTTTTTGCAGGTCCAGGCATGACTCATCAATATGTAAATAGAACTTGGTAAAATATTACCCACCTTTTACAGTGTTTCCTTTTTATGTGTGCCAAAGAAAACTAAAGACATAAACATTATGTTTAGTCCGCAATTCAGTTCTGATCCTTAGTACTGATAATAGCTGGTGCCTAAGGATTTTCATGATGTTTCAAGTAATTCTCCTTTTAAACCATGATCTAAATAAGTGGCTACATAATGTTTAATCATTTACTTCAATTTTATCAAGAATATAAACCAAGTCTTTCCCTAAGGAAGTGTTTTTCACAGTCAGCTAGTATAATTAAGAAGGCCTGATCTGACTGACGCACATTTTATATTTGGATAGTAGAATGCAACATTTCATGAAGTGAGATCTAAATGTAAATATTTAATGTAATTAGCTTTGTAATTTTGTAATTTTCATCCAGCTTGCCCCACCTCTAATGCTGCTGAAAGCTGTCAGGTAATATGCACTTACGTTCATAAAACCTATATAACAGTTCGCCTACAACACACTAACATGGCATGCCTGGTCTCCTTATGCAACTTGAATTCATCCCAAGACAAAGATTATTCCTCCCTATTCCTGCTGTTGTTAAAGAGCAGAACTTTTTTTTTAACTCTTCAGTATTTGAAAATAATTTAGTAATGCTGCACAATTTTCCTTGAATTTTGGTTTATAGCAAACTTGGAATTTAGAAATGGTTACCATAAGTTCACTTCAAATTTTGAAATAGGCCATCTGGAAATTTAAAAAATGATGCATTTAAATAACCCCCTCAACACAGAATTTGAGTAAGAACTGGATTTTATATTCAATATTCAGCCATCCCTGTGACCTTTAGTCATTGTAAGAAAGCAAGATGGGGAAAGCTAGACAGGCTCTTGCAACACAGGAAACAATCTGTCAGTCTGTGGCAGCAGGGTGAGGGTGGCTGTTCAGACCTGTCACCTGCTGCTGGAGGGGCAGCTGCTGCACAGGCATGTGACTGCAAGCCACAAGGTGTGACATCAGGCACTAGCCCAGTATTCACCCAACCTGCTTTACCCCAAGTACAGCACACAACTGACACTACTGAAACACAAACCTGACATGTCTGAGAGCGATGGCTTTTAGCTCTAACCAACCCTCCTTTGCCAATGATGAATAGGAATAGGTCCAGAAAATACCAGCTTTGCTAAATCCTTCACTCAGTTTTGACACTATTTGGTGTGTTCCTGCAGTCATCATTAAGCTTCTGAACAAATCCTCAGTACTGCTGTAAGGCATTTCTTTTATGAGCTTGTACACAGGAGCTAAGCCTTTACTGAAATATAGTGGTGTTTGTTTTTCATTGTACGGATGAGCAACCTGGTAATACATTATGTATTACATAATTACATCTTGTATTCATGCTAGTAAAGAACACCAAAAAGAACTACTGAAACTGGTTTTTTAATTATCACCGTTTCCTTTAAAGAAAAAGCATGACATCATGTTCTTGGAAAGTTGGTCAACAAAAAATTTAAGTGGGACAGGGAAGAAAAAAAAAGCTTCTGACCACTATCAGAGAAAAACATTTAATTAAAATTTTAACTGGAAAATCCAAGATTAAATAAAACTTTATGAAAAATGCTAACTATACATTTTTATAAATTGCATGGTGGTCTGGGTATCTGTGGAAGTACCAGACTTCTTCCTAGACAGTAACTCAGCATCAGTGCAATGGTGGGATAGCAGAGGCACAATAATGTACTTGTATCCAGGTAATGGCCATTGAGCTACAGGTCTTCCTTTACTGCATGCAAGTCTAAAATCACTGCATCATCCCACCTAGACTGGACACATGATCTACACATCTACTGACCCTATCAATTCACCTTGTTCCTGACTGTAGTGATGGTCTGTTCGGAGATGAAGATCACTTTTTTCCATCCTGAGCAGTGCAATACGTCCTCATCCATCACCATCTGTTCTAAGAAAAATGCTGCCATAGCTTAAAAAAACCAACCACCTGCAAAACCAAACACTAAGTGCACGTTTTATACAACTACGTTCCTTCAGGACTTACGAAGAACTTGTAGAAGCAAGAGGCACTGATCAGATTGTTCCTCCCACTCAAGACAAGAAAACAAAATTCCACATCTGTTTACAAATTATATTCGAGTCCCAGGGAGATGAGAGCTACTAGCTAAGCTGAAATGCAAAAATCTCACTCTTCTGTCTTTATGTTTCATACATAGAAGGATTCAGACAAAACTTGGGCTCTTAAAAGCCTCAGCTGAGTTCTCCTGTCCCATCAAACTTCTACCTCAAAGGCATTGCTGATGAAGTCTTTTTATTTCTACTCCTTCCTAATCACATTAAGTACCACTGAGATGACTCTAAATGCTTTGGGGGACAGAATGTCAATGCATTAAAATGGTGTTTGTGAACTGTATCATGGGATTTTAGCAAGCTGACACTAAATCAACAATGGAACGTTCTCTTCAAATGTCTCCTGTAGGAGGTGTGGGAAGAAGAAAAGTTGCAATTCATACCATTATAGAAATGAAAAGAGCTTTAGCCTCTAAATTCCTTAGTTCAAGTTCTGGACTTTATTACCAACTGATTTGGCTTGTATTAAATGATCAGCATATCTACAATGTACAGAATAACCAGAAAGAGGTGACAGTGGCCAAATACCAGCATCAGGACAAAACACTCTCTCATCTCTGCCACCACATCCTGTCAGCTGGCAGAGACAGGGCCTATCAATGTTTTTTTAAGAAAGAGATGAATATGCAGAACAATCTCAAAATCTTTCCAAAAGCCTAGGGGCTGACATCTGCATGGTATTTTCTGCTTTGGAGGCTTGCCACCTGAAGTAAACACCTTGTCTATTCAGGAGAAAGAAGAGTGAGATGCTTGCTCAGACATCTGTCATTGTATCACTTCCTCTCACAAAGTTTTTTGGAACTAAGCATTAGGTGACTCGACTAGTTACTTTGTACAGAAGACCAATAGACTTCATATTCTTCTGTCATCTTTCTGAAAGAGAAAGCAAAGAAAAAGTGCTGAGTGAAATAAGGATTTTAGAGCCATGCTAAGTGCCAAGAGGGATAACCTTCGCTGCTTAGATGCCTGTTTTTTCCCTACTTTGGGGTAAGTAACACACAGTGAACAGATCTGCTTCCGTGATGAGAAGGTTACATTCCCTAATGGGAACGTTACACAGCTCGTCTCATTACCCCATCATGGATATGTGAGCTCTGGCACAATACCTGTCAAAAACAGTCTCTTAAATCACATCTTGCCTGAACTAGAAGACTGGGCTACCACAAGAAAGAAATGTTTCATCACACATAGCACATGGAACACTACACCCCATGTAAATGTTTTTGGCCTGAACTGTTTCCTCATTTCATTATGCTGTTTAGGAGCCTACAGCAACCAGCTAAACTTTATCACATCTGAGGCTTTGGCAAACTGGAGAGAGAGCACGTTAAGTAAACAGGGGTAAAGGGGAAGCGTTGTTTGTCCACCTTTACCACGCTGCCAGCAGGAGGAAACTTAAAACCAAGTAAAATAAAAAGAGTTGCAAGTTCTGCTTTAATAAAACTATCTAGGACAGCGACTTGTGAAGAGAATGGAGTGAACACACAGAGCTTAGACATGTGAACAGCACTCATGAGACTGAAAAACACCAGCTGGCACCTCTGCAGAGGTGTAACTTGCAGGCACAATCTGAGGAGTGGCAGGACACTTGTTGAAACAGCTGTGTCAAAGATTCTTTAAACACTGCTCAAGGATAGTCTTCAAAGTGATTATCACTCACCATAAGCTGCTAGGAGAAATTATAACCTCAGTCTTGTTCTTCATTCTGATCTTTGTTAGTTACTGTATCCCAGATGTTGTCATTACTGCCTCTCATGTAGTGACTACAACTACAGCCTTCAGTTTCTACACTATGTTCCCTTCTTTAAAAACAGGCCAACACATGCTCCCAGATAACTACATTGGTTCATCAAAACTTGTCTACATTGAATTAAATTTACTTTGTATCCTGAAAGTTCTTAATGTTTGCTGCCTTCTCACAACTCAAAAGTTAGTTTCATTTAGCTCTAAATTTAACAAGACCATTTGCTCCAACCATGTTATTCTCCTTATGTCGCAAACAGCTGCTTCAACCTGGTTAGGAGAAATTTTCATATACAAAATGCAGATTCTTCTTAGAATGACATGACCTTTAAAAATATTAATGAATCTTATATTAGCACCTCCAGAAATAATGATTCTATGAAGATTGCAAATTAAGGAGTTTATCTAGTTTCTTTTTGGCAAGTACAAAAGAAGATTCTGGATCATGCCTTAATTTAATGTTAAGAAATCAAGCTACTTTTCTTTAGGATTTTGAGAGATGTCCTTTGTGGCTTTTGAACACCAGGTATTAATGCGAACATAAAGCAAATCTCACGACGCATCCCTTTTTTCCCTGGATGATGCAGAAATACCTCTGCACTCAATTTCCTTCCCAGCCTTTTTTCAGCTGGAAAGATGTACAGCAGCTGCTGCACCTTTTGTAAAATTAATGCCTTGAAGAAGACTATCATACAGATGCCTCGCGCTTCCAGCCGACAGACTCTAAGGGCACAGGTTAGTAAGCTATTTAATTATCTGTGTTTTCATTCCATTTCCTGTCTCCAGCCACTCCCTTGATGCAGTTCTGTCTTACTATGTGGTATATTCTGCAACCTTATTTGATAAAGACTTTTATCTCAAGATAAGTCTAAAGATTATGCTAGGTCGTTGCCTCGAGTCTTCCAGGTTCAGTTTGATTAACATTTCCTTTAACATTAGCATTTATAGAAGCATATGAAACAGGGCATTAAGAATTAGAGGGTCTAACCACAGCATTGATCAGCTTTTACAGTCTGAAATTTAAGCTATAAGGCACCTAAATTTCTTCTGAAAGTGTTCAGTTAAGGAGAAAAAACCTCTGCAACTATATTGCATCTCAAAACTGCTAGGCAAGACATACTGCATGGACCCCAATACCTACTCAAAAGAATCTCTCAAGGTTTGCAGCTAGACCTCTCAATTGGTGAAAATAAACTAATAACTTGCTTACAATATCATCATCCCACTAAGTTATGTTGATAAATCCATACAATATTTTAGTTCTACAAACTTTTCAGGTTTTCTGTTTGCGAAGAGCAGCTTCACAGTAAGCCAGCACAAACTCTCAAACAATGTTGTCCTTGAAAAAATGGGCACCTGTTCTTGTTCCTCTGAAACCCCTCTCTGGGACTTTTGGGTGTGCAGTGATGACTGTACAGGATTGCCTCATTTCCCACATAGTAGCTGGAAGGCTTGGATTGTTGTAACAGAGGAGGCCAAGTAGCGGCCTGCCCCTTCCACACAGAAAACAAGTGGGGAATTCACGTAGCACATGATGTTTTCTTGCTTGGGGTGATTGGTAAAGTTACGGGGCAGTTATGTATCTTTAGATAAATAAGTCATTGTAAATACTTTTGTTGCCAATATTATGTTGTGAATACTTCAGAAGGAACATGAGGGGGGGTTTGTGGTAGGTGTTGGCAGCACCTGTGGTACATCTAACATTCCAGCACTTTTTTGTTTAAATGAGCATAGTTGGAAATGTCAGTAGCCATCATGTGATGAGGTTCTGTTACACAAGTCATCTCCCATCTTACCTGGTTACTTTTCTGTATTCGTTTTTTATTTCTTATCAGTCACACAGGAAGAAAAGGTGATGCTTCTAGTTAAGACTAAAAAGACACAAAAATTATTTGGCCGTTTTGATTTAACCACAGCTGGCTACTAAGCCCCACACAGCCATTCACTCACTCCCCCTGGTACATGAGCTTGCTTAGAAATTTCTCAGGAAGTGTAATGGAGATAAAATACTGTAGTCACCAAGTGAGGTACTTGCTTCAGTGCTACCACTCAGCCTTGTTGAATGTTGCAGAAAAAATGATTCTCCTACCAACCCTTTCATGTACCTTATTGACATTTCAGATCTTCTGCAAACCTTTGTGAGTAGGCTGACAGGCTCCATTTTTCATGCTCAGTTTATGTTGGGATTTATATGTTTTGATTCAGTGTTAACCAGCAAAAGTGTTGACTTTAAAAGTACAAGATGAGGGCTCACACCCATATGTTTCAATATTCAAAAGAAGCCTGAGATAAAAACAACATTGCTGCTCTGTTGTCATTCATTTTCCTCTGCATCAACTGAACTGTAAAAGTCCATCCTGAGATGCTCAGCAGGGATGTGAGCTAAGGGCCTTACTACAGGCTGAACAACTGAGGTGTGCCAGTGGTGAGGCCAGACTTTCATAAAGCACTTTGAAGATAATACTATCTGTAGCAAGTTCTGTTACTGATTTGATTCTTGAACTTTGATAATGCCAGCCTTGGCAAACAAAAAAGGCTGTCAAACATTAGCAATCTTCACCATATATGGATATTGCTAGAAAGGACTGCAGAAATAAGCTTTTGGGACTAAATTTGGTAAATAAAGGGGTCACCCAATTTGGAAGGCTGCTGATGCAGTACCAGAAACAAGCCAAATCCCAAACCTGAAATAGTAAACCTTTGAAATTGGGGCTGGGGTCAATATATGTGCACCAGAGTGCCTGTGTACCCTTCTATCCTGCTGAAGTTCCAAGGCTGAGTGGCTTGCAGATAATGCTCCCACCTTTTAATGCTACATAGCTCATAACATACTCTGTTGTTCGAGACCCAAATCTTACCAGATTAAGCTGTGAGATTTGGATGCTGCCAAACCTGAACATTTTGCCTTTTTTAAGAGACTCAGCTTTGCAGTTGATTTTTCCTTGAAGGACTTTTTTTTTTTTTTTAAGTACACTCTGTGAACCTTGATACTATGTTGAATTTGATGACTTCTTAATCTTAGCAGTTTTCTGGGATCTCCATAACTTAATTATTCAGATGTAATAGATACTGAGAAGTTAATAATAAACTCAGAAATCTGCTGCTCAACCAGCTGTCTTGTTAATTATGTTAACAACACACTGGTGATTGCTTTGATTAAAATACCCTGGGTTTGGTTTGCCTTTTCAGGCCCCATCACTGCCCACATTCAGTTCAGCTGTGCTCTCTGCCTTTCCAAGCATGTAGAGGAGTACACCAGGTCCCCTGGAGAGGCTGCTGTGAAGCACAGGACAAGGACTCTGCATTGGAGCATCCCTGTGTATTTTAGTACTCCAAGCCAGCTGCTCCTGTGTGACTGGTCGGATACTCTCTATGCTGCCTGATTCTGAGTAAATTGCTTCTTGAAATAGGAAGTGCTGTTTCTTTACATCTGTTGAAGTGCAATACAAAGGCCAAATCCCCACCCATTCTGAATGTAACATTCCTTTGGCTCTATCTTATAGAAAGGTGAGGTTGTGCTGGAGGAAATCAGAACGCTCCTTCAGCCTCCTTGGAAACATCTCGTGACTAGTCGGAAGGATGAAGCTCCTGGCACTTTGTGGCTTTTTCTTTGTCTGTCTTTTGTGCCTCAATGTCTTTGCTGCAGAAGGTACAGTAAATATAGTCTTCTAATACAGCTTTCTCTTTTCCTGTTCTTTCCTTTTTTGATATAAAATGTGTATTTACTATGTTGATTTTAATTAAAGGAAACAAACAGAGCTTGACAACTCAAAAGAAGGATTGAATTTAGAAAAGAACTTAGGCTGCAGAATGTGGTAGCATATCAGTGCTTGGATTTGTACAGTAGTGTTTCCTCTCTTATTGCCTGTTGCCTGTAGTACAGCATGATTAACTTTTATTTTAATCTGCATTCTGAAACCTGCTCTTCTGAAAATACTTCCTGCTATATTTTTCCAGTAGATAACTATCTACCAATGTAAGAATAATACAATTTTCTCAATAGTGGGAAATATGTTAATGGAAAAAGTTTCTACCCTTATGAAACAAGGGAACATGAATCAGTCAGGTCAACAGAGTATATGAGAAGTCCTTTATAGAACAGCGAAATAGGTGAGAGTAATTCTTCTGACCTTCAATCAGTCTACACTTCTTTTTCCTTTGTTTTTTTGTTGGTTGGCTGGGTGTTTTTACCACTGATATTCTACACTTCAATTATATTACCTTGAGGCACTTAGTTACCATTTTGCAGTTTTCCAAATTCACAGAGCAGTTAAAATCTTAGAAGCAGAGGATTTTCTATCTGTCTATAGCCACATCTCTGCAGATGTCATTCTGCATTTGCAGGAGGACAGTTCAGTACAGTTTTTAAATTGAGAGGTGCAATCTAGAGTTACCTGTCCAGATTTGAGGTTTGATATTGTAAATCTCAGAGATTTACCCTAATTTTTCACAGTGTGTGTTTTATACAAGATGTAGAGAATAAATGTGAGATAAGGAAAAACAAATAAGCTAAATGTTCAAAGGTCAGGAACAGCAGACCTGTCATGCTTGCTCTTTTTTAGAAACCTTGAAAGAACCACTTTATGTGTAAATATGAGTATGGAGAAACATGTGGAAGCTGTCTTTCTAATTGGTTAAATCAGCTACCCAGTTCTCTTATTTACTGGATTCTGTTCAGTATGGTAGAGCTATTCGACAGAACAGTGGTACCTGAAGTCCTTCTGCTTCCTTTGCCTTTTCTACTTCTTTTCTACTTGATGCCTTCAAGTATTTCTAGTTTTTTACTCTGCATGTATCTGTAACTTGCTGCAGTTTTGTGCTTCTTACAAAGTGCTACGATCCTCTGTTCCCAGCACCTTTAGCCAAACAAGGCTCTCTGAGTACAGATTCAAGGACACATTCATTGCCTTAGGGCCCGAAAATATGTAAACAACAGTGAGATGGGGGGAACAGGCCTGGGGTGGTTAACATCATCACCTAAGGGTGCAATTGGAGAATTAGGGGCCAATGTGCTAATAGGACAGAACTTATAAAAGGTGAAGGGCTTGTGACCCAGAGTCCATTTTGGGTGCAGTCCCTGAGGGGGACTTTGCTTGCCCAAATGTACCTTGAAAGCCTTGAATAAATTTGTCCGCATTTTGTACTCCTAACTTGTTTTGGCCTCTATTTCAGGCATCATTTGTATTCAGCTTTTTCCAAGACCTTTGAGGGACAGGTCAAAGGGAGTTGGAGAATTTCTAGGTGTGTCTTCAACAGCATAACAGAAGCCTGTCCGGGAAGGACAGGAGATGGCAATATCAATAAAACACAAATGAATACCCACAAGGTCCTGTAGTAGTGTTCCTTTTTGCTGATGAGCATGGTCAGTGGTAAATAAAGTAATCAGAATGTCTGTGGACTCTAACACATTTAATGTATATGCACAGTTATTTGCATTATCTGTCTCCACTGATAATGTATTATTTTTAACCCTTAGGTCAGAGGGTTAGAAGACTCTGCTGCTCAAAAGTACCCAAACTCAAGAAAAAAGTTCATAAAGGTAAAGAGGTTTACAGTTTCATTACATGAATTAGGTAATCATTAGAGATAAATCACAGCACTCTGAGATTTTTCCATCTGCAAATGTAACAGAATTTTCTGTACAGGTAAATATTATTTTCATTGTATCACTGAGAAATTGTTCTCTTTTCTCAGGAAACTTACCGAGTATTTGGGTTGGGAAGAAGTAAGATTAGAAGAGAATCTATTTAATGCCCACAGTATAGAACAATCAGGAGAAATATGATCTAGTCTGATTAAGGGAGAGGAGTATCAGTGAGTAGTTCCTCATTGATAAGAACTGAGTTGCAAAAGTAAAATATTATCCTGGGTTTGCCATGCTGTATTCCATCACCATCTATCTGTGGCTAAATTCATCTTCATGTTTTGAGAGATCAACCAAAGTGTGATTCTGTAAATTCCCAAAAATCCAGTTTCTGAAGCCACAGCTCTAATCAGGAACAAGAATTAACTGAGATTGAATTTTTCCTAAATATGTGTGTCTAAAGACTGGGCAAGTAAAAGACTGTAATATCCCTGGTTTCAGTGAGACCCCAGTGAAAAAAACTAAACCATGAACAAGTCTAGGATAAAAGGATTAGTATGCTCTTTAGAATCTTAGCATCTTAAATCTTAATGTTTCTAAATTCAATAAAATATCTAGCTGATAACTGTTAAACACTGAAGATAAAGAATTTGATCTAAAATAGTCTATTTCCTGTTTCTAATCTTTTCATCATAAAATTACTAATTTGTAGTTCCAAGCAAGTTCATTCTAGCTGATAAAATATCTTAAATTACTTTTTGCATTTAGATAACTTAAGTGGAAATCTTTGTGTTACTCTACAGTTTTCCTCTAACTGGAGCCTTTCCTTCCTGTCCATTCTCCCAGTGCTGAATCATGGGCTCTGTTTCATAGGCAGAGTCCCATTGGTATCAGGAGCAGTAAACAAAATGCGGAGTTATCGTGGCTCAGAGATTTGTAGCCATCTGGGGCTCCTCATTTAACCAGCAGGTGTAGTAGCACTGAGGCCTTGAGCAATAGCAGGTTGCCAGCCCACCCTTAAGGCCTGGGGAGCACAATGCCAGAGGCACAGAGGTGGCTTCTGTCACTCCTGGCCTGAGCTGGGTCACACGTGCTGCTGCCTGCCTGCATCTGTACCCTTTCCACCTTCCTGAGACTTCATGTGATGAGCACAGCTGCAACTTTTCAATCTGAGTACCTTCTGCTATCTGACAAAATAGGGGGTATTTTAGGCTTTTTTACATGCAACAGGCATGAAAACTCTCTTCTAAAAGCACTTGCAAAGAGAATGTTCCTTTGAAAGCAGGCTGCTGTTTCTCGTGGATGAAGTGTAGTGATGCTGGTCTCACAGAGCAATGGAAAATACTGTGCTGAGGGGGAGAAAGGAGTACAAAGGAAGCACTCCATTAAAACCTGTAAATTCACCACAAAGATCTCCTACAAAGGGAATCTGAAATGCCTTCCTCTGTTGCAAACACAGTAATACTTTATGATCTTTGCTTGTCCCGTTAGACTCTGCCCTGGTTCTCTGAGCCTTCCAATATGCATACTGTAATCATCTCTTGTCCTTACCTGCAGCCAAATGCTTTTTAGGTCATGGATTGTTGTTTATTTGCTTCCACATAGGGTGCACCTTTCTGCTGCAAATTACTTCCTCAGATCTGCTTGTATCAAAATGCTTGGTCTGAATTGGTTTCTACTCTGACTGAGAGGTAGTTGTAAAAGCTTGAGCCTAATGCAGTAGCTGCCCAAAGCTGAACTCTTCTGTTTAATGTGCAGTTCTGGACCGGAATCGTACAATATTAACTTTGTTTTGTATTGTGGCTATGAGATTTCTGGGTGACTGCTGCCTTTTCTAGGGAGATATTACTTGCTTTATAGTGTGCAGGCAAAGCACAGGGACTGTTTTTCAGCATTGCTCTGCACTGTTATTTGTGCTGGGCATGTGCCATGGAGAAGCTGCAAAGCCACTTGGAGGCCAACTCAGTGTGGCTTAAGGAGAGGGTTAATAAACCAAACTGGTTACTGCTTTTGAAGCAAAACCTCTGATTTTCTAGAATGTCGACATTCCATCAGAAACTACTGCTGTCCCAGAAAGAAAATGCTTCAAGCCAATGTCAGGCTGTGGCTTCTGTCCAGGAAATAGGGAGAATGTGATGATAGTAAGGGGAATATACTGTTTAATATGTCAATTGGAGAATTCAAGCTCTGGAGAGACAGTAGCACTGTCCTGTTATGTCTATGAAGACCTTCACCTGACTGTTGAAACTTCCAGCAGCAGCAAACTTTCAGTGATTGTGTACCCTCACTAGAGGGAAAACAGGCTGCTGGAGTTAGTGACCTCCAGCAACCTAATGAAAAGAAAAAGAATTGCCATCAGATCCCTTTTTATTTTCAGATCAGTTAATCTAAGCCTGCCCATACAAACATGGCTGGACTTCAGGTATTAAAGTTTTGTGCCATTCTCCATGCTCCCAATTAAAGAAATCTCTCCACGTTCTCTCTTTTCCATGTTTGTTTTATAGGTACAAGTTTCAGATGGACTCCAATGGAAATAAGGAAATACTGCAAACCTTGTCGTCAGCAAGTCCCTCTGGTGCTTCCTGGACCACTCCCACAGCTAAAATGAGCAGACTGAGAGGAGGGTGAAAAGCATCTGTCTAGATGCGCAACTCACAGTGCTTCACTTGTTTGAGGGCCCTCCTTTCACAGATAGGACTTGAGTGTATATTGCTTTTTGTTCAGGGAAAGGCTTCAGTACTGTTTATTCATTCCTTCACTCAGGCACCTTTGTTAGTATTACCTGGCAGAAAGAGTCAGGCAAAGTTGTCTGGCTGCCCCCAGACTTTGTGTCGGTTGAATATTCCTTGCACCAAACAGGGATTTAGCTCCTCTAGTAAGAGAAGGAGGAGAGCTGGCTGAATTGCATTGATTTGCATTTCTAGATTGCCTAAAAGATGGTAAAGGGCTGATGCTATTGTTTCTAGTTATCAGTACACATGCATATTTAACCTTTCTTTGAATGATTTATTTTATATTAACAAAGGTGTTTGTTTGTAGCCAGGCATGTGATGATTTTTTCGGCAGCCTTTGTGCTTGGTGCTTGCAATCCACTTGGAAGTAAATTTCAATAAATGATAAAAATCTCATCATTTCGAAGGGGCTGAGAAACTAGATAAGCAGGTTGTTAAAATAGTGGTGATGGGCCAGATTCAAGTAAGCTTTTCAATATGTCTTCTGAGGGGGCTAAATCTGACTTTAAAATCAAAGTGGCCTGGTTTTTAACTTCCTTAAGAGTGTCATCAGGTGGTTATTAAAAAGCATACTGAAAAGATATTAAACGTAATCAGATTTCATCTGTTCCTCTGAAGCCAGAAGGCAGATGTTCTTTCAAGACACTGGAGTTGTGTGATCACCTCAATAAACAAAGCTTAGTGGAGCATGAAATAAATGCTAAGAATAATACCAAAGGGCTGAATAACAGAGAAACTGAAGCACCCGCTGATACTTCACTCACGTATCTTTCTGTCCTTTCCTAACTGTCCTCTGCATTGCTGCTATTTCTCTGCCTGGGGGAGAGTCCTTAAAACTGAATTACTTGGTTGTTCATAAATTCAGTTTTCCTTCTAGTGAATATGAGGAGGAGTATAAACCTTTTCTGCTGCTGGGCAAATTGCAGCTTGCAAACAGTAATTTTTCCCTCAATACTCTTAGTACTACTCTTTCTCTTAATATAATTGTCAGTATGATAGAAATGGTCTCGGTGTTCTCCACAATTTGGGAGAGTTGAATGGGAACTGTCAGAGGACTGTTGTAACACACACAGGCAAATGCAATTCCAAAAGGTCAAGTTTGTGGTCCTGCTCTTACTGGGAATATTTCTATTGTACTGAGCAATTGAGCTTATTTCTGGGTCTTCTCTGTGCTTGCTCCTACTTTGTTTTCATATTGGTTTTGAAATTAGGTAGACCCGACACTCAGCTTCCTATTTTTGACGACCTGACCATGCATAGCACTTTTATATCAAGTATAAAGGAGCAGTCCTCCTTGCAAGACCTCTGAATCAGGAGCTTGATGAAGGAAGTGTGTTTCATTGTTCTGCCGCTGGTCAGGGGGCCAACATATTTTATTTCTGTTGTCTTGTGGAGCTCACAGAAAGAATCTGTAGAATATAAACGACAAGTAAATATGAAAGCATTTTTGGTATTAAGTGTGTTTGCAGCAGGGTTTGACTCTGTAAAATATGGCCATGTGTTTACAGCTCTGTATAAAATCCGCTAAGAAGTTTGAAGATTCTGTTCTCTCATGTGAGTTTAAGTCCTTTTCTTTTATGTCTGAAAAATGCTGTATGGTTTTCCTCTCTGCCTTGCACCATCCAAACAGCATGCTCTAAACTCTCCAACCCTCCTTCAGGCAAAATATTCCCTCTGATAACAAAAGGGACCATTGACACAATTATTAGAGAAATACTCTGGATATCTGGAGAGATCCAAACATAATTTAATGCACTTAAGTATTTTTACTCATTAAGTTTCCCAGACTGGCCTCAATCCCAGGTTGGGGGCTGTTCAAGTCGAAGATGCTACTTTTGTGAGATCCTAGTCTTGGCTGAGAAGACTAAAGCAGGAATCTCCAAATTATTTCAGCATGAATTGTGACTGCTGCCCAAGTGCTTTGTTGCTTCATATAGAGGTATCAGAATGTTGTGTGTCCCCTTGAAAGTAATTCCTAAACAGAGTTTGACTCTTATGTACCAGGCCATTTCCCCATGTGATAGACGAGAGCTACCATCTGATCATGGTTTCACTTACAGGCATTCTTCTTTTTGTTTTCCTTTCAATTCTACATGTATTTTTCTGGCATTACCAGAGGAGAAACATATTTGCACAGTGGCTTTTCAAAATACACAAGCTGTATGCTTATATAAAGTGGTAAATTTATCTTGTCCAAGCTAACAAATGCATTTTTTGTATCTTGTGTTTGTGTGTGCATTCAGCTGTCAAGGAAGAAAATTGCACAGCCCTTAAGTTGCAATAAAGATGTTTCTGAAGTGTGTCTATGCCTGACAGAACAGATGTTGAATCCTGGTGTGACCTTGTCCATTAAGTGAGCCAGGTGGCTCCTCACTTTGTTTACAGCTTAACGCCACCAGCTAACACCAAATCAGTCTCTTTTATTTGGCACTATGACTGTGAATTGTCAGGAGCACAGGAGCACCAATCCCTGGGAGCTTTGGTGTAGAGGCAAGTTTTGGGATCTCTTTTTTTTGTAAGTGGGCAGTAGAAGAATTAAAAATATATATTCTTTATATAAAATATTATCCCAAAACATGTAATGGGGGCTCTTGACATTGGCTTTTCAGCCCTCTAGACTGTGTGGCTTACAACTGATGTAAGGGCCCAGGGATCCATTAGGAATTCAGGATTTTGGCTCTGGAGAAGTTCTGTTTATCCAAAGTGTGGACTACAGGGGCAACTTCTTGTGATTCCATTTGCTGAGGAAAACTACAATCCTCCATGAACAATGTAATCTCAAATAAGAAACTCAGCTGAAATATAAAAGCAAAAGGATAAATGCTTTCTGTGTAGATACACAGCTAACTCTTGCCAAAACTGGATAGAAGACTCATGGTGGCTTCAATATTCATTGGATTGAGTCTGAGGACCTGTTGCCTGACTATTTTGTCTGAAGTTATTGCTAACCAGTCCCTCAGGAATAACTTTAGGGAAAATATTGTCAGATGGTGGCAGCAGGTCAGATGCATATGCAGTTTTTACTGAAGTTTGTTCTGAGAAGAATTTATCCAAACCTCGCCTCTTTTTTCCCTCTTGTAGGTTGAAGGTGAATGGAAAACCCTCTTACAGTCTTTTTTTGCCTCAGATCACGCAGTTGTTATTAGATGTGAGCAGTTATCTTCACCATAGCTATTTGCTCTCCAGGACTAATTTTTTTAATTGCTGTTGGAGAGCAAAGAGAGCTCCCTAGTGCTCCATTAGATGGCAGGAGCAAGGGTGCTGGTTCCAATCCATGTCTGCCTGTGGTTCCCAGGAGCCTTCAGTATTATAAGACTTACAGCAGCCATTAGATAATCTGCCTTGGTTTTGAACACATAACTGTTCCATCATACTTTGTGTTCTGATCTTAGAGCAGGGCCATTAGCATAGAAGGAATTCCCAAAAATTACTTCGGTTTTCAATGTCTCAGTAGTGGGGTCCCTGCTAGAAAAATTCACTATCTGGATGTGGATTTGTTCAAGTCATTCAACCTTTGTGCCAACATTTGTTTGTGCGTTTCAGATGTACCGACTGTGAATATCTTCAAGTGTGAGGGATTTAATCCCCTATTCTCAGGTTGATGCTCCACAAGGGAGCTAAGGACAGATTTCCTATAGGATAAGCACCTTACACTCCCAATGCCATCTGGTCAGGCTCTGAACACGTTATCAGAGAAATCAGGTCACTATGTGCCTGTGAGCAATCCTCAGCTGAACGTGACTGCTCTGGCTTCTGCAGCCTGACACAGTCACCACAATCTCAGCTCTCCCAAGAAGCTCTCGTCCCAAGCCCAGTTTCTGTCAGACACTCAGGCTGCATGGGGGATGTTCCTTTAAGAGCTGATTGCTCCCAGCTGCTGGCACAGCACAGGTACTCAGGCCTCATGAGCTACACCTGGGCTAGGAGGCATTTGAGCCCGAGCATTCAAAGGTTCCAGCACACAAAAACTCCTGCTCGTTAGCAGCCCACGAGGCACCTGTCCAATCGTTTAACTCTATTGCTCTGCACATCCATTTGTGATAAGTGTGGTGCAGTCACAGCAAGTGATACATCCTGCCTAAAGGATCTCGGAGTGCAAAAGCCAAATAGCAGCAGGGTTTCCTTCAAGCACCTGACAAGCAAGGTGCTGCTCAGGTCAGTGAAGAAGAATGCTTTTCTGCTGGGTTTTGTCATGTTGTTCGGTCTTCAGCACTGATGCCAATCTCAGGGGGCAAAAAGACATATTCCTGAGGCACCATTTGGTGCTTGCCTGGTCTCTGAAAATCAGATCTCTGTAGCATGGTCTTCAAACTCTCTCCCAAAACTGAAGTGCACTGGAAAATGCTGTCTTTACTAGGTGGGTCCTCCACACCAAGGTTCCTCTTTGCATTGTCCCAGAACCCTGTGTCACAGTCACTGCCAGTTGTGTGGCATGTTCACTGAGCAAGGCTAAAACCTATTTGCATCACAGATATTTCCCCAAGGGGTCAATAGGCCTGTAAAGGAAGATGTTTTCATAGGAAAAAAAAAGAAGTGTGAAGAAGTCCATCTGTTTACGAACGCTATCAGAGAAAGAGTAAGATGGTTAAAAATGAGATTCTGTATGAGCTGAGATAATGCAGCAGTGTCTTCAAGTCCCCCTTTAAAGCGTTCTTTTTTACTCAGTGGCTTTCTAGTCATTAACTTCCGTTACTTGGGATACAACAAATGATTGCAGTTGTCACCGAGCTCTTATCTTGACGTTGTTTGAATGTACCAAGGTTAAACAATTCAGCATTTTCCTCTTACCTAGCTAAATATATACCAATACTGCTGCTTTAGTCTGCATGCATCTTCAGGTGTGTGGGTGATGAAAAGAGAGAAAGCATTATGTGCCTGTTGACCTTTAGCTTGTAAGCTCCACCTTTGATAGTCTTTAAAAGGAACTCCTCTTAAATTTCCATTTAAGTCAAGACTCAGCAGTTTTTAAAACAGATCCTTGAGTCTGAGATGTAAGGTCAGTCTCCTCTTCATAATTTTATTATAAAATGTGCTTTGCACTTTTTCCTGTCTCTTGAACAGAACTTTCTATTTCTTTCCTCAAGATTCTTTCCATGATTTCTTTTGCTCCTAAACATGTCGACTCTTCCTCCTTGTCTGTTCTCACTGAATAGAAAAGTAATATTTTGTCTCCTGGCATGATGGTCCCCACCCATTCTTTGGCTATGTGGGATCTCAAAGAAATTCTTCATCTGTCTGAATTTCCCTACGTGCTGAACTATGTTAATTTGTCTCCATGAATTTCTGTCTATGAGGCTGACTGGAGTGTACCTTTTCAAAAAGCTTTGTCAAAAAATGGTGCTGCATTGCCTTTTTTGTTTCCGGACATTAATTTTATACCAAGGACACTTACAGGATTTGAACATGTCCATTTCAAGGTACCATATAATCATACTAAAGCCATAGTATGAAAGGATTTTTCTGTCATTTAGTTTATATTTCAGTGTTCACTGCAATAACTTTGGATCATGTAATCTTCGTTAGCAGTTGTGGAAGTCTCTTCTCAGATATTTTATTCATTCTTCAACTTGACATCTATTGTCTTGCTATGTAGTTCTCTCAATTTATCTTATTGATAGATTGTTTTAAAAAGAAAAGGGCAAGTAAGTACAGCATGTTGAGATAAAGTACTAGAAAGTGTGGGAGGAGATGGTGAGAGCACAGTGCTCATAGGCAGAGCTAGTAGGAATGAAGAGACAATCTTTGGGCTCTTGCCAGATTAAACTATCTGTTTTGAGAACCATCATATACACATTGTTTGTAGAAATCTCTCCAGGCAAAGAGTAAACAGTTGATGGAAAATGTAAGGGGGAATAGAGTGATAGTCCCATGCATTCTGGAGGTAAATTACTTCAAAGCTGATCATTTAATATTCTTGGAATAGAAAATTCGTTGAAATGTATCTTGTTTTCTAGGTTAAGGACAAGCAATGCTTTGGTGTAAGACTGCCTGGAGACCCAGGTTTCCTCTGGATACAGCAGTCCAAGAGAAAGGCTGAGGTATGCCCTGGCCAGTTGGATCCCCCATATCCCAGCAAGGTAAGTACCTCATCACTTAGTCCAGTGTGAGAGTTCTTGAGCTGTGGAATTCCTTTTTGAGAATGCTTTAAGGCACACCCTTGCCTTTCCAAGAGAGGTCATAGGAAGACCCACCTGCAGTCCAGCATCATACATTTACCTGACTAAAATCCAGGGACTGCATAAGCCCCTGTGGCCCAAAGCACTGGTGTGGCCCAGAGCTGATCCGTAGTGAGGGCTTTAGCGCACCTGTAGTCTTTTCATTCATGCCATTCCTGTACTGAACAGCTGAATTTGTTTGGACATGCCAGTAAAAGGAGCATGTTTAATTTTCATGCATCCTCTGGTTCAACAAGTCATGTTACAGTCTTTACTGCAAGCAGGACATCCACACAGGGATGTCCACGGCGTGCACACCAGCAGGAGATCTATCGGCAGAACACAAGCATTTCTTTGCTCTGCCTAAACAAGTCTTGTTATTTTTCTCAGCCACACGGAGTAAACCATAAAATCTTGATTTATTCATTATTCACACCCCAACTCTGAGTTATATGTATAATTTTTACAGGCAAAACAATGAACAATGCTAGTTCTTTCATAAATAACTTGGACTGCCTGTCTGCTGCTAAATGGCATCCTTCAGACAGATCTGTGTCATGCTCCATGGCACCACATCCATCATAGATCATGCTGCTGAAGTGAATGTAGGCCATCTAAATATACTGGGGACTAGTATATAATAACTAATATATAATATTCTAGGGACTATTTGTTCATCTTCTCTCCCTGTCAAAAGAAAACGAGGAGAGTGATTCATAGCTTCAAAAGAAGTAAAGTTACTGAATTGTAAACAGATTTTGCAGTGGTCTTTAAAAGCCTCTAAGCTAGTAAAATGGATAGCAGGAACTTTTAATTAAAAATGTTACCCTTTCCTCAGTTACCTGCAGCACCTTTTTTTTCAAATGCTATAAAACACTTTTTGGCAGACCAAAACCAGGAGAAGCCGTATCTGAAATGCAGCTACTTCTTTTTCCCAGGAATTCCCCAAACCTCTGCTGCCACCCACAGTGAATGACAATAACTCATGATAAAGCATGCAGGCAAATGCGCTGAGATTTTTTGGTTTGTAGACTAGCATTTTTTTTTCTGATGTGATGGAAGTGACATCCCTTTACCTGTGTGGAAAAAATGCCCACCACATTTTGCTTAGAAACCATTTTGTTGTCTGTTTTAAAGCACAAAATAAGCCTGGATCCATGAGCTGTGTTGGCTTTTATCACATGTGGAAATGCTAAAATTGCTAGATATTTGTTTTCTGCTCTCCCTCTGTTTTCCTGATATTGTAATTTCTTAATTCCTTTGGAGGTAAGGATATAATGGCTGGGTGTTTCTGTTCTTGTTATCTAAAACATGGGAGGTTCAAATCCAAGGTGTTCAAGTTGACTGAGGCTCCACTTCTCTCCTTCGTGGAATTGCAAGAGGAATTCTGAGTGAATTGTGTTGTGCATAATGCCTTCAGGTATCGGTGGTAACTCCCACAGCCCCTCTTAGCATGTGATTTACAAAGAGAAGGCCAGAGTGTGATTTGGTGTCTTTCTGCACGTGCTGAGGTTTTTATAAAGTGTGCAGCACTTTTTATGTTGAATTTATTTACACGCACGAATGTGCACACAAAAAATGCTGAATACTCCTCTCCAAGGTAATGCCTAATGTCATATACACCCAGAATTTGAGGACAAGCATATTAAAAAAGTAGCTTGAACTGTTGTTATATGAGTGTGAATTTCATTACTTATCAATACTGTCCAGAGCCTAGAACAGAGGAAAATGGAAACATAAAATCTGAAGACAGTACATAGTTACTAAAAAGCAAAGCAAGACTGTGAAAAATAATACCTGTTATTTCTTCCATTTTATTTTTCTCACTATTTTTGAATTGCAAATGCATGTAAGCATCCAAAAACTGATTGAAATGCAGCCCATGGAAACCTCCCATTTATATGCCAAGCAGGCATTCCCCAGGTGGGCAGCTCTAATGTGATGGCCTTGAGGTGGAAGTGCCACCCACGAGGTGGAAAGAGTAATTTCCCTCTGTGCCGGCTCAGTCCGTGCCCTCTGCTCAGCCTACCAGTGTGGGTGGCAGCAGGTGCCAGCTGGGATCCCAGTGACACGGCAGGGCACTCGGTCCCTCAGCTGTGAGCAGGCCTCCTGCTGCCCCACCCCGAGCTCCTGTGGCATTGCTGTGTGGTGTGAGGGGCTGTGCTCCCAGGGCACTTCAGGTGCCATTTTAGTGCTGGCATCTGCTGCCAGTTGTAGGCTGGCCAACATTTAGGCTGTGCTTTGGGACTGGGCTCAAGAGCAGCTGTCTTTGTGGGGCACACGATTACCCTGCTCAGGGCTGTGTAAACAGGAAAAATGCAGCTCTTGGTACTGGTGAAAGCCCCTTTCTTGTCAGCCATATTTGCTTAAGGAAGACTACTACTCTTAGGCTTAAGATGGTGGGGCCCAGGTTTTTCCAAGATTCTCAAAGGCTCAGAGAGATGAGAGATAACAGGACAGGAGCAGGCAGGGCCTTGTGTTTGGCCAGTTTCATGTCTGGCCCCTGTGCCCAGCAATGATCTAGTTTCATGCTGGGAAAAAGCTTTCTTTGGGGGGAGAAAAGCCTCCAGGGGTCAGGGCATCCCAGGGAGCTTCCCAATGCACAGTCCAGCAGTTACAACCATGCTGCACTGGCCCTAGTACACCCCAGCTGCAGTCAGAAGGGGGCAAGTCTGCAAAAATATTCATTTCATTATTGTGACAGCCTTCAACATTTAAATTTTTATTGTATAAAAATTCAGGTTGTCTAACAAGCTCCAGTAGATATTGCTAAGCAGTGACCCAAACCCAGAACTTCTGTTCTAAAGATACTGAATCTTTTCTCAATGTTTTTCATACTGAATAGTAAACAAACAGCACCCTGGGAAACCAATTGGTTCAGATCAGGTGGGTATATTTGAGATCAGGTGGTATATTTGAGATCACATAGGTACATTTCATTCTTCTTTTATGTTTCTTGCTTCTCGATATGGTAAAAATGTATGAAATAGAAAGTTTCTTCTACAAGGAGAGTGTGATCCTTCCATTCCCAAAAATGTTGAGACAGAAGGTTCTGCTTTCCTGAAACCCCCTCCTGACCCTTTTCTTCACAAGGAGAAAATTCATCAAAATAAGCCTGGATGCATGAGCTATGTTGGCTTTGATCAAAGTATTTTTCTGACAGAAAAAAATACTCTGTCGAATGTTGCTGTGTTAGATATGGATCTGTGCATAGACACATATTAGCTAGGTTTTCAAACTGTAAGGGGATTAAGAGCTCAAACTCATTGAAATTCAGGAGGGAGGCATTTTGCTTCCTTGGAGATGCAGGCCCTAGAGATTCAGATCCCCAGGGGATGCAACCAGGAGAACAGACAGCTATTAACTTTGACAAAAGCTCTCCATCACTTGTTCTAGGAAAATACTCTGTAGGAAAAAAGCATGTTGATAGTTCTGGATTGAGGAGGCAGGTGAGAGGACATTTAGGTGCTATTTATGTTTCCTTTTGGGCACCATGCAGGTCTATTTCTGTGATTTAATCAGTGGTTTAATACTACTTTTGACAGAGGTGGCATGATTAAATCTGCAACAAGGACTAAATTTATATCCATCTTCTATATATGTGTATCTGCTCCCACACAGTTTTCAGCTTTGGATCCCCATATCGTGAATTTAAATGCACTAAAAATACATTTGTTTTTCTTAGTTGCCTGCTGTAGGTTTCCCTGAGCTTTACAGGCCACTGCTGCAGTCATAGACTGTTTCAAAATGGAATTTTTGCATATAGTGCTCTACAGGAACAGTCATACAGAGTCAGAAGAAAGGTCTGATCTCATAGGAGATGGTTAGAAAGAGATCAAGATGACAGGTGGTAATGTAGTGCTGTACTGAACCAGGGTTTGCATCTATATCATCTTATTTGTTAGTCGTTGGTGAACCCAATCTTCATTTATTTGTCTGATCCATTTGCAGCCTTTTTAGTCTTTTGCTCTCTGTACCATTCTCTGGGAAGCTCCATTATGGGTGATGAGTTTTGTTAATATTGGCCCAAGGGTTTTGCTTTTCCCCTTCTGAGAGCCTTGCAGTTGCTTTGTTCTGCAGGCAGAGGTGTCCTTCCAGCAGCACCATAGATTCCAGGGGACCTGCAGGACACAAGCCCTGTCCACAGCATGGGAACAGCACAGCACTGTGCCTGCAGCAAAGGCCTCTCCCATGACCCCTCCATCATTTGTTCCCCCTGCCAAAGTCAGGGCAAGGTACACTATAAATATGTGACAGGGTCTAACTGCCAGCTCCCTCTGTAGGAAAAATAGATAGGAACTGCCCAGCCTGTCCCTCCCCTCCATGAGTGATGAAAGCTATCCCTGAGTGCTGCCCATCTTCAGCTCTGCACCCCGCAGGCCAGTGCTGGGAGGGGAAACTCTGTCTGTGTGGTTATGTCTTCTGAACCTTTAGCAAATAGTGAAAAAACATGTGGATGAATGAGGGAGCCAAAAATCTTCACCGTTGCCCTGTGTGAAGCTCCTTCCTGGCTCTGCTCTTGCTTTCAGTGTCTCCACTGCGTGTGCCCGCCTCACCTGTGCCACTGCAGCCAGCACCAGTGACAAGGGTCATTGCCAGGCAGGATGTGCAGCTTCTGCCACTTGTTAAAGCATTGCGATGGGGAACTCTTTGACTGATTAATTTCTTAGACATTTCTTTCACTCTGGCTGTTAATTAAATAACCCAGAAAATTCCATTAACACATCCTTAAAGGGCAAGTGCTTTGCCGCAGGTCAGGTTTAAACAGCTCAGCTCCAATGTAAACATCTCCTCTGCTTGGCAGCCAAGTACTGCAGAATCACAGTCACAGGATGGTCAGAGCTGGAAGGGACCCACAGGGATCATCGAGTCACATGTATTGGCACTGATGGAGCTCCTTTCAAGCAGGTTCACCTGTGAACTTCCTCCCAGAGGGACTGATTTTTAACCTTATAGTGTATAGGATGATATATATTTTAAGTTAGTGCAAACACCTTCTATGTGTCAAAACACACAATTAAAAACAGCCACTCTCTTAACTGTTTTCGATGTGTTGATGGTTAAACACACTTTTTAGTATGTTGAAAATTGCCTGCTGAAAGTAAAAGATGCTTTCAGCAATTTATGCAGCTTAAGAATTAAGTGATCAGGCCAGCTCATAAAAAGAACATTTTTACTTCTGCATTTTTATTATGCAATGTTGTGTATTTTTTGCTATCCTAAGTGTTTTGTTTAAAATGGTAACAATCATTTCTATTGTTTTTGCTAATATTAGATTTTCTTCTTTTGTAATTTCTCAAGATTACCAAAGCTAAAATAAAAATAAACTTATTTTAGCTCTCAATAAACAGAGAACTGGCTTAGAGAATTAAAACTAGAGTTCAGAAAGAAAACAAATTTCTACTTTACCTTCTCCCTGACTTGTGTGTTTGGACAGCACAAATACAGTACCAAGTGCAAAACCTATGAGAGTTACACTGATTCCTCCAAATCTTGTCTCAGAGATGAGTCCCACAGCTCCCTGCAAAGTAATTGGTCTAATTAGGTGGTAGGAAGGAGCTTCTTTAAATTCCTCAGAAATTAAGACGTGTCATCCGCTTAACATCTTAGCATCTGTTACTGCCTCTTACCCATTTCTCCGCTACATCAGTCTGAAGGGCACTTTCCTGGACATTTCAGAGAGAAAAAAAAAAAAAAAGAAAACCAAACAAAAACCAAGCCCTTAAAACACAGAAGAAATTGTCTCTTTCTTCAGTGGGATGAAGCATGTAAGGCATTTCACCCCCTCCTTATTTCTCAGTCTGGTGCATGTTTGCCTGGGTGAGTACAATAATCACTTTGCTAAGTAAAATTATAGGAGAATACAAGCATAACCTTAAATCCTGTAGTAATCCTTACTGATGTAGTAATGTGGTTCTGAAATATTTTCCTTGGCAACTGGTCCTTGTGCAAATGTTACCCTCTGTGTTTATATACTTGCAGTTTTGTTTCAAATGGGCTGTTTTGAATCTCTAACAGTCAGTCAGTAGAATGACAACTAATTTGTTGTTTCTTTTGTTCTGTTTTTTTTTTTTTAAACTTTGCTGTTGTCTGGCAGCAAGTAAGTAACTATTTAATTATGGCTAATTGCTCATGTAGTAGGCATAATTTTAAGGCAGGATGTGCTTAGAACACTGGGTAAGAATACTGGGTAAGGTACCAAGTCACTGGGAAAGTTTCAGACCTCTATGTGTAGAGCAGGGGAGAGGTGTTCCATCATTGCAAGCTGAAAAGCTTAATTTTTCAGTGAAGCTGTCTGGAACTGGTTGAGATTTTTTTAGGGAGATCCTGCTACTTGTTTCTGTTGATTTGGAGGGTTTTTATATACTCTCTCTATTTCCTGCTGTGTGAATACTGGCACAGTGGCATGTAGAAATAATTTTATTAAAAATATCGATACAGATACAGTTCTGAAAGTCCATTGCAGCAAATGAGTGTGTTATGCACTCATAGTATTCCCAAAACAGCTCCTGTTTACTGAGAGTCAGGTAACTGAGCCAGCCAAATAACTGCCACCTACAAAATGCTTTTGTTTGGCTTCTGTTTTGTTTTAATTGCAGTTCAGGCAAATTATGCCCCCTATTTCTTTGATAATGGAGCCAGAAGCACAAACGGGAACATGGCACTTCTCAGCCTTTCGGAGGACACGCCTGTTGGTCAGTATTAAAATTTTTGTGTTTAAACTGTGAAACTGGAGTTGCTTGCTCTTATGATTAACACATATATTTTCTTGTAGGCTGTTTTTATGTACTGTGATCTTACATGTTTTTCTCTCAAGCTTCTAATTGGCCTCAATTTAAAATGACATGTTTGAATTGTAGCTGCAATTTAAAACATGAATTCTAGCTCCCTTTTATTTGGTCCGCCAATCTATTCGTAGCTTCAGAGCACAGACCTTTGGGGTCAGAAATAAATTCATGGTGGTGAGAGGCTTCTTACCAATTCTGTAAATGCTTATGAGAAGAAAGCCTAGTTGCTAGTAATTTTTTCAGCCTTTATAAAAGCAAGCTGTGCATTGAAAAGTAAGGGGTATGATTTTCTTTAAACACACTTTCCATGTTTACATACAAATGGTAGAAAATGTTTCCACTTGCAGTGAAAATTGCTCTAAATAACTGATTGTCTAAATAACTGATGTTTTTTTAAAAAGGTTTAATTTTGTTTTATTAAAAATTCAAAAATTGATACAGTTTTCAGATTTCAGCACTTTGAAGCAGGTCTGTGTATGCTTCTTTTAACTGTAGTTGCACTAAGAAAATTAAATAAGAACAGAAGGTGATTTATAATCAATATTTTCTGAGGGAAAAATAATCTCATAACACCTAAACAATTATATAAAAAATATATTCAATGATGAACATCACTTTTTCTTCAAACTTTGCACTGAGATTTTATTTAGGATTTTCTTCTGTTTGTCTGTAGCTTTTACAGCCTAAATCAGAAAAATATTTAGTTAATGCTAGCTGGGTACTGAAGCATCCCTTTACTCATGCCTCATGCAGAGAGGAGAGATATGGCTGCACAGCGGGTGCAGCCAAATGCCCCTCCCAGGGCTTAGGCAGCTGGCATTGATGATGAGGGAAGGATCAGAGGGCAGCGCCTGCTCTGAAAGCCTGACACTGCCACCCACGCCTTCCTAAACCAGCCCAAGGTCACTCTCTGCTCCGGGAAGCAGCTGCCTGCGTTTGCTCAGTCTCCATTTCTGACCCAGTGCTGTGTCATCCACGACCCATGGTGGGCCTGCTGGAGGGTGGGGAGAGGGGTATTTGGAAGCAGCAAATTCTCCTTTACCTGCTCAGCTTGAGAAGAGGAGGGGGACAAGGCAGCACGTAGTGTAGAAGTGACACATCTCGATGACAAACTTGAAAGGAGCTTGCTTACGATGCAGCAGGAATTTGCTATAAGCTTGGTCAAGCTTAAGTGGAAACCTCAGTTTGAAGGCCAGCAGTAATGTAGTGGTGCTTGCAAAAGTCAGAGGCAGGCCAAGGAGCTTCAGTTTTTGCTGTGCTTCTGCCTGGATTCACATGGAAACCACACTTAGTTCAGTCTTGGCAATCCCTACCGTTCTGCTGATTGCTGGAGTTAGATTAGCCAGTGGGATCACTTGTCCAAGTGTAGATAAGGTTTGCAATGCCAGACAGCCTCAAAATGGGACCCCAACTCAGTTTGTTTGGGGTGGTGCCTGCCAGCTCCACCACTGAAACCGCAGGCAGTGCAACTCGCTTGCCATCCAACTCCCACTCCCTGGAGTGGTGCCAGCCCACAGACATTTACAGAGCATCAGCCTCTGCCTGCCACCACTGGGAGCCTCCAGGCACCTGTGTGGGGATGAGGAGCTAAAGATGGCATAGAGCCACCACATGGACTAAAATGTCCTTCCTGTCAGGACTGCAGTGCCACATGGGCTCTCAGTTGACAGCACTCCCTGCAGCAGTGAAGTACAGCAGTAATTTCCACTGAATGTGATCTGGTGCTCCAGCAGCCAAAAAAGGACAATGTGCCTCAACAGCTAAACAGCAGTGTGAGGGATCAGAGCCTATGCTAGTGCTCTCCTAATTAGCCTGAGTAAGAATAATGAGATATATGTGACGGGCTTCTGTATGTGCTTTTGTAACATTAGCAACCAGACTAGGTACATAGAGGTCTCTGGAGAGTTTGTGCTTTGCTTGCAGCAGTGATAAAGCTCAGGCTGCTCTGTCTTGAGTGCTGCTGTGCCTCCTGCCTACTGGCTTCATCCAGAATGTGCTTACATGTGTTTAAATTGGCTGGCTTGTACTTCTAATTTGATGTATAAACGTGCTTTAAAAGACAAGAGAGAAGCAGCTTCTCTCTGAAAGCTCCAAAAGACCTGTAGAAACCCTTGAGAAAGAGAGATAAGGCCTTACTTTTGAAAAGTCCAAATGTGGTTGCTTTGTCACACAGCTGCCAGTGCTCCTTCGGGCTAGTTCCCAGAACACCTTGACAAACAGCTAGAGGTACTGCAAGGTCCTCTCTTCTGAAAGCATTTTGGAAGTTCCATTGGAACGTGGTTGCTTGGGATTTGTTTAACACAAACTGCTGTTGCCCATGTCAGTACAGCCACTCCTCAGGGAGGCTTTGGCAGAGAGACTCTCAGAGAAGGGCACAAACAGCACTGACATTTCAGTGCTGCACTGCTGGGTGTGCTTTGTACAGGGCAAGAGGACCAGAGTTCACATACGACCACAGCCAGAGCTTCATGCCAGAGCTCAGTGCTAAATGGCTACCAGGCTGGCCCTGTTCTGTGGTGCCAGTGATGGATGTTGCACTGCAGAGGAGGTTATTGTTCTTCATCACTTGCTCTGATCTTCTCCAGAAGCAGGAGAAGGAATCTGGTCTGCCACGTCCATGTACAGTCCCAAACATCCACACTCCAGCAGTTGTCTTTCAGGTGGAGCAAGATGATCAGTGATGAAACAAGGGAATTGAAACTTCCATATGTTTGATTCTGGATGACTTCACTCAGGTTTATGTGCAGCAAAAATGGGGAGGTTGCTCTTAGGTCTTCCCTGTCCTTACATAAAATTTGGAGTCATGGGCAGGATGCTTTTCTTGGCAGCAGCTGGTGTCTGATCTGTGCAACACCATGGAGAGCAGCTTCAATAAACCTCCAGGAATTTTAAAGTCTTTGGTCCTGTTGAGATTGCAAGTGGTTGGCAAAGTGGTACGTGTTAGTTATATTCACAGGCATCTGTAGGCAAGGGACATGCAGCATTTTGGAGCACTGAAAGGACATGATGGACTCTCTGTGTGGCTGTAGAAACAGAAATTGCATTGCTGCAGCTGTGTGAGCACATAAAATTCATTACCATTCTCATATCATCCTTAACTTGACCTTCTTTTCCCTTGTCCAGTTTTGCTTATTTACAGATAGCTGTAACTTGTCTACCAAGTTGCAGACATTCTACTAAAAGTTATCCTAACACCAGCAAATGCTATTTCTGCATGAATGCTTGAAAGCGTCTGCAGATTCCCAGATCCTATTTATTGCTGCAGAGCATGAGACCCCTCAAGGTAAGAGGGGGCAGAACAGCAGTCACTTTCAGTGCCAGATTTAAGAAGAATGGGAGAAGTTATGGCTGAACTAGCAGTTGGGGTTTGTGGTTTGGCAGGGCAGGTGGGTAATTAGCTCTTTGCCTGTGTACATACAAAATGTGCGTGTGCTCCTAATCAAGGTCTTAAGGCAGGAGTGGGATGCTATTTCAGGTTGTTTGTTTCATCTTACCTCATAATCCCTGTAAGCCTCATAGTGGGGACAGAGTGGGACTGGGAACAGCTGCAGAGCAGGGGATTGAAGTATACTCAGAAGGCCTAAGTTCATTACTCTCTCAAAGCCCAAACATCATCAGTGCTCTGGAGATCTCTGCACCACTCATCCTTGCATTTTCTTTTATGTTTTTCCTCTTGCCCCCAATCAGGCACTCCTCCCATTAAAAGTCAGTTTGCACCAGCAATTTTTTTATACCAAAGCTATAGCTGCTGGCTACCCACCACTGGGTGACTGACCCCTTCAGATCCTTCCACCCTACAAGCTTCCCCTGGTCCTCCATGCTCACTTCTTCCCATCATTCACAGCTGACTGTGAAGAGCCTTCTTGTCCCCTCTGGTACCTGTCATTCTTTCCTTGTTTCTGTCACCCTGGTCCACCTCTAGGAAAGCTGGGAGCTGCCAGAACAGAAGTGTTAAACACAGCCTGCCTACTGCACCCCTGCAGCAGTGCCAGCAGTGCACAGAACAAAGCCCCCTGCAACGCTGAGCACTGCACAGAGATGCTCTAAGGACTAACAGGTGTTACAGCCTTCAATTTTGTTTCAATTCTTGTGACAGAAACTGCAGAAAATACATCAGAAAATTGCACTCAGATGGCTTCTCCTTGGAGTTAGTTGCTTTGGGTGCCACAGGGACATATTGCTGCTGTCCATGGGGTGATGTTCTGGGCCCCGTGCTGAGCACTTGCTGCTATATCCCATCTCCCCACAGCAGGCCCTGGCAGCTGCAGGGCTTGTTTCGGCTGCTGCTGTAGCAGCTGTGGCTTTTGGGCCGCCGATCCTGCCACATCCCTGCTTTGCCAGTCAGCTGGGGCACCAGGGTGCAGGGAGGGCCCAGGAGTCACCGGGGCATGGTCCAGGAGGAGCAGTGGCTGGCAGTGAGTGGGAAAGGAGCTGGCTTTGGGGTAGTTGTGGTGTGTGGCCCATGTCCTCCAGGAGCCTGAGCTCCCTGTGCTTGAGGTGTGCTTGAAAACAGCTTTGCATTAGCTGTTCATCCCTTTTTGTGCCGGGGAAATGGGGCCTTGGCTGAGACAGGTGGAGAGCAGGCGTGTGCCACCACAGGCAAGGTGGTATTTGCTGTGACGTTAGGAACACAAGTGTCTCGTCCTGGGAGCATGGCCGTGCATGTCCCTCTCAGCATCTTGTTAACAGATGTCAGCTGTGGTGGCAAAGGACAACGGCAGGACTGAGCATGAATCCAAAATGTGCTTGGCTTGTTGAACTGACAGGGAAGGGATCTGATTACACAGCAGAGAGGGAGAGCGTATCTTCAACGAGAAGGCAAACCCAGCCCCAGAGCCCAGGGCAGAGGCTGGCTGTGGTTAAATTTGAGTCAGAAATGAAGTAAAATGCAGCAATGGCAACATGAGGCAGCCATTCAGCCCAAGTGGCAGGAGCAGAGAGCAAACGACCTTTAAGATGGAATAATAAAACAGAGGGAAAGCCTGGGACGGCTCCTGGGAGGAACCCAAAGCAGGAAGCAGCGAGTAACTCCCCACAATTCCTCTGTCCCAGACTGCTGCATCATCCCCTGAGCGCTCAGAGTTTCCAGCTCTTCTAACTATGGCATTTGCCTTATCCTCAAGTAAAGACTCTTCTATTCCCATATTTTTCTGACAGGGAGAGGCTGTTTACTTGGTATCCTCTGATAAGATTTTAGCTGTCTTTTTCATTTATTTTCTTTTCAGCAAGTAGAGGCAGCACACTGAGAACAGATTTTTAATTGGCATTAACACTGTGCTGAGAAGTGTTCCTGGGGGTGTTAATGATATGGAGAGTACTGCACAGTGAAATTACAATTTGGAAAAAATAAGGAATTATAATGAGTTAGAAAATAAATTTTGATCCACAATCTAATTTAAAGGGCATGCAAGTGTTCTGTATTATGAAAAATCAAGCATCAGCTTTAGCTAAAAAGCAAACAGTCCAGTGCAAAGATCAATGAAGTCAGTCATTACTTGCTTAGAAACCTCAGTCATCTCAGTCTGTACCAATATCAATATTTCCTCTCACATTTAGCAGCAAGAAAGCTCCTGTCTTCCTTATAAGAAAATTCTAAGACAATGTAGGAAAGGAAACTGTGAGATTGAAAGAGCAAGCCCGGGTTCAAATGTGTTCACATAAACTTTCATAGTCTGTTCTTCTCCAGCCCTGTGCCTCCTGAGCAGTGGTTTGCATTTGTGTACTGCCAGTGTTTGATTTCAGGGCAGCCACAGCAGAGCCCTTGTGCCTGGTGGCTGCTCTCAGGCTCCACGAGAGCCCAGATGCTGTGCCCACCCTGTTTCTCCACAGCACAGAGAGCAGCTGCTGCAGACAGCCATGCAAGCTCAAAACAGGCAGCACAGCCAGCAGTACGTCAAGTGCAAGGCACAGGGAAAATTAGTAAGAAGGGCAGAAAAGCAACTAAGAAGTAGAAAAAAATGACCAAAATAGGCAGTAGAAAAGCACTGTATTTATAAGGATATCAGTGAGATGCTGACAATTGACACCTTAATTCTCCAATTGAACCCAGCTGTGATAATAAGACAATGCTTTTGAAAAACAAGACTAAATGAGTCATTGCTAGTGCTGCAGAACCGTCAACAGGTTTCAAATTTCTGTCTCGTATAGACAGTTGTATCAGGAAGCAGGTGTCCTTTCAGGATACTATTTTCTATCAGTCCCAGTTAATTCCTCTCCCTTCATTTTCTTGTACTAAGTTATTACAGTCAGAAGTCTCGTCATACCACTCTTTTCCTAATAATTTTCAGGGATCATAGTTAAAGATGTGTTGTTATTTTCTACTCTGTTTTGTGGGGAAAGTACAAGAAAAATGTGGAAAATGTTCTGTAATTTTGTGAACTGTTTTGCAAGTCTTGGTTATTTTTTGGCTGGCTGAACCAGCTCATAACAGGGTCTCTTGCTCATGCTCTTGTGGGAGCATTGGTTTTTGCTATGTGAACGTTTTTCTGTACAAATTTGCCCAAATATTGCCCTGGTAATTATCATAAGAGAGTTTACTCATAAGTGAGCACAGGTTCCACATGGTTTGGTATAATCTCTTGCTATGACAAGAAGGCAGCCATGCTTTCTCAATATCACCACTGATGGCTGGATGTTGCATGTCCATTAAGCTCCCTTCCATCCTGCATTTAGGTTGAATGCATGAGCAAAACTCGCTATTAACAAGTGAGTCAATTGGCTACAGAATTTCCAGTGCAGAGGACTTTGCTAGATGTAAAGCACAGTTCCTGTGCTTAACCTCTACAACCTGAATATCTCAGGTAACTTACCGAGGCACAGCAGATTAGAAGTAAACAATAGTCTCAGTTAACTGGTGTTGGTAAATTGCTTGAAGTTATTTGGGTGAAGGTATTAAAGTATAGTAGAATGTCAGACATATAAGTTTTAAAAAATAATACTATAAACACTCTCACCATGCTTTGAAAACATGGGTGTTATAACTCCCCCGGGAATTATAATTTATAATACACAAAGTCAGTTTGCTGGAAAAACTGGCACCAACTTCTCAATGTTTAAAAGTAGAAATAACAATCTCTTCGGCTTCTGAAGGAAATAAATTGATGAGTTTGAAAAATTTATTAATTGGTATGAGCATGAGTGGGTGTGTCAAGTACAGAATTTAATGAGAGAGAGCTAATGAGTGGGAGTGAAGTGGGAAAGAAGACTTTGCATCCATTAATTCTGAAAGTGGGAAAGTATGAAAATGCCCTTGCACCTCCTGAATTCCAGAGCTTGGGTCCAGTCCTGTGTGAGCTCTCCCTGAAGGGTGATTGCCAGATTCTCTGCCTGCTACTTTGCAGTGCTGTTGTTCCCACAAAGAAGAGGTCTGTGGGAGCCTTTTGGTACTGCAGAGATTGTCACCCAGCTGTACAACAGCATCACTTGGGGCTCACCTGGGCTGAGAGCTGGCCAAGAGCTTGTCACCTATGTAAACCCTTGGATATGAACAGTGTTGACCTGGGTGCAGTTTCACTGGAAAAGGCTTGAAATGACAGAAACCAGCCCTGATGAACTCGATTTAACCAGTTGGATAAAAGGTTGCCATCAGGACTATTGCACTGTCTGTTTATCCATATTTCCCAGTAAGTGAGTTTGATTGACAAAACCTTTGCCTGCTGCAGGGTAGCCAAGTTCCTAAGGGCCAAACCAGTGAAATACTCACTGATTGAAGTAACCACAGGGAAATGCTGTTGAATGTCATTTTTTCAGGTACCCATGTGTACACTCTGAATGGAACTGATCCAGAAGGAGATCCCGTGACATATGACCTGACCTATGAAGCTGGATCAAGACGCTACTTTTCTGTTGACAAGAATCTTGGAAATGTTACTCTGATCGAGGAGCTTGACAGAGAGGTACAAACAAATGGCACCACTCCAGGTGTTTGTGGAATTTCTTTCAGTTTAATTTGATCTGAAGCTTTGAGGGACAATGGCAGTTTATTTGCCCCTGAAGCTCGTAATATATTTTGCAATTCTAGGACGTTATACTTCACTCATCACTTTGCTTTCCAGTTGACTTGTGCCACTGGCATTGCTATCAAATTTTCCAGCTGCTGGCTGTCCAGCTTTTATCAAAAGAGAAGTTTATTTCAATCTTGCCCCACCCAGACCACATCAAGAGCTTAGGGGCAGTTATAATAGTCAAATCCTCAGACAGGGGACTCTCCTGTCATTAGGAAGAAGTAGAGATTTGTGAAAACAGTGTTCCAGGACACTTCTCTAGTACAGCAAAGCCCTTTAGCCAATGTAGCCATGCTTGTTAAAGATGTTCCCAGCAACAGCAGCCTAAAGGCAGACTTATTCTGGCACTGAACCCTTCAATCTCCTCACAGAGAAGCTTGCACAGTACTTGGTAAACCCTTCAAAACTCTGTATACTGAGACAGAGAAATTTTGAACCACAATGCCATTTTAGGGAACATTTCTTGAAAAGGGTGGCTGATTTTTATTAGCACTTTAAGAAGCAACAGGGATTACTAGAGCAACCATCTCCTGACAGCAGCCACAGAAAGTTCAAGAAGCCTGTGGCTGGAGCATCTGTGGGGTCTTCCTGGCCTCTGGGATTGCTTTGTGGTATTAGTTGTTACTTTCATCTGCCTGCCTAGACACGTTTAAATCTGCAGTCCCTTTTCCAGTCAGGACAAACACCCTCTCTCTCACAAAAGAATTTTCTTTATTTACAGAAGGAAGATGAGATTGAAGTTATTGTCAGTATTTCAGATGGCCTGAGCACAGTAAGTATTTAATTATGCTGTAGCTTGTCAAACTGTCTGTCCTCACATACCTCCTCCTATTAAATTACCTTACAGGGACCATCTCATTTGATCAGAAAACATAATCTCATTAGCGTCTTACCTCCTGTTCCAAGAGCCACTGAACTCACAGTAACTCAAGTCTCACTTCATCTCCTTGCTCAGCTATTTGAGGATAATTACAATGTAGTGTGAGCTGAAATACTGACTTAGCAGCCTGCAGAATTACAGCAGCTTCCTATGAAGTTTCACTGCCAGCACAGTAGGATTCGTGCCTAAGATCTGGAGGCTTTTTGGAGAAATGTGTGACATTACAGGAGCTAGTCTTGGGCACCCAAGAGCTGCCTGTCCCCCACCCCCACAGTGTTTCTCTAGCATGGCATTAAGAAGATTTGCTTAGGCTAAGGTGGTGGAGGTTTGGTTGTCTGCTGCTAGCTAAAGCTTTTTTCAGGTCTAATCGTTAAGGACTAATCTGGGGCACTGAGCATCCAGTCCTACTTTCACAATTTTTCTTGGCATTTTCAATTTATGGACTGATGCTGTCACAGCCAGGATAGCAGTCTGCCAGTAGGAGGATGTGGGCTTCATCACTAGAGGTACCACAAAAACGAGACCCTCTTCTTATCCACAACACTGCATAAATCTAGAGCTCTTTCTCATCTCAAAAAAATTAATTGAGATTATTACAAGAAATGTTTGGGAGGTGCCAGCACCCTACAGGCACAACTGCCCGGGAAGCCTCTGTAAAACAGGAAAAAACAGGATCACATCCACATGTCCATTTGCAAAGAACTGGGAAGTTTTGTTTTTCAAATATGTTTGCTTCTGAATTTTTACAAGAAAAACACACATTTTGTTCAAGAGGAATTGTTAGATATTAGTTGCATGCATTTACACACTCAGATTATGCGTGCTATTAACCTAATATCATGATCTCAAAGAAGTCATTAATGAATGCTCTTGGCTGTCAGGTTCCAACTTTTACAGTCTTTTATGCATCATCATAAAATGCATCACAGTATCTTGAATGCCATAAAGAATTTTAAAAATTGGGAAATCATCCCCAGTCTGTAATTTATAATATACTCTGAGATTCTTTCTTTAGTGTGGAGCTATCTGGGTGTTCTCCACAAAGAAATTTCTTCTGAATTATAGTTTTTCTGTATTTTCTTACATGTGCTCAGTTTTGGTAGTGCTCAGAACTTCTGCTGCAATTGAGTTTGTTATTGCCTTTGACTACACCTTGGTAGGCAAATGAATGGGTCCATGTTGAAAACCAGCTTGAGACAAAATATGTCCTTCATACTCTACTCCAGGTTTCTGAAAAAGTCAGGATCCTTGTAATGGATGCCAACGATGAGAGCCCAGAGTTCATCAATACACCTTACATAGTTGAAGTCCCAGAGGTTGGTGAAGTTTCTTTATGTACTGAAAATATATTTCTGTAGGATGTAAAGAGGGGCTAATATGTTTTCAACAAAACAAAAAGTTGTGCAGGACAAACTCTCATTTGTTTGATTTAGGGCTTGGGTAGATATTTAATATCCACTTCAAACTTGGGGGATAAGTCTGTAGGTATTTAAGTGTGCTGGTTTTGGAGTAAGCTCCAAGACGTGAGTCATTGTGTGTTTTTAGAATTGACTACAGTAAGAATAGGACTCACTCTGTCTCAGCTAAAATTTTCTGCTATTTTTATTCCACAAAGCATTTTTTTCTTCTTGTTTTCCATTGTTAACCTGCTCCCTCTTTTCTTTCTGCTCTTTGGTTCCCTCAGTGCTTTTACATTCTTCCTATCATCACTCTCTTTTTCTGCCTCCTTGCATGCTCATTTTTCATTTCTTTTAACTAACCTGGTTTTCTACTTCTGTGTGACTCTGGTAACTCTTTCTGGTCACAGAACACTCCCTCCAGCAGCAGTATCTTTAAGATTGAGGCAATAGACAAAGACACGGGTTCTGGAGGAAGTATCACCTACTTCTTGCAGGTAAAGTATTGTCTGTACCTTCACAATCATCTCTGATGATTACTGAGATTTCAGAAAGCAGATTTAAAGAAGATTTTGGGGGTTAAGCCTGCTGCTATGGGAGCAGTTTTGTACCATGCACAAGAAAACAAGCATTGGCAGAAGGGATGTTGTCTGATTGCAAGCAGCCAAGGGCAGTCCAGCAGGCAGGAAGAGGAGCTGGACTTGCCCCTGGCACTCCTGTGCTTGCCAGCAAGACCCCTCATGGCAGGGCTCTTACTGGCCCTTCCTTTGGGGGGACAGGGAGAGCAAGATTAGCTGGCTCTCCCTGAGCAATCTTCTATGCTTATGAGCTTTCTAAAGCATGAAATAGCTTTCTTTAGGAAGCAAAACACATTGGAAACCCAAATGTGCCCTTTGGTGTCGCAGGCTGGTGCATAATTGATACCTGGATCACAGTGTGGAACAAGAGGTACTAAATCTTTTCACTGGCAAAGCATTGACTGCCTGACACCAGCCTTTCAGTTGCTGCCCACTGGTGAAGAACTGAAAGGGCTCCAGCTTTAAAGCTGAACTTCTATATTACACATCTTCTGTATGCCAAAAACACAGGTTTTTGCATTATATCCTTCATTATATCCTTCTTCCTATGGGAATTTCATCCAGATTAGCTGCAGTTCCCCTTATTCAAGAGGAAACATGAAAAAAGCAAACAGAAAAAACAAAGCAAATTTGTTGCAATATTTAATTTTGGATACGAATGCGGAAACAAGTTAGAAGATATTTACATAGCACTAAAGCTAATCCTGTTAAGAGCTTGGGCATACCATGAAAGAACACCTTGAGTGCCTTGTTGAAATTTAGCTTTGATTTCACGAATTATGATCCATGTGTAGGATTCAGTTTTGCACAGGGCTTTTTCCGGAGAGCCAATAGTCTATGAACCAAGGGACAGCCATTTCAAAATTCTATGTCTAGTTTATAATATATTTGTGTGGCAAAAAGGATGCTAAATATGTGTATTTGTTGAAAAAATCTTGCCATGTCTTTCGAAACGGTCTCTGAGAATTCTCAATTTGCACAGAAAAAACCTCTCCACAAGGTGGAGATCAGTCTGTTGAAATGGCCAAGATCATTTGACAGTGGCCATTGTGTCTGGATGCAGGAACAGAGGTGTTTGTACAGATATCTCTAGTTCAGAAGAATGGAGGGAGGCATTTTTAGGCCTCTTTTAAGATCAGATGTATTTTAGATTTTGTTTGTACATCACAAAAATCACCAGACCACCGTGTTGACAATAATCTATACATGCAACCTTCCTGGGTTTTGGGTTTTTTTAAACCAGTAGAACTTTGAAACACTAAGGGGTAACACCTTTTCTTTTTTCTTCCTTTTCCCTTCATCTTTTTTTTTCTCTTAAGTCTTCCTACCTCTTTCCATGTAATTAACTATGTTAACTAAAGTTAAAGTCTTCACAATGAAATACTAAAAGATTAAAAATATCTACATTGCAAGTAACTGATTTATTCTGAATAATGAGAGACTTGTGGTTGGTTCATGAATTGTTCATAAACACACAGAGGTGAAATTCATCAAATATATTATTCACCCAAATCGTATCATTATTCTAGTCTTCTCCCTTAGCAGATGAAATAAAAGATGAATCCCTATGGCAATCTTATTTCCATATGTGTAATCTCTTGCTGTTTCTTCTTTTCTTTTCTTCTAGAACATCCATTCTAATAAGTTTACAATAGACCGTCACAGCGGTGTGCTGCGCATCAAACCAGGGGTCACCCTGGACTATGAGAAATCAAGAACACATTTCGTTGTTGTTGTAGCCAAGGTAAAAGGCTTTTATGTGAGACTAGAGGAGGTGGGGTGTTGTGTTTGAGTGGCACCAATTAGTTCTGATACAAATGCTGCTGAAACGTGAAGGCTGCAGAGTACTCCTGCTGTAACATCTGGAGGTGTGGGGGTAACACGGAAAAGTCAGGGAGGGAAGGTAACTGCTGTCTGCTGCAGAACAGCATCTGGAGGATTTGGGAGTGGGCTTTCCCACATTTCCTTCATGTCACCTGTGTCATGAGACTCACCTAGAGTTGAAGGGTTGGTGTATCCAGCCCTGGCTTCAATTAGCATCAGCCTGTGAGCTCAGGGCTCCTCGCGCTGCCCATGACCACCACAAGGACAAACCCCTGGCAGGCAGACAGGTCATAGTTCTTACCCACAGTAAGACACAGGGCACACCTAGACCCAGCACAGCACAAGTGATGGATTTCTTTTCTGCAAATATCTGTGGATGATTCTTTATTTCACTTCTCTGCTGCCTCATGGCAGGAGTTTATTTAAATCCTGCAAATATTGCTGCACATCCCTTCTTGCCACCATCATTCCCAGCAGTGCTGTGCCTGTGACACGGCTGAGGATTCACAACAGGCATTAGAAGTTTATAGATTCTGAAGTAAGTCTCTCAGAATCCTGTGGGGACCTGTCATACAGACAGAGTCACATGGGTGGAAAGAGGACAATTTTGCTGTTAGTTATGGGGACTTCAAGTTTCTCATATTTTTTGAAAAATGCATGGACCTTTTCATGTATTTATTTAGCCAAGGTTCATTTGAGGAGAACAAAATTTGGCTCAAATTCTGCCTTTGGGGCCGTAAGGAAGAAAAAAACAGTTTATCTTTTTTAAAAATTGGAATTTTTAGAATTGGTAGTGCAGACATGTTGAACAATTCACACTCTTACACACCAGCAAGACTGCTGGTGCTCTGAGACTGAGGGTGTTAAAAGCTTCTGAAATTGCTAGTCATCTTCCTAATTGGCTCTGTTGTATCAGTGGTGCAGAGTTGCTTGTAGCCAAGTCCCCAGAGACTGTTTACACAGTGTGGCTGTCTCACAGTTTTTGGCTGCACAGCTCCTCTGTGCTTGCACTTTGTCACATAGGAGTTCCTAGGAGACTTTGAGCATGTACACTGTTTATTTCCCCCTAGAGATGCACTACCTTGCTACTATGCACTCTCTTGTGTTCATGAAAAAACTGTATGTGGGATGAAAAGTTGTAGACCTTGGTCGCTAACTTTTTGCATCAGTTTCTAGCACTCTTTTTTCCTGAAAAACCTTTAAATTCCCTGTCCCCTCTCTAAGGATCATTTATGACTGCATATATTGGCTCAATCACTTTTAATATAAGAAATTACTTATGAGGCACTGCAAGCTGTCTTCCTAATCAGAGAGAGAGCAGAACAAATGGAAAAGAGAAGGGAATAGGGCAGCACAGATTAATTGCTGTGTTAAAAGAAAGGATTCCTGGAACTGTGCTTCTGAAGGCTCATGAGGTCCATGCAATGCCTAAGCTGATTTGCAGGCTTGCTTCAGCAGAGGCATCTGACGATGATTTCTATTCTAGGATGGTGGTGGGAAGCTCAGGGGAGACAACAAAGTGTTTTCAGCCACAACAACAGTTACTATCAATGTGGAGGATGTTCAGGACACTCCTCCTATGTTCATCGGGACTCCCTACTATGGATATGTCTATGAGGATACGCTCGCGGTAAGTTCTGGCTTTCATCTGTGGGACAAGTGCAGCCTTTCCCATCTCAGTCAAGATAGCCCTATGGTTTGTAACACAGGCTTTACTGGAAATGACCTAAACTCTGATTTGACTCTGAGGTGAAATGAGCTGACCGAATCTCAGACTTGTTCTTATTTATGTCTACTGCCAATTTGCCATGCAAGGCTTCCTGTTGTTTTCACTAAAGTCAAAAAGGATTCTGTCCATTTACATTGGTCTAAACCCAGACAGTGACTAAGAGCTCCTCTGTAGCCCAGACCTCCAGAGGCACCTGGCTGAAGGCTTAAGCAGGCTGCCAGTCATCTCACCTGAACACATCATGCTAGAAACCATTGTGTGTTTGTTTGCTCGGTCATCTCACAGTGCTTTTATTTTCTAGCTCTGATCAGTCTGGTGCCACCAGTTGGTTGTACAAGGTGTGGACAGAATTTATGCCCAAATAATCCAGACTCTCTGTGTTGTCCCATGGACATAACCTGGGGAGCAGCAAACCTGACATCTCTAAAATCTCTAAAATGCTGGATGCTTTTTGCTCAGTGATGGCTGGTTAGGCAGATGGGCCAGGAAACCTCCTAGGCCTAAACCCAAGCAGGTTATCGGTCAAGCAGGGACATAGTTAGGAGAACCAGTTATTTTCAGCCACATATTCTAGAAGCTGAAAACTGATGAGTTTTCTCTATAGCTAAGCAATGACATTATTGTGTATGGATCAGCTTTTGAGGTGATACATAAGATTTAATTAAAATTTTCTTCATATATAGGACAAGAAATGGTATCTACCCATGAAATTATCCAACATTAGGCTATTGATCAGTTAGCAGTGTGATTGCACTCTGTTCATCTAACCTTCCCTTGAGTTTCAGGAAAGATTGTGTCTTACTTTTCTGTCTAGAAATGTACACTGCAGCCCATGCCTGACTATATACTGCAGTTCACTGCAGAGGCTTGTATATTTCAGCAGGGCAGAGAAGTAATGCTTATGTACTTTGCAGGTGTTTAGAATGAGTGATATTATGTATATTGATTTATTCCGCATAGTTACATATAGATCTTGAAATAACTATCAGGTGCACACAGGAGTTAGTGTTTACTATGGAAATGGGAATCAATAAATGTTAATTACATCCAGCTTGAGCTCATAACTTACACCATTATGATATAATGATGGAAGCACGAATCAGTCCTTCCCAGTGTGGGTTTTGCCATTAGAATGAACTCCACAGAGAACGAGGCAATAGCTGATTTTAGTGCTGTTTGCGCATTTGGTGTTAATTTTGTAAACTTGCTTCTTTTCTCCTTGGTGGAGTTGCCAGGATTTACAAGTACTCTGTCACCTTCAAAGGGACTGCGCTGCATTTTGCCCAGTAGGCAGATTTTATTGCTGCTTCCAGCATAAACGATAATAAATACAGTTCTGTATTTCCAGTTGCTCTAACAGAGTCTTGCTCTTGTTTGAAAAATTCACTCAAGGGCTGTCATGAAAATGTTCCTTGTTGCCATTTGATTCACTGACAGTTACTTCAAGATTCCCTGGTTTTGCAGCCCCAAACAGTAGCACGTTAGTTCAGAGGCCTGAATTGCACAGCTCATTGCCACTTGGGTGAGCATTTTAATGTGACACTCATCATTCCTCTGAGCTGATAGGAGCAGTCACATGAACAAACGGTCCCCAGTACACAAATTCTGTATGTATGGCCCACGGCCACATCACTTGTGCAGAAAGACAGACAGAGAAGGTTTAAGGGCAGTTAAATCACCATCATTTTCATCACAATTTTATGCCCTAAATGTTCTGTGGGCCAAGTTGCTTTGTGATCTCTGTTTGCTTCTACTGCCTGTCCGAACTTAATTAGGAAGGACCAAAGTGACCGATGACTCCTTGGCTACTCAGGTGTCTCAGCACACAGTGTGGCCGTGGGGCACAGGAGCCTACACAGAAGTGTCCAGGGGGGATCTTGGTAGTGCCCCAAACTAAACCCTGGGTTTCAGATTGGCTACTCCAAAGCCTCTTCCATGTCTGTGGTTCCAGGCAGGTGTCCTTGGCCACGACTTCCAACTGCTCCTGCGGCCAGCCAGCCCCCAGGCTGAGGCACCCTTGGCCATGCAGGGCCTGCAGCCATTTCACACCCAGATCAGTGGGTGCTGGCCCTTTCTGCGTTCCCCATATGGCACAAGCACAAGTGCCCACTCTGCCCCCAGCACTTCACTGCAGAAAGACTTACAGGAGTTCAGTTTATTAATGTGCACTTGCAATTTCACTGCTCTGATCTCGGCACACAGACTGATTTCCCATTTCTCCCCAGGGCTCTGAGGTCCTTACTGTTGTTGCTCTTGATGGAGACAGAGGAAAGCCTAACAATATTCATTACCGCATCGTGAATGGTAAGTAGACTTGTCTTATATGAAATTTGAAGAGCACTCAAAACTAGATCTGGCATTAAATTAGAATAGAATATTCTAGAGTTTAATAAACCTGAGACAAAATCTCAGGAAATAATGTCAGGTGCCTCAAACAACTTCAGGGCCCTGTCTACCAGAGAAGAGCCAAGATTCAATTCAGTCAGTTTTAGTATCTTCTTCACAGAACTGCGCTTGGAGCTGTTCATGTTGCTGATTTGTTAGGCATCAGTAGCCTGCTTGTCATTTCAGAAAGTCTAAAGGGAGATGCATTCACTCTTCTGAGCATCTCTATCACTTAATCTGTGAGGTGAGATAATTCATTGGGAGACCCAGACATGGCATTTAGAGGGATATTTTTATTAATACAGTGATTAAAGTGGCAAAACAGTCAAACCTCTGATTTCTCTGAAAAAATTATATTTACCAGTGAAGCGACACTGGCTGTACACTGAAGTGGAAGGAAACAGATGTTATCAGAAGATTGATGCTTTCCATCAGCTATTCTGAGAGTGTCTGTCGCACATCTTTTAATAGCATAAATGTGAAACTTAGCTGAATCAATGATTCATTAGGTGGTGAAGACAACAACTTAGAGCATCCAAACTCCAGGCTACAACTTTAGGGTTTTTGGGTTCTCTCTTCCTCCAAAACGAGGCTTCCATAGCAGCTGGGCACCCCAGCTCACAGGTGTGAAAGATCCCAAAACTTCCTAAGAGAAATCTGAGGTGTAGTTGCAGTGCTATGGAGTAAGTGCTTCATTGTGTTATGTGATCTAAACAGTGAGAACAGAGAGAGACCCAGGGCTGAGCTTGTGTGTGGTGTGGGATGGGACCTATGCTGAGGTTACTTCTTAATGTGAGGGAATAGATAGGTAAAAGAAAGGTAGAAATACTGAGGAAAAAGGGGTTGCAGAAAACAATAGATGGAAAATGAGAAAAGGTAAAAAGAAAGGTGTAGAATGACGAGCAAAAAGAAGTAAGTGGGATGAAAATATACTAAACAAGGGAGAAATTAAATAAAGAGGATAAGCGAAGGCAGAAGAACAGGGAAAATATCAAAGGGAAATAAGATTAATGAGGAAAGATGTTGGATTTCCAAAGAAAACATAGAAGGACCAAAAGGGCTCTCTGGGATTAAAAAAAAAGGTGTTTAAGAAAGAGTGGGAAAGGAATATGGAAGGAGATGACAGATCAGTAGAACAAAATATCACTTAATGGGGAGCAGGCTTTTCTCACGCACATTAACAAAGGACTTTGTTTGTGTGAAATGGAAAAGTGGGAAAGGGAATATGCTTTTAGTGCATAGAAAGTTGAAAAACAGAGAACAAAAGATTGCAACAGGTTTCTGCCCCTGCACCTCAGACACTGGCATTATTTTTGACAACCCATTATTCCAATAACTGCAGGCTGGCATGCCAAAGGACAAGAAAATATTAAGAGCAAACAGGAAATTGTTTGATCTTAATAAGCATTTCTTATCCAGGGAGCGTGGGATAATAATAGGAAATGCTCCAATCCTCTGAACATGCTGTATGGAGGAGCACACATACTGCCACACATACTCCAGATTACCAATTTCCCTGGGATAACTAGACAATCACATGAAGTATGGTGGTTTGAAACCACTATTGACTTAAGCTTCTTCTCAGTCAGAACATACTTCGCAGGCCAATGTATCTTAATAATTGGGTATTGTGAGTCGATATCTGTTCAATGTTGTGTCTAGAGTGCTTTAATGAAGTTGCAGATATTGTAGGTATAAGCAAAAGAGGATACTATTGGATGGTTTAAAAATCAGCATTGGAAATGAGTTTGAGAAAAAGAAAAATGATTGGGCTTTCAGGTCATCATCCTTTATTTCTGGAGGCTTGATCTCCTTCATTTAAAGGGATTTCCTCTCTTTTCCTTTCAATGGTAGACTCTGCCATAAAGCACAGGATTGGCCAATACTGTACATGAGGCAGTGTGCAGGGCTGCCCTTCCTGGGCCCCAGCCTGCCCTTGGCTGTGATGTGAGATGGCTCCTGACATCCTGGTGAGACACTGCTGCCTCTCCACAAGCTGCCATTCGCTTCAGCACAGATTTACCAATCTCAAGCAACTGCAGCCTGGAATTGGTATTCTCTCCAGATCAATGGAAGTTGGGTGGCAGTAGCACAGTCAGCCTGCAGCCCTGTCCTGCCTGTGTCACTCTGCCTCAGTGCAGAAACCTTGGGGTTTACCCCAGATACTTCAAAAACCCCTGTTTGTTCAGGACAGCCTTGCAACAGGCTGAAAGCTTTTTTTAACAACTGAACTTTTAAGACCAGAAGACGCTTCTCCAGAGATGCCGCTTGCAGAAAGTGACTGTGTTTCTTTGAGGCAGATTGTCAGACTTCTCACCTTAGCTGATATTAGTGACAGAAATGTTCTTGTTTCTCAGAGACTTCATTATGCATTTGCTAATTACAATGACAAATGTCTATTTTGGTCTAAACCAGCATATAAAGAAGACAGCATAATAAAAATCAATACCAAATCTGTATGCCTGGTTGCTGAGGCTTGAGGGGAGCCTGACCAGGATGGGAAGAGGGAAGTACTGACAGCTGCTCATAAGGGCACAACTCCAGTGAACCGTTGCTAGGGGAGGAAACCCTTTTTGGCCCTTATCTGTGTTTTCATCTCACTGTGACCAGTCATAGAAATGCTTCATTTTTGAAGAGTGGCTTCAGATCTACTGATAGATACAGATATACATATAGGCAAAGATGTGCTTAATGAAATGTATAGTTGATTTGCTCATGCCTGTTGAGAGAAAAAAAGTGTGGAACGTAACCAGAGCATCTTGTTTGCATTGCAGGAAGTGAAGGTTCATTTGAAATCAGCAACACGACTGGAGCCATTTCTGTGATAAAAAGCCCAAATCAGCTCAAGAAAGAAGTGTATGAACTAAAAGTTAAGGTAAGTACTGCGGCCACATTAAGACTATTGGTCTTAAATGCCATGAGTAGGCATGATTGTCTAAAATTGTTCCATTTATAGCTGACTTTACTTGTTTCAGAAACTACCTCCTATATTTGAGCAGAGTGACAGATAGTATAAAGCAGAACTAATTACTTTTGTTGGGGTTTTGGGATATTATTGTTGGGATATTTAGTATCTCAAATTACTTTTTTTAAATGAAATCATCTTGTCCTAATTTCATCTCTTAGGCTAGAGAATCAATGTCCTTTACAGTCTGTAGATACCTGTTCTCTGTGTTTCCAGATTTTATTGCTAAACTGGGAATTAATGTCTTGTAACCTCCATGCTATGAGATAGGTAACTGTCAGATCTATGATTAGTAGTAGGACTGGGACAGATCATGCAGTGTCATATGAGCATCCACTCCTGAGGCATTGATCAGCCACGTACAAATATGTGCTTACACCTCGATGAGCCTGTCAGATGTGACAGGCTGTGTTATTTTACGCAGTTTCTAAAGAAAAAGTGTTTGAAAATGTAGAATTAAACTGTGAAGACTGTATCAGTTTTCTTCAGCATATTGGAAATGCATATAATTGTTGTGGAAAGGACAATTCCTGCTAAAGGCAGCTTTTAGGAATTGCACACTGCCAGAACCAGTGTGTAGCATCCCCAAGGGCACTTGCTTGCTCCTGGGCTCAAGCAGTGTGCCAACACGGATTTCTCATGGGCTGAGTTAAACTCAGGCACCGTTTCTTCCTCTATCAGCTCTGTTTCACTGCAGTCTGCTACCACTCCCCAGATACAGGATGGGTTAAAGCCTTGCAAGCTTTTCTGATCTCCTAATTATGTATGTGGTGACCCAGAACTCATGCAGGCTGCAAAATCTGCTAGAGGAACCAAAAGGGTGTTATATTACCCAGCACACATATTGACAGGCAGCGCAGTTGCCAGACTAGCATCTTCACGGAAAGCGCCTTTGGTTTTGAGCCCTTTGAGCAAAAAGGCATGTTAGATATAACTGTTGTTACAAAAATTTGAGCCAGTTTCTGTCCTGGCAGAAGAAATGTCTTAGGTTCAATCCAGTGAACCAGGCTGCATGTCGCAGTTGTTGAAACCCAGACAGATTTGATCTTTTGCTTCAAAAAAATACCAGCTAGGTTTGCCCGTCTGTCTAAACTGTATCCACTTAAAATTAAGCTCATCTAAACATCACAGCAGAATTGTGTATCAGAGACTAAATCTCAAAAAAGTATGTGCTTTTTCAAATATTTACCTAAATGCCACAAGTACAGTTTGTCTTGCAGTCCTTGCAACAATGAGACAATGAACTGCCTGTGGTACCACAGCAAATTTAAACATTGTCTTCCTTTTCTATTCCATCAACACTTTAGGCAAGCAATTACCTTGCCTCTATTGAATTATTTGTTTTTAGAGAACTGTTTTCACCTAGAGTGAGTTACTAAGATCACAAAATTAGAAGGAGAATCAAGTGGGGCTTTATTGGGACTTGTTTATTACCATAATCTTCTAATCATCATAAACTTCAGTGTGAAATGGACTGAGGTTTTAGAGAAATATAAGTCTGTGAATCTTCCTACAAGTTAGTGTGCTGGAGTGATTTGTACATGTGGAATAATACCTGAACATGAACCTGAAGAAAGAGAAAACACCCTCATTGTTCTTTTCTCCTTCCTGCCTGCTGCAGGCATCAGAAATCAGTCAGGAAGGTGACATGTCCGAGCACACATTTGCCATGGTGACCATACGGGTGGTCGACCTCAACAACCATCCACCAACGTTCTATGGAGAAAATGGTCCCCAGAACAAGTTTGAACTGACCATGTATGAGCATCCCCCAGAGGGTGAAATCTTGAGGGGACTGAAGATTACAGTCAATGACTCAGATCAGGTAAACGGAAACTATGCGGATTTTCAGTTTTCCTGTCCTGTTTTCCCAAAGACTAGAAAGAGCTGTCAGATGGGGAAATGTCCTTTTAGAAGCTCAACTGTTTCACCTACGTTCCCTAAAAGCCTAGGATAGACAAAATAGTTGTGGGATCCAATACCACAGAGAGCCTGGACCCAGGAGCAGAGTTACTCTGTCCTATACTGTTATGTCAGTAGTAGGGGTGGTCCTAAACCTGCAAGCCAGTTCTTGTGGCAACTGAAGCTGAACACTCCCTATGAACTTCCCTAACTACTGGTAGCGTTCACTTGTTGCCAGTGTATTGTCCAAGAACATACTCCCTTTGAACATTTCTTTGGAGGTTCCAAGGCCTTTAGTAACTTCAGGTGCAATTGCTGTCTGTATCTTCTCCAGCCCCTACAGGAAGCAATACTGCCAATGCCTTTTTATTACAATATGTTCTTCTGGCCCTTATGTTACAGTCAGGGTCTGCAGTGCATGATTTGATAAATCAATCCCATTGGAGTGATATTTTTAGGTAGTCTTAAAAATTATACCATAGCCAAACTAACCAGATAAAGGAAAAGGAATGAAGATTCACCATCTCAGCCTGGTGTCTGACTGACCTGTGATGCCTGTAGGTACTATGGCAATAGTTGCTATAGGGACCCCTAAGCTAAATACTGTGTGAGTGACATCCATCTGAGTTAGCCTCAGGTTAGGCAGTGACAAGAAAAAAGCCTAATGCATCTGAGAATTGTATTACTATTGGAAAGAGCTCTCTTCTGTAACTGTGCTCAGTATTGTGCTGGTTTGATGGTATTGTACTTTATCAAACCCACTGGCTTCTTCCCCCTCCCTCCTGCTGCTCTGCAGTGAGCAGATAAATGACTGCTTTCAAAGCAGTGCTACGTTTATCCTGCTATTGTCACGGGGGATGGTGCTGCAGAAGGGGAGAAACAAAACCCATCTCTTCTCTTTAGAGACAAAATATATATCTAGGCTGACAAAATATTCAGGCTGCAAGTTAGGCTATAAAATAAGCAGAAAACATTGATAAATACACTGTATAGATTTCTCAAGAAGCTTCCTAGTACCCATCACTCTAGGGGGGATGGGTTGCTTTTCTTTTAAGGCAGAGAATACAACATTTTCCCTTTGATGCAAGGTGACTATGTAGAGAAGATAATTAAACGTGTCTGGTTTTGTTACAGCTACTAGAGACTCTTTCTTTTGGGGGAGTGGATGGTAAAAGTGAGGAGGAGGAAGCTGTGGGCAAGGTCTGGTTTAGGCCTACAGTTTGATGGAAACACCATCCTTACTTGCAAGAAAATTATACAGAAACTTCTCCCACAGACCTCTTCCACAGGGCTTAGGGCTCAGTGCTGCTGCTCCTCCAGTGATTCCTGTGTCCCATGGCTGTCAGCTTGGAGCCATGCAGCAGCATGGCTTGCTCCGAGCAGGTCTGGCTTTGGTGAACATCACTGGCACAAATCACTCAGCTGTTGGAGGGAGGCAGTTCTCTCCCTACGCCATGCCACCCTTCTGGTCAAGTACAGTCCCATGTGCAGAGGACTTTGTATTGTCAGACTGTCCACTCTCCCCATCAGCACTATTTTCCATAGTCCAGCAGCTCTGGCTTTGTGTGTGACCAAACACAGACCACTGAGTTTGGATCCAAGGTCATTCTGTTTCCTTTAAGGGAATGAATACTACAGCTGAATACTTTTTCCTCTTGACATGAGCTAGAGCTGCATCAAGAACTTCTCATAACAAGCCCTCCAGGGACACAGCTGAAAGTAAAGTTGTCCTGTTTGAATGTTATTATTAGAAATTCTTCATCTCAAGATTCATGTTACAGGGAGAATGTGGCACCAGGCAGGCAGTGAATCTGGGTGTTTGTCACAGTGTAAATATGACATTGAGAAATTGGTGAACCTAGAGTTTGGTAAGGTAGGCTCAGCTCATTTTCACACCTTCCCCGTAAAGCAGAAACATGAGAATCCCCATTTCATGTTTTCTCTCATATGCTCCAGTTTGGTTTAAAAGAATTAGCCCTGCCCAGCTGGCTCTGGCTCACTCTTCCCAACTTGCACACAAGTGGTGGTAACCTTTCAGATACTGCTGCTTCCCATGTTCTCCCTGGCTAGAAGGTTTATCTCTGTAATGGGATTTGCCTTCTAATGTCACCTGGAGCTGTCAAGTGTGTGTCAGATTTTTTTCTCCACAAGTGCAGTTCCTCTCTCCCTACAAGTGCATCAACTCCCAAAAGGTTTTTAGTTTGCATCTCTGGGATAGCTTAATCCAGTCAGTGCAAAATGTGGAGTACTACCTCTGTTTGGAAAATGCATATCTTTATGCTTCTGCACCTTCATCATTGCAAGCTGTGAGTTCCTAGGACACAGGCTGGACATGGGAAGTATTCAAGGCCAGGCCAGATGGGGCTCTGGGCAACCTGGTCTAGTGGAAGGTGTCCCCGCCTGTGGGAGGGGGGCTGGAATGTGGTGATCTCAAAGGCCCCTTCCAACCCAAACCATTCTGTGGGACCAGGTTTGTGAGGGTTGTCTTGGCCTTACTCGAGCAGCTCAGTTACCTTTCCTTGGTAGGAAGCAGGAAGAGGCAGGACTTCCCTGTCAATATGCACGTGGTGTCACCTCTGTCTAGCTCACAGGGTGTGGCACGAAGCCCAAGGCTGCTTGCCACAAGATTCTTCTCTTAGCCAGGCCTGCTGCAGGATTTTTCCATTATGACTGAAAGAATAACCAAGCTTGTCAATCTATTTTAAGAAAAGCTGTGTCTGTCTTGTGACTAGGGCTGGAGGGATTATACAACTAAGCTTCTTAGCAGTCTCCTGCCCAGGGGATGGAGAGCAGAGGGCTCTAAGCAGTAAGACTCATTCTCATTTTACACAGTTTGAAGAAACAGAGCAATCTAGGCTGTAAGAAATGCACCATTCACTGAAAACAATCAATGCCATATCTGCTTTTATTCACAGGGAGCCAATGCTAAATTCAACCTCCGTCTTGTTGGACCTGGTGGCATCTTCCGAGTGGTTCCTCAAACTGTGCTGAATGAGGCCCAGGTTACAATAATAGTGGAAAATTCTGCTGCTATTGATTATGAAAGCTTCAAGGTGTTAACCTTCAAGGTACTTCTGCTTTCCAGGTCCTCTTCTTCAGTGTATACACTGTGTGTATGATGGCTTTTGTACCTGATGTGATTTAGCTTCCTAATCCACCTGGAGCTGTCTGATGCATTATTAGTGACATGATATTCCATGTAAGGGAAACTGATTTCTGCCTCTGGTTCACCACCTTCACAAGGTTTAATGGATGCATCTCTGGACTGATTTAGTCCAGACAATGCAAAATGCTGATTTTCATCTCCCTCTGGAAACTGTACATGTTGGTGGCTCTGAATCATTCTAGACTGAACCCTGAGGGTGTTATTTCTGCTCTCACAATGATAAATTCACAGGATGAAATCCTAATTTCTCTGCAGCTAGAACTTTACCTGCTTAGCACTAAGTAATTTGATTCATGATCGTGCTTTTGAATGTTGGCAGCCTGAAGACCCTAGCTGACTGGAAGATAATTCCCCAAAATTGCTCACTGCCTTTGTCAGAGTCTATCTATCCACATGGCCATTTGCAGGCTGACCTGCAGCTCACCCACGCTCTAAGCCAGCCATGCAAGAACCAGTTTCGTCCAAAAGTTGGAACCTTGCATTATCACCTTCCCTGATGGATTCTTTGGCTCATCAACAAGATAATTAAGTAGTCTGGTTTTCTATCAGCTGCCTCTGAACATGAGTGTAGATGTTTCAGTTCTGACCGCAAAGAATTGCATAGACAATCCCTGTAATCTTTTTTTTTTTAATTGCCCAAACTATCTAGCTAAGAATTAACATATGCTAGTTTTGTAATGTACAGAGTGGCACTTTTTGCACAGTCCAAAAGACAAAATTCCTCAATTTTTTTCTCCCCCTTGCTGTATGGTTTGCTTTATGCCCATGTTTCTGGTCTCTTTCTGTAATGTTCCTAAGCCATTTTGAGCTTCATAGGTTATAGATGCTACAAAAATATGAGGCATCATTACTGTATTAAAGTGGAAGATTCTGAAAGGCCCATAAAGTGCTACTGAAAGTAATTATAATAAGCACACATTTATTCAGGTTAAACTACCAAAAGACCAGTTAGGAGTTACACGTGGCCTCCTCATGAATACCAATAGAAATCAAAGTAGTTAATGTGATTGCCATGAACACCGAAAGAATTAATTACCAGGAAAAAGGATATATGTTTTTATAGCTTAAGCAGTTACTCACCCTTTTTTTGTGTGTGTGTGAAACTATTTCTACTGGCGAAAGGCTTTCCAAAATTATTTCTACTGGAGACCATAAGACTTTGCTTAAAAAGTGTAGCTTTTGTCTAGATTCCAAACTGAGAAGGTGCAGCTGGATGATATGGTAGCAATATATGTCAGTAAATACTTTATAAAGACCTCATTGCTGGCTTCATTTTCCTGCAAAGTTCAAATCAATTCCTACTCATTTTTAGTTGTCAGTGTAGTCATTCTGGTTAGAATTTTGGATCAAATATATTTCTATTTAATGTGTATCTCACAGCAGCTTTGAGAAGTTATTTCCAGGTTTTGGGGTTTTTTCTGTAAGCAATAGTTTGTTTTTGAAGACTAAAATGCCAGAGAGTAATTAAAGCTAATTTGACAGGGAGATGTACTGAAAAACTTTCTGAAGCAAAGGCTACTAGAGAAATCTATCTTATATTTTGTGCTGACCCTTAAATGTAGTTGGTAGTCAGGACTTCCTTCATTTTGAGCTGTCCAAGAGTTCAAATGGCTTTCCCAAAGTATGGCAGCTTTGGCAATTCACACACCTGCCAAGTCCCTCTGCCACAGAGGCCAGATCTTGCTGTCCCACTTTGCTATGGGCTGCCATGCTTTGGGGAAAACCTCCTGCCTCCACCTGCTGCAGCTTAGAGCACATCGTGTCCTGACAGGAGCCTGGACCTGCTGCAGACACTCACATCTGCAGACTGGGACCAGGTGAGGCTGCAATTGTCTTCAGTTGCCAAAATCAGAATCTATTTGAGGAGGTTTTTGCTGATGTCCCTTCAAAAATTTCTTTTGCTGTAAAACCTGAGACTCCCAAACACAAAAGTTAGCACAGAGATGCAGTGGCCAAGCTCCCCTTTTAGAGCAGATGCGTCCTGCAGTAATTGCAAGCAATCCTTTGAGATTCATCTCTTTATTTCCAACCATTATAAATGTTCACACAGCAGGAACAGCACTGGGAGATGACACTGAGATAGCCTTTTCCCTGTCTACTTGAACAGCTCCCTGCCCTCCCCTTTCACCTCGAGGTGACACAAATGTCCCCAGATCTGGCAGAGCAGAGGCTTGAGCACAGCATGTGCCCCCCGGCCAGTCAGCAGTGCCACTGCTGGTGAGCATCACTCGCCTGTCCCGCGGGGACCTGCGGCACGGTGAGGATGAGCTCCCACAGCACCAGCCCTGCTTCTCCTTCCAAAGCTCACTAGGGCATTCACCCTCTTTGTGGGAGCTCCTGGGACAAGCCTCCTAGGAATTAAAACCCTGATTTTTCAGCTGAGTCTCAGATCTCAGTTCATGTACTGCTCAGTAGCCTGTTAGTGTTGTGCTGTCTTGCTAGAGCCCTCCTGCTTTGTGTTAACTCCGTCTCTGCCCAAGCATGAAAACCAAACATTAGACCATTGCTCCTGGTGTTAGCCATTTGGGCTCAGCCCCTACAGAGCCCAAGACTGATGTCCTAGTGCTGATCCTGTGTGATGCAGCCACCCATGGGACAGACGCCTGGGACAGACACTGTAAATGTGCCCGTGTCTCTCAGTACCCATTGCTGAAACTGCTCTTTCTTGCTCAGCCTCACACCATCTGAGCTTGCTGCTCTACCAGCAGAGGCATCCTACTCATACTCCCCAAATCCAGCAGATTTTGCTCATTAAGGAGCAGATAGATAGACACACTCATTTTGCCCTGTGTGGTTGCCTGTCCTTTCAGATTATAAGTGCAGTTATAAGAACATGTGATGTCAAAGCTCCCTGTTCCCTTCAGAGACAGTGAGGCAATTCAAAAGCCCCCATGGTTATCTGATAAAGCCCTAATCAGCATCAGGCAATGAGAGTAGAAGTCCCATGAAGTCTGATAGTAGGAGTTCTCACAATCTTTGGGAAATGGAATTCTGCTGTACATGCCTGATGCCTGACCATCCAACATTTGGTGTGAGGGTAATTCCACTTCAAAACAACTGGTTGTATCATCTCTTTACCCTGTTTGGTGCAGTTTATTGTTCCTGACTTCTTTCCTGATGAAGAACTTCCTCTGCAAAAAATCACAATTAGATTTATGTGGTTATTCAAAATGATTCAGTGCTTATGTTTCCTGAAGTTCTAGGAGCTGCCCAGGAATGACAATTTGTAGGTTTCTATATGCCTTTTGGATATATGTTGGTCAGTTATGACTAGTCACATCTGTCACATGAAGTGTAATATGAATACACAGGTTTGAAGTCCTCTTCCCACAGCTCGATTGCCCATCACAAGCACACACAAACAAGCCGAGGCTGCACGTTGACCTGGCTCATCATCTCCCTGGTTCTGAGCTATCTGGTCCAACCAGGCTAAAATGCACCAATATGCCATGGGTGGTGGAGGACACCCTTTTAAAAGAAATAATAGCTTCTTTGTAGTGATTTTCTGTTTTTCTCTTCTTAGCTTCTTGCAATAGAGGTGAACACACCGGAGAAATTCAGCTCAACAGCTGACATAGTGATTCGCTTACTGGATACCAACGACAATGTCCCGAAGTTCTCCTCTGACTACTACATTGCCAGGATCCCTGAGAACTCCCCAGGGGGCTCAAATGTAGTTGCTGTTACAGTAAGTTTCATTCACCTCTTAAGAAATGTTCTCTTTTCTGGGTGTCTGTGGAGACAGTTCAAGTACCTTAAAAATAGTGGACAGGGGCAAGTAGCAAATCTTACTCGCCATCTGACTTCTGGACCAAATTCCAATTCCTTTCCAGAATCAACAGAAAAAAAAAAAATTTGGGAAAAAATAAAGTTTTAGGCAAATATTTTTCAGAACAACAAGGGCCATCTGGTTTTAAGACAAATCACATGGCCTTTGAGTCCTAAGAGAGCCCCAACCAAATCAGTGTCCAGCGGGAAGATTCAGTTATGGCTAAGTGAAATTGGATTTACTGGATTTGCTTGCTTAAGTATGAGTAAAAAGCAAACAAGATGGCTGCTCAGCAGGTATTAGTCCCCTCCTCTTGGGAGGAACCTGCAATTATGCCTATGCTAAAGGCGTAATTAAACAGTGAATGAAGGCAAGAATATAAAATTAAAATGCTTAGGGCTGGAGAAAAAATATGCCTATCAATTTTCCAGTATCTGGCATTTTCACAGAAAGAAAGTCAGGGTGTTACCTGGGCCCTGAGTGCTGGAGGAGCATTTCCAGCTGTCTCTGTCTAATACAACTGCTGGGACTGGAAACAGCCCTCATGTCACAAAGCCAGGAAAGCTCTTGGCCACCTGGGGCTCAGTGGGTGATGCAAGTCACCTTGCAGAGGCCCTGCAAGTAAGGATGGTGGAGGCAGCTTGCCAGAGATCTCCAGCACAAACTGGCAACAAGAAAGAAAATTTAGACTCTTAAACATCTTTTATGTCATAGGAATAAAAAAAATTCTAGGACGTGGGCAACAAAAAATATAGTGAGATTTAAAAAATGTTTGAGGCAACAAAACTTCTGAGCCAAAGTGCACAGGACAGTGTAGTTGAGGAGCCCATGTAAAATTCAGTCATGTGCTGTCAACTCAGTACTTGACCTAGATTCACAACTACATGTGAAAAACAAAGATGTTTCATGTGCTCAGAATGGCAGTTCTGGAGGAAGTCCCAGGGATGCAAATCTCTTAAGGAATGTTAGACAGTAGTTAGACAGTTAGAAAGTAGGCTGCGGTCAAAATTATGGGGTGAGAGAATCTGACAAGCTCATGCCAAAGAATGAAACAACACATATCAGTAGGGCTGCAGGTGTGTTATGTAAACCGTGCAGGAATCAAAGACATTGTTCCAGCTCTCAAATATTTAAATAGGAAGATGAATGAATCAACCAGAGCCACCAGGAATTTTGATGGCCAGATGCAATGGTATAACACCTCCTCAGAGCTATCAGAGAAGCAGGAGCGTATGGAAATAGCTGCTACCAAATCAATAGCTTTCTTAATCCTGAGCTAAGCAAGGAAGCCAACAAGAGTATGAAACAAAGATATCATCTGGCATAGTATTTGCATTATTAAAAGTCACATAGGCACAGAGTGATTAAAGTATAAACAAAGCTGAAATACAATGTATAGATTGAAACATTTGTTATTCATTGCTTTAAATTGAATCAATTAAACAAGCAGAAGCTTAAAAATACTCTATAAAAAGTAAATAATTCTGTCTAGGGAATATTCATTAATGTTTAACTGATAATTAGGAAGGTTTGAGAGCTGGCAGTGTGTTCATGTCATTGAGATTATCTCCATCTCTATCAAAGGATGAGGTAACTGTGGATGGATGGGGCCACCTAGCGTCACTCTCCCTGCCAGAGCCCCCGGGCACCAGGGACAGCGTTCCTGGGACTGGCAGTGACATTTCCTGGTGTTAGGCTGTGCACTTCGTCGGTGCATATTTGCTCATGCGGTTTCCCACTAAAAATGTGATGGCAAAGAGTGTGAAAAACATTTGGGCCGGTCCTTAAAAGAAAAACAGAACATTTCTTTTTGCATGTTAATAAAGTAAAACTCTTTTTTTTTTTTTTCTTAAGGCTACAGATCCAGATTCGGGGCTTTGGGGAGAAATCAAGTACTCTATCTACGGAACAGGAGCAGATCTGTAAGTAACAAGTAAATAAATAAAACCACATAACCTCTAAGCAGAGTTCTAGAAAAATTTCAAAAGAAAGCTAGCATGTTCATTTTTGATCTGCTCATTTCCAAGGACATTTATGCCATGTTCTTTGTGAGTTCTGTGAACACAACAACAGTAAAACTAGTGTGATCATTAAACATCTGCTTCATAAACCCAAGGAATTCTACCCACAAACCCTCAAGGAGGTATAAGGCAGCTGAAATATCAATACACAGGATTTCTTCAATCACCCTTTGAAAAACAGTTGTAAGAGAAAGCGAGGTTTTGGTCTAGTTGTGAAAAGTCGGTTCTACAGAAAAAGAATCTCTTGTTCTTTCCCTGCCCCTTTCCATGTAGCTGTACAAATAGCTCTTGTCGAAATAAATCAGGGAAGACAAGACATTCAAGGATATTAACGTCAGCTTTGGAGGTCAGCTGCATTGGGTGTTAAAAGCCTTTCATACATTTAAACATAATAGTCCTGCATCAGGAAAAAAGGGAATCTGATGCTTACTTGATTTGGTGATAATGCCTCCCTCCCTCTCCCTGTCTTTGGGAATAGTGCTGAGGGTAGAACATCTTGAAACATTGGTTCCTTCATACCATGCCCACCCCAGCTCCAAACATGGCTGGGACCAGTGACATGGCTGTCAGAGATATTCCTGCTGGCACCTGCAGCTGCTGGATGTGGCAGGGCTGCAGGCAGAATGCTAGAAATGAATGAGCTTTTCAGGTACTTATCCCCAGAATCTGGTTTTCTCTGTACATTATCCACCTGGAGCTAAAGCTGAACTCTTCTTGTTAAAGGTGAAAGCCATTTAGAAGGCACAATCAAAGTCCAAAATCCAAGATGTTAAGGGTGGTAGCCAGAAGGATACACATATGGGAGCATTTCCACGATGGATTATTTTGAGCTCTTCACTAAGTCTTTAAGCTAGCTGCTAACTGCATAGAGAGAAGCAAGAAAAGGTCATGTCATGCAGGCAGACCTCTTAGGTTTAGAATGTAGCAGCTGGTGGAAAGAAGCTTGAGAAGGTTGTTGACAAAGGATTTAGGGGGAAAAAAATGTAAGCACAACTTTATTCTGATTGGCATTATGGGGATGCTCAGACTCACTGTCCTCATGCTGTCGAATGAAGAAATTATGATGCGAACTTTTCCTTACGAATTTTTGTTTGTTTTCCTCGTGCCAGAATGGCATAGCTCTGCAAGGCTGAATTGATTTTCTAGCCCTGGCACATGCCAATCTGCTGAACACACAGTTTGATGCAGATAGGAGAATTTCAACTAGAGGCACAATGTTTCTGTCTTGGATATTACATCAGTGGATGTGCAGTTGCGTGGGCAGAAAGATAAGTTGTACTGGAGTAAGAGAAACAGTGTTAACTGTTGAAGATGAAACCAATATGATGGTGCTCCTGCTTTGGTAATCCAAACTGCCATGGGAGCACTTCTATTCTTCCACTAAAATGGGAATGATGAGAGTGCTCCCTGCATGGTTAGGCTGGGTTGGGTGCTGAGGAGACACTTAGCACAGGCACTGTCTCCTACACAGCTATTTCCACCTCCAGAGCTGGGATTTCATCAAAACTTGTATTTAACAGGGTTATGAGAGAACAATTGAAGATTCTGGATTGCTAGATGCCCCTTTTATAATCACTCTCAATTGCATTCACAGTCTGAATACAGAAAATACTGTGTTACCCTGTGCATTGATCAAAGGATATATAAAACCTTTCATCTGTTAAAAGCTCTACTGCTTGGAGCCTACACTGGCAGTCCGTTTTAAAAAGACACTGTGTTGGTATCTTCTCTATAAATCCAGACTTTGGGCTGACACTTTTGACAGTGTCTCTGTAATTACAAATGTGTAGAATTGAACTTGCAACAGATAAATCTGAACACCCACTCCATCCCAGTGTTGGTCTATGGAAAAATTATTATTTTTGGAGAAGATAATTTGCCCTGCACTTTGGGAGATTTGAGAGCAGATTTTTTTCCTACCCACTCTGAGAAGTGAAGAGCTTAAACATGATATGCATCACACTTCATTTAGCTATTTAGGTGATATAAATCAATCTAAATTTATGCAGGACATAATCTATTACATTGTACTTTTAAACTGAAAAAAGGTAAAAATAGGTTTAATGTTTTTCCTTTTAATGCTAGGAAATCACTCTGGGAGAAGGCCATCACAATGAGCATTTACTGAGGACAAAGACTTTTAATGGAAACTGCAGATAAAATGGCTGAGGCACAAGAAATAAGAAAACATGAGACATTGATAGGTCTCTGGTTTTCAAGCCCAGGAAGGAACTAGACAAAAACTAGGTAGAGTAAAGGATTAGGAAACATCCGCCAGAGAGGAATTAGGTGAAGAGTACCAGTGTCTGGGCACAGCATTTCAGTGTTTACAGCCTGGAACAAAGGTGGGCTCTAAACTCACATTAAGTGACCAAAAAACCCAAAAGTCTTCTCGTGCTTCTTGTCCAGGTTCCTAATCCACCCATCAACAGGCATAATTTACACCCAGCCGTGGGCTGTACTGGATGCTGAAGTGAACTCGAAGTATAATTTCTATGTGAAAGCAGAGGACACAGATGGGAAATACAGCTTGGCTGAAGTGTTTATCACTGTGCTAGATGTCAATGACCACTCTCCAGAGTTCAATGAAAACATCCAGGAAAAGACGATGATCATCGGGTCACCGGTGAAGATAGAGGTGAGAGATGGCACCGAGTGTCACAAAGCAGAGGCACCGTGTGTCACAAAACAGAGCGCTGTGGAAAAGCCCTGACTCTGCTGTTTACTCTCAGGGGTCATGATGAATGTCTGAAAGCTGCCTTTTCCTGCAGCTTTATTTTGCACATCCATTTGGATGTAACAAATGGATTAAAGTGTGAATTATAGCATTTACTGACTGCTGAGAAGGAGAAATAAATTCTATAGGTAGAATATAAAATTCTATTATAGCATTTGAACAATCAGCTGGTGGACAATCCTGGATTACACAGTGATCACAAGAAGCCCAAATAAGATAAGTGAATGAAAGTACAGGGTTTGGAATACTTAACCTTCCTGACACCCCTTTGTGTTCAACCACACAACTTAGTTCCCTTCATTTTGTAGAAAGGTATTCATTGATCCAGTGTGGAACAAAAGGTGAAAAAATGCAGTAACAATTCCCAGGCAAAGGAGCAGAACATCCTATGTTACACACATTTCAATGCATATCATGAGGTCTGATCACACAACACCTAATGTGAGTAGAATAAATACCACAGTACAGAAATTAAGGCAGCTATAATTTATGGCATGGAGCTAATCCCATTGTTCTTTATCACTTCACATTTATCGCCCACACTGTGTGAGAAGCTCCCCAGCTGAGGACCATTTGCATTCAACAGATAGGTTACAGTTCAGTTTTTCCTCTGATTTTATTTCATCTCAAATAGAAATCACTTACAAAGTAAGCAGCCTAGTCCTGCTGTTCTTCACTAGAAAATGTAGCATAGCTTCCAAGATGAAATGAAAGCAGCCATGGCACAGATACTATCAGAAGGGAATGCTCAGAATCTTTTTGTCCTCAGGCAAAGATACAAACAATAACACCTTGGTTTTTTACACTTCCCCTACCAGGCTATAGACCAAGATGCAGAAGAGCCCAACAATATTGTGGATTATTCCATCATGCAAGCAGATCCAGCCAATGTGTTTGACATAGACCAAAGCACCGGGGAAATCAAGCTGAAATCCTATATCCGTTCTCTGGACATCATCCACAACATCACAAAAAACAAAGACTGCATATGGTCATTGGTGGTCCAGGCCAAAGACCGAGGCTCCCCGTCCTTCAGTACCACGGCAGTTCTGAAGATTGATATCACAGAAGAGGTAAGCAAATGTTTTAGAAAAATCCTTATGGGAGATGATCCCTGAAAGGCACTGAAGGGTAGACATTGCTTGCTCCATTTCTGAGACTTTCTTGCCAGCTCTGTTTTGTAGAGTGTTTCTAGAGCCTTGTGGTGAAGCTGGATTCTACAGCCACAAACATAAAAGATATCTTGATCAGAAATATTGCAAAGGTACAAACGTAGGAGCATAATGTGATTGGGAGATGAGTTTTCTTCTTAGAGATTAAGGACAATAGACTCCTGGGAGAAAAAGTAAATCCCTTCAGGGCTAAATTTCTGCTTTTTTTTTTTGCTTGTTTTGGTTTTGGTTTTGGTTTTGGTTTTGGTTTTGGTTTTGGGTTTGGGTTTGGGTTTGGTTTTTTTTTTTGGTGCAGGAGAAGAAAAAATGTTTTTCCCTTACAAAAAGTGAGTGGAAAGTAGCTGGGGTCAGAGTGAAATAAATCAGACAAATCAACCTAAGTGACATAGGAAAAGTGAGAAAATCTTTATAAGAAAAGCTTTTAAAGCACATAGAACTTTGGATGTGCAGTATTATATTACTGCAGTAATTGCAGTATTATTAGAAGATGAAAAAAGAAGACTCTAAAAGAGTCTTGCACATGTAGGTTGAGATTTTCCTTGGTCCAGCTTTCACTTCAGCTGAAGAACAAGCAGCGATTTATGGTGCGCAGCACATGCTTGCACGATTCTTATTTATTGTAACTGCCTTGCCATGCCTTTAAGTAGGTACCAGTAGGGAGGAAATGGGCTTTAAAGTCGATGAGAAACACATCATTAGCCTGACAGTCTCTGGACCACACACACACCGGGCCAAGATGCAAATCTCATCCTACAGACAGCAGCTGGCCTTCTCTTTGGTCACAACGCTCCCAGTGCTCTGTTAAATTATCTGTTATAATCTTTCTCTGTTCTCTCCATCTCCTCTCATTCCACTGATACTCCCTAAGAGGCACATTCATATGGTAGCTCTTGCCCACAGTTCAGAGCCTGCCGTTCTGCCAGGGCACTTGGGTGTGCCCCAGCAGGGCCGTGCCTGGCGTGGGGCTGCCTGTTGGGGTCAGCCAGCCCTGTCAGCATGGGCTGGGCTCGCTGCTGCAAGGCTCTGCCATGTGGAGCTGGGGCACTCTGCATGCTGGGTGGCTGTGGTAAGTCTAGAGATTTAGATTTAGATCACAGATATAAAGGAAATTAACTGCTTCACACTTGGATTTCTCGTGGAAACAGTTTTGGTGGGTTTTATACAACAAACAAGAACTGCTGCCCGCAGCCAGCAGTGGGAGTACTCACCCTCCCTGCAGGTGTGTGTGGCACCGGGTGGCCCGAGGCACTGTCCTCAGGCACTGTCCCTGCTGGTGGCCACCAGCCTTCCCTCCCCTCCCGGTGAGCTGGAAACCTCTCGCTCAGCGTGTGGGGCTGACTGGTGTGAGTGCAGGGAAGGTGCCCCACATCCCCTCTGCTGGGGAACATCGTGTCCCTGAACCAGCTGATGAAGGACTGCTGGAAGGAAAACAGAAGTAGCTGATACTCTGGGATAAAGAGTTTCCTGAAGTGCTTTCTCATGCTTGAAGCAACACCTGATGAAAGATGATGTCTTGTTTGAAGTCTGTCTGCTTCCTTTTCTGCCCCTCCAGGGGTGTATTTGTGGCACAAATTGTGGGAGAGTCCTCCTCATAAAGCCTGAAGGGGAAGGAGAGGGGGCTGTTATGACATGGATTTCCTCACACAGTTTTTCCCTTCTCCCCATGTTCTTCTTGGTGCCAACAAAGAGCCTGAGACAGCAACAGCATCTTCTTTCTTCGAGTAGGTCTCTTCAGCAGGATCTGGGCTACTAATGTGGTGTCACATCGTCCAGAAGCTTTTGAACATGTCTCCATTACTTCTTCCATTGCTTGCAATGATTTGGGTTGGTTGGGTTGAGGTTTTTTTTAATCCAATAGCATCACATCACTTTTAGAGAAACAGATTTCCGTTTGCATGTATGTGAGTTGCAATGCCAATATCCAAAACCCTTGGTCACTCCCTGCGTCCCAGGGACAGCACAGTCACTTTGTGAAGGAAAGCAATCTCCTGGTGTAGGGATATTGCATACACGCTCCCTTTCTCTCTCTCTCTCTGAGGCTGTTACAAATGTGCATTTCATCCCTCTGTGCTCCAGCTGTACAAAGGCTCTTATTTCGCTGTTTTGTGGGCATTTATGTATTACTGATTTTGGATAAGGAGGATATTTTTGAATGCATCCTCTAGAGGTTTCCTGCAGTGTTAATCACAGTAAGTAATTAAACAGGCATATTTTCTGATTAACGTTTACCATTGCAATTAGCACAAGTCTGTGCCCTTCGAGATGGATGCCTTGTGGCTAAGTTCAGCAATATTGCACATCAAAAGGGCCTTCTTCTCTTCTCAGTGCTAAAAAAATCCAAAGGCCTTTTAATTTAACTGAGTCTGATTTTATGGAAATTGGTATTGAGGGGCATCTGTTAATATCCTATCTTTTCACAATAGAATAAAAAAAACATATGATGGAAAAGCCAGTCTTTTTCCATCCGTATGTCTCACTCAGAAATCTATTCCTGCTGCTTCAGATTTTCAGAGAAGGCTGATTCCCACTCCTGATCCTGAAGGTTGGCCTGATGGTGGCATCCCTCGGCCTCTTGATGACTCCACTGAGGTTCTGCAAATGTAGAGGGGGCGTTTATTTACACGGCTTCATGGACTGAGGCTTAACTCCATTTTTAGACAGCATAATCTGTAGTTCTTAATTGCTTTGGCCACTCATTTAGACTTCTAAATATAGCTGGTGAGACTCAGTTTTAGATTCTCCTAACTGAAAGGTTCAACAAAAATCTTTGAAGTAACTTGCAATCTTCTCCTCTCTCATACTAACTGCAGCCATGGGAACTGTGCTTGATGGCACTGAACAGCCATTGCCACATTTGCAGGGCAGTTAGCCCCTTCTTTCCACAGTTCCATGGACCTGAAAAAAAGATTGGTTTGATTTGCCCCATGCTGGTGTTTGTATTGCAAAGTGATGCAAACACAGCCTTCATATGCAGTGACAGCACTGAGCTTTGGGATAAGCACTGCAGAGGAAGCTTGCGTTCTGCCTCAGATCAGGAGTCACTTCTGAAGCAAATCTGATCCTCCCCACATACTGTGGGATGGCCTGTGCCTCGCATGGCTCCAAGCACACAAAGGGGGTTTCTTTCAGATGAAGATGTGTTTGGGGAGCACACCTAGTGTGCCTGGGCACCAACAGGCAGTCCCTCCCTGCAACCAGGCTAGAACAGAACACCAGGAACACGGAATGTGTGGAAGTGGGCTCCTCAGAATCAGCTCGTTCACTGTACAGACTCGACAGAACCACTTGCTCAAGCCAACACAGCCTGAGTTGTCTGTAACACAATCACTGAATCATTTAGGCTGGTAAGGACCTTTAAGATCAGCTCCAACTGTTAACCCAGCACTGCCAAGTCCATCACAAAACCATGTCCCTGAAGTGCCACATCTACAAATAATCTGCAATAGCTTGGGCTCTTAACAGGTTTGCCTACTTACTTAGACTCCTAAATATAGCTGGTGAGCCTTAGCTGCTCTTGTGGCTGAACAGCTCAGCCACGCTCCTGTTGGGTCCAACTTCTGGGCACTTGGCCCATGTGCTGTGCTCACTGCAACCCTTGCATTGGAAAGGCTCTTGAGACACTGCTGCAGCAAAAAGATCCAGCAGAGCATTATCTTCTGTGAGCAGTGGTATTTTAACTCCTTTGACGGCTGTTAAGAAAGAGAGTGTTTCTTCCAGGTCCTGGCCCACAGAGATATGACAGCTTTCATTTTATCATGCATCTGCTTTTACTTTATGTGTACCAAAAAACCCAGTACTCATCAAAATGCAGCATGCGTTTTGGGAGACAACAACAGCTTCAGCAATTGCAAGGTGGCACTATTTGTCGACCCAGCTCTGTGGCACTGCTGGTAATCAGCACATGGGCTTGAAGACATTTTAAATGCACACTTCCCATAAGCCTCTCTGCAGCCTGGCTAAGGTGATGACATTCCTGGCTTGTTTTGCAAGTTATTGCTCCTGTTTATCCTGTGAGTGTCCTGGCCATAACAAAGAGAAACTCTCCCACTGTGTGCCTCTTTTTATGCAGAACAGTTGATGTCCAAGGCTAATTCCAGGCACAGCTTTGTATAGTAGAGGTCAAGTAACTAGAATAGAGGCTGAACCAGCTAGCTGTTAATGGGTTTAGTTTTGGTATTAATCATCTCTTCATCACTGAAAGCTCTGAACAGATGCCAGACTTGCTGAGATCAGGGGATTGAACGAAGCCAAATGCCAAAACTCTCCATACAAGTTTTATCTGTTCTTACCTCTGCAGCTGTAGTACATGGGCAACATGTACTTCTGTCTAATCTCATTTATTCAAGGTTCTCAAATACCTAGTCAAATACTCTTCAGCCATCAGTGCCTTCCTATAAAATATATCTTGACAAAACTCGTAACAGGTGGACTCAGGTCATGTACTACTTAGCAGGGTTTATCTGACACTTAATTCATCTGACTTTCACATGAAGTTAAGTAAGCCAGGGTAGAAATTCTATCATCTGATGGGATTTAAGTTAAAAAAAAAATCCATGTAATGCAGAACAGCAAAGCTAATGTGAATCTAAGCTCCACCAAATCAGGGGCTGCTTTGCTTTTGGTTTCTAGTTCAGGCTCACTCCTAATTAAATACTGGAAGAACTCTGCAGAGCAAAATAATGAAAATTTGTCCCCACTTGCCCAGCGACATGGTCTGTGAGTTTCACTAGCATTTTTTACCCCTTTCTCTTTGGCAATAGGAAGCATTCAGGGAAGGAGAAGAGTGGGCTTGAATAATGTGTTTGAGATAGGTTGTGAAAGCACAGAAATTAAGACAATGAGGTGTTTATTAGTTCATTTACATGCCCCAAGTTTATGGATGTGACATAAATGACAAGAGGTACTCTAAAGCATGCTCTGGGGATGCTCTTAGTCATCTTCCTCCACAGCCTGAGGAGGGCAAAGAGATGGGCATCCTAGTTTAGAGTCAGAGAGAAATCCATCTGATCTACAAGTCAGAGGATCAAGTCCAAGCTAGTCACAAAGCTCTCTTTATACACACTGTCTTTGGTAGCTATTTTAGTATGTGGTGACTACTGCTCCAGAGGTGTCCTTTTCTCCCCATTGACCGAAAGCTGGGAGCTTAGACCACTAACTAAAACACAGATCACCTGCTAATAGACATGCAAAGTTTGGGTGAGGATTCCCTCATGGAGTCAAAGACAAGGGACTGGGGCACAGCAGGCAGCCCTGTCTTTCTGCAGCCACACGTCACTTTATGACCAGCTGTCAGTAAACAAACCTTCATGTGAATGTGCCATTTCTGAAGGATCTCCTGGCCTTGCCCAGCACCACTGACTGTTCAGATACCAGCTGTATTCATTATGAACTTCTCTTGGAAATGTAGTCCAAGGATGGACTACCACGCCGTGAATGAGGTGATGTATGTGCCATGCTGCTACCCTCTATTCCTCAATCAGCCAGGTGTTTATATGTGCTTCCCAACTTCTTTTACTGTTTCTGGATTCAGTTCAACATCATTGCAACTGCCTCCTCTCCTGTGCCTAGTTGAACACGTAGCTCCCTTTATTTTATAGGCTCTCTATCCTGTACACATTTCAGCCTAGTTCCCCAGCTGTATTTATAATAGATACTGGCCTCTTTCCAATATAACCATGTGAGGGTTGACCATTTCTCTTATTTTTGATATTTCCAGATCAAGTCCAGGGTAAAATCCTATATTTTAGGCCTCAAGAAGCGTCCATGGACAATATATGGAATATGCATGAGTGGCGTCCTTTCCACCATTTCTGTTACAATGGTGATCTCCACCATCATGTACTGGAAAAGTGTGAAAAGATCCAAGCTCCACCCGCAGGGCAAAATCCGCAAAATTATACGGGGACCTCCGAGACGCACAGTGTGCTAAGCTGGCAAGCGAACCGGCCATTCATTTGTCCTTAATATGCCATATGTAGCTTATGCCATTGCTGATTTCTTTTCTTTCTACAAACAAAGCTCTTTAACTCCACTCATCTCCCCTACCTCAAAGAGTTTTGTTATGTCTGTAAAAGAGTACTTGAAAACAGAATGCAGCACATACCTGCTAACTACTCATTTGTACACTGACATTTTATAAACAGAAGTTTTCTCCTAATCCTTTTCATTGCCATGCTCAGTAATTGAGCCAATTATTTTCTTGCTCCATTCTTGCAAGTTAAACACTATGGTGACATGCAGGAATTTGTCCTAATTCGGTGGCAATACTTCTGTAAGCTTTTGTGTTCAAGTCATCTACCTCACAGTACTATAACGTTTGCCCAGTCTCCAGCCCCATCTAAATTCTCCACCCCTGGACTGGCTCTGTGACTCTCATTTTTTTTAGAGACAACTTCCATCAATCAGCTCTGCTTGTAACATATTTTGGACAAATGAAATTTCTGGGTCACTGTCTGTCCCCTAGAGTAAGTCATGTGTTTTCTTTGTACTCCTTTACAGACTCTTCACAAAGGGCCTATGGCCGCCTTTTTGATGCAAACTAAAGATAACCCCATGAAAGCCTTAGGAGTGCTAGCTGGTGTCATGGGCATAATGGTGCTGATAACTATCATGATCTCTACTGCCATGTTCTGGCGCAACAAGCGGTCCAACAAAGTCATGCCGGTGAGAAGGATCATAAAAAAGAGACAGATGCCACCATCCCGGACAGTCAGGATGGAGTGGCTGAAGTTCAAGAGGCCCAGCAACGCTGCAGAGAAGTTTGTCGTTGAGGAGGACGTCAAGAGCCTACACAACGAGAACAGCAACAACAACATCCAGGTTGTCACTGTGCCGCCGGCAGCCCCCCTGCCCCCGCCACCCCCCGCCCCAGCTCCCAGGGTTGATGCCCCAGGCTGGCGGGTGCCAACCGTGTCTGGCTCCCTCACTCCCAAGCATATCATCAAGCCACCGAAGAAGAAAGGTCATGGCAGCACCCACAATGCCCTCGTGTCAGAGCTCAAAATGAGGTTTGAGAAGAGGAACGCAGCTTTCGGGGAGCCCCACATCTAGGCTCTCTCAGAGCCCCCAGAGACTGCAGGCTGTGGCTGGGCATGGATGTTTTTACGTGCTGTCTCTTCCCTGTGTCTGTCAGCACCCTGTGAACCAGACAGCTTCTTGCTGTGATAGCCACCCCTCACCTGCAAGTACCACGTGCTACAGTCACCCCACCCACAGAAGTGCTGCAGTCCATGTCCAGTTGCAATTGCGGTTTCTTCAGCCGTGTCCCATGGTCCCTCCCTGCAGCTGTGTCTGACCACGGTGCTGAGTGTGCCAGCCACAGTCTCCCCGGGTGAACAGGGATTCAGGTTGCCCCTGCTTTGGAGGCCGCTACCCAGAGCTTGGGTTTTCAAACAAGAACCTCTGCAGCCAAGGCCCCGGAGGATGCTGTGTCTGACCTGGTCTGGCAGGTGGGTTTGAGGTGTCCAAAAACCCATCACTTCAAATCCCAGACCCATTTTTGAAGATGTTGGCCTGGCTGTGGCAGCAGCACTGAGTCGAGGCACAGCAGTGCAGGCCTCCTACAGCAGTGACCCTGTCCCCAGAGCACAGAGTGCTTTGCAATAGCTGGCGGAGCGATGTGCTCATGGCCCGAGCACCTTCATTCCCAAAAGGTAAGCGGGCAGGCTTGGAGAAGTTCTATATTTTCCTGCAGCTTATGCTGGGTTTTGCCAGAGCACATTGACATGATGCTGCACTTTGCTTCTGCTCTGGACTTGCCTGCTGAGGAGGGGCAGGAGGGGCACCCCAGCCTTCCTTGGACCAGCGGGGACAAGATTTGAGCACAGAACTCCAACAGCAGCGCTCACTCAGCCCTGCCTCCTTCCGACACTGCGCCCCAAAAGAACGGGAGCCCAGCAGGAGAAGGACATGAATAAAACCACAGGGAAGACAAGGTAAAACTGACAGTCAAATGATAAGTGGAAGATAGAGACAAGTGCTGGAAAGTTGCATATGTTGGCCAGGGAAGTGTCTGGAAAGATCATGTGGTGTTGTACACTGCTAGCAGGTGTCACGGAATTTCATCACCTCTCCTGGCTTGTTTCAGGGACTGGTGAGTGCAAAAGGAGATTTCCATTAAATATTCTGGGTTTTTCTAACAGTATTTTTGAGTGAATTAAGCAACAGTAAGTGGGAGGGGGACTGGGAGGGCAGCTGACAGGCTGTTTGTTTCCTTTTTATGGTAGTAAAAAGGCACCAAGAGCACAGCACTTTTTTCACTGGATCTACCCCATGGAGTCTCCCTCATGTTTGTTTCTGAGGAGATGTTTTTCAGCTGAGCCAGGCTATTTCCTATCCCCTGGGGAGAAGGCAGCATGGACTGGGCAGGCTGGGGAGCAGGACCCTGTATCCTATCTTCCACTTATCTGAACCCCAGCCCTGCAGAGAAGCTGTGCTGTCATGGAGTGGTATCAGCAAGATCAAGATAGGAAGCAAACCTGACAGGACACCGTGTTAATTCAAGGGGTTCAAGAGAGTTCTCCAGCTGCCATTTCAGTTGAACCAGCAGACCTGGCCTTCCAGATCTCCTCTCACTCCAGTAGCTGAAATAATTCCCTTTTTTTGCACCAGGACTTCGTCAGTTTAGGATATAGCGGGTTGAATAAGAAATTACCCACTTACAAGGAAAATCTTGTATTTCTTAACTTCAGTTCAATCTGCCTAGAAGCCAGAGGGCTCATGGCTCATGTTCCCAGTGAGCTGAGCCAGCAGCTGTAGCCAAGAGGTGCAGCAGGGTTCCTGCTGGGGGCTGTGGCAGCAGCGCTGCTCCCAGAGCCCCTCCTGTCACATCTCTCCTTTTCTCTGCTGTTTTCTTGCTTATCTTTCCTCCTGGGGTGGTGTGGCATGAGGCCCAGCTTCTCACCTGTGCAGTTACCTTGTCCTTGTCCCCTGGCCATAAGCTGGTCAGAGGGAGGGGACATGCAGCCCCCAACCCCACTCCTGCTGCCCTGTGCAAGCACCCACCTTCTGCTGGCTGAGTGTTCTGCAATGGTGGCCAGGTTCTGCAATGCTCCCTGAAGTTTGTGATTTATTCCCCATACTTCTGTCTTCCCAGTGTTGTGTTATTGCCAGTGTTCAGTGTTCATTCTCTAATGAGGAAAGCCTATAAAGACCATTCAATTAAGTGAGATTTAACAGGAATTACAGGCTTATAGTCTTAGAGATTATATTTAAGAAGCAATAAAGATGTTTTATTACTATGTTGTGAGACTCTTTCTCAGTTACTCTGTATTTCAACTTCAAGGAGTTTTTCTAATAAACTTTAAAAAAAAATCTGCAAAAGGTGCTTCTGTGCATGGTGTGCTTCTGCTAGCAACAATGCCTTGTCATTGCCTGTTACGTGACCAGACAGGCACAGGCAGCCAGGCGGACTTTTAGAATGACCAAATGGACCCTTCTGCGGGCTGCGAGTGAAGTGCAGGGATGCGTGGTTTTTGGACACCACCAGGTTGGAAGGAGGGGAGGGGAGGGGAGGTGAGAAGCAGGATGCCATGTGGCACAGACCATGGGCAGGAGTCACAGAGAGCCTCTGGCCAAGCTCCCACTGTGCAGCCCACTGCAGCATGGCCCTGGGGGCAGCAAGGCTCCTCAGAGGCAGCAGCTTCAGTCTGAAACCAGTGTCCCCTGGCTCTGTGATTTGTTATGAACTTCCTCCACATGGTCAGGGGCTATTTTGTCTTTCCCTGGCAGTTTCCTCATTGTGATTCAGCAGGCCTCTACAGTGTGCTGTTGTCCCTCCCTGGTGACTGGGGTGGAAGAAGGCCAGTTATTACTGACTGTGCTTTTACTCCCCCTCACCCACGGCCCTGCACTGGTCTTCAACCAGCATCAGCTCATGCCTCACGCTGCATGCACTGTGTCTGTGGGTGGCTTTCCCAGGACAAGGTTTCCCTGCTTGGCCAGCTGCTTCTGGCTCTTCCTCACCACTCCAGACCCCGTGACGTGTGCTGCAACTGCCCAGCCTCCTCCATCCTCCTGCAGCCAAACCCCGGAGCTCCTTGGCACCCAGGCTTCTTTGCAATTTGTAACTATAAAAGGCCAGAGATGAAGCAGAGGACATCTGTGTACTTTGAAAATCTGTCATGTTTATTGCTTTGACACTAAAAGACTGACAAGATTAGGAAGTCCTGTGAAGTATTAACAGCAACAGTCAGCAGTGACAAAACAGAGCTCTGTTCAAAAGCTGAGCAGTACCTTACAGCAGAAGGAGGTGCTGGGGGAGCAAACATAGGGCCTGAGGAGAGACAGCGTGGAAAACACACCAAAAACCAAAATACAATTAGAAAGCCAAGCTACCACAGCATGAAGCTCACGTTAGGCTCTATCTCTGCTTACAGCTGGGGTGTCTACTCTACATTTTTCTTTTCAAGACAATCTATAACAATACATATGACAAGGGCTGTGGGTCTATGAGCCACATGCTTCGGTTGTGCTGGAAAGCATGAGGTCAAAAAAAGGAAAAATAATAAGTCACATGTCCTCAGACCCCTGAGAATCACACATTGAGCTGCTCCACAAGCAGGAGGCAGTTGCTTTTACACACATCTTTGTGTTTCTTTGCCTCCAGCAAGGAGGCGAGCTTTGGTTTCAAAGCAGTGGGATGGGCAGGCACTTGTCTGCCTTTAGGGAATGTGCCTGGCTTGCACCTCCAGCTGCCAACCCCCTGCTCCACCATGTTCTCTGCCCCTGTCCACTTGTCCCACCAGCCTGGCTCAGGCTGAGCATCCCCTGCAGCCACAGCACTGTCCTGGGAAGAAGGATGGGGTGGGGAGGGTGGAAGGGGAAACAGCAGTTCAGTGTTTGTCTCTGAAAGACAAACTGTGTGTGTGTATTTGCTGGTTAGTGTGACATTAAAACGGTCCTCCAAGATGTTAGGACACAAGTAAAAAGCTCACCCCTTCTCCCTAGCACAAAAAACCCACAAAAACCTCAAAACACCCACAACCCTGTGCTGTGGCTGTATTACAGAACTGGGGTGTTCTGTAAGCACTTGCACTTCTCCTGTTTGTCGTACAACCAAAGCTGTGAATCTCTTAGGGCTGCGTAAACCTTAAGAAGGAGTAAGAAAAAAAAAGTTTAAAAAAAGGGCGGGGGTGGGGAGAAGGAAAGGAAAAAAGTGAAACAAAAAAACCCACCCCCAAAACCAACAACTCTGATCAAAATAATTTTTCTCCAAGTAAAATAACATCTCTCCATCATGCATCACGTCGACCCAGTCCTCCCCACCACTTGTTGCTGGGCTGTGCCCACAGCCGTGCCCAGCTCCCGTCTGTTCCCGAGGGCTGGCACACAGGAAAAGCTGGCACCTGGCAGCGGGCGGAGCTGTGGGCGAGAATAAAGACACAGCCATGTGAGTGAGGGGACACCTTTGGCCACAAGCATTATTGGTTCGGGGGTTGTTTTTTTGTCAGTGCTGGTTGTCTCGGTGTGTCAGTGTGCGTTGCTCCATGACAGTGCCGCATGGGCAGCCCGGAGCTACGGAGGCGCAGCTCCACACCTGCGGCCGGACAGCGCGGGCACCTCCATTGCCAGGGCTCCGCAAGCCTGCCGCAAACGCCGGTGGCGGCACGCCGTGCCCCGAGTGCTCGCAGCCCAGAGCCGCCCCGGCGCGCTCCTCGAGTGAACCAGGCCCCGCCGCGGCCCGAGGGCGCGAGTGGGAGCCGCCGCGGCGGCCGCGCCCTCAGGGCGGGCAGGGCCGGCCTAGTAGAGGTCGGCGCTGTTCCTGTGGGGCGGCCGGGCCTTGCCGGGCTCCTCGCGGGCCGGAGGTCGCCGTGCGCCGCGGCCACCGTCGGGGCGGCAGAGCCCGTCCTCGCTGCCGGCGGGCAGGCTGTCCAGCGTGCTCTCCTTGCTGCCCGCAGCCTGCCCCGAACCCCCGCGGCGGCGGCGCGGGCAGGCACTGGGGCAGCGGGCCAGGCAGCCGGGTAGCGCCTCGGCCGTGCAGGCGTACATGCCGGCCGGCACGGCCAGCACCATGGCGCACACGATGACCACGATGTGGATGAGCTTCTCGCGCTGCTCCATCTGGCTCACGTCGCTGCCCGTGACGAACACGACGCACTGGCCCTTGCGGGGCGCCTGGTTGCGCACGGCCACGCACACCTCGTACTTGGTGGCGGGCAGCAGGTCGGTCACCGAGTAGGTGTTGACGCCGGGCCCGATGTAGATGGTGTCCTTCTGGGCAGCGTCGTAGCGGCCCACCAGGAGCGTGTACCAGGTCTCCCCCGGCTCCGCCGCCGCCGCCGCCGCCGCGAACCACTCCAGGGTGATGCCGTAGACGGTCTGCTTGGCGATGCGCACCTCCACGTGAGCCCCCGGCTCCGCGGGGGCCATGGGCGCCCAGCCGCGGGGGGTGGTGGACGCCCAAGGGGCCACGACGCGGAGGTTGATGGCCACCGAGGTGTTGCCCAAGAAGTTTGCGGCCGTGCAGGTGTAGTTGCCGGCGTCTGCTGGCCGTGCCGCCGGGATCAGCAGCTCCGAGCGGACGGTCTCCTCGCTGATGGGCTCCGTGGTCACTGTGGGCAGAGGGGAGCGGGTCAGCAGGGAGCCACTGTGCCCTGAGGGCGGCCCCAAGGCCGGTGTGGGATGGGGCCCGCGCAGGACCCGCCCTGCCCAGGGAGAAAGGGAGAGGGGCCCTGGAATGTGCCAAACCCCACAGAGCTGACAGCAAAATGTTGTCATCGGGACACCCAGGCATGGGAGACGTGGAGTGTGTCCGACCCCTGTCCCGGCACAAGCGGCCGAGGAAGCTGCTGTGGGCAGAGGCCGAGCTGCGAGTCAGGCCGAGTCAGGGCAAACCAGGAGAGCCACTGAGGAGGCTTCAGAAGAGTCCACATTTTGGACACATGCTCCATCCTCTATTAAGATTAAAAATGTCAGTCTCAAGAAACTCAGACCAAAATAGGTGTATGAAGCCAGGAAGTGTTGAGCTGTAAGTGAAATGCAGTTTTAAGAACAGTGTGAAGCCCTGTCATCTGCCCAAACCAGGGTGTGTGGCTGTGGTTTAGAAAAACGTATATGTAATTAACCAGCATGTGCTTGTGGAAAGACACACGAGTGCTGCTACAGTGCTGCAATCAAAGCAAATATCAGCCCAGGATTAAGGGCTAATGCTATCCTCTTTAGCTAGCTGGCTTATTAGGAACACACAGAACCTGTGTGCTGGCTGCCTGGATGCCTTATTGCCTTACCTGATGAAAATAGCAACTTGTCCTATTGAAGGCGCTTAGTAAAAATAAATACGAGGGAGGACAGATTGGGAGGAAAAGGAAAAGGTCTTATATTGCAATGCCTTTGCTAAAGAATATAAATAAGCAAGACTTCGCGAGAACGAAAACCTCTGTTTCAGTTGGTAGAACGTGAATGGACACAGGCAGGAAACACGGCTGCAGAGTTTTGTTAGTATTTCTTGAGGAAATATGTAGGAATAATTTTGGAATGTACAAGCCTGTGTATATCTGTGTGGGCTCATACAAACACGTGTACATGCAAATATAATGATACAGTGTGTGCATGAATATGTGTAGTATAGATTACATAGTAAAGATATGTAGTATAGTATATATAGTAAATATACATGTTAGATAACTACATATTTTTTAAATATGTACAACTAATACAGTATTAATAGTTCCTGCATCATGTGTCATGAGGAAAGAGCTGCTACTTAAAATCCACAAGTAAGATAATTGTGTACAAATGAGGCCATGCTCATTTCATCTTTGACTGATATCCTGCATGAAGCAGCTCCTCTTATGCTGGTCAGATGTGCTTAGATGCACAGGATGATTAAGATCATTTGGATTATCGCCACCACAATAACTGTGGTGCTCTAAAGGGGCTGAGTTGCTGTGGTGACTGAGATGGCCTGCAGACCTACCTAAGTAGAATAGTACAGCATAAATTTTTAATGGAGGGGAAAAAAAGAGAAGAAAAAAAAGCTTTGCTTACCATTAAATGCTCTTAAAAGTTTGAGTGCATAGGTCCACCAGACAGCCGGGGAAGGGCTGCCTTGCACAAAGCAGGTCAGGGTGATGTTTAACCCTGCTGGGACTGTCAGGTTGGTGTCAAGGGCTGAGGTCAGGGGCTTCGTGCAGCTGTTAAGCTCCACTTCATGAAAAAACTTCCCTGTCCTGAATTTCGGGCCTGAGCAAGTTAAATAGGAATTCATCAGAATAATAGGTGGGCCAACGGACTTGATAAACTGGACAAATCCCCGCAAGCGACAGTCGCAAATCCAGGGGTTGTCATGGAGGGCCAGGACGGCATTGGAAACAGATTCTAGCGGCCCCTCCGTCCTCTGGCTTCTCTGGTAGACAGGCCAGTTGTAGAAGACATCCCTGGATATGATGGTAAGCTGATTTGAGGATAGATCTAAATAGGTCAGGTTGGGCAGATAGCGGAGCGCATGTTCTGGAAGGACATCCAGCCGGTTGTGCTTCAGATCCAGGATTTTCAGAGTCGGGGTGTCTTGAAATGCTGTCCATGGCACCGAACTTAATTTGTTCCCTTGCAAGCGCAGCTCCTTCAGAGCTGGCAGATATTCCAGGCTCTTGATGTGCATCACTGTGATGTTGTTAAAATTGAGCCAGAGATACTCCAAGGCACTAACGTTCTCAAAAGACCCACGAGGCAATTCTGTTAGGTGAGAATTTTCTATTCTAATTTTCCGGATGTCCGGAGGGATGTTTGCAGGGATCTGCCTCAGCAGTGCAGACATGCAGAGCAAACTCCTAGGGAGGAAACCAGAAGATTTTCCAGGTCACACACCACCACGTTTGAGGCTAATAAACCAGTTCCCTATGCAGGTGTGCAAGCACTTGAATAATTATAAGGTATTGTATATAAGGCATGCATAAGCCATCCATCCATCCTTCCCTGGGGTTTACACCAATTTTCCCATAAAGAATGCAATTAAGTCATAAAAATGGCTGTGTATGTAACTACATCCCTCAGGGAAATAAGAGAAATCTCATTCTATGCTCAAGATAGTACAATTCAAGTATCAGAAGTGGCGCTCCATGCATTAGTCTGTTTGGTTTTGCTGCTCACATCATCAGCAGGTTCCTACTGGGGCTGTCTGAGCCACTTCACTGATGCTACAACCGAGTAACAGTGTTCTTACCTTCCAAAGCTGTCCTGAGAACAAGAGCATCCTGTGATGCAAGATGAAACAGATGGGTTTATCTTGTGGAAGGCCAGAAGAAGAAGAAAAATATGACAGACAGGGTCCATATTCTCCTTTAAGAAAGCACTGTGCAGGGGTTTGCACCAAACAAACCAACAGCCTCCAAGAGGCAAATCCTATTAGCTCTAATCTTCCTTGACGCAGAAATAAATCCTGCTGGGGACCCAACCCTAAGGAAGACATGTAGAGTGGTTCATAGTCTGTGTTCAAGTGCTAAAAATCACCCCTGGGACCACTCCTGGCATTTCTCCTCCAGCTGAGGGGATTCTGAGAGACATATTTGGTTGGGAATACAAAGATGGAGCCAAAACTGCTTTTGTTGCCAAGCCCTTGCAAGTAATTAACGAGGCCTAATTTTTTTGTTGTTGTTGTGTTGTTTTCTTTTTTTCTTTTTTCTTTTTTCTTTTTTTTTCCTTTTTTTTTTCTTTTTTTAAAATTATTTTTTCTTTTTTTTTGTGACAAGGGGTCTATCTGATGTATTTTAATGGCATTTGTTGATGCAAAAAACCACAGTAAGGGCCAGATTCACAGCTGTGATTTGCCAGAGTGCCCCATTGCACACTCCACCTGCTCTCCAAACTAGGATGTTTTGGCATGGGAGCATAAGTATGGCACCTTTTTCCTCTGAAACCACCCCTCCTCGCCACAGTAGCTCAATTCTTACACGTTGGTAGTGAAAAATAGCAATGGAACTGTGGCTAGTCCATGGGTTTTTCTGAGAAAACGGTATCTTGGAAGTCAACCTCTTTTGTATAAATATGAAATATTTCTATATTTTCTATTTATACAAATTAAAATTATATAAATATTTTATATAAAATATTTAATCTATTTATATATTTGTATAAATATATATATTTATACAAAATATATTTTGCATAAATATAAAATTTAAATATAAAACTTCAGTGCTATTCTCTGGCTTCCCTCATAAGACACATGCCAGCTGCCTTTCAGTCATCTTGAAAAACGAAGCTGTTCTTTGGGAAGGGGTTTTGAGTAACCAAATTTATTGATCTCTTTTAATCCAAAATAGCAGGTTTTGGTTATGCTTCCCAAGGCGTTGTGCGTTCTCCTGAGGCCATCTAGTGTGGATGGGCTTCACTACAGCCTGCACAGGAGCACGCCTGGGAAAAGGGCTGCACCTCACTGCCGTGTGTGTGTGACGCTGGGTCACAAAGCAAGATTAGCCTGAACCTACTTAACCTCTAACCTGTGGGGCCAGGATAGAAAAA